>CM038465.1:72988758-73615428 GCA_021464415.1 Lonicera japonica
TCTACAATAAACATACCAATGCCGTCTCACTCTCACGGAGCTTCTCTTCCTCATTCCGTTGATCGATCTTCAACATGTCCTCCCCTCCTCCTCCTCCTTCTTCTTCTCCTTCGTTCTTCACCTCACGCTGTTATGCTGCAATTTTTTTTCTTTCTTCTTTTTCTCGGAAGAATAGTGCAAGTTAATTTCTGCACCTTACGTGATATAGAATTTGTCTAGAATTATTAAATTATAAGTGATATATATAATTTGTCCATATTATTAAATTATAAGTGATATACATAATTTTCCTAGAATTATTAAATTATAAGTGATACATAATTTTTCCAGAATTATTAAATTATGAAACTTGATGACTCGTTATTATATTATGTTATTTAGATGTTATTTTGTTAATGACTATGATCCATGAGGACTTGTTTGTTATTTAGATCTTAATTTGATGATTTATTTGGCTTTAGATTGTATGACATTAGAGTAGTTGGTGCAAATTATAACTAGAATAATATATTTCAAGTTTTTGTATGGGGGTGCGCCTCACTTCGAAAAGGCACGTGCCTGCGCCTTGCACCTAGGCTCCAGGGACCTTGGCGCCTCGGTGCGCCTTGAGCTTTTGACAACTATGCTAGTACCCCACTTTGAAGGGAGATATATCTGTCTCAAATTGTTCTTCTTAGTTTGTGCAGTTGATATCTCCATAACATAAGATTCACCCTCCCTAAATTTCTTGTCAGATCTACTGTTAGGGTATCTCTTATTTGGTAAACCAAAGTGGCTGTTTTCATCTTTTAAGCGCCTTTTAGGCTAAAACAATCAAAACAGCCTGCTCTGAGACTTCCTTCAGATCATATTGAAATTGTGTTGAAACTTTAGTTTGTTTCAGAAGTCAACGTATGATATTGTGATTCATTGAATTTATGATCTTGTTTCATTGTTGTGTTTAATTGATGAAATCTATTGGAATCCTGTTAAATCAAAATCAGACTGAAAAGTGGCTCGGTTATTCTTTCAGTATGTTCTATAGTAATTCAATCTTTGTGTTGTTGATTGATTCCCCTTTGTTGCATCTTCTTAACCCTCGTAAAACAGTGTGGATTGTGGAAGGTGGACATTTGCCCACCTGTTTTTGAAATGTATATTTAACTAACAACGTAAGTAACAATAATTTTTTTGTTAAGTAATAATTTAGACTTGACCACCATATTTTTTTTTTTGAAAAAATTACACATTACCGACCTTAAATTACATGATCTTAAATTTATAGTGAAGGGCCCACTCTATCGTAGTACTTTAGCAGTTCAAATTGATGTGTTGTAATTCTTGAATTCGGATATTTTTTGACATGGTTTTGAAATGCTTTAATATCACAGGAGAGTTCATATAACCATGTGTCAAACTTCCTCTGGCTGTGTTTTTTTAAGATGTTTGAAAGAGGACTTCTCTTTTGAGGATGGTCAACATTGATGACCAACCTAGCCAAATTTTGGCAAATTATTCCTGGAATTTGAACCCTTTCCTATAGTTATTCCCCCCCTTTTTTTCCATGAATGTTTCTATTCAAACATCTCTGTAATTGCTTTCACGTGGGTCTTTATCTTGTTTAACTTTGTGATGATATTTTCTATGTTTGTTTGCAGGAGTGTTTTGATCCTATTGTAGCCAAATCTGGGCGCGACCTTATTCCAGTCATGGTTTATGGGTACGTTGTTACATTATGTTGTGCTTATTCTATCATGAATTTCTTTTGGAATAAATTACACACCATAAGGTTACAAGTATTTAACTCAGATAGCAATAAATTTCCTTATAGTATTATAATTTTCTCAAGTAGGATGATAATGTGATAACTTATGATAGATATGTCCTAATAATATAATTATTCTTTCCTTGCATGTTTTTATTGAAAGAAAGAAAGAGATGTGACTGATAACTATTACTGAAAATTTCAATTGATTGGGGGCTACACCGGTTGTCCCTCAAATTGTGAATAAGACAATTCATAATTTGCAATTTATGATTTTACATTTATTTATGTTTGGTTGTGTGCTTCTAGACAAACTTAAATAACATAGAGGAATTTCGGACATGCTTTAATTTCAACATTCATAATTTCACATTTAAGTCTTCAAAACACCCCATGAACTAGAATTGAATTATTTATAAATGCACAAATTATGAGATAACATACACAACCAAACGGGCCCAACAAGTATTACAATATATTGGAATCTCGCGAAATATCAAACACCTTTAGTTACTCAGAGAGAAAAATCATCTCTTTTTTTTATGATTTGTTCTTTGTTATCTTTTTTTGTTTGATCTGTCAATACGTGTTAAAAGAGTTATTTCTTGTTATGCAGGAGAAATATTTCTGGCCAAGAGTTTGGAGGCATGTATTGTGTTGTTCTAATTGTGAAGTAAGTTAGCCTTTTGAAGTTGCTTCTGTGTTTTATTTTCATTATTTGGTTAATTCTAATAGTTTTGTGTCCATTTTAATGCACAGGTCAGTGGTTGTATCCGCTGGTCTGCTCAGGATTTTTGGACGAGAAGTTGCCGAGCTTCCTCTAGTTGCTACCAGTAGAGAAAACCAAGGAAAGGTTAGTTATAAATGATAATTTCGAAGTATTAGTTATGAAAGCTAGCTTTAAATACAAATTTGAAAAAAGAAGATTCTGATAAAATAAACTTCTGTAAGTGCTTCATAGTTCCATTTTGAGTAGATATACTCTCTCATTTTTGGCACTTAACCATTTTACTCTAATACAAAAGTGCTTCATAGCTCCATCTTGAGCCGATATATCTTTTTAACCTTTTAAACTCAACCATTTAACTCTTTAAATTACTCTTATTGATCTTCCTTTATGTTTCTAAGAAAGACATTGCCATATCCAAAAGTCAAAGTTGTCAATTAAGTCAATAGATACTTAGTTGTGGCATCTGATACTCCTTTTTTTTCTTTGAAGTAGCTGTTTTGCTCGAGTTCTTGTTCTTTTGCAGAAGATCACAAATAAAAATATCAAGAAGTTTTTGCAAACTAATGTTAATTTTCTTTTTTTGGTTTGTCTGTAGGGTTATTTCCAAGCATTATTTTCATGTATAGAGAGTTTGTTGCTTAACATGAATGTTGGAAACTTGGTGCTCCCTGCTGCCGAGGAAGCTCAATCAATTTGGACAAAGAAATTGGGCTTCAAAAGGATGAGCGACGAGCGGGTAAGTTCACTTCTACAACTATATGTGTTTTTCAGTTCTTTTCTTTTTCAGTTATCTGAACTCATCACAAACTGGTAAAATATCAGTTTCTTTTATTCATAAAAAAAATGAAACATTAGTTTTGATTTTTTTTGAGCAAAAATGGTAGTTTATATTTAAGTACTTCTAATAGTCGATTTTAGAATTTTTAATGGTTCTGAACAGAAATACTACCCAAGTCTAATATTTGATTATGGTAAGTACCAACTTACTCCAACGCCCCAAACTAAGAGTCCACTATTCCTTTTTGGGATGTCTCAAAATAATAGTCCACTTTCCAATGAACATACCAAAACTGACGATAGGAGACATGTTCTATTTTAGACCATTGATTCTGATGAAATTAATGCATTCTTAAAAAGTGTGAAAGTCAAACATGCTTCATGTACTGATGATTTAATGGACTCTGTACTGTTTTATGGCTGATTGATCATCTACTTGGAATCCTACTGTGTTCTATCTGTATGTTTGTTTGATTATGTTCTAACTGTTATAAACGCACCTGAACAGTTATCGAAGTTGACAAAAGATCTCCAGCTCACAATATTCAAGGGAACGTCGATGTTAGAGAAGGAGTTACCGCATGTTGAAGATTAGTTAACCAAAAAACACAAAAGAGCGCATAAATATTGGAGGCCTGAGGCACAGCAGTTAGCACAGATCAATGCCTTTTTTTTCAGTAAAAGAACACGCCATTCCCTTGAATATTGGAGGCCTGAGGCCTGAGGCGCATAAATATTGCGAGGTCTGCTGGAACTGTAATATTTGCTGTTTGTTAAGCAATCTGATGGAAGTGTTCTGGTTCTGTACATGTAATAATGTGTAGGGATATAATGGTCCTAAAGAAACAGCTCTGAATGCTGATCTTTCTAGTATGTGGTGCATTTAGGCAGTCATTGTCTCTTATAATTTGCCTTTTTTTTTTTATTTTTATGATTTCCCTTGTAGCTTTATTTTTGTATAGGATACACAGGTTTCTGCTGGAATTTCCCCCTCTTTTTTTTTCTTCTTGGAGAAGTTACTGCAAGTGGAAAATATGTGTTTGTTGTCCGGATTCTGATTAGATGAAAATGAACCTTCTTTTAAGGTATACTTAATTTGTCTTTCTATTCTCCCTAATACTGGAGCTGAAAAATCACGCAAAGTCCCACGCACCTTACTTATGTGGCAACATTGTATTGGTGAGGTTTTGTTCCACTTGCACAACACTAGGATCAATGTTGTATTATCAGGTGCACCCTTCCTATAACTCATGGTTGAAGATGAATTTTTGTATAATTAAAAATTAGTATTTCACACGAGTTAATAAAAATTTTGCTACGTTCTTTGACTAGAGTTAGTTTTAAAAATTTCGTCGTTTTGCTTGCATTATTAAAGGGTGAAATGCTACGCCAAACTTTTTCAAATTTCGGTGAGTTTCTTCGCCATTCTAACACGCCTATTCGTTCAATTTATTGTTTACAGTGAGACAAACATGTTTTTATGCGTAGCATGAGTTAATAATAAAAACAAATATTATATTAGTTCGAAATTAAGAGTATGGTTCGAATTTTACATTATAATCAGAGTAAGCTAATGTGACAATTGATGGCATAAAGGGAGAATCGTTTGGTATGTGAGATTTTGTAAATTAATTATATCCTTTAAGGCTCCGTTTGATTGCAAAGATGGAAAAAGAAAATAAATTTAGTTAATTTGTGAGAAAAGATAGAAAATAAGGTGAGAGATGTTACTCATTTTATGAGTATATATTCTCCATCCTTGAATATTTTTGATAGAAAATTTTTACTCACCACCAAGCAAAGAAAAATTATTCATGGAAAAATTAAAAGATCAAGAGGATATCACCTCTGTCACTCAACTTATTTTTCATCTTTTCACCAAAATTAACTCAATTTATTTTTCTTTTCTAGCTTAGAATCAAACGGAGCCTAAGTAAACAAAACTTTTACTAGAATATATTGTAAAAAATAGTGGATTTCCAATTTGAAACGAAAGAGTGCACAATTTATTGGTCAAATAATGTGTCCATTCTTTACAAATGACAAAATCATGTGTGTAATAAATTTTTGCGAGTCTCCATTTGTTCACTTCCTTGTAGAAGGACTAACATGAAAATCTTACTTGATTGGTTATTTGAATTCAATATTCTAAAGTGACTTATAATTGTGATCTAAAAAATTAATTGAGATGATGTGGTATTAATGTATTAATTGATGTGTGAAGTGGCAAGAGTTTGTACGGTTCAACAACTAATGATTTGTGTTTTTGTTTGTTTGTTTGTTTGTAGGAGTACTTCAGTCTATGCCAATTCAACAAGAATTCAAAATGCTTTTCTTGCGCCGCCTTGTCAATAAACCATTCTTTCCTAATAGATCTAGGACTTTTTTCGGAAGTCAATATTTTTTTCTTCTTTCTGAAGTAACAAAAGTCAAATTGAAGATAAGGATTTAAGTACACAAAGCGCTAGTGTATGGGTTTAGAGTTTAAGACCTAAGATCTAAGGATGTGTTGGTAGCTTTTTCATGGTACCAAGAACCATACGCGACCAATGAATTTATATCACATTATTTTATTATTATTATTATTATTATTAATTTTTTTAAAAGGGAGATCTAAGTCTCTCCCTTATATCACATTATCTAGTGGTGTTTGGCTTCTAGTGAGGCACTGCCTTGGGATTACAAGATGTTTATTTTGGATGTTAGGACCTTACTTGCTAGGTGCAGTGATTCCTTGTTTTTCTGTAGCTGAGAAGCGAATGCAGCCGCTCATCTTATTGTTTGCCTGCTTTCGGCTCTGCCCAAGGATGTTAGGGATCATATTGTTTGAGTATGTGATAGTTAGTGTGTGTGGATTGTTTGTTTTGCGGGCTTTGTTTTGTTAAATAAAAAAAAGAGAAAAAAAGTTCATTAGTTCATGTTCAAAAATTTAGTTAGTTAATTAACAATATAATAATAATGGAGAAAAAACCTTTAACCCCTGACCAATAAAAAAAGCATGTTTAACCACTAGGCCATATATTATTATTTTTAAAGTTTTTTATTCAACTTATATCTATCCAAGTGGCACACAGATCACATATGTAAAGCAATTTTTATTCTTATTTTTTTGGAAGAAAAGAAAATCACAATGTATTATTAACAACTATCAAGATCAACCATTATGAGAATAAGGAATCCCATATTTTTAAATTAGTAATGAAAAGAGCAAACTTAACTATTTCATGTGCTACTATATTTCTCAACTGGGGAGGAAAAATAAACATAAAATTATTCATCCTATTCTCAAATTTAATAGATTTAACAATAAAACTCTATTCATTTAACATAACCTCTTTTAAATTAATTAAATTAATCACCCTTTGAACATCGCTTTCAAACTCTACTAAAAAAAAATCTTAAGAAGACATTTATCTAACTACATAAAAACTGGTTAAAGTCCATGTGTAAAGTAATTTAGTTAGTAGTAATTGAATTACTAAGAAAAAAAAACCGACCACAAGAATTATTTTGCGGCCAACAAGGTCACACGAGGGAGGTTGACACGCTTAACCAGATCCAAGTGATCTGACGGTTCAAAAGGTGGTCACCCACAAAGTAGTAGCATAGGCGTGCTCCTACAGTATCACACATAGCGAACATTCGTCAGTCGTTGGCTCGGGGGTTTACTAGGGTTTTCTTAACGTCCTCAACCACCAAAATCTTCGCTATTGCATTCATAAAATTTTGATTTTGATAGAAAAAATGGCATTTGCATCTGCTTTTCGCCGCATTCTTAACGGTTCCTCGACTCCTCCGATTATTAGCTCTCAATTCCTTTCCATTCGTCTCAATTCAACCCTTACTACCTCTAAGCTCTTTGTCAGCGGTATGTTCTTATTGTTTATATATATATATATATTTGAATTACTAATATATTGTGTATATGCAATTATTTATACATTTATGTTTGAATGAGTTACGTTTGATTAAGTTTTTTAATTAAACACAAGCGATATATTTTTATTTGATTGATTGTGCTCTCTGGAGATGATTTGCAAAAATTTTTATCCAGTGTTCTTTGCACTGCATTAGTCATTTGTACCCAATAGGTGGTTTATTTAAGAATAGGAGGGGAGATTTTCTATATCATTATTTGTCCGTTTTCTTTCTGTTTGGTTATGATAAATTCAATGCTGCAAGAGAGGTTATGAAACTGAAGAATTTATGGTTTCAGTTGTTTCAGAAATCAGAATTGTTTTAAGAATTTGGGATCAAAAGTTATAGATTGAAACCTTGAACGGTTTAGTTTAATCTTGAATTTTGGTTTAACATCGTTTGTTTATTTAGCATCAGAATGTTTAATGCTGAAGGAAACTTCTGAATATGTGTTTGATTTTATTTGACTTTTGATGCTGAATATATGACATTTTTCAATTTTAACCTTATTATTCTGGTATAAATCAATACCTCAAGAATACAAAGAAGAGGGGCACCAACAAAATATAATTATAATTAAATCAAGCATTCAACAGAGGACTTGCTTCTTAACGTTGATTGCTGAATTTTAATCCAATTCAGCATTAAGAGGTGAGAAAACAAACACCATTATATCTCTTAATGTTTGATAGACTCATTTAGCATTAAGCCGTAAAAACAAATCGTCCAGCTAGAAAAATCGGACATTAGTCGGCCAAGTCAGCAATTAATCGTCAAAATCGCCCAAGTCAGCGACTTGTTGCTACTTAAAAAACCCTGACAAGAAGAACATTAATCGGAGAGAAAACCCTAACGCAAAGAAGAAAAAGAAGAGTCCTATCTCCACACACGCCTCTCTCCGGAGCTTCTGTTATTTTCAACGCACGTCTCTCTCTCCAGCGGCGCCTTTAACCTTCTTTATCAAATAAGATTAAGTGGCTTGACCTAATATCATGGGCCCCTTTTAACTCCAATAGGCCTAAACGGACCCACTGACCTCTTGTGTTGGGCATTGGGGCCTTGTGAATTCTGGAAATATTTGGGCTTTTCTAGTGTCTTATATATTTTTTGTATTATCTTTTTATAAAATAATAAAATCTATATATATAAATAGTTTCTGTGATTAATCTCCTAGTCCCCAGTCCCCACCTTGCGGACCCAAGACCACCTTGTAAAGAAGTATTTAGCGTGTTATTTCCATACAAGTCATAGTTTCCCTGAGCTAAATGACAGAAGTGCTTATCAGTTTTTGCAAACTTTTGCCAAGTTAAGGCTTTTGAGTATGAAGGACAGGACATGTCATGTTCCATTTGAGAAGCTGATGTTGATTGTTTTGAGTATTCTGTATGCCCATTTGCTTAATTGTTTTGAGCATTAAGTAACATGTGCAAGCGACTAATAAGAAAGGGTTAGTAAATCTAGAATTAGAGTTGAATGCATCTCCTCTAAGTTTTGACATTAACTTGATGTTGGACTGCAGGAAGGTCTTTTGGGCCTTCAATGTGTGACATCCCGGTCGAGTCCAGTAAGATATTGTCGGCTTTGGGTTCAAGCCTGCATGGTTTTGTTTTTAATCCCCAAAAGGCCTTTTACAAGAAAAGGCTAGTTACCACAGACATATAATACATTAGTTCACCACACCAGCCGATGCGGGATGGACAATCATAGCGTGTAGCCTGCTAGTGTCCATTGCAGCCACACACCAGGGCACATGTAACAACCTGACCAATAGGGCTGTTACATCCACCCCGTTAGGGCCCAACATCCTCGTTGTCATGCTTCCGGGTGGGTTTTCCCTCTAATATTATTATGTCACTTCTTGGTCCAGTAAGATACTATCTGCTTTGGGCTCAAGCTTGCATGGTTTTGTTTTGATCAAGGCCTACTAGAAAGGACTAGTGACCTCACTCATTTGATGCGGGTTGAACACACATTGCGTGTAGATTGCCAGCGTAGCTACACCATGGTAGAAACAATAGTCTGCCCACAACACTAGGGTCATTACATGATGCATTTTTGGCTGAAAAGGTGAAGATACAATTTTTTTTCTTCTGAAAATGAACGTCCAAGTCTATTCTTTGGTACAGTGACAAGTGAAAAACAGTCAAGGGGATTGAATCCACAACCTCCTATTTGGGAGGGGTTACATATTTGGTCCTATGGTCACAAAGTGAAGAGTTTTGCAAGGAAATACTCTATTGCTAATATTATTTTCAGCATTTGGTTTTCAGGCACTAAGCTTTGCCTTGCGTTTGTGTCTTGGGCATATTCCCCAATTTATAAGTAGCAAACAAACATAGAAAATCGTGATTTGTATTGTCAGTTATGGGAAGCTACGCTCACACTGATCAGAAAAGTAGGGGAGTAGTAATTCTTAGTAATATCAGAATTACTTGATTAGGATGACGTAGTTGTATGGTAGGCTATTAGCCTATTAAGGTAATTTATTATATGATAAAGATGATTCGGATAAGGCCTAGCCCTGTTTGCCACCAAATCAATTTGCAATCAGGTACTCAGCCTTCTTCATTAGCTAATATATGTAGTAGATATGTTTTAATTCATTAGGAACCATTTATTCAGTTTTGTGGCATAATATCTAAATCATAGCTGCACCTGTACTTGTAAATGCTCTCCTACTCAACATACTTTCTTGATTTTTTAGCAACATGTTTCCTTTTTATTAGTAAATATAATATGCATATTCTACGTAGCTGCCTATGAGCTGCAGTATCAATGTTTGTAAAATGTATATGATATCAACCGTTCGTATGATTCTTTGGTAGAAAGAAATCACAAAAGGGGTATGTTGCTACCATTTTGGAAGAGAGTGTTCATTTGAAGCTTGAGCATAGGTTTTTTACCCTGGCGCATTGTTATAATGCAGGCCTTTCAAGACTTACAACAGATGAAAAGCTTAAGGAAGCATTTGCACAATTTGGCAATCTTGTTGAAGGTGAAGTAAACTTTCTTATTTCCTCCAGAGCATCTCTATGCACTGCTTTGTCCTTGCATTTTGCATGTACAAGATGACACTCTAATGTAATGATTCACATCCCACATTAGTAGTGTAATTGGGAGGTTCTTGGCCTTTTTTTTTTGGTGGGTGAGAACCTGGATTGTTACATATGTTATCAGCGCCGACCAGGCTGCTACAACATGGATGTGTGGTTAATGTGTGTTGTGTTTGTGAGTCGGGATCATTGATGTGTGATCCCCACCCTGACAAGGACATTAGAGCACTAAGCCTTAAACAGAGGACCGCGGGGGTGGGGTGGAGTTTGTAATAATCCACATCCCTCATCAGGAGTGTAATGGCGAGATCCTTGGCTTATATGTGAATTCAATGAACCTAAGTAATAACTTGTGAGTTAGCGATTTTGGGTGAGAACTAAGTTGTTACATCCAAGATTTTGAGTTGGTTGGAGGCCCTCTGCACAAGTAGTTGGTCCAACTCTTTTACCTTTTTTGGTCTAGCAACTTTTTACTTGATATATCATGTTCCTAATACTTATATAATTATATTAGTGCAAATTTTGCACGTACTATGTTTTCATGATCAACCATTTATAAAACTAGTGCATCGGGTTTTATTTTCTGCAGCAAAAGTGATTGTAGATAGAATGTCTGGAAGATCAAAGGGATTTGGCTTTGTTACTTACGAATCAGTAGAAGAAGCAGAGAAGGCTCGGGAAGGAATGAACGCCAAGTTCTTGGACGGCTGGGTTATTTTTGTGGACCCTGCGAAGCCACGGGAGCCTAGACCTCCTCTTCCTCCTTCCCAACAGGAGGCACAGTCTTCGGAAATGGGCTTTAGAACTAACAAGACCATAGGTTGGTGTGGCTGAATAAACTTTTTCTTCTCTGAGAAGTGTTTGGCTCATGTCATTGTGGTTGAAACCTAAGAGAAAGTTGTCCCTCAATTATATGACTGATTAAAACATATAGGATTTTGATTGAGTCCTATTGGAGGAACATTTTGGATTTTTTTCGTCTTCTTCTTCTTCTTCTTCTTCTTCTTCATTTTTGTCATTCTATTGGATTTGTGTTCGGTATTTTTTAATATTTGCCTTGTATATCTCATACTATTTTCTGATCCATAGTTTTAAGCGACTTGAAGTCAAAATATAG
This sequence comes from Lonicera japonica, assembly GCA_021464415.1. Classification (NCBI taxonomy): domain Eukaryota; kingdom Viridiplantae; phylum Streptophyta; class Magnoliopsida; order Dipsacales; family Caprifoliaceae; genus Lonicera; species Lonicera japonica. The sequence goes on from CM038465.1 coordinate 73,000,098, forward strand.
GTAGTTTAATTCTTCTCAAATTAAGAATTCGACTTCACGCCTCAAATTAAGTGTTTTTATCCTTTTTGGTATAACCTATGTACCATATTGTATCAAATTAACAAATTGGATATTTCTTAAAGATCGCAATATTTGGTGCCGTATCTTATTGAGCAAAATGTTGGGGGGGGGGGGGGGGGGGGTGTGTTGTTGGCGGAGTTGTCCTGTAATAATTTTTCCAAGGATGAAATATGCAAATGGTGGGAAAATAAACGTTTCTTTAATAATCTTTTTCTTTAATACTAAAGGAAATTTTGAAATGAGATAAAGCTGGTTTCAGAATGTTCAATTAATTTGACTTCCTAGCAAATATTGGACCGGGAAACCTAACCCAGCCTTCAAAGTTCGTAGTTTTTTCCTTTTTCCTTCTTAAATTTTTATTTTTTTAAATGTACTTAATCTTACAAACAAAAAAAATTTCCTACCAACCCTTATGAGAGGAACCCTTGATCTCAAAGTTCATGGGAAACATTCCTTCAATTCAAAATGTGCAAGTCCAAATACCCAACTCATATGTTGAGAAAAGTTTATTGTTTTCTTTAACACTCCTTTGATTCAAAGTTTGTAGTTTTTTTGACGCTCGTTTGATTCAAATATGTGATGTCAAATACCCACTCATATGTTGAGAAATAATATTCATTTACTCTAAACTTCTCATTCAAAACAACCAATCTTACTCAATTTTTGTTTTTCAGAAGAAATAGAAAAAAGCAATTTCAAAGAATTAGATTTTTTTGATCATTTAAATCTATTTTTTTTTTCATAAAATAAGTCAAATTGTGAAAAGGAAGAGCAAAACCCACGAAAAAATTTGGTAATTAAAGCTCCGTTTGAAAACGACATAAAAAAGAAAAATAAAAACACTTGACTTTATAAGAAATTAAAAAATAAGTTAAAACATGTGATAAAATACCCTTCACTTCATGCTTATTTTATAAATAAATCCTTAATCCTTTGTAAATTTTTGAAATTTTTTTCTCTTCAACCACAACATAAAAACAAAAAACAAAAAAATCTCTCCATATGTCTCAACTACCTTTCTAACTTCTCACAAAAATCAACTGTTTTTATTTTTATTTTCTATTTTGTTATTAAACGGAGCCTAACAATCAATTGAACGCTGATACATAATATCAAAAGCCATAACTGGATCACCCAGTAAAAAGTTCATCAAAACTACATACAGCAAATAAAAACCACACCATAACTCGTCTTAAAGCAGCAACTATGAGTGTTAGTAGTAGCTTACACACCATATTTACATACATATGGGCAAAATGGACGAGAAGTACCGCCTACACAGCAAATGTTCAGTGGCCCATGAGAAACGCCACGTAGTACTCCAAGTGTATTGTATTCTATATATTCTCTGGCGTCAAAACTAGGCTTAAGTTTCCACGCTAATACTACGAGCCAACGAATCCATCCTCTCTCTTTTGCCCTTAATAAGCAAAGTTCTCAAACTAAATACTACAACCACTTGGTCAAACAAAAACCCTAAAACCTTATTTATATACATAAACGACAACCGGGGATTGAAAAAATAGCATAGCTCAGGTAGCTTCCGTCAAAGAGAAATGCATCGTGGTGACAGATTTCTTCAAGAAACTACTACCGCAATGCGGGTCTGGGCTGCCAACATTAAAGTCCCCGAGGTCTGTCCGTTGTCCATTGGGATCATTATCAACCACCCTATCATCCTCATCACGAGATTTGAGACACCCGTTAGAGGTGGTCCCGCCATATTTACGAGCTTGCTTCTTCTTCTCCTTGACTCGGGCCCCGCGCGAGGGTTTTCCAGCAGCCACCCCGCTGCCATTGCTCCCGCCCTTCTGCTTGTTTTTTCCACCATTCTTCCTCTTGCTGCGAGTTTGGTTCTTGTTTGTTGTTACTACGTGTGACACTGCTGTTGGGGTCGGGTCATACACGTCTGGGGCCCATGTAACTGTTAGGTTATTGGGTTGAATACCATTTTTCTCGCGACTACCTTTCATGGCAGATTTAAGATTCGAAGGTGCCTGCGAGAAAGTAAAAGTGAGGAAGGATATATAAAGGTATCTCAACACAATCAACAGTCGAGAAAAACTTATCCCTCTGTCCCAAATTAAGAGTCCCCCTATTTCTTTTTTGGGCCTACTATTTCTTTTTGGGGATCCAAATTAAGAGTCCACTTCTCTTTCTAGAGCATAATCAACATACCAAACCTCATGATAGGAAATGAAACAAATTCTGGTATAAACCATTGATTGTTATGATATTATTAGTGGTGAAAGTTAAAGGATTCTTAATTAGGGACAGATGGTGTCTTTAGCTATGGTGAGATATACCGTACACTAATTAGTGAAACATGACTATTAGTTTGGGATGGAGGAAGTACAATTTAGTAATATTACAAAGGAAATTACTCCAATGATCTTAAATATATCCAGATTACAGTTAGTGAACCACTAACTACTTTCTAGTAGCAAAAATTCATCAGTCATTCATCAACGCTAGACGGACACAAAGCATGTAAACGAGTCAGTATGCATAACTCTTAAATTTCATATTGAAAAAAGAGTCCCAAAAATACATTATAATGACTGACAGTAGGTCCTTCCAAACTACAAGTACATGGTCACACCTAAAGTTAGCGGGTAATTGAAAAGTAAAGGATCATTTGGGTTTTGGGGTCGATTTTTTTGGTGAAACTGAGTTTGGTCCTTGCCTTCTTTCTTTCTTGGACTTTAGGGCCCAATTTGGATGGAACCGTTAGTCAAAAGCGGTCAATCTGATGTCCAGCCCAATATTTGGCACAGACTTCCCAAAATGCCCCTCATTCATACACTGTAAATGTGTGTGTACCATTACTCGACCATATTATTGTGTAAGCAGACAATAAGAACAAATCTAAAGTTATGATTCTCCCAGGGATCAGAAAGAGCAATAAATATTCACTCAAAGGGACACCAGCACAATTATACAGGAAAGCAAAGCATGTAATGAACAAGAACAATAACCAAAAGTACTTACAGGCAGAGATATGGAACGTTGACAGGGGGGAGTAACAGATTTAGCATGGCCTTTTGGTTCCAATACTACTCCATTAGCAGCTTCCTTTTCCTTAATTTCTCCATCCGAGATTGCAATCTTACTGGAACAGGGAAAAGTTGAAGACTTGCTCAAGAACTTCTCGGACATTACAATAGTCATTTGACTCTGATGAGGTTCTTCACACATATCTTGATCTTCCTTCTTAAATCCACTAACGTTGAAAGGTTTAATGGAGTCTGAGACCAATTTCGGTTCACCTTGAATATTCAGAGACTCGGTTAGATCATTTGCAAGGTCATTAACAGACAACTCATCAGAGCTCCTTGCATCTTTGGGGATTTGGGTATCAACATTAGGGTAGATGTCCATTGGTGAAACAGAGAAGCTACACGGGAAAAAAAGTTAGAACACACATATTCAAAGAACTGAGCAAGTAAAAGATCCAATGACCAAGAATCAAGATGGATGGCCAACCTTTTGAAACAAAATGAGTGAACCTGACCTCCAATAGTTATTTGATGATTGAATACTTCTAACAATTGACCAATTTTAGAGCATGCCGAATTGGCTCATGGGATAATTAGTGAACTTTTCAAATGAAATTACCAAATTTATTTGAATTCTGGAATGGAAAGATAAAGAGAATGTGAATAAATGCACATATTTTTTAACTAATGAACTTCTCAATCCATCAAATGCTTAGCTGAGTCCCTCGCCACACTAGAATACTAATTTACAAGTTCCAAAATAGGCTGTAGAAAACAAGCCCTATTTCTACTTTAGGTAAATTTGAGAATCATAAATTGATGAAACAGGTTAAGGATATCCCAGTTTGGCTACAAAATCTAATAGTGAATCCTACTAACTCAATATATAAATGCTACATGTAATATTCAATTACTAGGAATAATCCGTGCCGTCGCACTATCCACCTCATCATTGCCTTAATGGACAGTGTACATGGGGTTTGATTGATTTAGTGTTACATTGCAATGGAAATAAACAATTATGTTTCTATTACTAATTTACCATATAAAAGCCAAGTATCATTCCTACTTTTCAAGTAGCCAAGTGCCATTCCTCGTCTCTAGAGATAATTTTGACACCAAGTTTTTGACTTTTTGCTTTTTTGGTCAGACAAATTTTGGATAATGTATCCCAGGTTTTTCAATTACACCCAAAACACCTACATGTTGGATAAAGCATATTCCACCACGAGATACTGAAAAGGTGAAAAGCGAAAAAAGAAGTGCACAAGTATCGCAATTGCAATCATGTTTATTTTTCAAACAAGAAGATGCTTAAACAAGAGAAAATTGAAATCAAGCACTTTGATAAGTCAACCACTAATAATTAAGGTTATAAAATGTATAAGCATGCAAACCCGTCACTTATAGTAGTTCAAGTGCATCTAGAGTAAGAAGTTGGAAAGTGGTCGACAAATCCTTTAAACTCCAAATAAACGACTATATATTACTTTCAACTCCAAAACAAATCATTCACACGCAGAAGCTTGACGTGACCGTGACTCACAAATGTCGTAAAAAGACTGAAGAAAAATATTCACACACAACCCCGAATTCTAGTTGTCATCAACATACAATTAGCAGCACAACCATTCAAATAAACACAATACTTACAGTGTAAGCTGAACTCAAAACTTGCATTGTATATGCTTATACAAACACAAAATACACACAAAAATGTACATGTACAGATATAAACTAAGTACCTTTTTGGCAATTAAACAGTCGATTCAATCAAATTCCTTCCAGCAACACCTCCAAATCACCCGATACCCGTGCAGATAAAAATAAAAAACTGAAATCCAAAACCCTAGAAAAAGACACTAAAAACCAGAACTCCTTAAGAAATTAGGTGAGTGTTAACTAAGATTACCGCGACGATCGCTCTTTTCGAGATATTTAAGACGGTGAGAGAACGAACCACCATAGAAAGGGTAAAACAGAGATCGAGCTAGCAATTCAAGTGAAAGCACCCAAGGCATTGTTCGATGCCTCTTCGAAACCCTAAAATCTTTGAGGATCGAGACAAAACCCTAATACTGCTAATAAATAGAGAGATCTATGATGATGAACGAAGTGATAAAAATTCGATTCGATTCAAATGGACAAATTAAACTGAGAACTGGACCTTCATCAGATGTGAATCAAAGGATCAAATTAGGAATGGATAATGATCGGGATCGAAAAACATGATTCTGGTAAACCCTAATTGCTGGAGTAACAACCATACAGTGATAAAAATGGATAGAGGTATGTATGTGCATATGTGTGTATATATAGAGGTCAAATGAATCAAGACAAAAAGATGGTTTGTTATTGACGGATAAGTTTAATCCCACGGTCCAGATTTGTTTGCATCGATATTTATTTATTTATTTATTTATTATTATTATTACATATACAAGCAAATTTATCTAATAATTTTAGGACGATGAATCTAGTCATTTTTTTAGGGTGGTGCTACTACTACCCTACAATTGCTTACTTTCACTCTCACTTAAAAAAAGAATACAATTGCTTCCTTCCACTCCCACTTTTTTTAGTTTTACTAACATTAGTTTTTACCTAATGGTTAATAATTAACCATTAACTTATTTTCACCCCACCTCTTGCATAATTAACCCATTTCATTTTATTCAATCCATTTCAAAAAACTTACCCCACCACATTGAATGCACTTCCCTCCAGATTTCTTGACCATTTTCAACCAATTTTTATTTTCATATTCAGTTAAAACAATATTAGTTACCAAAATTGCACCAAAAACCCACAAAAACTCCATTGATGCAACACAAAAAACCCTAAGTTGTAGAGAATGTTAGAGAAAAGAGAAATGGAGATTGACAAGGTAGAAAAACCTAATGAAGGAGATGTATATTTGTTTTTATAATGTTTAATGTTTAGTTTGTTTAATTAATATGAAAAAAAAAAATTATACCAACAGATCGAATTATAGCATCAGAACAGGTTACCTCGGTTACGGGAGACCGAAATTGTAGCACTTGTTCGGTTTTCGGTGACCGAATGTGTAATATGAAGACGTGAACGAGAATGATATTTCGGTTCTATAGAACCGACATTTATCATTTTTTTCTGTCCTTAATGGTCGAATATATGCTTATTACTCGGCTCTTAGGAGCCGAGATAGTGAAAAAAATTCTAAAAAGATTATATTCTTCTCCAAATACCTCAGTCCTTAAGAACTGACATTTATGTATTAACTTGTTCACCAAGGACCTAGTTAAGATAATATACTCAATTTTGGTCAATCAAAATCGAATATTAGTCATGTGAAAATTTACTAGATTTTTTTATGTGCAGGATGTGTGTTCTATTTATTCTACAATATGGAGAGATTGTTCATTTATTCAAGCAATTGATTTCACTTCAATTGCAGGAATATCCCAAAATCCAAAATGTGTTCACACGTTTAACGAGTTAGAACCTCCGAATTCAACCAAAAATAATATTGATAGTGGTGATGGCCAAAGTTCCGAGGATATGATTATAGCTGTGCCTCTTGATTCATATTTTAATGGCATTGATTGTAATCTTGATAATGGTGAAAGTCGTCTTGACCCCAATGGTCGTTGTGAACAACCTTATGAGCTTAAACCTGATGATGATTGTTTATTTGATTTTCTGCTGACGACTTGCGAACAATCTCTCTCGATGGTGGGTAACAATTCGAGTCATATGAAGAATAATGTCAAAGAAATTAAAATTGATGTGACTCCAGTATTTACAACCGATGAAGTGTTTGTTCTTTTTTTGATGCGAATATGCAAAATATGTCGCATATAAAGTGTTTGTCATTACATGTGGTTATTTGATATTCACAAAGTTTGAACGGTGTAATTTTTTGCTTTTCATGATGTAAACATGTAATTTTTTGTATATGAATCACAACAGCTTTTAGTAATTTGAGTAAATTCGATTTCTTTGAGCAATTTAATTAAATTTAATTTTTTTTGGTAATTTGATTAACTTACAGACAACCTCGGTTCTAGAATACCGAGGATATTGATTAATTTCGGTCCTATGATACCGAGGTTAGTGACCGAGAGCTAAAAAAATGAACAAGCATACCTCGGTCCAAAGAGACCGAAGAATTTGAGAAAACTCGGTCGTAAGGAATCGAAATTATTCATAAACCTCGATTGTTTGAGGCCGATGTTAGTAACCGAGAGCTAAAAAAATGAACTAGTATACCTCGGTCCAAGGAGACCGAGGAATTTGATAAATCTCGGTCCTAAGGAACCGAAATTATTCATACACCTCGGTTGTTTGAGGCCGAGGTTAGTAACCGAGAGCTAAAAAAATGAACCAGCATACCTCGGTTGTTTGAGGCCGAGGTTAGCAACTGAGTGCTAAAATATGAACCAGAATATCCAACAATTGCTTTGTGATATATAAACAAAAACAAGTACATAATATCCAACTCCTTGCGATATATAACCAAAACAAGTACATAATATCCAACTCTTTGCGATATATAACCAAAACAAGTATATAATATCCAACTCCTTGCGATATATAACCAAAACAAGTACATAATATCCAACTCCTTGCTATATATAACCAAAACAAGTACATAATATCCAATTCCTTGCTATATATAACCAAATCAAGTACATAATATCCAATCGATATCCATCAAGCAAACCAAAAATATGGTATCCATCAACCTAAACTAACAATTAGCAAATAGAAGATAACCATCAACCAAAAAAATACATGGTTAAGTTTAACAGTTAGCAAAAATTAAATAAGTTCACAGAGTTCTAATACAAGTTGATAATATCTCCAAATCCAAAAAGTTAATTCTTCTTTCTCCTAGTCACATATGTCTTCCCTTTGTCTTTTGGTAGAGGTCTTGTGGTTCCTGATGGAGTCGCATTAGAATCATGCTCTTGGGCTTTCTCTGGTGCTGTCATTGCTCTTTTCTTTATCATGCCTGAAAATATCAATTAAAGCATAAGATAATGTGCAAAGGGATCAGTCGGGTGAGCATCGAAATCCGACTAGAGTGCAATTCAGGTGCTTTGTCCCTTTTAAAAAATCTGCGCTTCATAGATGTCAATAAAAAGAACACTACTTTTTTTAGTGGAGGGCTAGAGTCTCAACTACCTAGGTTGGGAGACAATTTCTCAATAAAACCATTATATAAACCAAGTGAGAGAAAATAAGTTCTCCTTTAAAAATGAATGACATATGCTTTAGGTTATGATAAGATTTTGGGACACAGAGATGTGCTCTAAGAGTTTCTAATGTATAGTACGTGGTTGAATCCACTGAAGGGAAAAGTGGAGCTATGTTACTGAGTTTTCTATCGTAAGAGAGAGGAAGTCTTTGGGTAACTGAAAGAGTTGTGATTAGCTTTTTACAAGTGCTCATAACGTGTTTAAATCAACTGCATTTAAGGCCAAATGCTCTCTCTGTTCCATTTAAGGTTTTGAGATGTTGAAAGTTGAAAAATTCATTTCATTCTAACTGATTTGAATTTTTTTTGGCTTGGAATTCTTGGACAATAGGTTCATCTCATCGTTAGGTTAATTTTCGGCATAATGTGAATTTTGGACATAATTTCCTTATACTTGAGTATGCTTGAAGTTATTATTGAACATTTTCAAATAATACTAAGAAACACAGCATTATGGTTTTTGCATTTGGTTTCAGAGTATGAGAGAACTAAGCCTGAAGCAAGCAGCAACAGCAGGGCATAAGGTAGTGAATTCAGCAAGGAGAGGTAGGCTATGACTAAAAGAATATTGAGGATCTAAATGCAAATTAAAATGCCAAATTGGTTTTTTGTTATACAACATTAAATTATGTGCCCAGTGTTGGCGAAATGATGCCTAATTTATGGAAAATACAAAAGACAACTAATAACACCTAATAAAAATAATAAAAATATGTTATTTCCAACAAGTACAATGGATAGTTCAGAATTTATTGCATGTAACTTTACGTTTAATCAAATGCAGAAACTATCTTTTGCAATAAATGGAAGCAAAGGCCAAAGCAAGTTGGTCTAGAAAAACACCCAATTGTTTAAAAAAAAAAAACACCCAGAGTATCACCTTCACTTTTCGGCCATCCAAATGGCTCTTTACAACTCAGAGTGCTAAAAGTTGTTTGTTAAAGTTATTTTTTTTTTTTGGATTTTCGTTGCTGTGAAAATGTTCTAGCTTTAGAACCTTTCTTTCTCTCTCAAAATATATTTATAAAATTGGTAGAACATTGAAAGTCATTGTCTCCTTAATCATCTGCCTTGTACTAGCTAGTTTACTCCATTTACCAGTTGATGCATACCAAATGAAGAAGGAAAATTGCAGCAAAATAAACCAAACACAGATAAACCAAATGCATAAGGAAAAAAAACCCACTAAATTCTGAAAGAAATCCCCAAATCGAAAAGTTGGGAGGATAGTGGAGGTACCTTTGGTCGGAAAGGCGACGGAGTGGCAACGGAGTGTGAGGGAGAGCGAGGCGGCGAGGGAGAGCGACGGAGAAGGATAGCACAGCACGAGAGGGAGAGCACGAGAAGGAGAAGGTGAAGTAGAATTTTAGGGATTCAATTTTTAGAGAAAGTAATTTGATGTTATAACTTTTAGTTAGTTAATTAATTAAAGGAAAATTATTATTAATTATATGTATTAGAAAGTGGGAGTGGTGTGAAGATTTATGGGAGTAGAAATAAGTAAAATTCAGTTAATGGGAGTGTTATTGGGAGTGGGAGTGGAAGTAAGTAATTGTGGGGGTGGTAATAGCACCACCCTTTTTTTACTAAACATGAATTTAGCTTATTTGACTAGAAGTTGAATATTTCAGATTCACGCTTTGAATAAAGTGGGTGCTATTTGCATTTTAATATTTACATGGTTTTACTATAATATTAAAAATGCTATTAAATATGTATTTGTACATTACTCTCTCCTTTTACTCAATAGTTATTTATTTTAGAGTTAAAATTAACCTTTTTAATTATATATTATTAACTTATAATTATTTTGTAAAATTCAAATAGAATTAAATGCCCTTTCACATTTGATTTCCCTCCCAACTGATCGACCAAACCAAACTCGCTGCACTCCCTTTTCCTTTTCATCTTCTTGATCGAAATGCACAAAAACTTTCATTGATTGAAGAAAATCAAGTACTAAAATGACACTTTGTGAAAGCAAGTAAGAAAACCAAAACTCGTGAATAGTAGTTTGGACATCATAGAGCTAAAGAGGAGAGATAATGAAACAGCTAAAGGTAATATACAATAAAAGGGTGATGAAGGAGATGTATGCTTAGTATTTTGTATGTCATTGTGTTTATTTTTTTTTTCATATTTGAGCAATGAATACATACACAACACTTTAAACATTGAACATAGTATACATAACTGAAAATAAAGTGACAGTCGCTTGACATGGAGTGAAATATATTAGTTCATTCGTTCGAAATGTAGCGAAATGGGGTAATTATGTTGTCATGTCCACTTGCTAGTCATTAGTAAATAGTCATAACATGTAACTTGCTCCATGATAAGCGAGTTTAAAAGGGATAATCACTAGACATGTAGCGAACAAGACCAATTAGTTTGTGAATGGTCATTAACTTGAAAAAATGCTAGGTAATTTGGTATTACAAGAGTTTTCATTGGTTAATAAACTAATCTTTAAGTAATTCCATTGTTTCAGGATGTATATTGCTTTGTCTTTAACATTTGGGGAGATTGTCAATATATCAAAAAAATTGACTTCGCCCAATTTGAAGCAAAACCTCTCAATCCCGATTGCTTAGAATTAAAGACTTATAATAGTGGTGAAGCAAGTATCGATGATGGGGATGACCAATCTTTAGAGGATATGATGGCTCTAGATGCAATTTATTGTGGTGACTATAAAAGTGATGTTGGTGACCATAATTCCAACAGCGGTGACCATAATTTAGATAATGAAAAAGTTATAGAAATTGATGTTACCCCGGTTTTTGTAACAAATAAAGTAAGTTTACCTTGTAACTTAATTATAACGCCTTTAATGATTTTCTTAATACGAATTTCCTCAGTAGTATAATATGTTATTAATTTGATATGTATAATGTTTATTTGTCTAGGTTTTTCCTTATCGCTATAGTTTGATTGATTATCGACCAAGCGGGATCCATCGATTTTCGAGTATGCCAAGTTCCAAAAAATGTCTAACCTTTTTACCACACTCAACGCCTCCGCCGGAAGGAAATGTACATCGAGTGCTTCCTATAGTATTTGTCTGTGGTTGTCACTTTGTTAAAGTCAGTTGAATGATGGTGTGCCATTTCCTCCCGTTGCTTCAAAGTGGCGTGTTCTGGTTAAAGAAGAAGCAAGCACTTAGATGGATTATTATGTTGATAGAATTGACCGATTTTTTAAAATAGCACCTAGACATAGTCCTACAACAATAAATTTTCCAATCATAGTTAAATAGGTGATTGGCAAGTCTATTATTAGCGAGCCCTTTTTGTTATTTTTTTTATAGGAATATGTAACTTTTTGTGGCATAGAAAGTTTTTGAAACGTTTTTTTTTTGTATGAATGACTACATTCTTACCTTCGTATATGAAGGATCCTTATAATATAGTATTTTTTAATGCGAATATATAACTTTTTGTCGCGTAGAACGTGTTTAACACCTTTCTTTTTTTGTATGAATGACAATACTTTGATCCGAATATGAGAAGGATCCTTATAATATAGTTACTTTTAAATATATATAATTTACTATTTTCGTGAATGTGTTTGATTTACTTTTCACTTAGAACAAAACATAAGCCTCACTTACCAGATAACGTGCGAAAAAGTAAGCTCCACTCTCTGGACATCCGTCTTATGGTTACCCCATACTCACCCAATGTCTAACGAGTAATATACTCGTTAGATGTCGAGCTTAGTAAATTAGGCAGTAAGTTTTATTCATTCTAGGTACACCTTAACCACCCCATGTCTAGAGAGAAAGTAAGCCTTACTCGCTGGACATTCGTCTTCTGGTTGCCCCATAATCACCCAATGTCTAGCGATTAATATACTCGTTAGATGTCAAGCTTAGTAAATTAAACATTAGGTTTTATTCATTCTAGGTGCACCCCAGCTACCCTATGTTTAGTGATAAAGTAAGCCTTACTCGCTAGACATCCGTCGTCTAGTTGTACCATTGTCACCCAATGTCTCGCGAGCATTATCACTTTAGGATATGAGGTCAACAAATTCTTCTTCTAATACTAGTAATATAGACAAATTACTCTTCTTATTCTTCTTTGCTATTATTAGGATAATAAATTAACAAGAAATAAATTATCAAAACATGCATGGTAGTATTTTTCAATATCTAAAAATGGAACTTAGATAGTGTAATACATGGACATTAAGTCAAAGCAAATACATTAAGTCTAACACATGTACCAAATTCAAAGCAAATACATTAACAAAAAAGAAGTACCAAACATAACTACATTAAGCCAAACGCAACTACATTTAAAAAAAATAACTAGTTTTTTTTTTCTTTTGTGGTGGGGCTTTGGCTTTTTTAGCAGATATGCGTGCAGTCTCTGTCGGGGCATCTTCATGTCTCTTCTTTCGCCTAGTATCCGACTCAGGCATATTCTCCTTTACATTGTCTTGCTCTGATTCAGTTTGTCTTGCATCCCTGAATATATTGACTTTGTTCAGCAATCCCTGACTCTGATGCATTTGGTGGATCAACATTCCTCCTTTTGTAGATACCATGTACCTTAGCTGTAGTAGTAGCAAACTTTACTTTTCGTTGCCTCTCCGAGGTTGTCATTGTATTATTCTTCATCATATCTAATAACATAAAACAATAACAATCAGCTAAGCTGTTTTTGGGTTAACTATGTGTATAAGCAAATAACTTGTAACGGCATGCTATGTGTATTTCCTTTTTTCCTTTTCTTTTTTTCGATAACTTCTCCTTATCAATTTAAATGTTTTTCATTACTTGTTACAGTAACTTAACAAATCAGAATTTCTTTTTTATAGTTCCAACTAAAAGTTATTTTCAGATAGAGGAGAACAAATAAAATGTGGACATCAAACAAAAGCAAAAGTCCTTTAATAAAAAATGCACTCTATAATAGGGCCATTGGTTGTTCCAGTTATTCAACAAATCAGAATTTCCTTCTTATAGTTCTAAGTGAAAACTATTTTTAGACAAAGTAAAACAAATACAACAGGAAAATCATAGAGAAACAAAAGTCATTTGAAAGAAAAAAAGGCACTCTATAATAGGGCCCCATGACAACTAATAGAGACATGATTACATGAAATGCATTGCTTTTGTATGGAAAACCAAAGAAACATGCATTTGACATATTCCTAGATGGTGCATAATTATGATATCCCCATCAACCACAATAGTGCACAAACTATAAGTAAATGATAACTCTCTCAATCACAATGGTGCAATGCCGCATATTAGCATGTCAGAATAATTTAGACCAATTAACTAACTACTAGCATTTTCATGAAAAGTTTATGTCAAAAAGTGCACAACCTCATTCCCAGTAAAAACAATCACAATATTCAAAATTAAACCAATATAATAAATATTGTTATACATGTTTTACCAAATCACTAAAATTTAAACAATACCCATAAACAGAAATTATTAGAATATAATCAAACATTTGAAACTTAACAATATTAAAAAAGTACCCATAATAGAAATCACTAGAAGTTTGTCAAGCACTTGAAACTGAAGAATATAGAAAATGCCAAGAAATAGAGAGATATTAGAGTTTTTAGATAAAGGGTTCGCAAATTATGGGGTTTGAAAAGGTGTGAGAATAAATATAAATAGGGTATGATGGAGATTGAAGTTGGGTGTTAGATATTTGAGAGATAAAAGTAAGAAAAAAAAAGAGAAAATTTAATGAAGAGATTGAATGCAAGGAAACCATTATGAAGTCGAAATGTGAAACTTACTTCGTTCGTAATGTTGAAGACGGAAACAGGGAGATGATGATGCCGATAGTGAAGCTTGGGATGATGGTGCTTGTGACGAAGACGAAGATGAAGAACGGGCGAGTCTACGAAGAGGAGTGGGTGATAGAGGTTAGCCTGAAGGAGGGAAATAAGAGAAGAGATTGTGCGTGCATTCCTTTAAAAAGGGCGAGTGGGTTTTCTCCCTTTTTTTAAATTTAATTATTAACTTAATTAACTTATTAATTAATGTATTTTATTAGTTAATTACTTTGTGTAATAGTGGGAGTGGTGGAAGTGACTTTGGAATGGTAAAAAGAAAGTAACCTAAGTTTTGGATTGTTTCTAAGCAATGGTCTAAAACCAAGTAAAAATTGGGGTACGAATAGCGCCCACCTTAAGTAAAGGTTGATAATTATATTTAATAGAAGCCGAACTTTGATAACTTTATTCATTAAGAACAAAATAGAATTTTTTTTTTTATTATTAAACTAATGACCACGCAGACCGACTACAAGTTGGCTATAATATTATTATTAACTAGATTCTAATATTTTTATTGCTTTTGATATGTGAAATTAAAATTTTAATTAATTAAGAATATTTTATAATAATGGATTTTAACAAATATTTAACGGAGAATAGACCTTTATATATATTGGGTGAATCATATTATACACCCATTTATAATTTGCACCAGTAGAATGTAATTGTGAAATTTTCGTAATATGAAAAAGAGTTAAGATTTATACCTTTACCAAATTGAGGTTGCTAATGCATGTTAAAATACAATCTAATGCATGGCGTACAATTTCTAACCAGCATTTTGTTTTGTTAATTTTTAAAAATTAAAACATATTCCATAGGTAGCTAGAAGAGGTTACAAGTACAGATATTAAGAGGAAAAAACACTATTATAAGCATCTCAACTTCATTTATATTGTTTAGATGACTATTTGTAATTATCGTATAAAAAGGTGGTATTAGTGCCAAATTAATGTACAATATTAGAAGCATATAGTACAATACAGCTTCTCAAAGAACACATATATATATATATATGTTGTATTTTTAAATGAACAAAAAGTAATAAAACAACAGCAACATCTTCAAATCTTCCATGCGAAATAGGACATTCTTCAGCTTCACCACCCATAGTTCCTGCGCGGGCGAAGAAACTACCGCCTCAGGCTCTCCACTATGTAATCAGCATAGAGATTCCTTCACAATCAATTCAAATACATTATTAGACTGAGATATAGTAAGCCATGAATGTATATCATTGATTATGACTATGTAGGACTTGTTCGCAAATGAGTCGAGTTTAATAATGGATTGTTCAAGCTTGGTTTTGTAGAACTTTTTGAGCTGGTGTTTAAACCTGGTTTGTCTAGCTCCAAAACCGAACTTCCAACTGAGTCATAAAGAATGTGGAAAACAGTAAAAGTAAATCACCGTCTTTACATTGATTAACAACACCAATCAAACACATGTTTTTCATATTCCCAGTAAACAAAACGCTCCTGCAGGCTGCAGCATTTACAGGTAATAAACATGAAATCTTCCATACCTAGGATAGAATTACAAATTCTACGAAGGCAACCTCATTCAGTAGAATGGTTTTTCTTTAACACAGAGTCGTCTCCTGTGTGTTTTGAGTTTATGCCTTGCATTGTTTCTTTTTTGAAATTATAATCTTTTGTAATTTACTTGTTAACCAAAGATAGAACGAAAGATGAAAACGGAGAAATAGAGAAGAAAGTTTGGTACTTACATGGAGTGCTGGACGGCTTCATATGCTTTTGTGGCAGGCAGAAAATCATCAACTGCAACTTCTTTGTTCTCATTTTTCTTGTCTGATTTATACGTCAAGAGAAAATAACCTTAGGACTTAAAATCTACCAATGCTTATTTCGAAACACTTTACAAGCAAATACGAACTTCGAAAATAAGTCTTAACATCATGCATAATCAGTGCTTAGAATTTTGAAAGGAAAAAGGATACAATCTTCAAAAAAGCGGCGGATCTCGGCTAAGCGATGAGGTGGAAGCTCCTTAATGTCAGCAAAGTTTCGATACTCAGGATCATCGGCACAGACTGCAATTATCTTGTCATCTTTTTCTCCCTGTAATATATATATATTAACAAAATTATATAATTCTCCTTCAGGGCATGTATACATATATATATACACATATATATACCTGATCAATCATGGGCATGAGACCTATTGCTCTAGCACGAAGAAAGCAGCCTGGAAGAATTGGTTCCTGTATATATGTTGCAAAGCCTCATAAAGGCCCCATTTGTTAAGTTGAGAATTAGTTAAAATACACAACATTTACGGTGCATTCAATTGGTTTATACAGAGAAGAATTGAATTCCTTGGAATTGTTTCACATGGAAGACAAATACACTACCTGAGGTGGTTTCGAATTTACATCATTTAAGCTAAACCAAGTTGTACCATTGAAAATTTGAAATTCATTCCTTATAAAGTCTCAGAATCAAACACTACTAGAGATGGAAGATATGAAAATCTGAGCATTTTTCATGGGAAAAAAATGCAATCAAACATACTCGCCCTGGGGGGGGGGGGTTTGGTATTTAGTTTTTCTGCTTTTTTGTCACGTTCTTCATAAATTGAACAAATAAAAACATTCCCTCAGCCTGAAAGAACCTTAAGAAAAAGAATGCACCCCCATAAAGTAGATGCTTCACCCAACTAAGCTTTTATTTATAAAGCAAAATAATAGATGCCCTAAAAGATTTTCATCTTCATATATAAAACAATTTTGGTAGTACATATATATTTGCAAAAGAACTGAAAATCAAATGGCATATGTACCTGCATGATGACCAACACATCCAAGGGGTCATTGTCCTCACATAGAGTACGAGGGATAAAGCCATAGTTATGGGGGTACACAACTGATGAGTAAAGAACACGATCAACCTGCAGATACACATCTATATATCAAAAACTCGTGATAAATCAACAGATTCTAATATGATCAGTACAGTAAGCAACTTAGCATGCTTTTTTTTTATTACCTTGATCAGTCCAGTTTTCTTGTCAAGTTCATATTTCACCTTACTCCCTTTACTAATTTCAACCACCTGCAGAAATTAAGTAAGTTTATATTAGAGCCTTGACGATATGAACATGCCATGCGTATCAAAAATTTAAGATTTTATGTATGAAGTATGAACATAATGCTAAATTTCCTCATATTATTTTGGGGGAATAAATGCATAAATTAAACTGAATTTACGCACTCATGCCCTGCCAAGGACTAAAAAGCACACTTTTGAGTACACAGTTCACACAAGACTCTAGCATCAATATGTTCAAACAAGACCTTCAGACCCAAGTGGCCATACTGTCTACAACTGCATCAGTTATCCAACGATAGGTGTTCAAACTCAACTTCAAAGTGGAAAATGGAATGTATATAGCTATATATCTGATAATCAGCCTGTCTATTCCTCATGACAAGTAAGCAGTTCTAATTTTATGAGGTAGGTTCATATTGACCTTTGCACCTTATTGGTTGAAACAGTAAAACATAAGAGAGCCAAAGCAATCACTTGCATTAAATTTAAATATCCATCCAATCAAATGCGCAGGTCATGGTGACCATACGTTGAAGTTGGATCAACAAATTCATCGAATTCAATGAGTACTTTGGGTGCCAAAATATTAAATTCTTACATCACATTGAATTCGACGAATTTGTCGACTGTTCAATGAGTATTGTGGTTGTATTTGCATCACTGTTCATTAAATGTAATGGATTACATCATTCAACTTCAGTATCTTACAAAGTTACAATTGCTAACTTCCTTACATTTAAACAAACTTTCATGGGGACTCAAACTATAATCATTAAAACCCGAGGTTATAAGAAGTTAAAGTACTTACACAGTTGAAAAACTTGGGGGTTCCAGGTCCTGCATTGAGTTATAAAGTAAATCATAAGCTAGAACATGATACATCTAAACATGAAATATTCTAGGATTATATCTTGACAAGACCTATTTCAAGATCATGCCAAGGATGTGCAGCAACTGATCTCCTAGTCATGGATGAAAGTATTCTTTCATTAAGAGGAGGATGCGAGGCTCGATGAGATTCAGGAGCTTTTTTCACTGTCTCAACAGGAGCTTTATTCACTGTTTCAACAGGAGCTTGGTTCACTGCCTCAATAGGAGCTTCATTCTCTGTCTCAATAGGTGGAGTCATAACTGCAAGCTGCACATATAACTGCAAATCCATTAAATGGATTATAGATACTATCTGTGGAACACTTGATGCGTTTGCAATATTACGTAGTTTTTCCTCACATTATATAAAGATATGCACTGAAATTGGATTTAATTGAAAAAGGGGCCCATCCACTAGCAGGCCAGAAGATCATATAATTCTTTATATGCTTAAACCGAAATACAAAAGAAGAATCGAAATAAATCCTGTTCTTACAAGAATACAAACAGAATTATGCCTTCAGAGTACACATGCCCTATGTGAATAAATGCTGTTCTTTGACTTTACAGGTTTGATATATAATTTATTGCCTAGTGCTCCATGAGTCCCAAATTAAGAGCCGAGTTTTAACTTTCACACATTCGGACATTTTAAGAAGAGTAATGTCAATGGTTGAAAACAAACAAATAAATATATTTTATCATGCAAAACCAAATATGAAAAAACTTCACTTTACTTAAAGGACGACACAAAAAGGAACCTGTTACGATTTACGATATATTAAGCAAGAGGACTATAGTTATGCACTTGAAATTACCCTTCGTGCTTTAGAAATAAAATAATACTTTTTTTTTATATTCAAATTTTTTTTTATGTAAATTTGCATTCGTTATTAAAAAACCAACTATCAGACATCAGAACTTTTTACAACGAATCTGAGGGAGTCCCAGCCTATCTGTACGGATGATACCTTTCAATCTATGGGGCAAATTTTGAAAGCTCTCAAAACTAACACTGTTCCTCAAATTACAACCTATATTGGCTAAGCAATCTGCCCCACTATTACTTTCCCTATATGTATGCATTAACTGCGTATCTAAACTCTGCAATAAACTAAACATGCATCGGATTTCATAAGATATACACCATGGAACTTCAATTTTACGCTGTAGCATGTGAAGCAGAATTTGCGAATCCATTTCAACATCTAAACACCTTCGACCCTCCTTCACACATCGGTCTAAACCCTGAAGTAAAGCACGAGCTTCCGCAACCATATTAGTTTGAACCCCATAATAATCAGCTTAAGCCCACACAATTTCACCCATACTATTTCTAAGGAGACTGCCACCTCCACTATGCCCAGGATTGCCTCGCGAACACCTGTCTGAATTAAGCTTGAGGCGCCCCATTGAAGGTCTACTCCACTTTGTGAGTATAATTTTTGGAACCATAGGAATAACACAGTAGATACCAAACTCCCTAAGAAAGCCTTCATCCATCTCACACCTTTTACCAAGAATAGATGAACCAGCAAAAACTTTATAAACTGAATCTATCACACGCCTAATAATGATATTAGATTCAAACACCACCCCATCATATTTAGATGAATTCCGGCCCTTCCACAACTCCCAGCATATACACACAGGAACAAACGATAAGACTTCTTTATGACAAGGAGAATTAATTTTAGATAATCACCAAGCATTGAGTTTAAGTTGAAGCAACGTGGACGAACTATTCACTTCGAAAATCTGCTCAAAATGCTTCCAGACTGATTGAGCAATTCCACTCGAAACAACCACATGACTAGAGGACTCTTCATGAGCAGGAGAGCAACATTCACATTTAGACGCTAATTGAAATCCAATTCTTCGAAGAGAATCATCAAACGGCAATCTACCTCTTAAAGCTCACCAAACAATTAAAGACCACTTGATAGGAATAAATTTACTCCAAACTTTATTACTAAAAAACAAAGCACTTCTTTTTTCCCGAATTAGATTCCAAGCAGAACGAACCTGAAATTGTCCTGACGATGAAGGAACCCAAATACACATATCATTAATATCTGAAAGAAAATAAATCATTGAGCGAATTTGGAGTACACACGCAGCAGGCAAGCAAGCAGTTAACATGGCAGAAAAATCAGCGAAGTTTAAGAGAACATCCTTTACTAACAAGTTCTTTAAGGCAAGAGGAGGATTATATACGTCAAGGAGCTTCAAATCTGGTAGCCACTTTTCACCCCAAAAACTTATGTCGCCCTTTCCAAGAATCCAAAACATATGACGTTCAGCAATCATTTTGACTTTATGCATGCACTTCCAAATGGACGAACCAATTAAAGCACCATTTAAATCATCAGCACCAATGTTCTTAGCATATTTGGCTCTCATAAAAACTGCCCACAGAGAATTGGAAGTTCTTAAATTCCACCAAGCCTTTATAGCAAAAGCTTTACTTATATCTCCAACACTCCGAACACCTATGCCCCCCTCCTTAACCGGAAAACAACAATCCTTCCATTTAATCCAATGATGCTTAAATTCGTACTCACCTTCACCCCAAAAGAAATTAGCAAACACCTTTTCAATACGCGACAGGACCGCTTTAGGAGGCCCAAAAGATGCAAGTATATGAATCGGCATGCTCTGTAACACGTGTTTTATAAGAATCAATCGACCCCCAGGAGATAATAGCCTGCTCTTCCATCCCGCTAACTTGCTCTCCACTTTAGCAACAAGATCACCAAAATACTGAATCTTCTGTCTACCACAAAATAAATTGCACCCCAAGTATTTGATTGGCAGACTTTTTTGACAAAATCCCGTCACTTCTGACACCACTTGAGCCCAACCCACAGAAGCGTTATCCCCTAGAATGAAACAGGCTTTTTTGAGTATTAAGCATGTGCCCAGATTCATGTGTATACAACTCTAAAAAATTCATAAGATTTCTCAATGAGGCTCGTCCACCATTTATAAAAATCATCACGTCATCAGCAAATGCAAGATGAGTAATATGAGGGCAGCCTCTACGAACAGAAAAAGGAATAATCTTATTATCATTGAGCAACCGATTAAGACCCCGCGATAAAACTTCGGATGCTAGAATAAATAGCGTAGGAGAAAGAGGGTCGCCTTGTCTTACACCACGAGATGAGTGAAAAAAAAAAGAAATAAAATAATACTTGAACTTGGTTTTGAACCCATAAACTCAAATATGAAGAACACATGTTACCACCACTTGACTAAATACCATCACATTTGTTTATTGTGTTTTGAAAATCTGCAATTCTACATAATGTGAAGAATTACGAGGTATAATATTGTGCACTCATCAAGTGTGCCACAATTCTTTTTTTTGATAGAAAACAAAATTTTATTGATCAGCTAAAGGAATTACAATACAAACAATGCTAAAGATCAGTGGA
Source organism: Lonicera japonica (assembly GCA_021464415.1). Taxonomy (NCBI): domain Eukaryota; kingdom Viridiplantae; phylum Streptophyta; class Magnoliopsida; order Dipsacales; family Caprifoliaceae; genus Lonicera; species Lonicera japonica. The sequence continues at coordinate 73,021,596 of CM038465.1, forward strand.
CAAGACATCCACTAGAACTAATAGCAACAAAAGAAAGTAATTCCTATGCCTATGGAATGGTTACAAAGAACTAAACTCTATCCCACATATCCATCCATAAAGCTAGCACAATCCAAACTGAACAAAAAACACTCAGTATCATTAAAAATGTTCGAAGCTTTAGTCCATAAACCAATCAGAAATTGTGTAAGCTCCCAGATTTCATTAGCGCTGTTGCTTTTATCCTCAACGTTCTTTTATTTCGTTCCATCCAAATTGACCATGCCAAGGCCAGAACTGCAAATCTCCATATTAACTTCAACTTCTTACTATTATGCTTGAAATTCCACTTGATGAGTATAAACTCAGCCCAACTTTTAGGGAAAGCACCCACCACTCCAAACATGTCAAAAATCCTTACCCACACATTATTAACAAAGATGCATTGCAGCAGAATGTGGTCCACATTTTCTATAGCCTGTTTACACAAAATGCAGCACGAAGGAGAAATGTACATGAAAGGCCTCCTCGCTTGGATCATGTTATAAGTATTCACTTTCCCCAAAGAGGAAAGCCATGCAAGGACTTTGATTATAAAAGGGACACACTTTTCCAAATGAAACTGTATTGTGGAAATGAAGGAACCATAGGAGATTGCAAAAGGATTTCAAAGAAGGATTTGCAAGAGAATTCCTCCGAGTTTTCAATTCTAGTACTTATAAAACACATCCAGTATGAAGAAAAAGGTTTTGTTCAATAGTTCTAAAAAAGAGAAACTGAATAATAACGCCTAAATCACATTTTAACACATTTTCCTATGTTTTCAATCTCATTTCCAGAAAACAACCAAAGCATAGCTAAAAGAAATACAGATCTTCCATGCTAAAAACAAAAAATCCATTTCAAGCAGCGCAACAGAGGAAAAATACCACAAAACATAGGAGTTATAAAGATTACAAAGATCAAGTAACACGATAAGAGCAACAGTACAGTCATGTGCACATAATTAACACTTGAACATGACATATATAGCTCCATTTATCACTGAGAATAATATGAAATTCTAATGATCCACTGAAACAAACGTATGTAAATTCACACATGCACACACATTCATCCAAATATTTGAAGTATAGGCGTCAAATCAAGCAAAAGAACATTAGGTAACGTTTGTTTTGTTATCTGAAAATAAATTATGAAAACGAACTAATCTGAACCAAAAAAATAAATTGATTCAGGATGTAACATCTAAACAAATATTAAATATATTAATTAGACTATTTTGCCCTTCTTTTATCTTTTAAGCCTTAATTAAGCATTTTTGTTATTATACAACCATTTAGGTTCATTTGATAACAACATGGACAAAATTTCTGTGAGGAGTTTAAAAATAAGTTCAGACACGTGGTAAGATGCTCCCTATCACTTATTCCTTTTTTTAAGTAGATCTCCTCCACTTTTCTTTAATTTTTGTGGAAAAAAAATTCAATGAAAAAGTCAAAAAGTATATTTCCATACTTCTCACATAAATTAATTATTATTTTTCTACAATTTTCCATGTTGCCCTTAGCGGTGCCTTAAACTTCATTTAGTTGATAGCCTTAAAGTTCATTAATCACGTTAAAAGGTGCAAGAGCAAGAGACATATTAAAAGATTGCATCCGAATTATTAATCGAAACAATCAACTTAACTCACCTCTAAAGTCTGAATTTTTGCCATTTGGACTTAAAAATGTTGAACAAACAGACCATGAAAATAGAATAGAAACAAAAACAAAGCCGATCTGTAAGCAAACAAAATAAAAAACGTACCTGATATGATGGAAGTTAACAGTGCTCAAAGAGGTCGGAGGTGAGATAAGAATTGGAGCACAGATCTAAGAAAAAAAGAAGAGAAAATGAGCGTGAGATTGAAGGCAAGTGAAGAAATCTATAGGTATAGAGAGAAAAAGAGAAAGTTAGAGAGAAACCCTAGAGAGAGCTGAGAAAGAATCTGAGATTGCTTGGGGAGAGGAAAGGTGAAGATTCTTCCCGCTCTGTTTTCAGTCCACACTTCCCTCCTTTGCCATATTTAAAGGAGCAACCAAAAAGCAAACCCAAAATTCCCAAAGTTTCTCCTCCCTCCTCTGTAAGAATATTATTATGGCATAAATATCGTCTCAGAAGATTCTTTAAGGGGGGGAATTACAACCACCTCCCTAAATTGTATTCTCTTCCACTTCTTAACCCCAACCTCCCCTCTCTCTAACAACTAATTTTCTACCAAAGTAATTATGCCGAGTAATGTATAACGTATATTTTAATAACATTTGATATTTGAAATTTTAATATGTTTTGTAATTGAATTTTTACAGAAAATAGTTGTCCTTAACAAGTTCTTTTTTTTTGAATTTTTCATTCATACAAGTAATCACACAAGTCATAAAATATTTGTGATTTAAAAGTTTGTAATATTTTTTCAGTAATGAGTAACATTACTCTTTCTCTAAGGTATCCGTATAATCACTAAATTTTGTTGTGTACTATAATTTCTTTGAATTTTACAAAAAAAATAAAAAATACTCTTTGATATATTTTTGAACAAATTAGTCTATTCATTTATATAAAGTGGTTGAATATTTGATGAAATTGATAAATTTGTGGATGTTTGGGATGTATACAAATTAAACAATTGGCAAAGATATATATATTTTTTAAAAAAAAATTAATAGTTAAGGGTGAGAAGTTATATGATTTAATAGTTAACGGGGTAACATTGAAAAATGATTAGAGTTTAAGGGGGCAATGTAATTTTAAAGGGTTGAAATAACTTGGACAGAACACGGCCATGAGTTGACGAGTTGAAAGATGGTTCGCGGGACCCAATGGGGGACAGAGACGGAATTTCAAACGGTCATGCGGTGCAGTTTCCTCGTCATGTAATCTTAAACGGAAGGTGAGAAGTTACTAAAAAATATTTAATATAATAGTTATAATATATTTATATTGTTATTTATTTAATTAAATTATAAGAGCATTTTTATTGGGCAGAATAAATTGATAAATTTATCTTCCGCCTTTTCACAGCAGAAAAAATAAACAGATAAAAATTATGAAGGTAGAATAATGAATGAGTAAACTTATTATTTTTTTAAATTTTAGTCATACAAATGAACTTCACTCGTATAACTCATACGAGTAAAGAACATTTGTATCAAAAATTTTAAAAAAAAACATACAATGCAAGCTCACTCGAATAGATCATTTTATTTTTTGAAAAAAAAAAAAAATATCCCATACAAAGTTGGGACATGAAAATTTCCCATACCAAACTTGACTTTTTGGCAAAATTTTCACCAATACAAGGTTGTCACCCTCGTATGACAAAGCTTATACGAATGACAAAGCTTCGTATGGCATTTTTTTTAAAAAAAAATGAAAATTCCCATTTTAGTGTAGGACGTTTGTATGGGTATATTTTTATCATTTTCACTGTGAAAAACTTTGAAACTTAGTAACCAAAAGATAAATTTACCTTAAATTTTACCACATCCACCGTGGATGCTTTAAGAAAGTATGTATGTTTTTCTTTAATAACAAATTTATTGTAATTTGATTAGATAATTAATAATATAAATTATTATAATTATTGTATTGAATATTTTTTTAAGAAGTTACCTTTATTTACTGTTTCTTTGATGATATAATTGAAATAACAATTTATAATTAATTTTAATAATATTAGCTAAAAATATTATTTTAATAATATAATTAAATTTTAGCAACTTTTTAATCAATAACCAAATCTATTATTTTTATAATCAAAGTTAATAACATTTTCCAATAATCAAAACAAGGGACCTATTAACTCTATTGAATAACATAGAATCTTTTTAAATTTAGCTAATTTTTCTCTCATATTTTTGTTTTAAAAAATTCAAATTGATTAATTTGTGGCAATCAATGAAATGAACCCTATAAATTTGGTTATTGAGGAAAAAAAATATTGAGGAGACCTATATCATTAATTTTAATAATTTACTAAATAAGTAATTAAAAGTTATATTAATTATTTAATTTTATTTATTCTATTGGAAATGTTATTACAGCTTACTTTTTTTTTCCTATTCCTTTCATGCGAACATATAGGATATACCCGCATTTCGATTATATTGGAAGAGAGGACGAGAGTGGGGAAATTCGAACTAAGGGATCTTCAGCTTACTAATTTTAAGACTAAGTATTTTTTTATATTTTTTTAAAGAGACCTAATCCATCTACAATCATTTAAATAAAGAAAGAAAGAAGGTTAAATTTACTTATACACACACAATCATTATATATGTCAAGTTTTATTTTATTTATTTATTTATTTTTCTTACATTATATATATAGATATACAGTTCCATTCTCTTAAGGACCGTCATTAAATTAACTAAATTAAGGACTGTCTAATTCGAGAGGTAAACAGTTGAATTTTTTCATAAAACTTGGTGAGGATAATCTCTATAATTAGTAGATTATCTTCACCAAATTTCATCAAAAAAATCAAATGAGAAGTAAGTTAATTAAAAATCTAAAATTTCAATGTACAAAAATGCGCATATATATCTATTTTTCAGATAACTCACTTCTTGATTGAATTTTTTTATGAAACTTGGTGGAGATAATCTACTCATTATAGAAATCATCTCTTCCAAGTTTCATGAAAAATATCATCCATGTACCCTCTCGAAATAGGCTGTCCTTAAGTTAGTTAATTTAAGAACAGTTTTTAAGAGAAGAATTATGTGTATATATATATGTAGCAAGTTAAAAACATTCTTCTATATAATGGTTCGTTAAAATTAAGTTTTACTGAGTTTGATGTCACACTTCTATCAAATAGGTGGGGAAATGTGACACTTATCTGATAGGCGGTAAATGGTCTCCTTCTCCTCTTTTACTTTCTCTAAACTATGTTTTTTAAAAACTACAATATATTTATTTTATTTTACCCCTTTGTCAAATCATCTAGATGTATTTATCGCTTGTATAAAAAATAATACTGTATAATTAAAAAACAAGGGAAAGCAGATATAGGCAAATGTTTGGTCAGATGTTATACGTAAGAATCCAAAATCTAGTAAAAAGTGCTTAGTCTAAGTTACTATACTGATTTATATACAAGTTATATATTATCAAAATGCTTAAAACTTTTAAGTCATCACGTATCATCATCAACCATTACTATTTTGAATTTAGAAGTTCTATGTATTTTTTGAATCAAGTTGCTACCTAACTTTTAAATTGCCTTAAATTTTATTGAATTAGTAACACAATTTAAATAAAGGGGGCTACTATTGACACACACCATTTAACTCTCTAACACTCCATACATCTCTAACACTACATAAATACACTTTTACTCTTTCTAACACTCCACCACTCCACATTTAATTTTAGGATTAATTAACATTCATCTAAAAATCACTCCAATCTTACTCTCTACCACTCCACTCTATCTCATCTTCAATCGTCTTCTTCCACAAATCAACCCATTGCCATTAAGGATTTTTCAGAAATTCCGGTTGGAATTAAGCATTCAACTCTCTCTATAATTCAAAAAAACAAATCACACCACTCACCCCACGAATCTCATCTTCAATCTTCTTATTTTAACTTTTTCTTTAACAATCTAATCGTTTTACTATTTTTTTCTTGAACTTTTTTGTTATTGGCTAAAAAAAGTTCCACCAGTGCACACACCACATAAAAAAAAATCTGCCATGGATGAAGGTTTACTCGGTTCCTAGGAACTGAATGTTGTTCATCATACTCGGCCGAAAGGAACCGAGTAAAGCACAAGTCACTCAATCCTAAGGAACCGAGTGGAATTGAAAAAATAACCCAAAGCTTAACTCGGTTCCTTAGGATCGAGTAAGCTGTACTTTACTCGATTCCTTAGGACCGAGTAAGATGTACAACACTCGGTTCCTAAAGACCGAGTAAGCTGTTCAACACTCGGTTCCTAAGGCCCGAGTAAACATTCTTCGTGTTTTGTTTCTGTGTTTTTTTTTTTTTTTTTGCGTTTGTTTGTATCCAATGATTTATAAATGAAAGGCAACGTAAATCAATAACCAACATATAAGTAGCCTACTTCTTTTGGAGATGAATAGTGATTTGGATGGTGGTGATACCAACAATGATGGAGGTGGCGGCGGCAATGGTGGTGGTGATGATGATGATGATAAAGAAGAAGAAGAAGAGGCGGCAATGATGCTGGTGGTGGTGGTGGTGATGATGATGATGAAGTTTAAGGGGGTGTTTAATGTTTTAATTATTAATTAAAAATAAAAAAAAATGGTGTGTCAATAGAATAATCAACATTTTTTTTAAGGGAGTGTTATAGAGTAAAATGAAGTGTGTCATTAGCAGCCCCCTAAATAAATACTGTAAAGTAAGTTATAAGTACCAAGCAAGTTTTAATCATTAAGGGCTTAAATACGTCGCAGAATACAGTTATATAAAAGAATTAAGACACAAAATTAATTAAGGATTAAATTAATAACCTAAAGGCACACGCATACATAATCTCGATACAAACAATACATTGCGGAACAGACTCTTGAGTTGAGTTGAAGGGGCAGGGAATAGGCATGGGACGTACGGGAGACTCAAAACTTGAGACTTTTCCCGTGCTTGCTCCGATGCAAGTAGGGGTGTGCACGGTTCGGTTAACCGAACCGTGCGGGTATAACGTAAACCGAACCGACATGTCGATTTTGTTATAATGATCAACCGAACCGAACCAGTGAAGGCTTCAAACCGGCCGGGGTCGGTTTTTTCGGTTCTGTCAAAATCGATTTTTTCGATTTTGGGAATGGGCGGCTTGTTTGTGTTAGATATTAGGGTTTTAATTTTAACTCATATATATATATATTTTTTAAAGGGAATAAACTTATACACCGAACCAATAGATGAATGACACATGTGTTGTCGGTTCGGTTCGGTTTGGTTTTCACCGGTTATGTAACACCGGTAACCGATAACTGAACCGACCCTTTTTGATTTTCATTTTACCCAATCGAACCGAGACCGAAAACCTTAAAAACCGGCTAATTCGATTCGGTTCGAGCCAGTTTTTTTGTTTTTCGGTTTTTTTGCACACCCTAGATGCAAGTTCTTAACAATTTACCAAACCCTCGAATATGATTAATTTAACATCCGAGGACTTGGTAAACTGGTTAAAACCAGCTGTTCTCGGGCAAGGCATATCCTAGCTAGGTTTGAATTCCATAGTCCCCTTCTCATTCTCTCTTAATTAAGCTTGGACAATGAGTATATTTAATTTAGAGACGTGGTTTATATAAAAAAAGAAAAGAAAAGAGGCACACTAGCTATTTAATGCAAATAAAAAATGCATAGGCAAAACCTAACTACATGATGGGAGTATTAAGCCGGCTAACTGTAGCAACTGTTTCCCGTTTTGTGAAAATTAAAGGGCTCAATATAATTAGTGTGTGGGGGAAGAGAAAAGTGTAGGTTATTAGGGCAGTAATTATGCATCACATACACAAATTTACGCACTAATCTATAAACCCTAGGATCTATGCTGTTCAATAAAATCGACAGAAGACATACCTTTTATGTGATTTGATGTTACTAAAACGAACAGGATGGATCGGATCCTTCTGTTGTTGTCGTCCTTAGCGTAGAAATTACGACGCCTCTACGGTATGCACACACGAACGAGATGAGATCCTTGCTTGGTGTACTAGCGCCTTCTAGGGTTCTCTCAATTATTTCGACTCTCTGGCCTCTCAAAGATTCCCATGACGGCCAGGATGAACAAAGGTTCCTTTTTATAAGGGAACCCTAGTGAGAACCCTAAGCAACAAACGAACTGGGCCCAAGTCCAACTTGGCCCGATTTAATTCGTTTTGATCCAACTCGTTTTAGTGTGCGACCCTGTAGGTTTTACACTCTTTGGCAGTATAATAAAAAGCCCGTTTTATTATACGTATAGTAAGCGGTCTCTAGTAAAACATTACTACTATCCAAAGGGTATAAATGTCAAAACGACACAACCTTAAATTGATATTCCACATATTAACTCCTTTTGTCTATCGATATCTAGATTGAACACAAGACTAGGCAAGTGTCATTCTTGTATAGTTCAATCTTTATTTCTTGATCTCTAAGTATAACTAATCTAAAATAAATGACAACTCATTTGTGCATGGCCATGCAAATATTAATTACACTTATCAAGGAGCCCAACGATATCTCTCTCAATATATGAGAGTGACAAATCCCATCTTGATCAACCACATACCTCTACACAGTTCATAGTATGCTCGGTCATCATCTTTATAATTACTCAATCAAGAGCAACGTTTGATAATGCCTGGCATGCTAATCCCTATGTTGGTAACCATGGCGATCTCAGGTCTGAGGATAATACGATATCACAAATGGGGAACATCACTGATAACATTATGTAACACTCCTCGCAGTGTCTCCAAAGCGGGTCAGTCCAATACTTTGTTCCCTAACAAGTATCAGTATGTTCAGCTTGATATTTCCATATCCATGACTTGTGGAACATAATCATCAGCTGACCCATACTCTAATCATTATATTAATGTGATCTTAGGTTATTGACACATGATTAGGGACATCTAAATAATATTATTATAACATTACTAGCATCCCACAATCAAGTCACGTACTTGATGAACTAGTATTAATATATATTATTTACAAGAGAATATAAAGTATAATAAATAAACTTTATTAATAACAATAAGTATAAAATATCCAAGTACAAATCATAATCTATGAATAGTCCTAGAACATATCTCTTTCAAAAAGTATTTAAGTAAGTGCAACTCATATACATATCTATAGCTAGCATTGATGGAGGTGGTGACGGATTAATTAGTCTTTCAATATATATAATTGACTATTTTAAAAAATGATATATGTGTTTTTGTGATGCACAAACCTTTTATTTAATATCTTATTCGTTATAGAAAGCTTCCTTAATTAATTATGTTTGTTGTAGTTTTTAAATGAGAGAAAATATGTTGCATGCACGTACAATAAAATGATAAAATAAATATTGTATTTATAATAAGCCGAAAAAGTTTTTATGAAGTGGATATTTTTTATTAAATTGAAAAAACCAAGTTCAATTAAGATAGCTTATCAATTCATCGAGTGAGCAGTACATAGGTGCAAGAAAATGAGTACATGCACAAAAACATTTTTTTTTAAGATGGTGTTTGAATTCTAACTATAGCCTAAGATCTTGCCGATATCTATTGTAGCCGTTCATACACCATAAAAAATTATCTCGCATTCGGTAAACCATTGTCCATTATATATATGATCATTAGCGTTTCTTATAGTAAGAAAGTTTTAAGAAAAAAATTAAGTATGAATTGAAACCCAAAACATATAATATCTTATTGGATTGTTAGGATTGAATAAAGATGTTTCAATATTTCTCGAAATAGTTAGGGATATTATAATGTTATGCATATTGTTAGTAAATTTTGTACAATTTGTTTAAATAGTGGTGTAAATTAAAGTGTTATTTATACAAATTGTGTAAAATAAACTATTTATGTAACATAATTACCTTAACTTTCTTCCTTTTCATTTTTTCTTACACAGCTAGCTAGGATTTAATCAGTATAAAAATTTAGGGAAAAGTTGTCCTTATTAGGTTTGGTAGTGCTAATGGAATGGGCAAGATTAAAATGAAAAAAGAGTGAAGCGGTCTGTTTGCTCTAGATTTTGTCCGATTAGCCCAGAAACTATTTGATAAAGCATGTGATGCAATGAAATTGATATTCGGAGAAGATATTTCTCTGCATAGACAGAGGTGGCCCATTTATAAGGCCACTTAAACGGGCGTTTAGGATTTCAAGACTCCATATATATTATCCACATCAAAGGATACTCCGTTAATACTTTATATAAAAATGCTCAACCTATAGTTTCCATGTAATTTTTTTTAAGGGTAATTAATACAATAAATTCTAAAATTTGAGTAAAATTTTATTTGTATTTTTGAAATTTTAAAATTGACAAGTGAAACTCTAAAAATTATTAAATGACATATTTCAAACCTTCTGTCTAATATTATTAATTTTTTTTTTTACGAAATATTTACTTGGCAAGACACATGAATCCTATTTGCCGAATACCACTTTATTAGCCTCGGCCATTACATGTCTCGAAAAAAGACTAAAAAAAATTACACTTGTTAACCTGCCTTCATGCCCAAAACCACCGCCAATCCCTATCACTTCTTCAGCCACCATCATCAGTTACCCTGCCTCCCACCTCACCAAAACCCGTTATAACGTTGTAATTATTGTTCAACCCTCTTCAATTCTTGCTATTTTTAAAATGTTCTTGTGCCCTCTCTAATTTCCCTTTAAATTTTCTTGCTAAATTTCAAGATTCCATCTAGCCTGACAATGATGGATAAGGTATTCTCCACTGTATTTTCGAGCTCTGTCGCTGGGCAAGATTGCCTCTGTTTTTTCATCTCCAGGGCAAGATTCCCACCCAACCACACACCAACACCCTAATCCCATGTCGTCTTACCAAAATCAAAACCCCCATGCACTTCTCACTCTTAATCCTACTCTCTTTTGTTTAGTTTGTGGAGTACATATATATATACACACAAAAATGTAGTTCTACAGATCTATGTATTTGTGGTGGTTTAGATACAAGTCTTTATATATATAGGAACATATGTGTAAATTTGTATATACATCATATTTGTGTACTATGGGAACTTGCAGGATTAGGCTTGAGAAGAACAATCATATTGGCCGGTGGGCTAGCTCAAGATGTGCTGCAGCTGGGATACGGGTTTGGGTTGGGTGGAGGGGGGTGGGAAGAGGAAAGGAAGTTAAGGAACTTTCTCTTTCTCTTTCGTTTATTTTATTTCTTTTTTGTGCTTTGCTTTTTATTTGTTATTTTTTTTCCAACTAGGATTTTTGTGGAATTTTTTTGGTCAAGCATCCACGTGGATCGTTAAGTAAGCATTTTATCAAAGATAAAATAAAATTTAACGGAGTTAAGCGAAATGCTTAAAATATGTCACTTAATTTTTTTTAGGGTTTCGTTTGTCACTGTTAAAATTTGAAGGATACAAATATAATTTAATCCAAATTTTAAAATTTATTGTATCAATTATTATTATTTTCTTTTTTAGATCGTTGGGAAACTATTGTAATCTATTTTGCGCAAGTTAGAAATTTGATTAATACCAAAAAGGCTCATTTTAGAACTGTAATAATAAGATCAAGGCCCAACCTTTTTAGACTGCCAAGCTCTGAACGAATAGCCCAACTTGTGCTTTAGTTTACGGAGTTGCAACAAAATGGTGAAGGAAGGGTTGGGGTGCGTTGACCCACATCCCTCAATGCTATGTTTAATCACATGTAACGGACAAAAAAAATTCTCGGGTTCAGATGCCGAACCCAACAAGAACCGTTACGAAGGAGAAAAATCGAGTTTAAATTCAGGTGTTGCCGTGTTGGCGTTTGAAAAATCAACGGGGGCGGTTCAGGTACGGGAGTTAGGCCCCCTACCCGGATCTGTACCCGACTTAATATATATATATATATATATATAGGGAGCATATCTCATACGCACCACTATTTACGGACCGTCCGTACGGATTGGCCCGTTTGGCACTCTTCCCGATATAATTTTTTGATGAACTTTTGTGGGGATGTTCTTCATCGTGTTTAGAACATCTCCACCAAATTTCATCAAAAAATTCAACCGGGAAGTAGGTTAACTACATGATTGAAAAATATTGGATTTTATATATCTATTTCTGGACCAATTTTTTTCAATCATGTAGTTAACCTACTTCCCGGTTGAATTTTTTGATGAAATTTGGTGGAGATGTTCTACACACAATGAAGAACATCTCCACAAAATTTCATCAAAAAATTTCATCGGGAAGCGTGCCAAACGGACCAATCCGTACGGATGGTCCGTGAACAGTAATCCGCATGAGATATTTGCCCTATATATATAATTGAAAATTTTCTAGTAAGAACTTTAATTTAAGATTCTTATTTACGGACAGGGCCATTTGACACGCTTTTTCATGAATTTTTTTGATTAAATTTAGTGGGGATATTTTTCATCATGTGTAGAACATCTTCATCAAATTTCATCAAAAAATACAACCGGAAAGTGGATTAACTATAGGATTGAAAAATATTGGATATATATATATATTTATTTCTGGACCAATATTTTTCAATCCTGTAGTTAACCCACTTCCCAGTTGAATTTTTTGATGAAATTTGGTGGAGATATTCTACATATGATGAAAAACATTCCCACCAAATTTCATCAAAAAATTTAATCGGAAAGCGTGTCAAATGGCCCGGTCCTTAAATAAGGACATTAAGTTAAGGTCCTTACTTGAAATGCACTATGTATATATATATAATAGTATATAAAATTATTGGAAAATTAGTAATTAGTCCAACATTTTTTAAACTAATCTACTCAAGGACACATAATTTTAACCAATTGTTTGAAGGCCAAAGATTTTAAAGAAGGACAAATTTTTGGAAACAGGCCATTTGATTTATTAATTTTTTTATTTTATTCTATTTCATTTTAATTTGCATTATTGTGACATATTATCTTTTTTGCCCTTTATGAAGATGGATCCGAGATCCTGATTTGTAGCATATGTTTTTGTTTTTAAATTTATACTATAATGGTGGGTAAAATTATTAAATATAATGGGGGAGGACTAAGTGTCCGCTTGGATCATTCCATTTTCTTTTCTTTCACATTCTCTCTCTCTCTCTCTCTCTACACTTGTAGAAAAATAAAATCTAGCTAATAAACCCCCAAAACAAACAACAAAAACTCCCCCAATTTTAAAACCCCAATCCAACCCAGATATCGATTATCATTTTCCTTTAATTTCCTATCATCAATGATCAACTGGGGCAGAAGCTTCCTCACTGGGTATTGTTGATCATGAGAAAGGAAGCCAATGATTTACATACCTTTGACAGGGAATGAGAAAGATGAGGATTTTCGTGCAGCGAAAGGGACAAAGCTTCCCCATAAACCCAAAAAAAGGCCCAAGGCCATTGATAGACTTCTACAGGTATTTTTATTTCCTAACTTAATTTTAATTGTTTCCTTTCTAGATTTTGTGGATAATATAATTATTGTTAGTGTAAAATTTGAATAGTTATAGGAATTGTTTATTTATATTTATAATTGAAGGAAATAAAAGTGAAAATATATCCATCTCAAGGTTTAAACTCGTTTTCCATTTTAGACAATTAGAGGCGTATTATCATTAATTTGACATAGGTGGTTGTTGACTTGTTGTTTATTAATTTTATGATGTTGGATCTGTTAGTGTAAAATGCCATAGCGCCTATTATGTCTATGATAATTCATTATGTCTCTGATAATTCATAAATATGATTGATACGCTACTTATAATGCCTGTTTGATTTATAATGTCTTTTGATTTTATAATATCTACGCTACTTGATATAATGTCTGTTGTCTATTGTACAAAATGTCTACTATCTGCCTGAGATTTTTTTCTAATTAATATCATCTTATTAAGTTAGTATATTCTTTGGATTAATCAAGTATTGTTTGAATTTTTTCAAACGTAAGTTTGACTTTTAAAACTAATATTTCAAAGTTACTTGATTTTAGGTAATTTGGATTTTGTAGAACTACTTTTTATATTTGAATTTATGTTGATTAAAGGGCATTGTTGGTATATCACTTTTAATATTATCTAATTTAATTTGTTATTCAATTTTTAATTAAGATATCCTTCTAGCAAACGTTTGTCCTTCTTTAAAACTTTTGGCCTACAAACAATTGGTCAAAAATATGTGTCCTTGAGTAGATAGAGAAAGATACATTTGTCCTTTTGACTAAAAGCCCCTAAAATTATATATAATAAATATGCACGTTACACAAAGCACAATCCACTTTTTTAACTTTTTTTTTATTAACCAAAAGCAACCTTTTTTAGTAGGGTTTTTCTTTTTTACCTTATATTCTTCATCTCTTTTTCTACCTGCACTACTTGCTTGCTCTTCGCCCAATCTGTGCTACCACTTCATCTGTTCTTCTTTTGACCTTTTTTTTACTAGCCAAAGGCATCCACTAATATTTTATATAAATACAAAGAATAAAATATTTCGGGCTCCCCGTTATCCGGTGGGGGTAGGTAAGGTGGCTGGATTTGGAAGTCAGGGGCGAGGGGACCCTATATCCGTCCTCGAACCAACTTATTACCATCCCTATATAATAAACACATGCACCGACCTCACCCCGACAAAAAAAAAGAAAAGAAAAAGAATAAAAAGAAGAAGCAGTATAAGCAAAGTATTCAATATCATTTGGGAACTTGAACTCTTCAATCTTCATTGCGTGAAAATTAATAAAAGATTTCTCGCTTTGGGAATTTTGGTTATCAGTTCAATGTCTCAAATAAAATGGATATTAAAAAATGAGACTTGACTAAGAAAGATTTTTATAAAAAAATCAGAAAATATTATTTTCATAAATTAAGAGTTTATATTTGATTAGACTTTAAAATAAGTGCAATATTAACTTTGCGATATATTTTTGGATTGTAATTTTTTTATAGTATTATGCAAAATTAAATTTGCATCTCATGTTTTTAATCATATTACTATATTTAAGTGTTTAATCGATAGTGCTTTTAAGTTATTTCAACAAATTACAAATTTAAACTTATTTATTAATAAAAACACACATAATATCAATTTTTTTGAGTTATGAAAAGTTACATTTTTTATCCTTATTTTTTGATATATTATTATGTATTGGAGTTTATTTTGACATTACTTTATCAGTACACGACTTATACATAATAATATACTTGTTAAAAAATGAAATCACATCATGCAAAAAAAATTGCATTAAATTTTGGATTGCAAAGTAAAGTTTGCGCAAAACACAATTTTTGTCAAACTTCTCATTTTAAAACACAATTAATAAACATAAAACCCTTATTTCAAAAAAAAAATATCATTCCTTGTATTTTTCTCAAAAAATATTCTCGTATAGGGATTTTTTACCCACTTCCAATTTAATTAATGTTTGTGTTAATAAATGAAAAACAATTTAAAAGAAAGATAGACCTAAATTGAAAGAAGACAAAGACATAATTAAAATGATCAAATAAATTAGTAAATTAGTAAATGATAACTAAAAGAAAACTTGCATATAGAGTAATATTTGCTTTGCCATGGTGGCTAATGCTATCATATATAATCATATATATAATAATAATAGAAAGTAAAATATTCTCTCTTTTGATGAGAGTATGACATGTGAAACATAATAAATGTGTTTTAATTTATCTATTTTTTTCTCAATTTTCTAATAATCTATTATCTTTTATCTAATTTCATTTATCTTGTTATATAGTTAGTAACATTGATGACTACATTGTACATGCGGCACTCTATTAACACGTCTTCATAATTAGTCCTGTCTAATCTCTTTCTTGAGATAGATTCTTTCTCCATTTCATCAGTTGAATGCCATATATAATCCTTACAATGCTCAATGTTTTAATCTCCACTACTCGCGTCGATAATATATTTTTTGTGTGAAACTAAAGCATGAAGGAGGCGGATCATGAGATTAAACCTGACAGGGGTTCAATGCCACCGAAATAACTTTTAACTTTATATAATGGTAGATTCAAAATTTCTCTCCTATAATTTCATTAAATTACTCTCTCCCATATCAAACAGTCTCTAATTACTCCCTTTCTCATAGTATACAAAAAGTTATTTTACATTCAAAATTTTAATAAAGATAATAAATATATTAGGTTATGAATTATAAAATTAATTGTGTATATTTATGAATAGATTTATGATAATTAATTATCTTGTAACGTAAAATTTTATGAGGCTTTATGGGATTAATTATAGGATTTATGATGGTTAAATGTGCATTAGAATTTTTCTACTATATAAAGAGCATCAACGATGGGAAAAAGTATCAAATGATTGTCTTACTCTTGATTTTTTTTTATATTTTCTTTGTAATTATCATGAAATTTATGCAAATTTTAAAAGTTTATTGGGCAAGGTGATTGGATTGGTTACTATTGTACGTGGTCTTCTAGATGTGCGTATAAATGAGATGAAAAGCTTAAATTTGCATTTTTTTTATTTTATTTTCTTGTAATTTTTAGAACTTGCATCTTATGGATCTTATATGATTATATGGAGATGTTTTGATCCAAATTCATTTTTTCATTTTAAAGTTTTGAACTTTCTTACATGCATGAGGTACTATTCACTTATGTTTGTACATGAATTTATAATGTATATGATGGTTTCACTAAGTTCACATAATTATTAGTTGTATATTCTTACATTTTGCCTCTCAGATGAATTATTTTTTACAACTTTATTATTATAAGCTTGAGCAATAGACTAATATACAAAGAAAAATGAGTGAAATTACAATGTACTTCTTTGTTCCATTTGAATGAACTACCAAAGATGTGAGTATATGAATATTGGTAATTAGATTCTTCCTTTTATTTTTTCACAAAACATATAGCAACGAAAGCAAAGTTGTACTTACTATTTGCATCAAGCCATCATAAATATATTCCATTTCAAAATAGGTTCTTATAGGTAAAATAGATGCATAAAATTATACATATGTTACTTTCTAGAATATATATTGCATTTGTCTATGATCTAAATTGTGAGATTTTTTTCTTCCATACAAGTGGTGAATAAGAATCGGATGGTTTAAAGGAAAGGAGATATGGGTTGGGGAATTCAAACATTGTACTTTTGAAACATAAAATTATAAGATATTTTTTAAGGTGTGAATCACATTTATTTGTTGAGACATAATTAGTGTATTAGAAAAAATTAAAATTTTTCTTAAAATAAGAATCGACCTTAAACCTATCACTTTCTATTATTTTCAAAATTCGCTCTTTAATTTTTTTTATTTAATTGTTTACCATAGTTATAAATATATATATATATATATAAATCGATTACGCATCGTGCAAATATAAACTAGTGAAAAGTAAGCTTCCAAGTAACAAAAACTAACAAATAATAAATTCTTGCCCTAATGGGCACTTTTATGAAAAGAAGCATAATCTTATTCTAATATTGATAATATATGCTTAGGTTTGGTTTAGCTCAGATCAGAATGAAAATTGAAAAACAAGTTATTCGACTTTTAAAATTTGAAAAGTAAAATATCAAAAGTGGAAAAACCAAACCCACTCGTAGCCTACAAGCATCTTAATTTGATCCTAGAAGTTAGTGAATTGAAATGAAAATATTGATTTGATTAATAAATAGAGCATCAAATTCCTTCATGTTGTGCTTGTGACTTCATTTATTTTTACTATTTCGAGAAGATGAGGATGAAGAAGCTAAGGGGAAGATATTTTTGGTTACTAAAATGAGTAGTGACTAGATTTAACACTAACATACGCTTTTATGGGAAAGGTATTTCTATAAAGGAATCCTACATTTTTCAAAGTACAAATGATAATGTCAAAAAAAAAAATAAAGTGAACGAAAATGAACAACTTTCAACAAAATAATTAAAGCATGCCACTTATTTATGTCTCATTCATTTCATATTTACGTGTTGATATGTACATTTATAAATTTTAAATATCCGTCACTCCTTTATTTATATATAAATATATGAATTGTTAAAATATAATCTTTCTGCGGAATATGTAGATATATAATTTTCACAAAAAAAATATTAGAAGTTCAATTTACAGGGTGCACGTGATCGAATATTTTGTTGATCGGTTCACCTTTTTTAAAAAAGGTATATATAGGTCAATATCTTGAAAATGACTCATAATTAAAAATGTGTATTGTGATTGATCGGCCAGTGGTCATCGATCACTCCTCTCGTCGATCAGTCTCTCTATAGCTCGATCAACAGCGTTTCTTAAAAATCGATCGTTGCTCTCCTTGTTCAAAGGCCTTCATATCCAATAGATTTCTGCTATA
This sequence comes from Lonicera japonica, assembly GCA_021464415.1. Classification (NCBI taxonomy): domain Eukaryota; kingdom Viridiplantae; phylum Streptophyta; class Magnoliopsida; order Dipsacales; family Caprifoliaceae; genus Lonicera; species Lonicera japonica. Next base: position 73,039,643 of record CM038465.1, read on the forward strand.
TATTGATAAAAAGAAAAATAAATAAATAAATTCATTCACCCATGCATCAAAATGAACGGCATTTGTTTTCCCTAAATGAGAGGACAGCCTCCATAGAGGATGGATAACTTCTATATATTTGTGTGGGAATATGTCATATATCTATCACATCTCTTTTCTTTTCTTCCATTCTATTTTTCATTGTATCGGAACAAGAAAAAATAATTTCCCTTTTTCAACAACTAAAAACAACACTCAAGAGTTTGTGTGCATAATGCTCCTACGTCCATTAATTAAATCCAAAATTTCAAAGCAAAAGGCCTCCCAATAATAGGGCACCCATATGACGCAACATCCACAATTATACGCATGAAAAAGAGGATATATATTACACTTTGCGTGAAGAATCTAATTTTTTTCTCTAAAAGTAATTGGCGGAACCAACTTAAAGAAGCGTGTATTTTTATTTTTATCTTTCTTTTAGTTCTTTGGCTGGCGTTATACAACTTAATATTTTATGCTTTTATTATTTTGGTTCCAATAGAATCCGTTATTAAGAGGAAGCAATGGGACATGAAATAAAAGATGTGGGGTGCTTTCATAAGCATTGCACTTGCATGATTCCCACACATCCATACCTTTAAATGTTGGGCATATTGTATCATTTCATTCACCATTATATCTCATAATCATATGGTAATCATGTACTTCGTGTTAACAGTCTCACCTTGACTTCAGTATTTTATAAAAAAAATGTTAGTTTCTAAAATAGATAGTTAAGACGTACTACAACTTATTTTCTATGTAAAGATTTGGTACGCTGATTATGTACTAGAAAATAAATGAGACTATTAATTTTTAAGACATCCCAAAAGAAAAACAAGACTATTATTGAAGTGGTGACAGTATTTTAACTAAAAAAATTTAAATGCATATGAACAAATTCAAAGAATAATGGAACCTTAAATAGGAGAAAATATGTAAATTTAGTATAAAGTTTGAGCTTCTGCAAATGCGCACAAACTCAAATCAAACGATACGGGCAATAGTCGGTATTTCCGAGGAATGTTAGAGGCTCTAAATTGTGCTCGAGTAGTAGACAATAGGATACGAGAATTAGTTTGGCATGCAAGTTCTAGACACCCAGGACCAAAATATACGATTCATTCCTAAATATTTTTTTGTACGGAATATATACTCGAAAATTTTGTTTCATATAACGTGGGATCACATATATTATTGCATTAATTAACTATGAAGTGATAATGATAAGAGTGCAGATCTCACCCACCAATCAATATACCGGTGTCATATCATCTCTGTCACTTTTTTTAGTCCGACCATATATTGAGTCGTTTCTTGTAAAGTGGTTCAATTGCTGTGACATCATGCATTGGTTACAAACATATAATTCACTCCGCAACCAATGCACTAGTACTATCACATGCATCACTTGAGTCACTTTTTTATTATGAAAATTGAGTTGAATACACATAGAATAGACATAACAACTAACAAATAAAATGAACAAACCCCTATGATACCGCATACTTAGTTGTTGCCAAAAGCTAGGTTTATGTAGAGAGAGGTATTAAAGATAAGATTGTTCATTGTAAGTGACCTACAAAGAGATTCCAGAATCCATTAAGGGCTTTTCGGTTCTAGACGATGGGTATATGTTTGGTGCATTGCCTATGCAGAAAAGCACACCAAATTAAATCAGTGGGAATTTAATCAATGCCTAATGCTTTGACTATGGACCAGACTTTTCTGCACGCTAGTATGCGTAGACCACACTAACAATTGAATTTTATTGAAGATCAATGCTACATCAACGATCTTCATTGATCACTTATTCATACCGGGGGTTGTAATTTCTCGGATTGTCCAATCCCTCAATGAGTCACTTATTCATACTGGGCGCAATGATGGATTGTTCTCTGTTGGAATGTACAACTCATCAATGCGTCGTTATGCATAACCGATTGATGAAGCCAGTACTACCAAAACTTTAATATCAGTTATCTCCACCTTCAAAAACTAAATCAATTCCTTCGCAACGTAATATATATATACATACAACAACCTGACAAAAGAGAAAAGAAACTTACCAAGGATTGTGAGAGTGACACAGTCAAAACTCCATATGTTAAACCCGAACGCACTTTAATTATCCATTCTGCAAAAAATATTTACCACTCAAGTTAAGTGCTTTAGGAGGAAATGCATTCTTTAATTTCATTAAATTTACAGGCTACAAGTGAAAAAGTGACTAGAAAAGTCATCATCATGCAGAATACAACTATTTAACATGTATGGACATGGTAAAAAAAATCGAATAACATTTTAAAAAGCCTTTTCAGATAATAGTTAAAGCAAACAAAGAGTGCATTTCTTTAGCATTTGCCAAGTTGCAGGTAGAGCAATCAGTGGGTTACTTTTAAGTGGTTGAGACATCCAGTTATTGTAGGAAGGTTTCATAAGTAACAAAAAAGAAAAGAAAAAGGGTTTATACATATAAACACACACACCCCACACATAGATATATGTATAAATATATATGCATGTGAAGGAGCGTCATTACTGTAGAAGCCTTATAAATATAAATACAAGAACGTAGATAGAGGCAGTCAGAAAGAGAGATGAATAACGAAGTACCAAGTAAGAAACTTTTTAACAGGGCGAAGCCAATTTTGGGCGTTATTTTCCTGCAATTTGGTCTAGCAGGAATGGACATTCTTTCTAAAGCTGCACTCAATGAAGGGATGAGCAACTACGTATTTGTAGTTTACCGCCATGCTATTGCCACGCTTGTCTTTGGCCCGTTCGCCCTCATTTTAGACAAGTATCTCTCTCATCTGTCCTCGCTCTGTCTCTTGATATATAATATATATACGTCTTCAGATATTCTATTAACAATTGAACTTAATTTGTCACAAGGAAAATAAGGCCGAAGATGACTCGTAGGATTTTTGGCCAACTTATGCTTCTTGGCCTACTGGAGTGAGCTTCTTGATAACTAAATGCTTCTATTTTTCATCGTGATGTAAAATGATGTTGTAAGCGTGTACTCTTCTCTCTTGTTGGCAGGCCGGTTATTGATCAGAACCTTTATTTTATGGGGATGAAATATACAACAGCAACGTTTGCAGCAGCGATGTGCAATGTTCTTCCTGCCATAACGTTTCTCATGGCTTACATTCTCAGGTGAGTAAAAATAAAACCATCTTAAGAAAGGGGTTGAGGAGGCAGCTAGCCATCTTTGTTACCAATCCAACCTAGTACGAAATTGCTCACTTTGGGTCCATACCCACACGGTTTTGCATTTTCCATGAAAAGCCTCTTACTAGGAAGGACAAGTGAACATACATATTCAGCACATTAGTACGTTCACCTCACCCAGGCAGTTACACTGGGAAATATACAGCAGCCAACTCACAACACTAGGGTTTACAGTCTTGCCTAGGCACGCAAGGAGGACATGTTTGATTCAGGATGAAATATTTTTACCTAGCACATGGTATAAAGTATGAACAATTTATGAATGAATGCACACGCTATAGTTATACAACTTTCATAAAAATGGTGAATGAAGTTCAAAGGTGAATAAATGAAAAGGTTTTCACCATTTTACTTGTAACCCACATGAAAATTATTTCACCCGGAAGACCGGAAAAAAAAAAAAAGCCTTCTTGAAACGGTTAATAAAAGAAGTTAATTTCTTTAGGCTCGAAAGGATAAAGTTCACGAGCATCCGCAGCCAAGCAAAGCTAGCCGGGACAGTAATCACAGTTGGAGGAGCCATGCTAATGACACTGGTAAAAGGCCCCATTATTGAACTGCTTTGGAATAAAGGAAGAAGCAATCGTGAAATCAAAAGTGGGGGTGTGGATCTTCAAAATTCAATCAAGGGTTCTCTCATGATCACAATTGGATGCTTCAGCTGGGCCTGCTTTATGGTTCTTCAAGTAAGAAACCATACCAAACTCTTCAAATAGAATTACAAAGTGACTACGCGTGTTTGGAAACCCTGATACCATCGTCTGGAATTAATTCAAAGCGTGAACTAAAGTCACTCCACTTCCTGAGTCGCTTATAAATTTTATTTTACCCCTATTGAAGTTCCAAAACACATTCATAATTTTTTACTATATTCTAATCCCTCTATTCTGCATCACTAGGCAATCACACTAAAGACATATCCTGTTGAGCTGTCTCTGACTGCTTGGATATGCCTGTTGGGAACAGCAGAGGGAGCCATGATTGCACTCATTATGGAGAGGGGAAAATCTGCAATCTGGTCCATAAATTGGGACGCTAAATTACTCGCCGCTCTCTACAGTGTAAGAAAAACTGATTTTAACACATGAATATCGATCAATTTCCTCTAGGCCTTCATAAACAATGATGTGAAAGAATTCAACAAACTCAGAATTCATTCATGACATCCAAAAGCCCAACCTCACTGACCATGGTGTCTCAAAAGGTGCATGTACAGTTCTAAGGGGCTACATTTTACCATATTTTTGTTTATATCGTCAATGGCCCCATCTGTCTTCTACAGGCCCTAAATCATTGTACTACATTAAATTAATAAAGCTCACAATATCTACCATCCATTTTACTCCATTAGTCCAAAGCATGAATTTTATCTTTCTGGCGTTACTTGAGTTACGCAGATGATTTATCAACAGCATGGTGCAAGGATTTCTAGTTTAACCTTTGAAATCTAGGTACCATATATATACATACATGTACACATACTAAAGATTGATCTGAGGGACGGTACTAGTCACACTTGGATAAAATACCTCTTGCTCACAGCGTTATCCGTGCCTTTGGCAAATAATTCCTACCTGTTCTTAATATTTATTAGATTAATCACATATCGGCGGATCTATCTAAAGGGCATCCTTCTTTTGACTAAATACGGACACCCTCTTTTGAGGGGGTAAATGGTTGAATTTTTTGATGAACTTTGTTGGAGATGATCAATTGCAAAGTGAGCGATATCAAAAATTGATATGCGTGTGCATTTTCGATCTCAGCCACTTCCCTATTGAATTTTTTGATGAAATTTATGCAGGGCATAGTGTGTTCTGGACTAGCTTATTACATCCAAGGACTGATAATGAAAGAAAGGGGCCCGGTTTTTGTGACTGCTTTCAGTCCACTGAGCATGATTATAGTAGCAATCTTGGGCTCCATTATTTTAGCTGAGCAAATGTACCTAGGAAGGTGAGTGATTCTAAAAACCTTCTATCAGATCATATATAAACTTACACCTAAAAAGTCTGTATGGTTCAAGGTGAAATAACTTCCCCTGCACAAAATATAACACGGTGAAATGTATTTTCACCTACTAATTCAGATAATTCTGCAATTTTATCCGAAATGGTCAATGGTTAAAAGGATCAACGCCGAGCCGAGCGGTGAAAATGCAAACACAGGTAGAATACCCGATTCCACCCGGAATTAACCAAGTGAGTCCCTAAATGGTGGATAAAGTAGCTAGCTAATTAATATGATATATTTTTACAGGGTAATTGGAGCCATTGTGATAGTTGCAGGTCTTTATCTTGTTGTATGGGGTAAGAGCAAGGATTACAAGTCCTCCTCTAAATCTATTATCGATGAGAAAATAGAAGAAGCTGAGCAAATGAAGGATGAATGTCAAAAAGGCAATGAAAACTCGTCTCATAAGGTCACCATTAATGCATCTAAAGAATAGTGACTAAAATTAAACAAGTTTAAGGCAGAGGAGTTAGCGAAAAGCTACACTTTCGAACTTCCAGACAATCTGGGCCAGAGCCATGAATTAATCCTTTTTTGGGGTGTATTACATCAAAAAAATTAACCGCTGGGTTGCAAATCATAATTATCTTTCTTTGTTGTTCTGTACTTTTCCTTCTTGATAATTTGTAATATATTATTAAATAATTTATTTTATGTTCATTGTAATTTTAGATAAAATAAGGGTAGATATATTAACACCTACAAAAACACATGGTAACACTCTCACTTTCATTCAATAATTTGAAATTAAGTAACGTATTTGTTACTCGGTTCTTGAGAACTGAATATAAGCGTATATATTCGATCCTTGAAAACCGATTAAGGCATTATTATGTTACCAAGTAACATATACCTTAGTTGTCAAAGGCCGAATGAAAAGTGGTAGTGTTTTCAAGAGATATTGGGAGTGCAATCTCCACCGTAAAATAATAAATAAATTATTTGAATTTAAAATTTAATATTTTTATTCAACGAGTTAAACAATATGTAATTCGATGAATATAATTAATCGTGGGTGGTAGTCTTATAATGGGAGCATTTCCCATAAGGATTACTATTCACAAATCTTATTTACGGATTTGCCCTTTTAGCACGCTTCCCGATGGAATTTTTTGATGAAATTTGGTGGGGATGTTCTTTATCGTGTTTAGAACATCTCCACCAAATTTTATCAAAAAATTCAACCGGGAAGTCAGTTAACTACATGATTGAAAAATATTGGTCCAGAAATAGATATATAAAATCTAATATTTTTCAATCATGTAGTTAACCGACTTCCCGGTTGAATTTTTTGATGAAATTTGGTGGAGATGTTCTACACACGATGAAAAACATCCTCACCAAATTTCATCAAAAAACGTGCCAAAAAGGTAAATCCGTAAATAAGGTCCGTGAATAATAATCCTTATGGGAAATGCTCCCGTCTTATAATTTTCTAAATTTTAGTGTGCATGTGTCCTAAATAGGTTAACAAATTTTATTAAAAAAAAATCCACAAATTAAAATAATAACAAATTGCCTAATAGTCAAACAAAATTTGAATTCCATTGATTAAGTTATAATGTAAATTTGCTTTTAATGATATAAGTATTTTAAAGAAAAAAAGGGAAAAAACACTAACAAGAACTGTATTAGTTAAGAGCAATTTGAATCTCACTACTTAAACTTTTAACGTAATTTTTTTTTTTTGAAGTAAAAGTTTGCAAGAGCGTATGAGTCATTCAAATTTCGTTGCTTACTGACATTTATACATATTTATTGTGAGATAAAAGTCTAGAACGTATCCATTTGTCTTAGAAGGCTACATGTAAATTTGGCAACGGGTCAGTTTTGTATCAAGTCTTAACGAATGCAGATAAATTTTACTTCTACTCGAACACAACCCGATAAACTACTGGGTGATGTTTTCGGAATTCATATACAATTTTTTTTGTTATTAAGTGACCGACAAGATCCATTTTGGCCTGTTAAAAAGACAAACATTAGAAAAAATAAATTAAATAAAAAAAAAATAGATTCTAAAGAAATTTGCACTAGAAAAGATGGATAAATAACTAAAATTACTAAAAAATAAAATAAAAATTAGTGATAAATATTAATAAATCATAAATTTTACTAAATATCTAACAAAAGTTTTCTTTTATTTAAACATTTACAAAGTTTAATAGGTCTAATGGGTGAACTCGATAACCACTTGAATTCGTTAAAAGTCTACTCATTAACTTATAACTTCGTGTTGTGTTATCATGTAACGAGTGGTTTTGCCAGATTTAATCACGGGTTAATCTTCATTCTCAATTTGGATTTTTGAGGCAACGTATAATTCAATCTGATATTTTAACCAATTAATCCACTTAAAATTAATAATTAAGAAATAATAGCTCCAATGTCATTGATATTCAAAAAAAGTATTGTTGGGTCTTGTGGTGTGGTTTACATTTCAAACTAGCAAGAAATATGTGGTCCACCAACAAAATAATATATCCCATCTCTCTCGGTCTCTCTTCCGCCATTGAATTCACCTACCAATTAATTAAACCTGTTTTTGTTTCTTCTTGTTATACCTAACTTAATTTTTGGTGCATGTACTAATATTCTTATTTTTATACTTGTTTTAGAGTGCATGTCCTATATTATTTTATTTCTACATATTCTTTCATTTGTTGTGTACTAGCTGGTATTTTTATCCTCATTTTTATTGTGTTTTTAAGTTTTTATTTTCTTAGCTTACTATATATAGTTTAGTTTTGAAAAATATATAGAAGATAAGTTAAACCATGGAAGAAGAGGACATTTCTGATTTCATCAGCAATTTACCATATGAGCTTTTGCAAGTTATTGTCTCGTTGATCCCATTCAAAGAAGCGATCAAAACTAGCATTCTTTCGACTACATGGAGGCAAATTTGGAGACCATGTGAAATGAATTTGGAGTTTAATGCACATGAAATAACAAGTTTTGGCGCTACTCAAAAGTTAAATCAAATTACAGGTTCTTTCGTGAATTCTTCTTATGATCCTCATGCATTGAAACTATTTTTAACTAATCCAAAGAGTCCTTTTCTCACGGTTACAAAAGGTTTAAGTCATGAAGAGTTACGTCTTGAATTTTTCTCAAAAGATGAGCTAGTGTTGAGCAGCATCAATTTAGTATCAGAGCAAAGCGTGATTTCTCATAAACCAAACAAACTTTCTTCTCTCAAAACTCTCAACCTCAAATCCATCACTCACCTCGCGGATAATTATATTTCGGTTTTGTTCTCCAATTGTTTGGTTCTTGAAAGCTTGAAGATTGAAAAATGCAAGGGACTAAAAAATATCAACATCAAAGCAAATAGTTGCTTAAAAAGGATTATAGCAGCGGATTGTCCAAGCATTGATAGTATCACCATCTGTGCTCCTAATCTCAAATCTTTTTGGTACCAAGGTGTTCTTCCAAAAATCCAATTTGAAAATACTCCACAATTGGTTGATGTTGTACTAAACTTGAGGGATGGCTTAGGTAATATTGAGTTTGATTGTGAGGATGTTCTATCTTTTCTTGCCTCACTCGAGGACATTGAAACTCTCACCATAAGTGGTTGGCTTATTGAGGTATGTTTATTTAATTTGTACCTTTCAATATATATCATTAGATTTCAAATCAATAGCAAATTGATATATATATATACACTAGCAAATTGAAATTTAGCTTGTAGAGAGAAAATGAGAGTAAATGCCACTTTAATTTGAATTTGAATTAAAGTACACATATCAACCTTCCAAATGGCAATATTCAATCTAAACCCCACAAAGTTTATCTAATATGCATGCATTTTTCCCACTCTACTTTATTAGTATAGATAGATATATATGTGTGTGGCGAATTTTATCTTAATTAATTAGGGAATAATTAAAATGAAATATGTGCTAGTGTTTTTTTTCTAGTTTTATTTGTTGCATATATATATTTATTTCTAACATGGGTCGTTATTTTTTTCTTTTTCAAAGTGGTTGTGTACAGCAGGGGTTATTTTTGGAAAGCTTGATTTTAAGCTCAATAAATTGAAGGAGTTATGTTGGATTGATTCTTTGATCAACAGACAGAAGAGGGACTCACTTGTTTGCTTCTTACAAATAACAACTTCTTTAGAGAAGTTATCTGTCAATGTGAGTTTTCTAGATCAATTTGATATTTAGTTAATTATACCCCTAACGAACTGGTAAATTATATTTTAAAACTATTTTTTATTTTCTTAAATACTACCAAAAAAAAAACAGTTTATTGATTTGAGAGGGGCGTCAAGACTTGAACTTTAGACCTCTTGATTACAATATCAAAATCTTTTACCACTTGATCCATGCAAACATGTGGTTATTCATATATATGATTGATTGATAATACTTTTATTTTGGAACAATTAAATGTATAAGAAATTTTAAGCATGCTCATGTGTTATTCTTTTGAAAAGAAAAGAGGAGTAAAATACAAAAAATTATATATTATTGTTATTTTCTTGAATTGTATATATTATTTTTCTGTTTATTCACATTGCCTGTAAAAAAAAAATTGCAGATTGACCAAAACTACCCATCAATCACATGGCCAATGTTTCATCAGTACTGGCATGAGCCACACCTTTGGATGGACTGTGAAACAGTACTGAAGTCCAATTATGCTTCTCAACTCAGTCATCTCAAGCTCGTTAATATTGTGGGCTTTAAACCTGAAGAGGATCACTTATTGTTAATGGAGCTTTTACTTCACAAGTCTTTGTCACTCAAAGAAATGACCGTCAATTCGCAAATTGATAATCATTCATGGTGTGTTTCAAAGATCCCTAGGAGTCAAATGATTAGGAATATTACAAATTGCGACCCAAAAAGAATTGTGGTCCATTGTTCAACTCTTGACTGCTTTTTTCTATTACGAAAGAAGATAATTCATGTAGTTTAAAGGGTGTGCGCAACACAGAGAGGCTCGAGAAGAAGTAAGTTAGAACAGGCAACACGTACGTCAATTATTGCGTTTTGTAATTAAGATATATAAATTCTTGTAGGCACGCGCGTTTAATTCTAAATTGTTGTACGTAGTCCTAGAATTTCATTACATGGTTTAATTTTACTTGAGATGTGTTTTTTATTGGAGTATATATATATATATATTCAGATGTGTTTTTAATGACACATATATATAACATGATATATAAGGCTAAACTTAATTAGGCCCATAATTAGCATGGTTTTACTTCTTGAATTTGTCTCATTCAAGTCAGTATGCATGGTAGGTACGTGTTTGGCTTGGACCGAACGTGAATAATATATGTGTGAGCTTAGACATAATGTGATCAATAATATCTTACTTATATAGCAGGTTGAGGCAGAATTTTATCTATATGTCTCATACATACAATGTGCTACTATATATGAAAGTTTCCTCAATTTTCACGGATTGACATTTTTTTTTATTTTAGGGTCCATTTGATACAAAGTTAAAAAATGATTGATTTTTTTTATCAAAGTATATAAAAAAGAAATGAGTGACTTAGCAAGATTAACTTCATTTTTTTTATGGAACATTTTTTCACCCATTCCTTGAAATGGGTGAAAAAATAAATAAATAAATTCATTCACCCATGCATCAAAATGAACGGCATTTTTTTTGACAATCATGAAATACACACACAACCAAGACAGGGAACCATCTTAAGAAAGGGGTTGAGGAGGCAGCTAGCCATCTTTGTTACCAATCCAACCTAGTACGAAATTGCTCACTTTGGGTCCATACCCACACGGTTTTGCATTTTCCATGAAAAGCCTCTTACTAGGAAGGACAAGTGAACATACATATTCAGCACATTAGTACGTTCACCTCACCCAGGCAGTTACACTGGGAAATATACAGCAGCCAACTCACAACACTAGGGTTTACAGTCTTGCCTAGGCACGCAAGGAGGACATGTTTGATTCAGGATGAAATATTTTTACCTAGCACATGGTATAAAGTATGAACAATTTATGAATGAATGCACACGCTATAGTTATACAACTTTCATAAAAATGGTGAATGAAGTTCAAAGGTGAATAAATGAAAAGGTGAATAAATGAAAATGTTTTCACCATTTTACTTGTAACCCACATGAAAATTATTTCATCCGGAAGACCGGAAAAAAAAAAAAGCCTTCTTGAAACGGTTAATAAAAGAAGTTAATTTCTTTAGGCTCGAAAGGATAAAGTTCACGAGCATCCGCAGCCAAGCAAAGCTAGCCGGGACAGTAATCACAGTTGGAGGAGCCATGCTAATGACACTGGTAAAAGGCCCCATTATTGAACTGCTTTGGAATAAAGGAAGAAGCAATCATGAAATCAAAAGTGGGGGTGTGGATCTTCAAAATTCAATCAAGGGTTCTCTCATGATCACAATTGGATGCTTCAGCTGGGCCTGCTTTATGGTTCTTCAAGTAAGAAACCATACCAAACTCTTCAAATAGAATTACAAAGTGACTACGCGTGTTTGGAAACCCTGATACCATCGTCTGGAATTAATTCAAAGCGTGAACTAAAGTCACTCCACTTCCTGAGTCGCTTATAAATTTTATTTTACCCCTATTGAAGTTCCAAAACACATTCATAATTTTTTACTATATTCTAATCCCTCTATTCTGCATCACTAGGCAATCACACTAAAGACATATCCTGTTGAGCTGTCTCTGACTGCTTGGATATGCCTGTTGGGAACAGCAGAGGGAGCCATGATTGCACTCATTATGGAGAGGGGAAAATCTGCAATCTGGTCCATAAATTGGGACGCTAAATTACTCGCCGCTCTCTACAGTGTAAGAAAAACTGATTTTAACACAAGAATATCGATCAATTTCCTCTAGGCCTTCATAAACAATGATGTGAAAGAATTCAACAAACTCAGAATCCATTCATGACATCCAAAAGCCCAACCTCACTGACCATGGTGTCTCAAAAGGTGCATGTACAGTTCTAAGGGGCTACATTTTACCATATTTTTGTTTATATCGTCAATGGCCCCATCTGTCTTCTACAGGCCCTAAATCATTGTACTACATTAACTTAATAAAGCTCACAATATCTACCATCCATTTTACTCCATTAGTCCAAAGCATGAATTTTGTCTTTCTGGCGTTACTTGAGTTACGCAGATGATTTATCAACAGCATGGTGCAAGGATTTCTAGTTTAACCTTTGAAATCTAGGTACCATATATATACATACATGTACACATACTAAAGATTGATCTGAGGGACGGTACTAGTCACACTTGGATAAAATACCTCTTGCTCACAGCGTTATCCGTGCCTTTGGCAAATAATTCCTACCTGTTCTTAATATTTATTAGATTAATCACATATCGGCGGATCTATCTAAAGGGCATCCTTCTTTTGACTAAATACGGACACCCTCTTTTGAGGGGGTAAATGGTTGAATTTTTTGATGAACTTTGTTGGAGATGATCAATTGCAAAGTGAGCGATATCAAAAATTGATATGCGTGTGCATTTTCGATCTCAGCCACTTCCCTATTGAATTTTTTGATGAAATTTATGCAGGGCATAGTGTGTTCTGGACTAGCTTATTACATCCAAGGACTGATAATGAAAGAAAGGGGCCCGGTTTTTGTGACTGCTTTCAGTCCACTGAGCATGATTATAGTAGCAATCTTGGGCTCCATTATTTTAGCTGAGCAAATGTACCTAGGAAGGTGAGTGATTCTAAAAACCTTCTATCAGATCATATATAAACTTACACCTAAAAAGTCTGTATGGTTCAAGGTGAAATAACTTCCCCTGCACAAAATATAACACGGTGAAATGTATTTTCACCTACTAATTCAGATAATTCTGCAATTTTATCCGAAATGGTCAATGGTTAAAAGGATCAACGCCGAGCCGAGCGGTGAAAATGCAAACACAGGTAGAATACCCGATTCCACCCGGAATTAACCAAGTGAGTCCCTAAATGGTGGATAAAGTAGCTAGCTAATTAATATGATATATTTTTACAGGGTAATTGGAGCCATTGTGATAGTTGCAGGTCTTTATCTTGTTGTATGGGGTAAGAGCAAGGATTACAAGTCCTCCTCTAAATCTATTATCGATGAGAAAATAGAAGAAGCTGAGCAAATGAAGGATGAATGTCAAAAAGGCAATGAAAACTCGTCTCATAAGGTCACCATTAATGCATCTAAAGAATAGTGACTAAAATTAAACAAGTTTAAGGCAGAGGAGTTAGCGAAAAGCTACACTTTCGAACTTCCAGACAATCTGGGCCAGAGCCATGAATTAATCCTTTTTTGGGGTGTATTACATCAAAAAAAATTAACCGCTGGGTTGCAAATCATAATTATCTTTCTTTGTTGTTCTGTACTTTTCCTTCTTGATAATTTGTAATATATTATTAAATAATTTATTTTATGTTCATTGTAATTTTAGATAAAATAAGGGTAGATATATTAACGTACACCTACAAAAACACATGGTAATACTCTCACTTTCATTCAATAATTTGAAATTAAGTAACATATTTGTTACTCGGTTCTTGAGAACTGAATATAAGCGTATATATTTGATCCTTGAAAACCAATTAAGGCATTATTATGTTAGCAAGTAACATATACCTTACTCAGTTGTCAAAGGCCGAATGAAAAGTGGTAGTGTTTTCAAGAGATATTGGGAGTGCAATCTCCACCGTAAAATAATAAATAAATTATTTGAATTTAAAATTTAATATTTTTATTCAACGAGTTAAACAATATGTAATTCGATGAATATAATTAATCGTGGGTGGTAGTCTTATAATTTTCTAAATTTTAGTGTGCATGTGTCCTAAATAGGTTAACAAATTTTATTAAAAAAAATCCACAAATTAAAATAATAACAAATTGCCTAATAGTCAAACAAAATTTGAATTCCATTGATTAAGTTATAATGGAAATTTGCTTTTAATGATATAAGTATTTTAAATAAAAAAAGGGAAAAAACACTAACAAGAACTGTATTAGTTAAGAGCAATTTGAATCTCACTACTTAAAACTTTTAACGTAAATTTTTTTTTTGAAGTAAAAGTTTGCAAGAGCGTATGAGTCATTCAAATTTCGTTGCTTACTGACATTTATACATATTTATTGTGAGATAAAAGTCTAGAATGTATCCATTTGTCTTAGAAGGCTACATGTAAATTTGGCAACGGGTCAGTTTTGTGTCAAGTCTTAACGAATGCAGATAAATTTTACTTCTACTCGAACACAACCCGATAAACTACTGGGTGATGTTTTCGGAATTCATATACAATTTTTTTTGTTATTAAGTGACCGACACGATCCATTTTGGCCTGTTAAAAAGACAAACATTAGAAAAAATAAATTAAATAAAAAAAAATAGATTCTAAAGAAATTTGCACTAGAAAAGATGGATAAATAACTAAAATTACTAAAAAATAAAATAAAAATTAGTGATAAATATTAATAAATCATAAATTTTACTAAATATCTAACAAAAGTTTTCTTTTATTTAAACATTTACAAAGTTTAATAGGCCTAATGGGTGAACTCGATAACCACTTGAATTCGTTAAAAGTCTACTCATTAACTTATAACTTTGTGTTGTGTTATCATGTAACGAGTGGTTTTGCCAGATTTAATCACGGGTTAATCTTCATTCTCAATTTGGATTTTTGAGGCAACGTATAATTCAATCTGATATTTTAACCAATTAATCCACTTAAAATTAATAATTAAGAAATAATAGCTCCAATGTCATTGATATTCAAAAAAAGTATTGTTGGGTCTTGTGGTGTGGTTTACATTTCAAAATAGCAAGAAATATGTGGTCCACCAACAAAGTAATATATCCCATCTCTCTCGGTCTCTCTTCCGCCATTGAATTCACCTACCAATTAATTAAACCTGTTTTTGTTTCTTCTTGTTATACCTAACTTAATTTTTGGTGTACTAATATTCTTATTTTTATACTTGTTTTAGAGTGCATGTCCTATATTATTTTATTTCTATATATTCTTTCATTTGTTGTGTACTAGCTGGTATTTTTATCCTCATTTTTATTGTGTTTTTAAGTTTTTATTTTCTTAGCTTACTATATATAGTTTAGTTTTGAAAAATATATAGAAGATAAGTTAAACCATGGAAGAAGAGGACATTTCTGATTTCATCAGCAATTTACCATATGAGCTTTTGCAAGTTATTGTCTCGTTGATCCCATTCAAAGAAGCGATCAAAACTAGCATTCTTTCGACTACATGGAGGCAAATTTGGAGACCATGTGAAATGAATTTGGAGTTTAATGCACATGAAATAACAAGTTTTGGCGCTACTCAAAAGTTAAATCAAATTACAGGTTCTTTCGTGAATTCTTCTTATGATCCTCATGCATTGAAACTATTTTTAACTAATCCAAAGAGTCCTTTTCTCACGGTTACAAAAGGTTTAAGTCATGAAGAGTTACGTCTTGAATTTTTCTCAAAAGATGAGCTAGTGTTGAGCAGCATCAATTTAGTATCAGAGCAAAGCGTGATTTCTCATAAACCAAACAAACTTTCTTCTCTCAAAACTCTCAACCTCAAATCCATCACTCACCTCGCGGATAATTATATTTCGGTTTTGTTCTCCAATTGTTTGGTTCTTGAAACCTTGAAGATTGAAAAATGCAAGGGACTAAAAAATATCAACATCAAAGCAAATAGTAGCTTAAAAAGGATTATAGCAGCGGATTGTCCAAGCATTGATAGTATCACCATCTGTGCTCCTAATCTCAAATCTTTTTGGTGCCAAGGTGTTCTTCCAAAAATCCAATTTGAAAATACTCCACAATTGGTTGATGTTGTACTAAACTTGAGGGATGGCTTAGGTAATATTGAGTTTGATTGTGAGGATGTTCTATCTTTTCTTGCCTCACTCGAGGACATTGAAACTCTCACCATAAGCGGTTGGCTTATTGAGGTATGTTTATTTAAGTTGTACCTTTCAATATATATCATTAGATTTCAAATCAATAGCAAATTGATATATATATACACTAGCAAATTGAAATTTAGCTTGTAGAGAGAAAATGAGAGTAAATGCCACTTTAATTTGAATTTGAATTAAAGTACACATATCAACCTTCCAAATGGCAATATTCAATCTAAACCCCACAAAGTTTATCTAATATACATGCATTTTTCCCACTCTACTTTATTAGTGCTCTGTATACTTGTGTATGCTATTTAACTGCTTGTGATGTTTGGATTGTTTGTTGCGTTTTAACTTAACTTAATTATCTAATTTCAAAAGATAGATATATATGTGTGTGGCGAATTTTATCTTAATTAATTAGGGAATAATTAAAATGAAATATGTGCTAGTGTTTTTTTTCTAGTTTTATTTGTTGCATATATTTATTTCTAACATGGGTCGTTATTTTTTTCTTTTTCAAAGTGGTTGTGTACAGCAGGGGTTATTTTTGGAAAGCTTGATTTTAAGCTCAATAAATTGAAGGAGTTATGTTGGATTGATTCTTTGATCAACAGACAGAAGAGGGACTCACTTGTTTGCTTCTTACAAATAACAACTTCTTTAGAGAAGTTATCTGTCAATGTGAGTTTTCTAGATCAATTTGATATTTAGTTAATTATACCCCTAACGAACTGGTAAATTCTATTTTAAACCTATTTTTTATTTTCTTAAATACTACCAAAAAAAAAAACAGTTTATTGATTTGAGAGGGGCGTCAAGACTTGAACTTTAGACCTCTTGATTACAATATCAAAATCTTTTGCCACTTGATCCATGCAAACATGTGGTTATTCATATATATGATTGATTGATAATACTTTTATTTTGGAACAATTAAATGTATAAGAAATTTTAAGCATGCTCATGTGTTATTCTTTTGAAAAGAAAAGAGGAGTAAAATACAAAAAATTATATATTATTGTTATTTTCTTGAATTGTATATATTATTTTTCTGTTTATTCACATTGCCTGTAAAAAAAATTGCAGATTGACCAAAACTACCCATCAATCACATGGCCAATGTTTCATCAGTACTGGCATGAGCCACACCTTTGGATGGACTGTGAAACAGTACTGAAGTCCAATTATGCTTCTCAACTCAGTCATCTCAAGCTCGTTAATATTGTGGGCTTTAAACCTGAAGAGGATCACTTATTGTTAATGGAGCTTTTACTTCACAAGTCTTTGTCACTCAAAGAAATGACCGTCAATTCGCAAATTGATAATCATTCATGGTGTGTTTCAAAGATCCCTAGGAGTCAAATGATTAGGAATATTACAAATTGCGACCCAAAAAGAATTGTGGTCCATTGTTCAACTCTTGACTGCTTTTTTCTATTACGAAAGAAGATAATTCATGTAGTTTAAAGGGTGTGCGCAACACAGAGAGGCTCGAGAAGAAGTAAGTTAGAACAGGCAACACGTACGTCAATTATTGCGTTTTGTAATTAAGATATATAAATTCTTGTAGGCACGCGCGTTTAATTCTAAATTGTTGTACGTAGTCCTAGAATTTCATTACATGGTTTAATTTTACTTGAGATGTGTTTTTTATTGGAGTATATATATATATATTCAGATGTGTTTTTAATGACACATATATATAACATGATATATAAGGCTAAACTTAATTAGGCCCATAATTAGCATGGTTTTACTTCTTGAATTTGTCTCATTCAAGTCAGTATGCATGGTAGGTACGTGTTTGGCTTGGACCGAACGTGAATAATATATGTGTGAGCTTAGACATAATGTGATCAATAATATCTTACTTATATATATAGCAGGTTGAGGCAGAATTATATCTATATGTCTCATACAAACAATGTGCTACTATATATGAAAGTTTCCTCAATTTTCACGGATTGACATTTTTTTTTATTTTAGGGTCCATTTGATACAAAGTTAAAAAATGATTGATTTTTTTTTTTATCAAAGTATATAAAAAAGAAATGAGTGACTTAGCAAGATTAACTTCATTTTTTTTATGGAACATTTTTTCACCCATTCCTAACTAAATAATTTTATTCCATGGAAAATGGAGAAGAGTGATATAACATCTTACTAAATCACTCACTGTTTTTTTCAATTTTTCACAAAAACCAATAGCTTTTCTAGTCATTTTATGAACTTTTTTTTAATCAACAAAAGCATATATGAGTCGTCTTTTCCCCTTTTTACAACTTTTCAAATCAAATTAAATAACCATATATTCACATCCAGTTGCATTATATTTAATTCAAAAAAACTGAATTGCAGTAGGATGACATCTCTTTCCTCTATAATATAATTTTAAAAACTAAAATAGTAAAAGAAGAAACAGCAGTTCAATTGCCAACTCCAATTTAAAATGGAGAAAACGACTCTTAATTAGTTAATGTTTGAAGTGATCTCATGGTTCTTGTTGAACATATATATATAGAGAGAGAGCTTGATTCTTAGTTAAGTAATTTCGTGGTTCTTGTTTAGCATATATCTATATATATATATATATTTACAATCAACCAAACACGCTCCTTAGATCTAATTAACACATTATATCTCATTCAATTCATTTCAAAAGGCTCAGTCAACAAATTAAGAGAGAATGGTAGAGAATAGCAAATCAAGGATTATCAAAGTTGAAAAATAATGATATGTTTGTTTTTATTATGTCTTTAGTTAATATCAAAAAAAAAATTGTAAACAAAACGAATTAGAGCATTAGAACAGGTTAATTAAGCACTTATAGTGATGTAATTTGATTATATTTCAGGAGGAGACTAATTTGACAAGTATGAAGGTCCTAAAAATTGTCCAGAAAATATTTCAATAAAAATGAAGGTGTTTATTTATTTTCATGAGTTATTTAATAATTAATATAAATTTGTATTATAGTCATTAAGGGTTCACTAATCTTAATAATAATAAATAATAGTGGTATAATAAAAGCAAGTAATAGCATATATCTATATATATATATTTACAATCAACCAAACACGCCCTTATATTCTTTGGCTAGTAACAAATGAGATCGAACTATATATAGTCATGAAAAATTGCCATTAATTAATTTAATTATTATACGGACTATACAAGTATGAACCTATTGAAAATATTTCAATAAAATTAATGGAGTTTTTAATAATTAATATAAATTTGTATTATGATTATTATAATAATAATAATAATAATAATAATGGGTGAATTTTATGTGAAATAATTTTTTGATTTAGTATGTATAATAATTATGTGTAACTTACAATTTTTAATTCCTATATAAAGAGGTGGTTGTTTTCATATAAATATATACCTTGAAAGGAAAAAAAAGAAGAATACTCTCCATATATATACACACTATTTTATATTTATTGTAAACTATTTTTATTGGGTTTGAGCTATATGATTGTGGATTTGTTCATCATCTTCCGGTGGACGTGCATATGGATGAGATAACGCTACAAACTTATGGGTTTTATCTTGGAGGTTATATCGACTGTCGATACTTGCACGTAGGGAGGCAATATTATCCTTATCTTGTCACGACTTTCACGGGCTAGCATCATCTTTATATTTACCTAAATTGTCTACTATGTTGTAGGAATAACTCTACTAAACCCTTCATTAGA
This sequence comes from Lonicera japonica, assembly GCA_021464415.1. Taxonomy (NCBI): domain Eukaryota; kingdom Viridiplantae; phylum Streptophyta; class Magnoliopsida; order Dipsacales; family Caprifoliaceae; genus Lonicera; species Lonicera japonica. The sequence goes on from CM038465.1 coordinate 73,059,540, forward strand.
TAAGCCCTTTAAATAGGGCACAAATACAAAGTAAATAGGATTTACAAGGAAGCCCATTATGGCCCATAATACATAATTTACACAGTAAATCCCTAATACATATTCTATCTAGGCGATAGCACACTACGTGTAATTTCCGTAAACACTCCCCCTTGTGCTGGGTCGAAGATAGAATGGTACATGTCTTGTTGCCTCATTAAAACCTTGTCAAGTAACAAAAATTCTGTGGGAAAAATAACCTTGATTGAAGGGAAAAGAGTACAACATTATGACAATCCTGTTAGACTTCCTCCATTGAGTCTATATTTCTATTTGATCCTTACTTCAATCAATAGAGTTTACACGTATCGTTACCTCGTTAAAAAAACTTACCAAGTAACAAAATCCAGTGGAAAAAATAAACCTTAGTTTAAGGAAAAGAGTATAACGTAACGTCGTGTGGATATTAAACTCCCCCTTAAGTCTACACCTCCCCATGATATTTACATTAATCAAGGAATTTGAAAATCTTATGCATGTATCGTTGCCTCATTAAAAACCTTACCAAGTAACAAAACCCAGTGGAAAAAAATAAACATTGGTCTAAGGAAAAGAGTACAACGTATGTGTGAAAATTTCATCATATTTCACACATTCCCTTGATCATTACTTCGATCATGAGAGTTGGAAAAGCCTAAGCACCTTTATATTTTTCACATGCTTTTCAAATATGGCCTTAGGAAAATATTTGGTGAACTAGTTTGCTATATTCTCCTTAGAGCTTTATATGGGCCAGAGAGATACCCAACATCAACAAAATTAATCAAGATTTTGTTTGGGATTTTAATGTAGGGGGTGGCCATTTTAGCATCATCATTTACTTTAGATGTTACTGTCGTATACATTTTTTCCTCTCTGTAGGGAAAGAACAATTTCAAGCTAATGGTTATTTTTAGGTGTTCAATTATGCTGCGTTGGCGCTGAGCTAAATCTAGCTAACAAGTTCAATGCGAATATTATGTCTAGTCGAGTATTTTGTGTTAAGTGCAATAATGCGCATATTGCATTTAGATAGAAAGTTTCATCTCCTATCTCCCAACATATTTTCGTAATCTTACTTTGTACGAAATTGATCTTTCCTTTGATCTAAATTTCGACCGACCATGGGAGTGCTAGTAGAATGCGTTTTGTCTAGGTTAAATTGCCTGATTATCTTTTGAATGTACGCAGACTAGTGGATTAGTATTCCACAAGCTCGATATTCTAGATTAAGATCTAAACAAAAATTCGAGCATTCCCAAGATTCTTTATCTCAAATTTGAATTTCAAGTAACTTGCGGTTTCTCTTATTTCATCAAGAGTACCTATTATGTTCATATCATCGACATATACAGCTATAATTACAAATCCGGAACTTGTTTTCTTTATGAATACGCATGAGCATAATTCATCGTTCTTATATCCCTTCCCAATCAAGCAGTCAATTAGACGAGTATACTACATCCGTTCGAATTGTTTTAATCTGTAAAGTGAGCGTTTCAACCTAATTACAAACGCACTCCGTGGTTTAAAGTCACTTGACTTGGGTAATGTAAGGCCATCAGACACTTTCATATATATCTCTGAATCAAGATCCCCTTAGAGATATGCAGTAACCACATCCATGAGCTGCATTTTCAGTCCTTCGAAAACTATCAAACTAACTATATAGCGGAATGTTATAATGTTTAAGCAATTCCAAAGCGTCTGTGTGAAACCTTGCGCCATAAGGTGAGCCTTTTACTTTAGAACTTCCTTTTTTTTTCATTTACGCTTTATGGCAAATAATTGTCTATGTCCTACAGGCTTTACACTTGGCGCGGTTAGCACTACCGAACCAAATACCTGTCTCTTTGCCAGAGAATCTAATTCTATCTAGATTGCTTATTTTCATTTAGGCCAATTTTGCCCTTTGCTGACATTTTGCAACAGAGCGATGTTCAACATCATCGTGCTCTTTGATTCCTTGAGCAACAGTGTATCATTAATGCATCCATTAATTCATATGCCATCCTTAACCCATTGAGATTTATTTATTCTCTGGAATCATTATAACTTCGGGGCATCCCCCAGTATTGATTCATGGACATAAGTATAATCAGAGATAATCTCATAAAAGGGGCTTTTACATTAATGATTAATTGATTAATTTTTGCCTTACTCCACCTCTTCTTTGGTGTTAGTGTTTGTCGAACCAAATGGCCTCCTTTTATTCCTTTTAAGGAGCCATGGCCTCAACCACGCCTCCACTAAGTGTGGTTGCAGAGTCTCTTTCTGCGACACTGTGCCCTTGTTGGGGACTTATAACCTTGCAGGCATATTGCAGCTAGTATGTTTGATCTCGTCACTTTGCGATATTAGTAAATGTATCAGGCATCGAATCTGTTACATTTTCAAGATCGGTTATTCTTTGTCATTTCACTATACATTGTGATGTGCATGGGGATCAAGATGAGACAGAATGGGGACCACAACAATTCCTGTCGTACCCTTGAAAATTTCTTTTTCTATCTCCCCTTAACGACGGGAAGACTGTCTCATCAAGGTGACAATCCGCAATTCTTAGCGGTAAAGAGATATCTTGACAAGGATTCCAAATAGAGGATTATCATTAAGAATTCATATCCAACGTTAATACTTAATTATTTCAGCAAGCCCAGTTTGGTGCGCTGTGGGGGTGCAATCGGCACATATGCGTAAAATATCAGGCTAATATCCAGTTACTAACTGGTACACATATAATAGTTGTCTAATATTGGACTGTGAAACAAATAAGTAAAGCTGCATACAATATTGCATAAATCCCGGGCATACATAGGCAATACAGTGCGCATAACCAATGCCCTATCTTCCATTTATATCCTTTTGATGGTTGCTTTTTGTGAGACATTTTTGCGTATGCACATGAAAAATGGGGTTATTTATTTCAATTTTATGCAATGATCATCAAGTACTTTTGATGTAAACCCTCCAACTTTATCGAGTCTTATAGACATGGTATAGTAATCAGGGTGGTGAGCCCTTAAGCGTATAATATGTGCTAAGAGGTTTGTAAATGCAGCATTTCTTGTAGACAATTATTCGACATGTGACCAGAATGTCGAATTATCCACCAGATCCATAAAGTACTTTGAATGGTTCCGCACTCTGGATGGATTTATCTACAAATATATATTGTAAGAATGGTATATTTTATTTTGTATCTTTAGCATAAGAATGTCTCGATCTTATTTTTGCTAAAAAACAGGCTTTGAAGAATGGGGTGTCGTTCCTTTGACATGGTCAATTAGACATAATGGGAAGGGGGATATGGCTTTCAATACTTCGAAAATCAAGAATTACTTTTGAGCATTACTAGTATCAATACGTTGCAATGTGTTAAAATTTTGTCCCATTTATTTGTCACTCAAAAGAAGAGATATCCGTGTAAATATTTTAACGCATGGATCATTATGACCAAGGTGCACTAGGCAAGCATGCCAAAGCCTGTATGAGTCTATGTCCCACGATACATTGTTAGTGACATCATAAGATTTGACAATCCTTATTTTAATGCGGTACATTCCACTAGAATGACTCATAAGTTTCTTTCAAATGCGTTTCTTTGCACATTTGTTTAGAGGTAAAATAAATATATTTTTGTTCCATTCTTACATTTTGTTTATGATTACTATTGGTATGAATATCATAAACAAAGTTCGGTTCGCTCTGAGTGCGTATAGAGCGTATGTGGCTTTAAACACCATTTTAGTAACAAAATGGTTGAGCAGTTCTTCGCTCTTATGATGATTTAATCATCATAGTCACATAGGTATTATAGGTTATTAATTGCCTATTTCATTGGATGGCCATAGTGTTCTCACTATCAATCAATCATTAAAGTTATTATCGATTCATTTTTACAGTAATGAAATCGAGTATAAATTCCGAACTATGTAGTAATAAAACAAACAAATTCAATTACTTTAGAATAGAATTCGAATAAAACTAACAGTAACCAATCAAGTATCTTGTTTAGAAATCTAATCCATCAAATCACATAAACTTTAAGACAAAACCATAGTCTAATTAAAAATTAGGCAATATGCTTGTTCAACTACTTCTGAAAAATAAAGTGAATAAAGTAGATCAGTCAAAATCTGGTGCATCCATTGACTGAGCAAAGTCCTTCTTGCCACTAATGTCTGCGATTGTGAAGTTGACATAAGCGCCATTATCTTTTTCGTTCATAAAGTGAGATTCTTGTTCTTTAGATTCTCGATATCTCTTGTAATTGGCTGCTACTTTAGCGCTTGCATGGCAGTTCTTGTACCAATGCCCAGCAACTCCACACCTATAACATAGCTCGTCGCCAACTCTTTCCTTTTTGACCGGAGGATTGTTAGGTGTATTTTTCACCTTGTTTTCTTGACAACTAGGTCCAATATTATCATTTCTTTTCCATACTTTGGAAGAGCCTCCACGACCCGCACCACGACTCCCACGTCCCTTTTCACGTTGTGCCTTATTGCCACGTGGGTAGGGATCAACACGTCCAACCCCCTTGCATTGGGTTCTTTCCGCTGTTCATCTTACCGTAGTTAGCCTCAGGAATTTTCTTTGTCCCGACGGGCCTGACATTGTTATTCAAAAGAACCTCATTATGCCTTTCAGCCACTTGCAGTAGGTTGATCAGCTTATTGAATGTTGTGATTCTTTTATTATCATACTCGAGCCTATACTGGTTCGCTAGTATAAGTGCTGAAGTAGGAAAAGTGAAAAGTGTCTTCTGAATCATATCATCTTCTGTGAGATCCTTTTCACAGAAGTTAAGACGTGCCTTTAGGCGCAGCATGTCTTTGTTGAAGTCGTTAACCATTTTATAATTAAGCAAGCGGATTTCATTCCACTGAACGGTCAATTCTGGGAGCAAAGTATCATGAATGTTCCCGAAACGTCTTTTAAGGGCATCCCATAGTTCTTTAGGTGTCTTCAACTGAAGGTATTCCCAACGTAGGCTGGGGTCAATATGTTTTATTAGAAACATTAATGCATTTGCTTTCACCTTATCAGACGGTCCGTTGTCTGTGGGGTCTTTGGGGCCAGTAAGTGTGGCCGAGTATTCTTTGGCCACAAAAGCGATTTCTATATCAGAAATCCACCGGTTGTACTCAAGTCCTTCTGAGTCCAAAATGTCAAATTCGGGTCGAGTTGGGTCGGCCATCTTAATGAATAATAAATAAAATTTTATACAGTTATGAGTACATCCATATTAATTATTTTTCAGGAATATGAATTAGATTTCAAAAATCAAGATCGATAATTGTCACATTTTTCGATGCTATATGAAAATACTTTATCATAGTAATTCTAATGCGCATGAACTTTCATCATCATGACAACTGTTGAATTTATGACATACTAAATAAAACAATTAAGAATATATGTAATATTCTAATTTTCTTAGCGGGTTGACTTACCACAACTATAGCACTTATAAAATTAATTAGTCCATCCCAAATATAGCATGCATAATATTGTGTAAATTTTGACTACAGAGTAGTCAGTAAATAGGGGTGGAATTCAAAACCACATTAAATCAAACTGCTCTTTTGCATTAGAAACAAATTCATATATATATATATATATATATATTAAATCCTTAATTATATATATATATATATATACAAAAAGGAGATTTCATATTTACATAAACTATACATATATATACAAGCTATATATAAAATCATATGTAGATGAATTTCAAGGATAGATTTACAAAATTTGGTTCACATATATACATGGATTCTATAGGGCATAATTGGTAATTAAAACAAAAACTGTTTTTAAAATAAAAACTAAAACAGAAATTTAATTAAAATAAAAACTGTTTTTAATATAAAACAGAAATTTAATTAAAATAAAAACTGTTTTTAATATAAAACAGAAATTTAATTAAAATAAAAAATGTTTTTAATATAAAACAGAAATTTAATTAAAATAAAAACTGTTTTTAATATAAAACATAAATTTAATTAAAATAAAAACTGTTTTTAAGATAAAACAGAAATTTAATTCTACAGATTGTGTAAAATAAAACAGAAAAAAAAACAATTCTTGTAAAAATTACGAACGGTGTCGGTCGGTTGAAATTAATCAACTAAAAAAAGAAATTATGCAAAAGACATGAATTGAAGCAAAAGCGGCGGTGTATGTATACATAAATTACCGCAAGGATACGAAATTAATCGACTAAAATAGGAATTACTCAAAGGACATGAATTGAACCATATGAAATTAATCTACACAAATACACACTGCCCACATGTAGAACCTAGCATTTAATACTAAAATTACATAAGAATGAATAGTTAATTGAATGGTTTAAAGGGGCAAAACCTGGTAGAAGAAAGCCTGAATAGAAATCTTTAGGGAAGGTTAAACGACAAGAGAGGGACGAGCGGTGATGGCGGCTGGCGGCTAGGTTTTTTTTTTTTTTTTTAGGGATAGGGCTTTTAGCTCTGAGTGTGTTGATAACGTGTTGTAGGAATAACTCTACTAAACCCTTCATTAGATAAGCCCTTTAAATATGGCACAAATACAAAGTAAATAGGATTTATAAGGAAGCCCATTATGGCCCATAATACATAATTTACACACAGTAAATCTTTAATACATATTCTATCTAGGCGATAGCACACTACGTGTAATTTCCTTAAACATATTATAATTTTTATGTTACTATTATTTGTTATGATATTTAAATTATTCTTAAAATTGATCTTAAATTTATTAATTTACAACTAGAATACAAATTAAAACTATTTTCTCCAACATAACCTATAAGTACACCTTTGAACATAAGTAATACATTAGACTCGTATATATGTGTTTTAAACTTATTTCATTGGGTCCGTACACCTTTGATCAGGATTTTTAATTAATACTTGAAATTATGATCTAATTAAATTAAAACCTATAATTAGTTAACCATATGCATAAAAATCTTAACTTGAGAAGTGAAACAACTGTACATATATTGAAAAATGACTTAGCTAGCTAGCTATGGTCAATATATAACAACTTAGACTCCGTTTGATAGCAACATAAAAAATAAAAATAAAAATAAAAACAACTAATTTAGATGAGAAGATGGAAAATAAGTTGAGACATATGATGAGATGTTTTCCATCTCATACTCATTTTTTTGAGTATATCTCCTACATCCTCCTTTAATATTTTGTGAAAAAATTTTCTCTACTATTACTCAAAGAAAAATTTTTCATGGAAAAAAGCAAGAAGTAAAAGTTAACCTCACCACATTCCTCAACTTATTTTCTATCTTTTCACCTAAATGAGTTATTTTTCTTTTTATTTTTCATATTACTATCAAACGGGGCCTTAATTTCTTAATTATCTCTTTGTTTCAATAAATAAAAACATATACGTAATTGGTCGTACATAATACAATCAGACTATCGAGATTAGGAAGGAGATGAAATCATAATGTGTATGTTTGACGTGGAAAAGTCATTAATGTTCTTGCATGTGAAATTCATACATGGAAGAAATTATCTCGATCTGGCTCTCAAAAATTCAAGTTGTTAAAAGATGCACCACAATAAATATTATGATAACACGTACCCTTCTTCACACGCGTGTAATTGATGTTCCGATAACGAACATAAACAACCAAACAAGAGCTAGCTATAGAGCCAGTCTTGACAATTTTCAGGCTCCGGACAAAATTTTAAAATAATGCCCCTCTTAAATAAATATATTTAATTTTTATATTAAAAAATAAATTAATTTTATTTTAATGAAAAGAGTTTAATTTCACCAAAAACACATTACAATTAAGAATTCAAAGTGTTTACTAGTTTCATGTGAAAATGTACGAGTTTACATAATATCAAAACTAATACAACGAATATTTCAAGCACATATATGTTTCATCTTTTTCCTTTATGTGTATTTCATCGTCCAAAAAGTTTTTAAATGCTCCAAAACAACACCACATGATAAAAGGTACATACAAAATAAAAGTAGCAATAAAATTTCGATCAAAACAATTACTTAAAATGATGACTTCTTGTATTTTGAACAGCAAAATCATCAATTATAACTCCATAGTCAAGATGTTCTGAGATGTCCTTTTCATTGCATAAAATTGCTAATCCATTCAATCAAGCTTGACTCATAGTGGTTGGCAAGTAAGATTTTGATAGTTGTAATATGGAAAAACTCATTTCTATAGGTACCAGAGTCATATGTAAAATCAATAAAAGTTTATAAGTAATCATCACATGAGGAAACTCTATATCTTTTGCAAACTCCATAATTTTAATAGATGCCCATGGTTTATTTGTTTCATATGATTCACTTGGTAACATTAATTGCAATACTTGTAATTCTGAATATAAACACTTTGCATTAATACCAGAAATATCATTAACTTTTAAAGCATTTTCAAGATTTATGCAAAATTTTCTCAATTCATCATTATCCAATAAAACAAACTTTGTTGCATCAAAATAGAATCCAACATATATTGAAAAATTGCAATTATTTTTTTGGAAAGATACCTTATTAATTAAATCTCTTTAACATATACATACACACATATAAAAAAATGGTGCCCCTCCTCACTTTTGGGCCCTGGGCGATGGCCCTACTTGCCCTGCCCCAGGGCCGGCTCTAGCTAGCTAGATAGCAGGGTTCGATTTAATTTTGACCCTTATATATATATATATATATATGTATAACTAGCCTCTTGCATGAAAAAGTCACCATTAAATATATATTGTGCAAAAAAAATCGAAAAAATATATAGTATATATGTGAGGTTGAATAGCCTATTTGCATGAAAGATGCATTTAAAGAGCCTCAAATGGTAGGACGGAAAGTCAAGGTATGTGCGGAAAAGAAAAGAAAATGCATAGTAGGAGAAAATTACAGTGAGGGGGATTTAACGTGACTTTTATAACTGATAAGATCAGTGGGCGTAACTAGAAATTTTGTTTATTAAGTTTATTTAAGGCTAAAAGATCAAAAAGTATAATGTATTTTACATTTTTTTTACAAAATGAGTAACATACCTTTTTTTCGAATTTTTTGACATTGAACTTTTTAAAAAATTTCATTTTGGTTCCCCGTCATACATCCGTTTGAGAACCGTTAACGGAATGCTAAGTTGTGCACTAACGATCCAACGTGGCTTTTAATTATAATTCCCATTTATATTTGCACGTGCAATCCAAATGAGATTACATAAAGATAAAAAAAAAAAACCTTAGTCCCAAATTAGAGCCACACCTAGAGCTTCGGAGCATTGGAGGGAAGAAAGTGGAAAACCCAAAGCCCAAAATCGTGGAAGCCTAGTTGAGCAATAGTTGAAGTGCATTACGAATTCCAAGTAAGTATTATATATTCTTAGGGTTCGAATGTAATACTACTATAGAGCTCACAAAGTTCAATACAATATTATTACCTTTTTGTTATGTAGATTATAGTGGGGCTTTTGTAGTTGTTTATTTATTTATTTATTAGTGTATGAGTTGTTTATTAATTTATTTTGATTCTTTATGCATTAGTGTGCATTATGGCCCTCATCTATAATACCCACTTGGTTAAATTTTTGTAGTGACTAATAACTTTGTTATACATCTACATCATGAGGGAAGTTTGTTAGCCAACCTTTGCTCCATTATACTGGTGGGAAAGTCAATTACTTGTACAATCAAGATCCTAATAAAATGTCTTACTTTGAAATTAAGGGTCTAGTGGAAGATTTAGGTTATAACAATGTTGCAAAATTGCAATACCTTATGCATAGGAAATCAATGAAAATTGGTCTCATGCTAATTGATAGTGATAAGGATATAGCTGAGATGTTGGTTTGTATAAAAGTTAGTGGGGGTATTGAAATTTATGTTTAGCATGATTGTAATGGTAAAAGTAAGGCTGTGGAACATGGAACTGTAGAGTTAAATATGGGTGATGAATTAGTTGATGAAATAAATGTTGAGTTTGATAATGACAATGATGAAGAAAGTGAGAATGACAGTGTTGCATATAGTATAAACATAGATACTGATAATGAAGAACTTATAGAGGTTAGGAAGAAGGTGCATAGTTTGAAATCTAAAGGGATAAAAGATAAGAAGAAAACAGTAGCTGACAGTGTTGCTAGTCCCAATTCCCCAACTCCCAATCCCAATTCCAATCCTCCTACTGCAGAAGTTACTGTAAGTGATGTAAAGGATATATGTGGTGATTTTATGCCTGATAGTGTAGGCGATAAAGAGTATGACAGCGAGTATATAGACTCTGATCAGTACATAATTCTAGAATCTAGTGAAGATGAATGTGTTAGTAAGAAGAAAGATAGGTACCCTGTGTTTAATAGCAATACATATTTTTTTAAAATAGAACCCGTTAAAGGAATGAAGTTTGCTGACCCTGAGCAGTTGAAACATTGTCTGAGATGTTATGCAGTTACCAAGGGCTACTCAATAAAGTTTAAAAAGAATAGTAAGTGTAAGTTACTTGCTGCATGTGCAGATGGGTGTCCTTGAAAATTATGGGCAACCTATATGTAAAATGAAGAGAGCTTCAAATTAAATCTCTCAAGAATAACCATAAGTGCATTAAAAACTTTAAGATAAAGTTTGTAAATTTTAAGTGGCTTGCAAAACAATATGAAAATAAAATCATTGTTAATCCTAAGTGGAAGTTGAAAGACTTCAAAGCTGATGTGCTAGAGAAGTATTCAGTTAATGTCACACTAATACAATGTTATAAGACTAAGAAAATTGCATTAGGTGAAGTGGAACTTTCATTGATTGACCATTATGGTAAGGTTTGGGATTATGCAGGTGAAATTTTTAGGTCTAACCCAAACAATACAGTGAAGATATAAACTAATAGACCTAATCCTACTAAACCTGGCCATTTTTTAAGAATGTACATTTGTTTTGATGCATTGAAGAAAGGATGGAAAGATGGTAGCAGGCCTGTGATAGGTATGGATGGATGTTTCTTGAAGTCTTTCTGTAAGAGTGAACTGCTAACTGTTGTGGGTAGGGATGTAAATAATCATATATTTCCAATTACATGGGTTGTAGTTAAGGTTGAGAGTAGAGATACCTGGGATTGGTTTATTGATAATCTTAAGGATGACTTAGAAGTGACAACAGGTGAGGGTTTGACAATTATTATTGATCAGCAAAAGGGCATTGTCCATTCTATTGCAGATTTATTGCTTAAAGCTGAACATAGATGTTGTGCTAGACACATCTATGCAAACTTTAGGAAAAAACATAGTGGTGCACAGTTCAAGAGCTTATTCTGGATGGCATGTAAGAATGGGACACCAATTGAGTTTGAAAATGTAATAAAAGAAATCAAGAAAACAAAGAAAGAGGCTCACAAGTACCTTATGAAACAAAAACCACAAACATGGGCCAGGGCATTTCAATCTCCACATAGCAAATGTGATGCAATTGAAAACAACATGTGTGAAACATTCAATGGTTTCATACTTGAGGCTAAGTATAAACCCATCATCTATATGCTTGAAGAGATTATGGTGGCATTGATGATCAGAATGTAAAAGAAAAGAGAAGCTATGAATGGATGGGAATGATTGATATGTCTTCAAGCTATTGTTAAGTTGGAAAAGAACAAAGTCCAGCACAGGTATACTACTACTAAAATGTTTTAATACTGAAAATTCTTTTTAAATAATTGACTATTGATTTATATTGTTTTATGGCACAGGCATGGGCAGACCACTTACAATGGAAACATTGAGTTTGAAATAAGAAATGGGATGGATGGATATGTGGTAGACTTGCAAAAGTGGACTTATAGTTACAGGAATTGGGAAGCAAGTGGAATCCCTTGTCCACATGCCATTTCAGCCCTCTATTACAAGATGATGAACCTGAAAAGTATTTAAGTAAATGGTACAATGTGGAGCTCGCAAAAAAGGCCTACTCACATTTCTTGCATCCATTAAATGGTGAAAAAATGTGAAAAAATACATCTTATGAAAAGTTCTTGCCACTACTTACTAGAAAGATGCCCAGGAGGCCTCAGCATGCAAGAAGAAATGAAACACATGAGAAAGAAAAGAAGAACCCATCTGAAATTAGCAAGAGGGGGAGACAAATGAGGTGTAGCAAGTGCAGACAACATGGGCATAACAAAAAAACATGCAAAGGAGCTGAAAATGTAAGTAAATCTTATTTACGTAAATTATAGGCACCATCATTTTATTGTATTGCTGAATATTATTATAACAGGTGACAAATGTAGCTAGCAGTTCAAAGGGGAGACAATCAAGGAAAAGCCAATCAGAGACAACACAAACCACTCCAACTAGAATCACTTCAATGAGGCAATCACAACCAACACCACTTAGAACCATGTCAACTAGAGCTACACCGATTAAAGCAACTGAGAATGTACCTGTTACATAACCAATACCTAAGCAGCCTGTGAGTTGTCTCTGTGTGTATTTTTTTAAATTGCTCAATATTGTAAACCATTAACAATTTATTTATCTTTACAAGGTGAGGAGGAAGGATAAGGTGCCTAATGGATTTGGAGTGTTCATATCTCTAAGTAATGGAAACAAATTTATGAGGGTAATGATCAAAACTTAAAAGTACTACACTTATATCCATTAATTATATGTATTCTCAGCATTGGTTACTCTTTTTAATCACAGCTTCCAGGTCAAAGTGGTCATATCCAACTATTAAGGACAACTTCAACTCCCAATCCAATTGGCACTCCTGCTACTGTGACAAATCCAATTGGAATTGTTGGATCATAGTCTACTACAACTAGTACAAAGGGCCAAATCACCTATAAGAAAAACAAAATCAAATCCAACACAGGGGGTGGGCCAAGTCAGAAGAAGTTAATGACATTGGGTGTCAAGATACCATGGAAAATGTTATAAGCTTGTCAATTGTGATGTTTTTTTCTTTTTTGTTTAGTTTGGCCATAGTCTTCTTTTTGTTTAGTTTGGCCATAGTATTCTTTTTGTTAGTTTGGCAAATAAAAAACTCAAACTGTAAATGGAACACATTTTGGTAAATGGAATGGAATGTGTTGGTCAGAAAACAACCCTAGATGGGGGTGAATAGGGTTTTAAAAACTAAATGCGGAATTAAAATATTTTTTTAAATATTTAAGTAAAGCAACTTAGTTAAATAAATTTATCAAGGAAAACAATCAATTAAATAATCAATCCCAAGAATAAGCAATAATATAAGCAACTTTAATCAATAAATATAACAAATAAATAAAGAGATTGAGTAATAAAGATTGAACCAATTTGAAGTTCAAGGCTTTTTGTCCTCACGGTTCGGGTTCTTCAACCATACGTCCGTGCTCGATTAGTTCCCCGAGAATTTTTACTATTCAATTTTCTTCGGGTGAAGATCAAACCTCAATACAAATGTTGTTATGCACGCAACACTCACAATATAGTTATACACACTACACTTCTCACAAGACATGCTCTCTTGCTCTACAAAGAGACAAACTCTCTTTTGAAATGAAGAATGAATTATTTGTGGTGATACACACCAATACAATAACTCTCAAGTGTATTTAAAGATTACAAATGAAGCTCACACTAGAGTTATCAAGATTGATCAAAATATATAGCTCAAAAATGAAGAATATGATCAATAAAATGAATTGAATACTTTAATAACTTTATATATATGTAAAATAAGTTTGTAAAATGATTCAAGTGTATTATAACATGTCTAGGACCTCATATTTATAGCTTGAAAAACCATTTGGCTGTTGGGGATGATTAAGAAAGGTTTTGGCTCCAAGGTATACATTTTCAAACTTTCTAACAGCTAGTTTTAATAAAAAATTCAAATTTGTTTTGTTAATTTCTCCCAATTTGACTGTTGGATCATGCTCAAATTTTATTCAAAAGTGCCAGGAGATGTTTTCTAACTATTGTAAAAATTTCAAAATGATCGAATTCGGGAAGGGATCCATCTTACCGTTAGATCAAAACTAGGCAAAAATTGAGCGAATTTTAAATGTAAAATAAAAATATTTTTGCAATTTAACAATTTAGTTCCAAATAAAATTCTAATGATTTTTGAACCTCAAAGATATGTTTCTAAGATACCTATTTTTATTATAGCTTAAAATATGATCATTTAAAATTAATATGAATTTATTTTGAAACTCGGCCTTTGTAAAATGATGTTTTTCAAATAAATTCAATTTCAAGCTTGTTTGAATAAATCTTTTAAAAGATGCATGAATATGTTTGAGCTATAGGGATTTGATCAATAAAGTAATTTTACATAAATCTTAAGCACTCACTTAATTATTGAGTTAACGAGTCTTCGAATGCTTTAATTTGTTTCTTCGGATTGATCTTTATTTAAAGCTTTTTTCTTGAAGTTTTTCATATAGTGTTTTGATCATTTGTGCTTCATGATTTGCATTGAGATATTTAATCTTCCTTGTCTTTTCCAATGATCGAATAGTGAAATTTGTGCTTCATGATTTGCATTGAGAGATTTAATCTTCCTTATCTTGTCCAATGATCGAATAGTGAAAGATTGACCCTTGTCATGTTTTTCTTGAATTTTTCAAGTAAATGAACTGTATACTTATATCAAGAAACATGTTAAATTACACATGATTGATTTATTGTTATTATCAAAATAATATTAAGACCTTAGGTCAACAGAATGGAATGAACTTCACTTTTATCATTGCTTGCATTTATTCAATCTATAAATATAAGTCACTTTAGTTTTATCATTACATGCATTCATTCACCACACATTACATCATAATAGCACATAATGCCAGATAAATAACTATCCAACGGTATTACGGAAATCCAAACATTACTTTCATTACATATATTTTAACTGATGTTCATTACATACATTACTTCCAAAAAAGGTCCTTATAAACACTCCAATACTAAACCATTTAATTAAGCCCTACAACAATCACAACATGAAATAACATTATACATAACAGAATTATAAATATAACTTTCATCCACATATTAGCTCTGTTGTATTTCTTCTCTATTTTCTCAAATTTATCCTTCCACTAGCATGTAAGTGTTGCTCTATTTTCAAATCTATCTCTAATAGTAAATTCAACTTTTCCAATTCCAAATTGCTCTTCTCCATTTCATTCATTCTTGCATCCAACCGTTGATTTTGTCCCCATAGTGTCTGTTTCTCATAATAGAATTAATAAACCCTATCACGAGGGGTTTTTGGTGGATTAACCAAGTCAAAAAAAGAACATTTATAAGTTTTGTAATTCTTACAACCTATAAACCTTCTCCCCGGATTATCTTCAATCCAAGTAAGTTTAATGGGTGCTAGATCTCCACATAAGCAAGAGATGTATTAGTTCACTGAGTTATTAGACATTTTCTACAACAAAAAATTCGTAAAAACATAAACCCTAAACCCATTTTACTCAAAAAGCATAAAAATGATAAACCCAACTTAGAGAAGCATTATAAATAGGAATAACACAAATCAAACTTTCGCAATTTGCTCCCATAATCCTCATTTGATGTTCGATGACCCGTGATTCCAACCAATTGATGTGGACACATATATTTGCTCTGCAAAGGTTTATAATCTCAATTTAGGGATGACCATTATGAACTTCATACTATATATGTATGAAAAAATCGTCCAACATGGATCATTAACTGACGTGGCATTCTATCTGTCTAAAAGAAACGACCAAATTGGATCGTTAGTCAACAAGTCAGCATTCCGTTAATGGTTCTTAAACGGATGTATGATGGGTGACCAAAATGAAAAGTTTTAAAAGGTTAAATGTCAAAAAAGTCGAAAAAAAAAATTGCCCATTTTGTAAAAAAAATATAAAGTGCATTGCACTTTTTGGTCTTTTAGCCTTTATTTAATAAACTATTATTTATGAGCGCTTGCTCAATCAACTAACTATTACGTACTCCTCAACCTTATATGCATACTTTAAATGATTATACTTTAATTTCGCTTAAAAGTTGACCCTACGTAACCCTACATTTTTTTAAATTTTTAATGGAATCAATTATTTATTCTATCTCATAATTCTTTAAAATATTATATATTTTTATTATATTTTATACATTAAGTGAGGTTAAAAGACCTCACAATACTCTTCCTAGCCCCCTGGATAAGACCTGGAACATATATTTTTATTACTATTAGGACAACAAATATAATTCAATAAGTGATGGGGTTAGTTGAATATTTAATTAGGCTTGGACAAAAATAATATTTAATGTCACTTTCTTGTCAAATGCATGCATGCTTTAAGTAACGTAGCTAATAAGTCGGCCAATTAATTTATGAGAACAAAAAGAGATATGGTCAGTGACTTGGTTGGTTAAATTAATACATCTGCCTATTTGAAGTGGACCTATTTCTTGTGACATTTTTACAACAATAATGTACATAATATTTGGGGGGACCTATTTATTGTGACATTTTTATAACAATAATGTACATAATGTTTGGGCTCAACAGTGCTCCTCTTTAAATTAAAGTAATTTTATTTTCACTCTTACGAATACTTGATTTTACTTTTATTTTCCATTCGGTCTTTGAACACTAAGTAAAGATTTGTTATTCAGTTCTTGAAAGTCGAGTATAAGTTTGAAAATGCCTTACTCGACCCCTAAATACCGAATAATAAACTTATACTCGATTATCAAGAACCGAATAATATACTCTTATTCATTGCCCAAAAATTGAATGAAAGGTGAGAATAAAACCAAACATTGTCGGAAGTAAAAATAAAATCACCCTTTAATTATTTTCTTCTGAATAGTTGACTCTCTTAAAAAATAATAATAGATAGTTGAAATAGTTGGCTAAATATGACCATATATATATACATAACATATCTAGTATGCCCAGCACTCAGGGGCGGAGCCACGTGGGGCCCAGGTGGACTTTTTAAAAATTTTCAAAGAGTACAAGCGTCATGGCCCCACTTGGATTTTTTGAAAATTTTCAAAGATTACAAGGGTCTATGAGTGGGAAGGGAAAGTTGTGGGTCCATTGTGTAATTAGCTGACAAATTTAGGGACAGGGATGTAATATTGTCAAGAAGGCCGTGTTTTGCGCGTGGGGGGCTTTGTGCAATTAGCATTATAAGTTCAGGGTTTAAGTTTGTAATATATGAAGTTTTCACTTTCCTTGTTTTCTTATTAAGGCAGTCATTTTTCACTACCTTTTTTTTTTCTTTTTTCTTTTTTTTGAAATACAGTTTCTGTAATACCCCGCCCATTTATTTACCGTGGTTGCCTTCGTTTGGTCACTTATTTCACCTCGGATGGTGAAATCACAGTTTATGGAGTTTCGTAGTGATTTGGCACCTTGCACCAGTCATAATAGTCTATTTACACTCATGCGAATGATTGTTTAGTGATTCGGGTGGTCCAAATCGATTTCGGGTTGCATACAGTGAGTTTCGGTCTTTCGCGATTAATGGTTTTTGGCCAACTTTGGGATACCATAATTTTTTTATTCGATGTCCGAATGAGTCCCCGTTAGTGCCCAAATCTCCGTATCGCTCTCCTCTACAACTTTCATGTTTGGCCCGGAACGAGATTCCAGTATCTCGAGGGTTCGAGAGGCTAAAAATCAGTTAAATTTAGTGCAGTGGTTCCAAGATCGATCTTGGGAAGGCCAAGATCGATCTTGGGCTATCCTAGGAGGAAAATTTTTGGCAGAGAGCTCCCAAGATCGATCTTGGAGCCCTATGTGTCGAATTTTAACCCCTTTTAACCCCATTTTCTCACCATTTATCATAACAACACACCCAATTCGACCCTCACACCCCCACAACACCTCAAGAGTGTTCTAGAAAGAGGAAGTGAGAGATTCATGAGTGTTTTGATGAATTATTCATCATAAACCAAGATTCAAGCCCTAAATCCACACCCTCATCACTATTCATTATCTCATACCTTCTTCTTCCTCCATGGCTGCATGAGGTAAAGCTAGGGCTTCGGGATTGCGGCATCATCACTTCAATTAACACTTTAAACTTGTGGAAAATCATCATACGAGGTGGGAACAATAATATTTAACTTGTTTTCTCAACTATTATGTGTTGCATTTAGTGTTAGATACAAATTGGGGGTTTTTGGTACCAAACCTAGGGCTTAATGCTTGCACTTGATTTTGAGTGGTTTGACCTTGGATTAATGGTTGATAATTGCTAGTTAAGGCTTAATAAACATGATTAGAGAAAACAATACACATATCTAGTCGTAATCATAAGTGTGGACACAAAACCCCCATGAAACGTATACTAGTCTTCGCTAGCTTTTGAGATACATACGCAAATGAAGTTTGTGGACTATATATTGCATATAATCGTTATCATTACACCCTATATGGCATATCTGTGCGGGTTGGTAGGGTGTAGGTCACGTGGTGACTGTTGAGGTGTACTAGCGTAATGTAATTATGCAGAACATGTGTAAAACCTTCAGACTAGTATGCAACGTTGCTAGAACAATGTTGTAGTATGTGAGATACACATAGAGCCTCAAATTTACGCACAATACACCTTATGTGGTGTCGGGACTTGATGGTTGGGGTATTACCTCTTTCGATTATATTTATAATTAAGTACATCTTCTGTTAACTGCAAATGAGACTTGAATGATGTAGGAATTACAAGAGCGGTGATGAATGACCCTGATATGACAATAAATGCGGTAATGACTAACGTAGAGTATAAAACATATGAATTACACTATTGGGCTTTGTAATGCGCGTGGGACGTGGCGACGTCAATACGAATGAATAATTAAACTTATACGACCTTAGTTAAGCTTATAACATACGTTCATAATCAGGAGGGAGCGATAAGGCTAAAGAAATGAATTTCACTGTTCATGCCATGTGAATGACATGTTTAACCCTTATGTTGATTTCTACACGTGTGATAGATTATGTGGGCTTGTGATATATATATATATATATATATATATATGATGAAATGGATATATTGATGTTGATATGATCACACGTGGTAGAATGATATTAATAATGATGTTGGGACATTTGTGTTATACATACATGTTCTTGATTGATATTTTGGCCAACTATCTGTGTGGACATTGATTGTAAGGTTGTAGCCTTACCAAAGAGGGTTGTAGCCCTACCTTATGATTGGGTTGTAGCCCATTGAGTGCGGTTGTAGCCGCAGCGGTTGGAGCCGCAGCGGTTGGAGCCGCTATGATTAAGTATCGGTACTTGTTGTAACTGGAGTGGAGCCACCCAAAGCGGACAAGGGAAAGGGCTACCCAGTACAGTGCGGTGGTAGCCGCCTGTTATGTTATCATATTGATGTATATTGCCTTCACGCGGATGAGTTTCGTAGTCCTGCATTTTATAGCTTCCCTGACTTGCAGATTAGATCATGTGGCTCTATCAACGGAATGGTCTTTCGGGAAGTAGTAGCCCTACACTTAGGTGAAACATCCTAAGGTAGTTCCGTCCTTGGAGGAACGTGCTTGTACGGGTGTCTTCTCGTTAACTATTTGGAGCGTAGTCCCCGGAAAAATATCTTGCGCGGGTTCAACTCCAAATGAATTATGAGATAAGACCAAGTCCCTGAGCAGTTCTCTCACTTGGAGAAAACATGATTAGTTTAGAGCTTGGGGTCCTTCGGGAACCGATGCTCTAAGCCTAGTGACCGCGGGGTGTAAGCTGAGGCTTTATACAAGAGATGTGACATTATGATGTTTATATGCTTGTTACTTGTATGGTTGACTGTATCATATCTCTTGTGGTTATTATTCTTATTTATGTGATTACGTTGAGATGATTGTATGACAAGCATTACATGGGCCAGTTGATTACATGAAGCGAATCTATCGTAGCATGACGAACCATATGAATCTAGTGTTTGTGATGAGATGGTTTTATACCAATGGTTCTCTGGTGATACGGGAATTAGTTGAGAGCATTCCATGGGACGTCTAGGGACGGGACCAGTTAGTTGGATAGATAGCTTCCGGTGAATATGATGGGAATCCTAGTGGGGATCGGCATGCACTTGTGTGTAGATTGCATTGCGTTGCATTGTTTTATAAACTTTTGTAGTAAAGCAAAGTAGTTATTTTCTATACAAACATATATAGTTCCCATTGAGCCCGGTTTTGGCTCATCCCATTTTCTAAACAGTTTTGTAGGTCAAGCATTGGGGAATGGCGTGTGATCCACGAGTCTAGAGACCTTTGATGTCCATATGCTATCTTTTGGGTCCTTTATGAAAATGACCTTGTTGTATAAAATGATTGGTTATGTTATTTTGTAAAGGATCTTTTGTAGAAGCTTTAATACCAGTTTTGATGTGTGAACATCTTTGATGTAAACTTGTTAAGTTGATTTTCATATGTGGAGTTGTTTTAATGTGAATTGGTATGTGATTGGTTTTGATTTTTATAGGGCGGTTTATTAACTGAATAAACTCCACATGCCAAAATTTTACAAGAAGGAATTTGTTTATAATCAGGTTTTATTTAAGAAAAGTTTTTAAAAGTTGTGTTTTATAAATTTAAACCCGCCGTCGCGCACGGCATATGTGATTAACCGTGTCCCGGAGGTGAAAATCTCATTACGGGATTCGGGGCGTCACAGTTTCCATTTTTTTTAGATTATATATCAAAAGATATTTCAAAATATATAATTAATTTTAGTATATCATTTTTAACTTTTCCGAAATATCGAAACAGAATGGAGAAGTATTTTAGTAAAAAAATTGGTCTGTAAACATAATTATTGAGTTTGATTTGGCTTAAATTTTTTTTGCCCCCCTGAAAATTATTCCTGGCTCCGCCACTGCCAGCACTAAGATATGTTCTATGTATATATATAGGGGAATGATCTAAAGAGTACCATTTATTTGGTCCTTAAATGCGGACCAATCATTTTGAGAGAGTAAACGGATGAATTTTTTTATGAAATTTGGTGAAGATGATCTCCATGATTAGTAGATCATCTCCACCAAATTTCATCAAAAAATTCAACCAGAAAGTGAGTTATCTAAACATCTTAAATTTTAACGGTTAGAAACGCACATATATATCAATTTTTTAGTTAACCCACTTCCCGATTGAATTTTTTGATGAAATTTGGTGGAGGTGATAATCATGAAGATCATAGTCACCAAGTTTCATAAAAAAATTCATCCGCTTACTCCCTCAAAATAATTGGTCCGCATTTAAGGACCAAATAAATGGTCCTCTTTAGATCCTTCTCCTATACATATATTCAAACTTTATCACAAGTAGTACAATAAGTCATGTTGATATAAATACCACACTACCACCCTACCACATCATGAATTATCTTTCCTAATTAATTACCCACGCGATCACATCCCATCAATTATTACTAAAAAAAATTCTCAACAATAACAATAGGAAACTACTATTGACACACACCATTTAACTCTCTAACACTCTATCTCTCTCTAACACTCCATAAGTACACATTATTTCTTCCTAACACTCTTACCAATCTATCTAATTTTAAGCTTAATTAAGATTAATCTAAAAACACTCCTCTCTACCTCTCTCTACTTCTTTTTTCATGAATGAACCAATCATTCACAGCTTAGTTTGATGTAATGCTACTACTAGATCTTATGTTTACATCTACTTGTGACATGGTGTCACCCATTCTCCTCTGTGTGTGCGTGAGAGAGAGAGAGAAAGATAAACTACGAAGGTTCACTCGGTTCTGCCATGGATGAAGGTTTACTCAGTTCTTAGGAACCGAGTGGTGTTCATCATACTCGGCCCAAAGGAACTGAGTAAAGCACACGTCACTCGGTCCTAAGAAACCGAGCAAAATTGAAAAAATGACTCAAAGCTCAATTCGGTTCCTTAGGACCGAATGACCTGTGTTATACTCGATTTATTTTGGCCGAGTATGATGAACAACATTCGGTTCCTAAGAACCGATTAAACATTCTCCTTGCTCTGTTTTATTTTTTTGATTTTTTTCTGCGTTTGTTTGTATCAATGATTTATGAATGAAGTGAAATGAAATGTAAAGAAGTAACAAAAATATAAGTATCCTACTTCTTTTGGGGAGGGATAATTATTTGGATGGTGGCGGTGGTGAAGAAGAAGAAGAAGAAAGTATTTAATTAATGGGTTTAATAATTAATTTGAGTTTAAATACTTTAGAGTTATTAATTATTATTAATAATTTGAGTTTAATGTTTTTATCATTGATTAAAAATAAAAAAGTGGTGTGTGTCAATAGAGTAATTAACATTTTTGGTAAAAGAAGTGTTAGAGAATCATATGATATGTATCATTTGCAGCTCCCTAACAATATAACTGATTATACAAAGCATCAACTATATATTGGGTTTAATTTCAATTTTCTTTTTTTTGAAAAAAAAACAATCTACTGTTTTACTATTTTCTACACCCTTGAGTCCAATGGAAAAACATGCTTAAGAATTTTGCTCGGCAAGCAATATATCAATGAACTCCCAGTTGCTCTCTCTCGATCTGACAGTTGTGCAAATCTTGCCCCTAAATTAATCAATAAACCCAATTTGTTTTCGATCCGATTCTACCAACTCTCGATAATCTTACTCTGAAAGGTTTCAATGAAAGTCGAAGAATATATATAATAAGTAGTATACTCTCTTTTTAACTCTTGCACAATAAAACTTTTTTCATCAAATTTCGAACGAGCAACCTCTCGATCACCAATAAATTAACCATTGACTTGGCCATGAAACATAGACAACCCACTGTCATCTTCCTCAACAAACCCAAAGTAGTAATCCTTCAAAGGAGCCATTGTAGTTGTTTGTTTAGGTTGTCTTCTAGCTGTTACCTTTAGCTGAGTCAAAGGTATTTTTACCACTTCCCATGAATTCTTATCCACGCACGTTACACTCATTGACCTTAAGAACGGTGCCTTGTTTAGTAAAAGATCCAACAATAGCAACTCTTCTTCTTCTTCCTTTTTGAAGCCTTCCATTTTAATGACTTTGAGAGTTTTGACTTGTAAAGAACTATTCTTCAAAGTTGCATAGTCCATCTCAAAGTAAGGCTCATGCCAATATAAATGGAAATGTGGGCAAGCTAGAGATTTTCTCCCTCCATCAAGCTGTAATATTGAACAAAAAATTGAATTATTTTAGAATACGGTGACCAAATTAAAAATATATATAGGCTTCTGCCTTCCGCTCTTCCCTTTAGAGGGGTAAATGGTTTAGTGGGTAAATTAAAAACTTAATAGTTTATATATATTTATCTATGTGTGCGCATTTCTACTTATTAAATTTTAGATGTTTGGTTCATCCACTTTTTGGTTGATTTTTTAGATGAAATAAGGTAGATTGGATTTACTTACCATTAAGATCATCTATACCAAGTTTCATCACAAAAATTAATTATTTAGCCCTTTCAATAGGGGGAAGTCTGCTCATTAAGTAAAGCGCAAAAGTTATTTCTAGACGCCGACTATATATATATGTGTGTATACTATTTGCTGTAGCATAATCCTTACATTTATAAACAGCCTTTCTAAAGAAGGGCAGATATCTAAGAAGTAAGCCATGGAATTCCTCCTTGTTCTGTTGATCGAAGAATCTGTCCATTGTAATTCTTTTAGTTTGCTGAATCGGAACCCAAGCTGTTTGAAAATCACTCCAGCTGAGCATAACCACTGATAACAAATGTTCCAATTAGAATATGGATATTAATGTAATACCAAGGATCAACTATATCTTAATGTGTTGTCACTAATTTCAATATAAACAATTGTTATGGTGATGTTTGGTTAATGTTTTGAGTTAAGTTTTTAAAATATGGTGTTTGGTAGAATTTTGAAGTATGTTGAAAAGTGAATTTGATTTTTTTTTTTTTTACTTTTTTTCAACCAACAAAAAATCTCATAAATTTTTTAAAAAAAATAGTCACAATAGATCTTATTTTATAGATCTCGACGAGTATGTTTTAAATATATATTTTTTATTTAATTTTGATTTTTGAATTTAAAGTTATAGTGTTTTAAAAAAAATAAAGAGAGAAAGTAGAGTGAAATAAATTTTAAAAAATATAAAAGTAGAGTGATTTTGAGTTGAATTTTTAAAATTTAAAGGAGGAAAAAAAAAAGCGCCACCAAACATCCTTATATCTTTTGATTTTAGAACATTGGTTATGTCTAGAATAAGAAATTTGGAACATCTCAAAGACAATTGATTGGTCAAAAAAAAAAAAGATCACTGAGACAAATCACTTCAAGAAAAAATTGATATTAAGACAAAGGACAAATTTTTTGGGAAAGAAAACCGATATGGAGAGGGACAGAGAGAGAGTAGAAGTACCTCAAGAAGCCAACCACTAAGAGTGAGAACCTCAACATCTTTCAAAGCTTCAAGCAATAACAAAACCTCCTCACAATCAAACCCATTTCTCCCCAACCCATCTATCATATCAAGCATTACATCGAACACTTGGTGTGCATCTTTCAACTCAATCCGAGCAAGACTACCTCTGTAACAAAATGATCTCAAATTCTTTGCACGAACGCTCAAATCTTCCAAATCCGGACAATCCACTACCCTTAATCTCTTCAAACTACCATCCATTTTCACGTCTAATCTTCTCAATCCAACACATTTCTCAATTTTCAAGAACTCTAAAGAACCAAAATTGGAAAACAGAGCCTCAACCACATTCGCAGCAAGATCACTCACCGATCGAAGATTAAGAATCTTGAGAGACGAAAAACTTGAAAATTTTGTAGGATTGATTAATGGGTTTTGTGGGGTTGCCTTCAATTTCAAGTTGAAATTGTTCTGGGGTCTCTGCTGTTCAAGAAAATTAAGATGAAGCTCTTTTGATACTCCTTTAGCAGCTAATAGGTACAACTTTTCTTCCATTGGGGTTCTTGTCTCCTGGGAAATTTTCAGAGAAAGTTTTGAAATCTCGGGAAAATTGTAAGAGTTGAGAAAATTGGCTATGAATTGTGGTGCTTGATTTGGATTTATGTTGAAACAGAGGTTTTGTGGGGAACAGAGGGTTCTAAATGACGTTGAGAGAGTGGTGGTTCTTATCGCTTCTTTTAAGGAAAGGAATGAAAGGATTTGAAGTAGAATTTGATCTGGCAAGTTGGCGATTAAATCAAGGGCTGGTTCCATAATTGCTCCAAATGAAAACCTTATTTTAGGAAAGAGAGTTTTCCTATGGTTCCAAACAAGAAAATCTAAAAAGAGTGAATGTAATATGAAAAAGCTTCCATTTATATAGAAAGTTTTGGGGGGGAGGGGGGGGTCTCGTAATTTACACGCGGCCAACATTTGCAAGTCCATTGAGTGCAAGAATCAATTATTTAGCACTGGAGTGCAAAATTAATTTAATTTATTTAGGCATAACAATTGACTTTATTTATAAACATTTACGATGTTAGTTGAAGATTAAATTGCTTATCATAAACTTTACGGTTAGTTGAAGATAATTGCTTATCATATAGTTGAAGATAAATATTTATTAGTTAAAGATTTATAAACATTTTCTCTAATTAGTTAGAAATAAGTGACCAATTACCCAATGTGATGGAAAGTGAGAATTATTGAAAAATAGAGAACTTGGTCCTCTCTTTGCTTATAATAATATATAACATTTCATCAGTTACGTATTCAATCTCACATAAACCAAGAGGGAGAAAATTGTTTATAGTGTTTTTGAGTTTTTGCAACTATCAATAGATTTATCATGTTAATATAATTATGTACTGAGCTTAATATGCCTACGGACTGAACTTAGTAAATCTTTTCAATCAAATTAAATTATATACATATAATCATGTTAATTCAAGATATGTATGTTGATTTGTATAAATGTATGAATGTTATCCGCAATTATATTTGTATTCAGATGTATGCAATTCATGTTTACATTGAGTTTCTATCTATTCCAATTAAATAAGAAATGTTATTAAAATGAATACTTTAACAAGAACAGGAGTTAAAGACATGGTAAAATAACACTGCAACTAATTGGTGAACTGGACCTACTAAGAATAGAAATTATCTAAGATTTATTTTTGACCAAGTGCCAACTTAATTTCCTTTACTTAAAACTTAAAAAATTTCATCTAGAAGTCTTAAGCGATAAATTCTTCACTTAAAACTAAAATCTTAAATTTAAATAGTGTAAAATACTTATTTCATTCTAAAAGAGTGTAGAATCATATGATTCAAATAAATTAATAAGGGTAAAATTGTTATACTAAAAAAAATATGTTTTCAACTGTGTTATATTCAAATAAATAATATTTATTTAATTACAATTTTCATAATTAAACAAACAGTTTTAAATCTTTTTATCAAAACCGCCTCAAAGTTTCATCTTCTTTACTAACTCAACTCTGTCATAAATATTTTGCTAATACAAGCCCCGCAAAAGATTAAAAATATAATAAAATTAGTACACTTGATATAATGGTTTCTAAATAAGGGCCGGGTAAAGCAAAAGTTGCGTAATCACATACCCTCAGAAATACAACAAATTGAAACCAGACATCTCTGTGTACAATTTGGGAACAAGAGAATTCCGTCAGCTACAAAAGCAACGGTCTCCGTGGGTTAAATTTATCACATTCTTCTGAAATGTCAATACTTGACGAGTTCTATCTACCTGCTACCAAAATTGTCAGAAAAATTAATTACAAGCCAATTCTTACTTTTCCTTCCTAAAAAGTAAGTCTCAAAAAGCAAAGTTCCGGTTTGGTTGAGAATTTAAAAACACTTTTTTAGTTTTTTATTTTTTTAAAAAATTCATATTTAATTCTTATTTTAAAAATCAAATTTAAAATGTCATTACCCAAAATCAAATTTCTTTTATTTTTATCTCTCATAAACTTTTAAAATATCATAACTTTAAATCCAAAAACTGAAATTACATAAAATATATATATTGAAACCTATTTATCGAGATCTATAAGATAAGATTTATTGTAACTATTTTATGAGTTATACTTTCTCTAATGAGTTTTAATTTTTTGTACCAAACACAAATCGAATTTAAAAACTTTCTTTCAAATACTCAACTTCAAAATAATTTTAAAATTTTAATTCAAAAGTTCCAATCAAACGAGTCTAAAGTTTTAAAAATAGACTATATAACAATAATGTATTATAGTAGAATTTTAATATTTTTCTTTATGAAAGTTCAATATATTTCTTAAAAAATTAGTTTTACTTCAAATTCAAATTGAGAATCTTAATTCAAAAGGGCAATAATTAATAATAGTGTTCCTTCATTAATTTGGTCCCTCGTAAGATTCATTTCTGGCTCCACCTCTATTCATATCATAGCGATCTAATGTTTAATATGTAGTGCAACTATTAGTTTCAGGCCGTTGACAAACATATGTAAATCTTTCGTACATGCCTTATAATCAAGGTCATTAATTTATTAATTCAAAAGAAAATAAATAAAAATAAACTAGACCAGACTAGACTACCAAATGTGAATCCAAGCCGTTGACAATCATATGTAAATATTGAATGAAAATGGGAAAAGCTCATGCAACGAATGTTCGATCCACTTTCATGCATTAATCATCTTGTGAGGGATGTACGTAATTAATTGGTTGTATGAATATTTGTGAAGGCTAAAATAAAGACATTTTTACACCTTTTTTTCAAAAAAAAAATTCTTGAAATTAACAGCTCATCAATAAATGGGGATCTTAGATTAGGTAAGTACTATACGTTTAAGAGTCAGTCAAAAAGTTAAAATCATCGAGGGCCAGAGTCTCTCGTTAAAATTAAGCTAGCTTTATGTGTCTTATAATTTTTTCGTTTTTTTATAAAAACATTGAGCATAATTAATAGTTACATTGACTCAAAAAAAAATTAAAAAATTATCATAGGTACGCTTTAACTAATTATTTAAATATGAATGTGAAATTCAAATAAAAAATGAAATCTTAATTTGACAGCATGAAACATTAAATTTGTCCATTCGATTCACTATTTCTACCTACATAAATGAATTATCATCCGATTATTAGTACTACAAATGAGTATTATAACACTTCGAAAAGTGTCAACTAAAATGCATATAAAGCGTCATTGAAAATAGTTTTGGAGTGTTGAATTAATATTTATTTAGAATGCTATAAATAAGAAAACTTTTTTTCTTTTTTTTTTCGATAATCAAACCTTGATCATCTGCGTAAATTGTCACATTTTTACAGCTTGGACAAGAGCCCAAATCGGAAAATAAGAAAACTCAAGGCGGTGACCCACTTGCGTTACCAAATACACGTTAATGTTTATCTTTTGGCAAGTGGGGGATGTAACTGGTTGAGTTAATATTTTTTTTAATGTGAAGATAACATCCTACTAACTCCCACTATACGTATTTCAAAAAATTTCTTTCACATTAACTTTCCACTTCCAAAAGAGCATGTCGATTACTTCTATTTTTGCATTCAATTATTTCTCTTGAGATTAGCCAACCAATCTATATATTATTAATTTACATTAGCCACCAATTTCTTAATTAGATTAGTATAATTTAATCTAATATAGTATGTACGTGTGATTGAAATTGCCAAATTAAGATAAGAGTATTATTTTTATGTAGATGCATGCTTGTACGCCATCTCAGCAATTACGTCAAATCAGACGGAGATTACATCAAAAAAGAGCTAGCCTAACCCAAATAATTGGCATGATGATTAGTCAATTATTAATATTAACTAGAAGGCTAGGCAATTAAGGACCCTACCACTTATCAGGCAGAGATTTAATCTACCTATCTATATACTATATTATAATAATAAAATAGAAGAAATACTTTCATTAATGATATTATTGATATTGATTAAGGTTGTTTTATTATATTTATATCTCTATCTATTGAATTTTTGCATTATCTATAAAGACAACTTTATAACCTTTCTCTTTAATTCATTCATTTAATTCTCTCACAAATCTCTTTTCATTTTTTTCTTTAATTTTTCTATACATACCCTTTAATGGAAAATAGATATATTGTTTTTCTCACAAAATTAATGACCGTAAAGTTTGTCCTTTCAAATATTATAACTCTTTAATTTGTATCCATACATTTGACAATAAATTGTTATTTGGAGATTGAGATGCTCAATGTGCAAAAACAATTTTATAAGGAGATTTTTTACACCTTACAACTAAGTTTGATTTGTATTTTTTAAAAAATTGGTTTATCATGTCTCTTACTCTCACTCTCACTCTCACATGTCAATATTTAATAAAGTCACATTTTTTTTAATTAATTGACTATGTGGAACTTATAAAATTTTGACTACTTAATTATAGGTAAATCACAATTGTTAGGCTCTGTTTGATTGCAAAGTTGGAAAAGAAAAATAAATTTAGTTAGTTTGTGTGAAAAGATAGAAAATAAGGTTAAAGATGTTACTCATTTTATGAGTATATATTCGCCATTCTTTAATATTTTTGGTGAAAATTTTTACTCACTACAAAGCAAAGAAAATTTCTTCATGGAAAAACTTAAAAATCAAGAGGATATCACTTTTCTCACCCAACTTGTTTTCCATCTTTTCATTAAAACTAACTCAATTTATTTTCCTTTTTCACTTTGGAATCAAACAGAGCCTTAATGTCTTTTTTTATATAATGATGTTAGGTTATACATTTTTTATATTTTGGAAAACGACAAGATATATAAAAGTTAAATCTGTCAAGTGATTTGGATAAAAAAATTTGAAAGACAATAATTGCAATTATTTTATAATTTGGCCAGTTTATAGGACTGATTTATAAAATAATTTTAAGTTTTTGTATTGCAAAACATGTTTTCTATACGTAAAAACAAATCGCACTAATAAATGGCCAAATTTCTTTAAAACAAAAGTTTTCATCAACATCAACATATTTAGATATTTGCCAATGCAAATTAAAATTGAAATTAATGCATTTTCATACATTAAATTAAGTTAAGCTTTGCCAGATAATGAATTATAAAACTCATGATTTAAACTCTATATGTAGGCAATCAAGTAATGAAAAATGGGGGCATTCAGATTTTACCTTTTTTTGGGTAACTGTTTAAAACTGAATACACATTTATGATCTTAAAGATAAAAATATTTGATCAATACTTTATATTCTTAAAGATAGTCTTTTTACATTTATGAAAAAATATATGTCCAAATGTCCATGCATCGCATATAGGTGTTATGGAGGAAGTACTCCTCTCTCAATTTAACTAAAACATTAAATAGACTAATTAATCAATTACAATGTCCTTTATTGAGAAAATGGGTTTTAAGTACTTCCTCCATAATTATATTCAAACTAAGGATATCGTATTATTCTAAACTAGATAAATGATTTTCTCCATAATTTATTTTAGTTATACGAATAATTTTTAAATATTTGTTCAATAAAAGGATACACCCTGTTGACCTAAAAGGTTTTAATCTTATTTTAATAATAACAATAAATCAATCATGTGTGTTGAAGTAATTATAGCTACATTTCAATGATCATCATGCGTGAACCAAAACCGATCAATCAAAACCGAGATTATTCCTCAATAAGTATTCAAATCACATTGACTTGCCTTACTCAACATCTTTGATCAAATAGCATTGATATACAATTCATTGAAGATTAAGATCAGAGGAATATATGAAAAGGTTGAAGGCAAATGATGCAAGTGAAGAATTGAAAAAACAATCTAAGGGCCTGTTTGTTGGCTCTTTATTTTTGTTTTTTTTTCAAATTTTAAAAACTTAATTCAAAATCAACTCTACTTTCACACTTTTCAAAATTTATTTCACTTTAATTTTTCTCTCTAAAAAAACTTTTAAAACACCATAACTTTAAATTCAAAAATCAAAATTAAATAAAAAATATATATTTAAAACATACTCGTCGAGATCTATAAAATAAGATCCATTGTGACTATTTTTTGCATTTTTTTTATAAGATTTTTAGTTGGTTGAAAAAAACTAAAAAAAAAAAACCAAATCCACTTTTCAACATACTTCAAAATTATACCAAACACCATATTTTAAAAACTCAACTCAAAACATACACCAAACATCACCTAAGCACTCGAAAACTCGTTAAATTAAATTTTGAGTGAGTACTTAAGATTATTGTAAAGTTTCTTATTTAATCAATTACATAGCTCATACATATTCATATAGTTTTGAAAGATTGATCCAAAACAAGTTGGCAATTGAATTCATTTGAAAACATCACTTTTCATAAACCATCTTTAAAATAAATTTATATTGAATTCAAATTATCATATTTTGAGCTCTCCCGAAAATAGGTGTTTTAAAAACATGTTTTTAAAGTCCCCAAAGTATTATAATTAAATTTGGAGCAAAATTTTCCAAAAATTAGGATTTTGGTCTGATGGACAGAGGTCATCAGTCAACTGATGGGCTTTGCTCAATTGACTGATGGCCTTCAATCGATTGTTAATGCCTCAGAATATAGCCGTTAGGCTTCTGATTTTTT
This sequence comes from Lonicera japonica, assembly GCA_021464415.1. Lineage (NCBI taxonomy): Eukaryota > Viridiplantae > Streptophyta > Magnoliopsida > Dipsacales > Caprifoliaceae > Lonicera > Lonicera japonica. Next base: position 73,091,136 of record CM038465.1, read on the forward strand.
TACCATTTTTAGCACCAAACTTGTACCAACTTTCTCAAACGGCTATACCATCTTTGAGATTATATATTGGACATCTAAGACACATTTTGACAAGCTTAAACACATATACAAACTCATATTTTATCTATTCATCGTATTCAAAAATTCAAGCTTTTATATTGATCATATCTTTCATCTTTGAGATAAATTTTTTTATCAATCAAGATAACTATAGTGTGAGCTTCAATTGTATCTATTAAACACTTAAGAGAGTTATTATTCATTGGTGTGAATCACCAAACAATTTAGAATATTCATTTGTGAAAGGTTTATCTTATAGAATAACAAGAAAGTCAATTCTTGTTGAGTGTTGTGAGACGTAAATCTCATAAGTTAACAAGAGGGTTTTTTGTGTGAGTATTGTGAGTAAAACAATACTTGTAGAGCATGTGAGAAGAATACAATTGTAGCAATTTGATTTTCACCCGGAAGAAAATCGATTTTAGTGAAAATTCTCGGAGACACTATCAGAGCGCGGACGTATGGTTTAGACAACCGAATCGCGAGAACAAAACGTCATTTGCTCAATTAGTTCAATCTTTCTAACTCAAGCTATTTATTGTTTTGCTATATTATTGCTTATATTTTGAGATTATTTGATTGATTAATTGCTTGTATTACTAGATATAGACATAGTCAAAGTTTTATTCTTAAAACTTTACTTGAAAATTTTTAATTCTGCATTTAGTTTTAAAAACCCTATTCACCTCCCCTCTAGGGTTGTTTTCCAACCAACACAACCCTTTTTCTGAATGTCAATTATACCCTTATTATAATTTTTTATTTTTTATTACCTAGCCTCACTAACTAATTCTGCCACCACTGCCCACCGAAGCTCCAGCGGCCACTCTTAAGCTCCGACGACCATTGTTGTACCTCCAATAAGGACAAGGGAGCTCCGACAAGAATTTTTATATAACGCAAAAACAAATTTGCACTTAAATTTACGTCTTTAATTGCTTGCAAATTTAGTACAAAAATGAATTTGTACAAAAATTTATATCTTAATTTTTCTACGGATTAATGCAAAAACATATTTGCAAAAAAAAAATAATGCAAAAACAGTTTTGCAAAAAAAAAATATATATCACAAGTTGCTTAAGAATTTAGTGCAAAAATAGATTTATACTGAAATATATATCATTTGTTGCTTGTTGACTTAGTGCAAAAATGGATTTACACTAAAATATGTATCATCAGTTGATTGCAGATTTAGTGCAAAAATAAATTTGCACTAAATATGTATCATTTTTTGCTTGTGGATTTAGTGCAAAAATAGATTTGCAGTACCCATGCTAGAGCTTCAATGAGGTTATAATACTCCGATAATAGTTGCTGAAGTTCCGAAGGGGGATAGTAGTGGTGGTGGTGGCCGGTGGTGATTAATTTATTTTAGGAAAACATAAAGAAATTGATGAAGGGGATTTTAGATAAAGACAAACGAGTGTCCTTATTTTGGAATGAAAATATAAGGTGTCCATTCCATTAAATATAATTATGGAAGAAACTTATTTAACTAACTGCCTTTTCTGGTATTATTCAATTGTTTTATTTCTTATTTTAATTGTACACAATCTTTTTATCTTCGTAACGATTGTCCTTAGGTTTCTAGATTTCTATATCTCATTTGCCTCTACATTATTATTTTTTTTTCATTTTTAAATCATTTCATTCACTATTTTTCATAATTTATATATCAAACTATATAATAATATGTAGAAACGCATTTCATTTGAGAATCTAATAATCGTTGTTAACATTTCCTCTCATTGATAGGCATAAGTGTATATTATTTTTTTAGCTAATAAAACAAAAATTATATAATATATATACAACTTATTTTAAATTGACCATTAAAAATATTTTTTGTTAAACGCCCACACATTACAATTTTGTTAGATGCCTGTATATCGCACAGGATCCTAACTAGTAAAGAGAAAAAGTAGCACAGGCATTCACCTTAACGTAAAAGGTAAAATGAAATTATGTTAATAAAGAGAAATTAAAGATTGAGTGCGCTCTCAGTACTTGAAAGCTAGATTAACCAAACTTAATTTCAAGTAATTAAATTGATATATATCTACCATTCCTAGCTATATTTACAAATTGGGATTCCAACATAACCAGTTCTAAAAATCAGCTAGCATATGGGAAATAATAAATACTGTGAACACAAGTCAACAAATTAATTACTCGATCATAGCACATATAATAATTACCATAAGGGTGCGTTTGATTGCAAGTATGAAATTTGTATAGAAAGAAAATAAGTTCCAGGTAATTGAATTGCTTAGAATTGAGTTGCATGAAAAATGTAATTAAATGTGTTTGATTGCCTTAATTTTCTACCAGGAAAATATTGGTTGTATTGTGGCATTTTTAATGTAGAAAAAATTATGGGTATTTTTTTTTACATAATTTTATAGTCATGATGGATCTTGTTTAATTGATCTTGATGAGTAGATTTTAAATATAAAATTTTTATTAAATTTTGAATTTTGTAGTTTAAGTTATAGCATTTTTAGTGTAGAAAATGGGTAAAATGTTGTCTCGAAAACCGTGCAATTGCCTGGAAAATAAAAACTAGCCCCCCCCCCCCCCCCCCCAAAAAAAAAATATTTTCCTTGTTTACAAGGAAAATGTAAGTGTGTGAGCAAAAGTTGGAAAATATTTTCTCCTAGAAAAAAAGCCAATCAAACACCTTAAGTTGTCAAATCAAGTGGAAAATGAGTATTTTCCATGGAAAATACTCCCAATCAAACACACCCTAACTAGAGAATTTACAAAAGCAGTAAACGTACAGTAGGCACGAAATTAACTAATGCATATTACTAGTATCCGTATACGTATCACTTTGACCTTGCACAACTCCATCTCTCTCTCTCTCTCTATATATATATATAATATACATGACACTTTAGGCAAATTCTATAGCATATCACTTGAAATAGTCTAATTTTATTTGATATATTGCAGCTTGATAAGATGCAGATGCACTAAGAAACTAGAAAACATGCATGCCAATGGCCGGAAAAGAAAATGATATATCATATATTCATGTATCTATATATATATTCAAAATATATAGATCGAGGTTTCACATGCACTTCGCAACACCCTGCATGCGCAAGTCGACATGCCACTATACCAGTACCAGTACCATTACCAATGGAGCTTTGATCTACTAACCCAAGTTCATTGCGGAAAAAGTGGTATTCAACTGAGGAGCGCGCATCACTGAACATGCAGCTGGAAACTAATTAAATATATATAGTCAAATTAATAAGCAACTGTCCAAAGAAAAATTAAAGCATATTATTTATATATATATATATATATATAACATAAGCTAATGAGACAACCCTCGGTGATTCATGATGGTACCATGAAACGGAAGCACACTGAACCATGAGTGAAGATAAATGAGGATGAAGATATTGCATAATGACGGTGGCGGAGTTAAGATTTTAACTTAGTGGGGGCTAAACAATTATTTTAATTACAAGAAGTAATAACACCAAAAAATATCGTATATTAAACATCTATTATATAATGACATGTACAAGAAATGAACAAGACAAAAAAAATTCTTTTTTAAGGTTTCGTATCTTGAAAACATTGAAAGACATTTTCATTTTTAATATAAATTTTTCAATGTTTGGCGTTCTTTTTAACAAATTTTCATATGTTAATTTCATACATTTTCCTTAGGTGATTTGAGAGATTTTTGTTGTTTATAATTACAACATAGACCTTCCTTTAAGTTAGTTAAAAATAAGTAGGATAAGAGAAGTTAAGATATATTTTGGAAATATAATATGGGTCCATATATTATTTTACTCTAAAAATGAGCAACAATTTAACAGTTAATTGTTTCTTCAACTGTTAAATTAATCAATGGATATAATATTATATTTCCCTACAATATGTAAAATTTTGAAGGCCAATATCAATTTTTTTGTACAATTAATGGGGTCAAAGGTGAAGATCAATCTCTCTCTATTAATACATACAAATTAGATCCCTAATTTTCAGAAATTTTTCATTTTTTTTTCATAGTTTTGAATTTCACCAAAAGGACCCTATAGTAATTTAAAAATACCATATCAACTATAAAAAAAAAAATCAAATCTAACTGGGGGCTTAAGCCCCCCCCCCCCCCCCCCCCCCCCCCCCCGGTCCTATGTTCCATCAGCCAATGCATATTGATATATATATATATATATATATATATCCATGCAATTGTCTTAAAAATTATACATAGCTAGCTAGCTAGTCTGATATCCAAGCATCGCGCTCACGTAATACTTGGGCACAAAATATAAAGTAAAACAACTAGAAAGAATGCACTCATTTAATATTATTGGAAACAGATTCTATGAACGGCAGAGACTTGGGCTTACTTCTAGAGGGTCACTCTCACAATGTCCTGCTCCAATTTAACCACATCAGCTTCATGGTTGCATTTGAGCATGGCGTTGTTAGTGTCGGTTAAGAGTATCTCCAATGGTATAATCAAATTTTAGCGACCTTTCAATCAATAACTAAATATATTCTTTTATAATCAAAGTTAACAACTTTTTCAATAATCAAAATGAGGAACTCACTATTTCTATTGGTTAAAATAGAATCTTTTCAAATTTAGATAATATTTTCGACCTTTTTTTTGAAACAGAATTCAAGTTGATTAATTTGTGGCTAACCAATATAATGGACTCTACAAATTTAGTTATTGAGAAAAAATAACCATTAGGGATGGTTACAGTATTAACTTTAACAATTTTTTAAAATGGATAGTAAAAAAAGTCATTTTGATTATTCAATTTTAGTTATTCCATTGGAGATGTTCTTAGCCGACATCAGCAACACCATGCTCAAATGCGACTATAAAGCTGATGTGACTAAATTAGAAGATATTGTGAGAGTGACTCTTCAGTTAGATTTTTTTCTTCTAGGTATAATAAAATTTTTTAGAATACCTTTGTGTAAACTTTTAGGCATTGATTTAACCGCCGAGAAATTGAACTTAGGTTAAAAGTAAATATTCGTTTCGAATTTGTCATTGAGCCATTGAGGTGTTGACTTAATTTAAGACTTAAAATAATTTATATTACAATTGATTTTGTGAATGTATCCTAATTTTTTTCCTCAAAAATAAGAATGGAGAGGTCTGTAGTAAAACTAGAACAACAATTATCCAGCTTTTGGCTTCATTTTTTTTTCACACTTCTTTATGTAATAAATTTTTTTTTTTCGTTAGAAAAGCAATTTTTGTCATGTTTTCTTTACTTGTAATTTTTATTTTTATTTAGTATTACTTGGTCCTCCACTAACTTAAAATCTTGACTATCCCATTGCATTGAAAGAAAATTTTGTTGTCAAACTCTTTAAGAATTTTATGTGTGACTTTATTTTTCTCTAATTCATAGTTACGTTGGATATGCTTTAAGATTGTAGACGAAACAAATAATTCATTTTCATGCCAATCGAATGATTTTTTTTATCCAATGTAATGAAAATAGTTGGAAAAAGAGGTTACAAAAATATTTAATGGGTCATCAAAATACGGACTCGTAGAAGCCTAAACATAGAGGGGTTATATTTTCACGTACCTCTCTTTTTTGTTACTAACACCTTTTAAATAATTTTGACTTAAACAAATTAAATTTATCTCTGTCACCCTCTTCTTCACCACTTACTGACTTATTAATTAACTTAATTAATTAGTCTTTAATCACAACAAAATAGTTCTACCATCTTTCACTACTCCCTCACGACCTTCTTCTTCTTCTTCTTCTTCTTCTTCTTCTTCTTATTATTATTATTATTATTATTATTATTATTATTATTATTATTATTATTATTATTATTATTATTATTATTATTATCCTTCCCCTTCTTCTTCTTTCAAACATATATACATACACATATATATAGATTTGAAAACAAAATAAACAAAGAAAAAAACAAATGAAAAAAATACATACTCACAGATCCGTAGGTTCACTCAGTTAATGTCAATCGAGTTGTAGGCTTCCACACTCGATTTATATCAAGCGAGTAAGGCTATAAAAAATTGTTTAACAATCACTCACTTGACATCAAGCGAGTAGTTTTTGTTTTTTAATAAGATATCTAGATATATATATATATATATATATGCATTTTTTTCGTTTATTTTTTACTTTATTTCTTTCATTTTCAAATATATGTGTGTGTATATGTATATTTTGAAGAAGATGAAAAAGAGCAGGAAGAGACACTTATAAGGTTATCCTAATAGTTCACTAAATCCTTGTGAAGAAGAATAAGTGTTAGCAATTAATTAATGTGTTAAGTAGAGGGGTGGTGGAGTAATATATTTGTGACAAAAGATTAAAAATAAAACAGTAAAAGATACAGAGAATGTTAGTAACAAAAAAAAAAGTACATTTACTGCTCCTCAACATATAATTTAAAGGGCCCATATAAATTATTTGGGCCGGGCCGGGCCTGGAGATCCGTGGATTTGGGTTCACTTTTCGAGCCCTAGGCATAAATATCCTTTACTTTCCTCTCTTGTTCCACAAACCCTAGGGCCGCAGTTTTAGAGGGTGAGAGCTCTCTTTCTATCCCCTCCCATTCATTTATCTATAAATTTTGACGTACAAGTTCTTGTGGCTATAGAAATCAAACTCATATTGTTTATTGTAATTCATTTCTGCAGGTAAACAGGTAGATTTTGTTAGTTTTCTTGGGTTTACACATCGATGGCTCCTGCTAAAGGTACCGATTTCTTTCATTACACTGATGATTGTTTTTGTTATAGCTATGAGTATGTGATACTGTTCTTGTGTTGAAATTTCATGGAATTTATATGCTTTGTTAGTCCGTTTTAGGTTTTTTAGGATTATCTTAGTGGAAAATGTTCATGCTAATAGTTTTTGGTGAATCCAAATTTGGACGGATAAATTTCTGAAGAGAACAGGGAATAATCATAGAAAGAAATGTGCCTGAGGGATATAAGTACCTTCCCTGCCAGATTTTATGTTAGAATTTCTCTGCTTGTTCTTTTGTTCAATCTTATGAAAAGATTGGTAATACAAAGCACAAAAATATTTTGCTTTTGTTAATTGTTGAGCAGATCTGGTTAAAGATAATTACAAGTATTGAAAAGAATAAACAAAAACTAAAGTACCCTGATTTTCTTTTAATTTTATTTGGAATATAGGATAACTAGTTATTTACAAAGAGAGTGCATTTGTTAATGAACATTTAAGACCCGAAGATGATCTAGTAACCTACATGTTGAAATCAGCTTTTATTACAATTAAAATTAGTTGGCCAGTTTGAATAAAATGTGCTTCTCTAAAACAACCCTAACGTTATTTTGTCTATGGGACTAGCTGGGCGGGCGGTGAGAGATGGGGATTGTATTTCTAAAATCAATCGGAAATTAGAAATTAATTATTGCAACTTGATTCTTGCTTTTGAGATTAGTGTTTGTATTCCAAAAATCGACTTAATTACGCTTCTTCAATTTTAGTATTCCAAAATCTCTGCAGGTGCATCATTTCGGTGCCTGTGTAGTCTTTGTTTGCTGCACATTGCCTTTTAAAACATTGCGTCTAATTCTGAGTCCATTTTGTTGGGGGAACCTCATTTTTTGTTTTGTCAAACTGATTTTTTACATTCCTATTGCATCTGTAGTATAATCCACAAAGTCCTGTGCTTCCCATGAATGTTGCTGTATAACCCATTTGTGTTCTTTAGACTGTCTGAATTTTATATTTGAAATTAGACTTATACTCCCTTTAAGATTTACATAAAAATAGGGTGTTAAGTCAACAAATACGTTAAAAAAATTAGCCATTGAAGAATAGATTAACACAATTCTTTGAGATTTCCCTTTGCATGGGTAACGTCTAATGATTATGAAAGGGGGGTGGGGGGAGCAAGTCTAATTTCACTGTAAGAACAGGGGCAAAGTAATAAAGTCCAATCCATTTTTAGGTGGTGAACTGCCCAGATAAATAAAACATGAAAGGACGTATTTATCAATAATTATAAGGGGACATTTAAATTATTAGATATGACATATCTAATTTAGCCAAACTTATTGGTTAGAATGTGGTGTTCATAACCTCATATCACATTCATCCTCGTGAAAATCCATTTTAACCAATGGTAATCATCAGATTGGCATGTTGCTTTATGTCAGATAATTATGTTAGTGGAATAACTCCATATTTATTGTTCTCACACTACATAGTATTATTTTTTTTATTAATCATAAGATGTCTTTCATTGCTTACATATTCCTTCCCCTTTGCAGCTGACCCCACAAAAAAGTCAGACCCGAAGGCCCAAGCCTTGAAAGCCGCCAAGGCTGTGAAATCGGGCTCCTCAACCTTTAAGAAAAAGTCTAAGAAGGTACGAACAAAAGTTACGTTTCATCGCCCGAGGACATTGAAGAAAGATAGAAACCCCAAGTACCCTCGCATCAGTGCACCCCCAAGGAACAAGCTCGACCACTACCAGATCCTTAAATATCCACTCACTACTGAATCGGCAATGAAGAAGATTGAAGACAACAACACCCTTGTCTTCATTGTTGATATCCGTGCCGACAAGAAGAAGATTAAAGATGCTGTCAAGAAGATGTATGACATTCAGACCAAGAAAGTTAACACACTCATCAGGTAAAAGTTCATTGCCTATTTTGTTATCCGGCTGTTTCTACTTTATTTTTTATCTTGTTTGTATTCTTGTCACTTCTAATGGCACATGTATACGATACGCATGATAGAACAACTTGTCACTTAAAATCATGTTTTACGAAATTTCTAGAGGTTCTCCTCGTTAATTTTTTCTTTCATTTCAAAATTGATAGTCCTTCCATCCCTAATTAAGAGCTCATGTTTGATCCCTCACATTTTTGTTAGAATGCACTAATTTCATCACAATCAATGGTCAACAGCAAAACATGTTTATAATTGTGAGGTTTTGAATGTTAATTGTGTTATGAAAAAGGAAAGTGGAATCTTAATTTTGGATGCGATTATTATTCACCATAAAAGCATTATCAGGAGAAGAGAATTAAAAGAAATCCTTTTCTTCTGAGGGAATCGGGTAGTTTTACCACGTCCTCTGGAAACCCTCCCCTACTATGGTCTCTCCTAGAACAGTTGTACAATCCAAGAATTAGTTTCTCTTAATACGGATCAATTATTTTCCAAGTAATAATCGTTGGTTCTTTGTTTTTTTGTTATCTTTACTTGGTTTTTAATGATATACTTGGTTTTTTTAACTATAATAAGTTCTGTATATATTTCAGGCCTGATGGGACTAAGAAAGCCTACGTTAGGCTGACACCCGACTATGATGCACTTGACGTGGCCAACAAAATCGGGATTATCTAAGATTATAGTTATCAGTTAAAAGTTTCAGGTTCAATGTTTTTCTGTAGTATTTTTGTGTTCTCGACTTCAAGAATCGGTTTCAACTGAACTAGATTTTAATTTCACTTTGGGATTAAACTTTTGAGATATTCATACATTCCGTTTACGGCTTTGGTAAATTATGTTGCTGTTTAGCTTTTAAGCTTCTTATCTGCAGGATTTTGTATTGGTGATTTTGTTTGCTAATTGCTTAGATTTTATCCCTACATTGGCTCAGAATACTCCTATATTGGATTACAATTGTCACTTATGATTGCTATTTGTATGAGGTGCTCGTGTTAATCACTTAATAACATTTTTTATGGACTTTTTCAAAAATGAATTAAAAAAAATTATTTAAGGAAATGTCATTGCCAAACAAGTTTTAGTAACAACATACGCATATATATTTATATACACGTCTCTGTATGTGTACATAAATACAATCACATGAGGTTGAGCACGCCTCGAAGTCCACATAAAAGTATATTCGAATTTAACTTCTGAAACTCAAATGTTTTATGAAAGCATTAGCGAATAATATGGATAAAAGTATATTTTGGTGTGAAATTCGGGAGTGTTGTGCCTATTTGGTTGTTATTTTATTACTAGGGTATACTCGAGTAAAACATGTAGTTTTAACTATTAAATTCATATATTTTTCAGATGTATTTGTAACTATTAAATTCATATATTTTTTGGAGAAAATTTTAATTAAAAATTGTGTTTTGTGGTTTATACTGTACTACTATGTAGTATTAACAAGAGGCAATTACGGACATTGCATAGGAAACTAAAAATATTACGGGGGCATCTGCTAAAACAAATTTATCAAAAAAAATAAAAACTTTTGTCCAATAATTACGAAAACAGCAGGTGAACTTATCGTTTAGACATATTTGCCCTTTTTATTTTATTCTCGGTGTTTGTCAATTATGTAATTGCCCTTAATTAAAGTTATGGGAAGTTGAAAATTCCTTTTAAAGTGCGACTCACACTTCTTACTTTTATTTAAAAATAAAAAAATAATAAATAATCTTTTGTTTTCTTTTTTCTTTTATCAAGTTTAATTTATTCTTCCATTGTTATTGACATTTTTTTTTGAAAAAAAAAATTCCTTTGTTATTCATTGATTTGGCTTTATTTTTTCCTCTTTCGTTGTTATTAATATTTTTTTTGAATTGGGTTCCATAGGAGTAGAAATACACAATTTGTACGATTTCAGATTAAATATTTTTGATTCGTTAAAACATAATGTTTATTTTTTCGTTTTCTGAAAATTGTTTCTAATTATAAATTCCAATAGGTAGAAGCATATGATATTTTTTTTTGGAAAAATTCATTACACATTTCTTAATAATAAAACAAAACCAAATCATAAAAAATATTTGTATTAATAATTTTAAAATTTCATTATACATTTTATATTAAAAGTATTTTTAAAATATAAGAAGTGTGAGTCAGTCACTTAGAAATGCGAAATCTTCCCACAGTTTTAAGGTTAACACCATGAGAACAACAATGGTTTTAAGGCTCCCCACTTACCCAATTAAGATAAAAACTATCATATCCACCTAATTAAGTTTGATAACTAACCAAGTTGTAGCGTGAGAAATATTCTTATAATTTTGGTGCAAAATTTCTAGTCATTCTTACTATCTGTCTATCTTCCGCAAAATTTCCGACCACTTCAAGATGAGTAGAGCTACTTGCATTGATCTTATTAACACATCTTATTTCATTTGCACTGATCTTAAATAAAAGGGCAATCATTTTATAAATTTTTATGTAAAGGAATTAACTATGCACAATAAAATTGGTGCATATTTGAACATTTGCATGTAAATTCGCATACAATGTGATACTTAATTGAACAAAATTGATACCACATTCGGTTTATCTGAACAATCTGTTCATTTATTGTTGAACTCATTATATATATCAACCCTCTGTTCTTCTTAATTACTTTAATTCTGACATTTTAGCTTAGAGAGAGAAAGTGGGAAATTGGTTGCTTCAATCTCTTTTTCATGAAAACTAGGATACTCTTTTAGAGAGAGAGGTAGAAACAAAGCAGCCTATGCACTATAACAAATTTGAGTAAAGGTTGCTGGAGTTTTATGCGAGCAATAGATTGAGAGAGAGTAAAATTACACTTCAATTCTATGCCAACCCCTTTAATGAAGGGGCTAAAATGGGGATTTAAACAAAACAACAGAAATGGAAAAAGTAGAAAAAAAAAAATCATGCTTCTGCTGATTTCGTAAATAATGGGCTGTATGTGAGAAAACTAGGTTTTTTTGGTAGTTAGTTTCCTGCAAGTGCCCTGCCCGTAATTTTGTTTGTCTCCTCTGATTACCTCTATTAACAATGTAATATGCAAAATTTGAGACGGAAAATGATGCATGCAAAAGATGCTTTCAATATAGTGCGAGCATATTTTGAAAACTACAACCGATTTCAAAGTTAAAGTTAATAAGAATTGTGTATGACTGCCACAGTTGAAATTGCACACTAGTAGGTGTTATCAAAGTAAAGATGGTTTCGGCCACGATACATTGTTAATATGAAAGCCTAATGTAGAAATTTTACACATTTACTTCGACAGTAGCAAAAAACTGCTTTGATAATTCTTATCATTTATATCATCTTCCTTCATATTATCTAGGACTAATCTAGGCATACGACATGCATGTCCCAAAAAACGTTGTCACTTGTAACCAAAAGTCTAGGATTCAATAATGAAAAGGCATAATAGCAAAGTGCATAATGGGGATTGGAGTTGGTGACTCTTGTAGATACAAAAAGACAGCTAAAACCCGGGTTAAGGTGAATTTTTAGGGGGCTGAGTGAAATATGAATATCTTGGTTTAAAAAGTAGTTATGTTCCTTTGAAATATCCATTAGAGGCCTCAGCATCCTCTGTAACATCCGGTTTGGAAAATTAATACTGTAAAAGAGTAATTGATTTGCAATTTTTTTCTTTATTTTTTTTTTTAAAACAGAAAGCATAATTCATCATTGAGTTAAAAAGACGATCTCAAAGTTTAGAGACTTCCCCAACCACAAAGGGAAATCTTTAAGCCCAACCACAAAATTCTTAATTGAAAGATTATTTTTTACCAAAGTATGGGCGACAGTGTTATCCTCTTACTTAAAAGAAACACTAACAGCCCGTTTGGATCTGAGTTTAATTTTATTGTTGTTTGAATAGCTCCTTAGGGTTAAATTTGAAATAACAAAAAATCATGCAAAATAAAGGAACATTCCCTTCCAATCGCCTCTCCATACCCAAACGAGTGAAATGCAATCCAAAATCCAAACGGATTGTAAAAGAACGATGCAAGAGAGAAACATTAAAATGTCACCAACAATGACACCTCTTGATATTGAAGATGTTAAATTCTTCTTCACCGATTGAATGGTAAACAAGCTGTCACCTTCTAAAGCAATTTTCTGAACTCCTGTTTCAATTGCGAACATTAACGCCTCATACCTGCAATAAATTTGCCCTTGTCGTCTCTAATCACTCAGGACCAATTCTAAAATCATTTGAGCCGTTGCCCAAATCCGCATCAAAGTTAACTTTGAACCACCTCAGATCACTATGACCTGGAGCAAAATTCCTATTTAAAATGGCATTAGCAATTTTATGATGATCAACCAACATCAATTCCGCCTCATTAATAATTATATATGTTACCTTCCCATGGTGAACAATACTCTGTTTCTTCAAGTTATCAGAGGTGGGCAGACTTTACGTACCTTCCTCCGTAAAAATAATTGAAGTTTTGTCCGAATCCTAGTCCCCCAAATGTAAATCAATTTTGAGCTAGAGTTAGAACTTCACCGCTCCACATTATTAACCAATGTTCCACCAACGCAGCTTCAAAGCTATATAGTACCCATTTTTAAATTAAGTGTGTAAATTGTTCACTATTAGTTATTTTAATTTTTTTAACCATCGTTTGATTCGCGAATTCGAGGATTCTTGAAAAAAAAGTCGTTACTTTCCTTTATTTGGTAAGCACAAATTTCGAAAATAATTTCCCAACAAAGGAAAAAGTAGGAGGAAATCATTCCACTAAGATCTCATGAGATTGATTTTCCCTTTTGATTTTCTAGCATTTATTACAAAAATTTTAGATAACGATACCCCGACCTAAATATGCTATTCCCAAATTTTTATGGTGTTGTTTTTATTTTAAAATATAAATCTATTATTAAAATATTGATATATTTTTACTTTTTTTCTTGTATCAACCAAACATTGGATGAAAAATCAAATGGTATTTCATTAATACTTTTCATACTTTACCAAATATAAGAAAATAAATTTGATATAAACTTTAGTTTTCCACCCTTATGGGAAAGACAAAAAAATTAATTTCTTTTCTATAAATCAAACGAGGCCGAAGAAGATGCGCCTGGTGGTATCTTCCTTTCTATGTTTTATCAACTAATCGTTTACTTAACCGGTGGTAACCGTGGTATCTTCCTTTGACAAATAAAACCCAACAATTTGTGCTTAGTTATTGCTCTCATTTCGTTTGTACATGGTGACAATTATCCACATTCACAATGCGCCTATTATGTAGACCTCATTTTCTACTTACGGAAATCCTATTGTAACAATGAAACCGGTTTTAAATATCATTTAATTAATTTCAAAAGGAGATAATTTAAGAGTTAATTACAATAATATATAATGTACTTTCATTCATTTTATACTTTGGTTAAACGTATATAGGAATAAAGATTTATGTGGTTAAAATTAAAGATATTTTTTAAATGGTTGGTAGTAGTTTTTGAATACACAAAAAATCCCGCCTAATGTTTAGATGCAATCTGGACTGTCCGAAATTTCAGATAGCACTAGTAATCGGTTTTTCTTTACACCACAACAAATACTCATTCTCTCTTTTTCACTCTTTACACGCACAAAATCTTCAGCTGCTCTTTTCTTTCCTTAGATTCATCCGAAATCTTTCCATCTCTCCCCCACTCTCCATTGCAACAGGGCGAGACCAGCACAAAGTCTATTTATCTCTCTCAATCTTTTTACCAGACTACTGAAGGACCATCCATTCAATGTTACTCAGCTGCTGAAAACACTCTGCCTCAACCTCCAAATCTCTGTTTGGTATGTCCTTCATCTCCTCCTCCTACGTACTCTTATTTATCTTATACTCTTACATTTGATTTAGGTTTTTTTTTCCTTTTGAATTTGGGGGTATTTGCTTTTTCCTGGGTTTTCAATTGTGGTATTAATGATATTGTTAATGGTTTTAAGAGTTTTGAATTTTATGGCCTTTTTTTCTTAATAAAGGGAGGGGGGATATAGCAATGGAATTTACTGTCATATTTTTTTTATTTTTATTTTTGTGTTTGGTTTTTCTTTTGAATTTGCATTTCAATTTATTTTTATACGTATTTCCTAAACCCGGTTGACAAAGGGAGTTTCTTAAATTTATTATTTTTATGTATATATGTTCAAGTAAGGGTCCTAATGATTCATTGCTGACTTTGTCGAAAGTTTGTTGTCGGTTCTATTTTTTTATTCACATACATTTCGCCCCAATACGTGAATTATTGTGTCCTATAAATTTCAATCCTTAACATTGGTTCATTTGTTAACCATCTTGTTTTTATTCTCTAACATCTAACTATTGGGATTAGTCTTTGCAATTCATCTCACTATCTCATTGCAAAATATTATCAATAATAGTTCATGGTAGAGCTTGCAAATCAACTCATATAATTGGTTCATTAGTGTGCTTATTCCCCCTCTTTATAGCAGTTTAATTCGTTGTACAGTTTGCAAATTTGGCATGTAACGAACATAAATAGATTTTGTCAAATTCGGATTTGACATGGCTAAACTGTTTAATAAAGAAGTTTGTGTCCAGATTACAACATCTTACACGACTAACCTCAAACTAATCCGCAATTAACGTGTTTAGTTATACCATGAATAACCAAGCCTCTTGACCCAGTGATATAAGGCTGCCACTGGGACAACCTTGGGTCGACTTGGAGCTCCCAAGGTTGAACTCCGGCGTTGTCAAAATAATGCTTGACCAGCGGCAGCCACGAACCGCGAGCGGGGATTAGTTGAGGTGCGCGAAAGCTGGCCCGGACACCCCGTGGGGAACCAAAAAAAAAAAGTTATACCATGAATCATTCATCATACAGGCTAATTGGTTCATGTTACCTATGTTATAGTGATATACTAAAAGTTATGTTTTTCTTATTGGTTTATTTATGTTATATAAACTCGATTTTGCTATTTTAATGAGATTTTTTATGACAATGGTTGCGTTATATTATTTATTTAAATATTGTGAATGTGTATGTTTTATTCCATAAAGCAGATGATTTGATATGTAAAGTTTAGCTTACATATGGAGGATCATATTATTCGTTCTTTTGGAATATTAGTCTAAAAGTTCACAGTCTTTTATAGAATTGGACAGCCATTAATAGGATTATACCACAAATTTTAGTATTTATTTTGAATATGAGAAACGGCATAGTTTCAAGTTAGGCCATAGAGCACATTAACACGAATTACCTCTAATCTATAATAACAAAACATAGTGGTTTTTGAACCCACTCAAACTCCCGCCCAAGGCTGGAAGCAATCTGGACTGTCCGAAATTTTAGATAACCCTAGCCGTTAATTTTCTCTTTACACCACAATAATCCTCACTATCTCTTCCTTTTCACTTTACACAAAAGAAAAAAATATGTCTGCTCTCTCCTCTCCTCAGACTCGGATTCCTTAGAAATCTTTCCATCTCTCTCCACTCTTTAGCGCCATCACGCCATCTTTCACAAAGTCTGTCTCCACCTCTCACTCGCATTATTCTCGACCAGACCATCGTAGGATCGGACCTCCCGTTCAAAGCTACTCAGTCGCTGAAAACTCTCCCTCCACCTCCAAAACTCTGTTTGGTATGCCCTTCATCTCCTCCATTTTCTACTCTTACATTCGATTTAGGGTTTTTTTCAAATTTGGGTAATTTGATTTTTTTTACAGGTTTTCAATTGTGGTATTAGTGATATAGTTGATGATTTTAAGGGTTTTGAATTTTTTGGCCAAAAATTACATTTGGTGGCGATTGCTTATGTTTATTGTGTAATAAATTTGTTAGCTCAGGGTCATTCTATCTTATTGTTTGAACTACTTTTGATTTCTAGGGGTTTCGCGGCTAAGCTCGAGACTTCAGCTCGATGGTTCTGTCAATTTGATGGTTTAGCAGGGCATTATACCTGGTAAGTCTGGGTAAGTAATTTCTTATTCTCGTTTTCTTCTTCTTGTTAACATTTTTCATCTTTATCTAATTTATTTATATGTAAAAAAAAAATAAGCATTTGGGTCACCATTATTATTATTGTTGTTTGACTGTGAAATTTATGAATTGTGTTTGTGGTATTTGATTAAAGGTAAAAAAATTTAATAGTAGGTAGATTATATGTTTGTGTGGGGTGCTTTAAAATAATACGTAGTGTGCGGTCTATGGAATCGTTGCAAAGTGCCACTTGTGAGGGGACTTTGATGTGTCAAACCTGGGAGTTTTTATAAGCCAGAGTAATATGTAGTAGTTTACAATTTGAAGTTTCGGTCTTTAGAATTTTAGAATTCTAGTTTTCATAATTCGGAATTTTAAGCTTAGTATTTTTTTTTTCAATTATCACTTCTTTAGGACTTAACCGTTGTCTAATTTGGTGTAATACTATTAAATATGGGGACAAGTTTTGGGTCATAAGTGAGAAATCAAACTTTAAATTTGAGGTATACGAAAAGGAAGTGTGTAACCCAAATGGATTTACTTTTATGAAGTTTATGTTTTGACGTTTACTATCAGATTGCAGGTGCATACAGAGGGCATTTTTCATAATTTGAGGTTGTAATTAGGATTTTCCCTTTTCCCCCTCACCTTCTACGTGTTCTCTTTCAAAGTTTGGTGTTTGAAAAGTTATTCTTGATCTATTCAAACTGTAGTTATGTTTTCATTAGTTTTTCTTAGAATTTTTTATGTTTCAAGATTCCTTTGAAGGTAAGATGTTTATTGGTTTTTTTGATAGAAATTTTAGGTATAACTTTTTGGTTAATGTATTTTCACATTTATATTATCATTTTTTTTTTTTTATGGATGTAGATTCTATATTTTCCTTGGCAATCAAATACATGCAACTTTTGATTATGCTTTCCTCGCGAGTTCAAGTAAAGCCATGTCTATTAATTTGTAGTTTTCATTGAATAATGCTAATCGAGAAGTTTATAATCTAATTCCGCATGTGAGAAACATGTGTAGAAGCTGGTTTTCTAAAGTTTATTACGGTTCTTGCCCTTAATGGTTAAGATTTCAGAAGTTGTTAGACTAACTTTATATTCTTTACATTGAACTCCGTTAGGTACGCAACAATCTCATAGTCGCGCAACTAGATGGTATAAGTTCAATTAATAGTCGTACTAATTTCAATATTTCAAATAAAATGGTTGTCTATTTCCAATGATTGCCTTAATTTGGTATGGAGGACGTAACACATGAGTTTTGGTATAAAATTTTATTTATTTATCATCACATTTGTTACTTACGAGTCTATTGTTTAATTAAGAGTGTTCTTAAATACACCCACATAATCTGTCTTTTCACCCCACCAAAAGTCAAAGTTACATTAATCTTAACCTAAAAAATAACGTAAAACCCTTTCTTCTCACCCCACTTTCTATACTTTGGAAAACTTGCCACTAATTTATCTTTTTACCCACTTAAAATTTTTAAAATAAAAAAATAATTAAAAAAATTCTATTATTTCCAACAAACAAGCATTTACTATTTTTACTTAATCACATACATCTCATAAATGTAAGCTTATAATAAGTATTCTCATAATTTTATATAGAATACAAGACTCTTATTTTCACTTGCACCGGCACGATAACATTTTCAATAATGTTTTTCTTAATTTATTCAATCTTTTTATTTGTACAAGCATGTAGAGCTTAATAAAATTCATATTAAGTTATTTAATGTCAAAGTTAAAGAAAGGTAATGATAAGATGTGCATAATATGTCATGAATATATATATATGTATGTATGTATTGTATGTTGTGCTTTTATTGTTTCAATATTTATTTTCATAAAATTAGTCGTAAAAAAATATAGAAAAAGCAAAATAGTTTGGAGATAAAATCTCTATCATTTTAATATTTTGTAAGGAAATCGTTTTCTTCAATCTCCAAAAAATTAAATATCATAGAAATTGAAAGTAACAAAATATTTTAATAAATAATTTATTTTTATAAAACCTATTTTATTTTTCCAATTCATTTTTCCCCTTTTCACAAAAGATAACATATATTTACGTACAAGAAATTGATCTTTTAATGTTTTTGGTGTAGTAAATTAAGTCTTATATTTACTTATTTGATAAAGATAAAAATAAAATTTTTAAATAAATTTGAAATATGAATAATAACCATTTAAGAGTAATGAACAATAAAAGATTATATAAAATATCATATAATTACTAAAACTGTATTTATGACAATTAACATTTTGTATCTTGGAGGTACAATTTAGATGAAATTTTTAATAAAATTTATTAAGAACGATGTAAATTTTATTTATTAATGAAAAATTTAATACTATTTAATATTTTTACTTTTAGCGACGAAATTTTACTGTCCTTGTATTGTTTCAGTAAACTCACCCCGTAAACTCACCCCACCGTTGGGGTGAAGTGCAAGATTTTGTAAAGATTTGATGGGATGAGAAGAAAGTATTCTCACACTGGGGTGAGAAGACTGATTTTGTGGGTGCATTTAAGCACGCCCTTAATTAATCTTCTCTGAACGTATTGGTATATTGCCATATTCGGAATGTTTCATCATCACGCCACCAATAAGGAGTTGTTTATACTATACGTAGGTATAACAAGTACTAATGGACGAGCATTAGCAAGAAGGGTGAATAGGTTTATTTTTATCACAAAACAAATGTGTCCCTTCATATAAACCTCACAAGAACTGTTTAATCCTTTTCTTTTTTGGCTCCATGAACCCTAAGTTTGTGCTTTGTATTGTTATGTGTACAATGGCAGCCAATGTATTTGCTATGTGTACAATCTCGATGTCCACAAATATCAAAAAAAAAAATTGTTAAAAATAAAAATTGTTACTCCTTAAGTTTTTTAATATTTTGTTCTTAGTTATGAAAATATTGTGACTTTTAATATTTTGTTCCTGCCTATGTAATTATTTATTTATTTTTCTTATTTAGTAATGTGAGATTTTTCCCATTTTTTCCACTTACATTGCTCAACATCTCACTAAATAACTCTTACCTATTGTACTTATCCTCTTGAAATTGCTACACGAAAAAAGTTGTTTTCTTGTAAAATAATGCTTTTTTTTTTCTTCAAACTACTTTTTACTTATATAATTTTTGATTTTATGTTAAATAAGATCTGTTGTCTCAATGTTTGTTTACATTATTGTTAGAGATTATGATTTGATAGTACATAGCAATACGAGTTGTGTCATAGCGTTATCGGCACAGGTTATCCTTTGTATCTTGTATTAGACTCCATCATCCCTAACTACCCTGAACCACCATTCCCGCCACTTGACTGCCGTCTCCATACAGTCAATCAATCACCCGCCAAGAGTTTCTCCTCTTCCTCTGCTACCTCCTCATCCTCATCCTCATCCTCATCCTCCTCCCCCTCTCCTCTCATCTTATC
This sequence comes from Lonicera japonica, assembly GCA_021464415.1. Classification (NCBI taxonomy): domain Eukaryota; kingdom Viridiplantae; phylum Streptophyta; class Magnoliopsida; order Dipsacales; family Caprifoliaceae; genus Lonicera; species Lonicera japonica. Next base: position 73,111,350 of record CM038465.1, read on the forward strand.
ATCTGTTCTAAAGACTTAATTTTTTCAACCAATACCCAGATTGGAACCATATTTTTTCAATCAAACTCTAATTTTAGAGAATTGGTCTAAAAAATGAAATTGTGGAAGAGAGATTTTCACAAAAATGGGTTTAACGTCGGTTGCATTTTTCGGCGACTGTAATTGACGGTGCGATTGCCGGAAAGGTCCTCCACTTCTTCTTCTTCTTCATCCTCCATATCTCTCTCATCTATAAGCAACACAGCTCAAATAAATACATAAGACATTTCAAAATCAAAATGGGTTTGGCCTCGGTTGGATTTTCCGACAAATGTAATTGATGGCGCCATGGCCGGAAAGAGAGTTAATGAAATAGGGGTATGATTGTACAAGAGAAAAGCTACCAAGTTGTTACCACAAAAGCAACAGTGCGATGGCCAGCGGCTCTGAGTTTGAATTTTTCGGCGAATGTAATTTTTCTCTCTGTTTTTTCTTTTTTTCACATAAATTGAGTTGGAAATTAAAGTGTGTGTTGACTGTTGATGAAAGACTTTTAATACCTCAGATGATAATTAACGGTGTTAATGCCCCCATAAGATGGTTATTTATGGAGTTACTAATTTCTAGTAAACGTAAGGACTAAAATAAAAATAAACAAAAAGGTACACTTTAACGCACTCAATTTTTATCTATAAAATGGGTACAAGGACATTATATATTCTAATAACTAACCCATAATTTAATGCACTCAATTTTTATCCAGACTTTTATCCTTAACGCCGCTGAAAATTGCCAAAAAAAAAAAAAAAGAAGAAGAACAAGATATTTACCATGCCAACAAATCCAAGGATAACATTGTTTATTGTTCAATAATTTAAACCGTGTCATTATCATTTCTTGCTGTAATCGCACTCAATATTACTATATTAATTGCAAGTTTACATGGAAAATTAATATTATAATTTCGAGGTCCATTCAATAATTATGGTACCCTAAACCTAATTAATGATATGTCCTTTCTAAATTTGTCATTATGGCTATCACTATTTAACAACCCGTGCAAGTACGGGTGTTTAACCACTTTCTTTTGAAGGATGTGCGGATAATTCAATTTTATTTTGTAAATATATATACACATTGTATTATATAATTTAATAAAAATAATTATATATCAAATACATATGACTATCAAATAGCAAAAATGTGAAAGGTGCATCTTTGAGATTTAAAAAAAAAATTACATAAAATTTTTAACACGGCATATAAATAAATATAATATATTATATAAATAAATATGACAAACCAAAATTCAATGAACAAAATTTTAAAAGTCATTATTGAATCAATAGAAGGAAAAACTTTTAAATTCTACTAAAGACTTGAGTTAGGGTAGATTAATGAATATTATTTAGAAGTGTTAGTTGAACATAAAATTAAGAGATAATGGGTTGTAGAGATTCGCTCTATAATGTTTTATAACTCTAAGAACGGACTCATATTTAGTAAAGGAAAATAGTACTAATTTTATAACTTGATTTTACAATAAGGACACTTTTCATAATATTAACTTATTTTAAGAAAAATAATATATGTTGATGGACAAAAATACTCTAAACATTGTCCTTCTCTCTTTTAACCCCTAAACAATTGTATTGTATCGATTTTAACTTTATTGATACTAAATCTATCTACCACCTCTTTCTCCGATCTCTTCACCAATGATCTCAACTTTTTCACTACCACCACCACTCGACTCTTCTATTGTATAGTCGAAAGGAGCACCATTCTCATATTTTTCTCTTTTTTTTTGCAAGTGCAATTGTAAAACATATATAACTTTTGATTGAACTATTGGATTTGGCTAATTTTTTAATATATTGTTCGGAAGACAAAGTTACTATTATCACGCAAAAAATCAAGATGACCAGATGTTGTTTTGCCATCAAAGTTGACCAATTTTGACAACCTAGCAGGATTTAAAAAAAAATTGATCCCAACTTTTTTTTTTTTTACAAATCCAAAATCAAAGATATGTAACTTTTGATCGAACCGTTAAATTGGGCTGTTTTTTGGATATATTGTTCGGAAGACAAGGTTACTATTATTACTCGAAAAATCAAGACAACCAAGGTTGTTTTGCCATCGAAATCGCCCAATTTCGATAGCCCAACGGGATTTGAAAAAAAAATCTAATCGTAATTTTTTTTACGAACCCTAAATCAAATATATGTAACTTTTGATTGAACCATTGGATTGGGCTGATTTGGATATGTTGTTTGGAAAACAAAGTTATAATAATTACACGAATAATCAAGACGACCAGAAGGTCTTTTTGCTATCGAAATTGACCAATTTCGACAGTCCAACAAGATTTGAATAAAAAATATGATCAAAACTTTTTTTTTTACGAACCTTATATCAAAGATATGGCACCATTTTAGTGTTGGACAATTGATACTAAAACTATTTTAACACCATATGATTAGTTACTTTGGACAAAAATGGTATGGTTACTTTGTACAAAAATGATGATAAATATGTTTTAGCATCTTGATGTGTAAAATTGGATTAGGTGCTTAAAAATGTTTAGCACCTTCAGTTTAGTTATATATGTTCACTAGTGGTGTTAAAACCTTGTTAACACCATTCTAGTGTTGGACAATTAGTGCTAAAACTGTTTTAGCACCATGTGATTAATTACTCTAGACAAAAATGGTAATAAATCTGTTTTAGCATCTTGATATATAGAATTTGATGGGGTGCTAAAACTGTTTAGCACAGTCAGTTTAGTTATCTATGTTCACCTGTAATGCTAAAACCTTTTTAGCACCATTCTAGTGTTGGACAATTGGTGCTAAAACTGTTTTAGCATCATGTGATTTGTTACTTTGGACAAAAATTGTGTTAAATTTGTTTTAGCACCTTATAAATAGTTAATATATTTTAGAAAATTGGTGCTGATGATTGACCGTTATAAATTTTGAATTGTTTCGATTGGGATTGGTGATAACTTTTTTTTGGAAACGTGAGATATTATATTTATGGTTATTGTATTATTAGTTAAATAAGAAAAGGGGTATAATGTCTTTTTCCTGTAGTGTCCTTAATTTACAATGCTAATTTATAATGGACATTTGCAATTATTTATTATTGGAATAGACCCTTATGCCCAATTGTCTCAAAAATTAATGATTATATCATATATATATATATATATATATAACAAATTGAATACAGGCATAAAAATATATTTCTTTTGCTTGGCTTCTTAATTCGTACGGATATTACTATTAAATAAGTTATGTATGCATATTATTAAAACAAACATGCAACCGCAATAGCGTTTGTCTTATAATTTTGTCAAATAATTGGCTTAAATATGTTGCGTATTGAGAATAAAATATATATTGCTTCCGTTTCAAATTAATTTTGCAACTTTTATTTTTTTTAAGAAGACATTAATTTCGCTCTAATTAATAGTTGAGAATACAACTCATCTATTATGGCAAACTAAAAAGAAGACAATTAATTTAAGGCACTTAAAAAAGTTAGTATATTAAAAAATAATATATTAAATGATACTACTTCCTACTTCCTACATAATATTAAATAAGAAATTGAAAGATAATAAGCAACACCAAGAACTCCCATTAAGAGAAAAACCAAACCCCCCATGTACAAAATAAATTTTGTAGCTGAGTACAGACGTTTCTTTCCTCCCCACATAGATAGAAGCAGATAAACCGGAATGAGTTCTAACTCCCACATGATGAAAAAAAATAAAAGGTCCCGAGTAGAAAATGATCCTATAAATTAAAAAATATTATAATTATTATTTTATTTTGCATTAAGAATATAAGAAAAGTAATTAATAAGTAATTAATATTATTACTATTAAGAATACAATAATTAATAAGCAATTAATGTTACTATTTCCCATAGATTTCTAATTTGTCATTATTTAACACTTAGTCACATGGCATAAACATTTTAAAGAGGAAAACTTCAATTTTAGCTGAGCAAAAAGACATTTACGTATGTAGAAGATAAAATAGCTAGGAAAAAGTATTTTCATTGGAGGTGCTAAATAAACAGTAGCTGCTAAAAGCTCGTGAAAATTATGATCGACCAACTGAGAGTCCCAGTTGACAAAGAGCTAAGACTGATCGACCGGCATGAGACATGATAAAGAAGATCAATTACATTCAAATAAGCTTAAGATCAGAGTATTTGAACATGCAACAAATACCGGAGAGATATATAGTGTGACAAATTATTGCTGACTTTGAATGAATAAAAAGTTTAATATAAACTTAATATGAGATTAGTTTGTCATTTTGACTTATTATAAACAATTGAAATTTTAGGCAAAGCTTCTTAATATAAACAAAAAATGTTAATAAAAGTAAATACTAAATAGTGGTAATGGTAGTGTAAAATATAATTTATTGAAGTTTAGGCCAAATATTTGATTACATAAAACTTAGGTTGTTTTTCTTATTTCTCTCTTAAAAAGGCTCTGCCTAGTCCGCTTTGTCTTGGCCTTTATTTGGATCTAGTTTGAAAGTTAAGCCAAGGTCTATATTTAATGAGCAGTCTTTATACAAAGTATGTCTATTAGCAATTTAATTTTTTTTAATATTTAAGTTACTTAACATAAATTTTTGTTATACTTTTTTTATAATTTTAAGGACATTTTGTTTATATTTGTTATATATTTTAGAATGATAGATGACTTATTTGAAGTGCTAGTAGCTAGTCGTAGTGTAACCAAAAATATATGTGCGTTAGACAATTCAAATACAAATAAGTTAGAAAATGGGTGTGGTTATTGATACTTCACAGAAGTACTCTAACATTGCAAGACAACATTTTCCATATATTTTGTGATGTTTAATTTTGTATCCCTAAAAAATATTTTAGAGTGCTGGCTAGAATACTTGTATGAAGTACCAATAGTCCCACTCCAAAAAGTTTAACAGTGACAACTAATGTAGATAATAATTAAGAAAACTTTGTGAATAGCAATAGTTCTTGTTAACAAAAGGGGTTTGAATCTTGTCTATTGCATTTCTATAGTCTCATTCTTCTCTCTTTTTTGAAAGGAATATCGTATAGATAAAATTAAAAACTGGAAAAAAATGACACAACTTTAGTAATAGAAAAAATTATTGTAGTTTTTTTTAAGCAAAAAATGATTGTTATGTTAATATATAGTGAAAAAACATGCAATCAGATTTATTTATTTATTTACAAAAAAAGAAAGAAAAGAAAGAAAGAAAAAAATAGATTTTACATTACACTGAGACAATATTTGAATGCTAAATCTATCCATCACCTTTGGATGGTGTTCAATTAAATACAATAGACAGAAAATCAAAGGGAATTTTAGTTAAAAGGACAAATATTTCTTTCTCTATCTACTCAGTGACACTTATTTTTGGCCAATTGTTTGAAGCCTAAAGATTTTAAATAAGGATAAATGTTTGCTAGAAGAATATCTTAATTAAAAATTAAATAACAAATGAAATTAGATAAAATTAAAAGTGATATACTAGCAACGCCCTTTAACCAACATAAATTCAAATATACATAGTAGTTCAAAAAAATCCAAATTACCTAAAATAAAGCAAGTTTTAAATCTAAGTTTTAAAAGTCAAACTTATGTTTAAAAAAATTCAAACAATACTTGATTAATCCAAAGAATATTCAAACTTAATAGAAGGATATTAATTATAAAAAAAGCTAATGCAGACAGCAGACATTATATCAAACACATATAGATATTACAAAATCAAAAAAAAATTATAATCAAACAAGCAGTATAACTAGCATATCAAACATATTTATGAATTACCATAAACATAATAGGCACTATGGCATTTGACACTAATGGACCCAATGCCATAAAATTAATAAACAACAAGTCAATAATCACCTATGTCAAATTAATGATAATATGCCTGTAATTGTCTAAAATGCACAAACACAACACAATCACAACAAAAATAAAGTGAACCCAAAGTATAGGTGCACCTTTATTGATATGGGTAATCGTTGTTTTTGAGAACTGATCGGCCATAACAACCTTTCCGGCGTAAAGATTAACGGGCAACATAACAGAAATAGAGACAATCCTGATGAATAATAAAAGAGAGAATTTACTGCCCTCGATGAGGAGGAATTAGGTGGGATCAGCCCACAGTGGCGAGCGATCTCATGAGGAGAATTTTTTTTCTAATTTGAAAAAAAATGAAATATCTGCAATGTCCTTCCGTCAAAATATTGTCATTGATTAAAAAGATAAGACTTGAAACAATCACTAAAAAAAGTTTGTCCTTGAGTAGATTAATTTGAAAAATCTCATACCTAAGCCTAATTTTCTAATTAAACGTTAACTCTTTTTGTCTTTTTCTATAAATTGCATATTTTGTCCCTTAAGTTTATCTTCTTCCAGATTATTTTCCCTGTAAATTTAACATATTCTATGTAATCTATTCAAAATAATATCTTTCTTTTTTTCATGTCAATCAATCAAATTATAGTATCTAAATTTTATTCTTAATTTATAAACATTTTGCTTGTTTTTGTTTATACACATATGTTTTCAAATTTTGTGGTGTTCATAGTGAGGACCATTAATATAAAGGTGATTGGTTGGCAGAATGATCAGCGAGGACCAATATGGAGGTGATTAATTTAGGAAAAAATAAACATGGTTTTAAAAAAATAAATTCTTATTAGTTTTTATTTTATTGATAATATGACATGTGTCTTTTTTTTTTCATTATAAAATGACATCCCAACCCTTAAAATAAACTAAAAAAATATCAATATGCATTAAAATATGGACTGCAATATGAACTTTGCAGTCCATATTTCACTGCAATGTGAACTTTGCAGTCGATATTTTTAGTGCAAAGTTCATATTGCAGTCCATATTTTACTGCAATGTGAACTTTGCAGTCCATATTTTTAGTGCAAAGTTCATATTGCAGTACATATTTCACTGCAATATGAACTTTGCAGTTCATATTTTATTGCAATATGAACTTTGCAGTTCATATTTTTTGTGAAAATTTCATTAAAAGGGGTAATTTAGGTAATACATAACATGTTTTTATTAATTAAATGATATTTAAATTTATTCAAATACATTCATTTAAAATATAAAACAAAATAGGCATCTTACACTAATTACCAATTAAAAATAGGCCCTTCATTCAAATTACCAATTAAAAATAGGCCCTTCATTCAAAAAAATATTATTCATTGGATTTTTGGTAAAAATCAATGTATAATAAGCCCTTCTACCTAATTTCTAGTTCTTATTAATTATATTGAAAATGGCAAAAAGTGAATGATTATATATAGTAAGTCCTGAAAATTTGGAGAGTATAGTGTTCTTGCCTAGACACTTTTTCAAATTATTTATGACGTTTTTCAGTATTATCTTAGATATATATATATATATAAGAAATAAAATGCTTGAAAATATATGTAGACCAAACGATATATAACAGATACTGCGAATTTGGAGTTCTTAAAAGTTATTGTTGAAGTTTGAAAAATATGTAATTAGTTCCATTATCAATTTAGACTCTTAATTGAAAATGTATAAGTAAAATTAGCAATACATATATCAGAAAATTAAAATGACTTATTATGTCATCCAAAGCAAAAGGATCGAGGGACCTTATCCTCCGACCTCCAACCTCCATGCATGTGTTTGGACCTCAAGCTATAAAAGTTGAAGGAGATAATCTGCACACTGTTTATTTTTAAAATTTGTGAATAGGTAGTGCTAAACTACAAACAATTTGTACAAATTGTTATAACACTAACTAAATAAAAAGAATATATATTTTTGCATGCCGGCATATATATACAAGCTTGTTATTTTACTTTACCACTAAAACAACAAGTGGGAAGTTTATTTTCTTTTTATTTCTTCTTAAAAGGAGGTATATAAGTTTCTCCCTTTTAACTACAAATAAGGAAAACCCTCCCTTCTCCACCCTATATAAGATTCAAACTAGGACTTTTCAGTATTCTGGTGAGAGTCTTACCACTATGCTAAAAAGTTTAGTGGAATTATTTACAATCTAATCAATAGTGTAAATTGGAACAAGATGTTACATATATATTGACTTCTACTTCATCTCCACCAAGTTATCTTTGTTTGGCAAGAAAAAGAAAAGAGAAAATTAAATGATTGTTTACAAAATTGGAAAATGAAATTAAGTTTAACATAAATGCCAAAAATGAGAAAAGCACAAACCCTAGGGAGGGTCCACGTTGCCCCCAGAAATAATGCAACTAGTAGTACTGCAAAGAATTGAAACACAAACCAATTCGTGGAAACAACACAAATAAACCTATGGCATTAGTCCAATTTATCAATATCATTTAATGATTCCAATCTTCTTTTGTGTACTAGAAATATTTATTTTTGTATAATTGTATGAATATATTTGACCCGGTCAATTAATTTGTGACATTTGCGCAAAGTTTGAAAGATCCTTTATGTTCACCCAACAAAAAAAAAAACGAAAAAAGAAAGATTCTTCTCTACCCAATTTACCCAATCGAGTCTAAAGGGAAAGTCCTAATTATGGTTATAATAACTTCAAAAAGAATTATAGTTATAATTATTATTATCCCAAATTTTGCTCAAATATTAGAAAATTCTTTTTTCTACTTTTAAAAATATAATTGAGTACACAAATTTATCGACGGACAAAAAATATATTGTACAATGCTCATGTAATTTGAGTTTTGGTTAGGGCTGGGACTAGTTTGGTTCTTTGAAAATTTTTAAAGAACCGTTTATATCATAACGATTCGGTTCTAACTATATTTTAGTGAAGAACCGGTTCTAACGGTTTGGTTCCTTGGGTTTATTGGTTAACCGTTAACAAGAGAAAAACCGTTATTAAAAAATTAACCGCAAATCTTAAATTAACCGAATAATGATTAAGAACTAATATTGTAAAAAAAACGTTTATAAACTTGCAGTTCTTTAGTGACGAACCGTTAAGAACCGTTAACAATTTCATTGAAACAACCTGCCATGATTTTATTTCTAGTAATCAAATAATCACTTTAAAACCTTACACAAAGCTAAATTCAAAAACTCAAAAAGTCTAAATTTCCAACAGTCCAAATATTATGATTCATAACTGTTACGGGACTGAAAATAAATTGATAACCAAATTTTTTTGGTGGTTCAGTTATGGTTTCGGTATATGGAAAGTCCCCTGTCAACTTACGAGTTACCAAAAACCAAAATCAAATAAAAAAAACACCACAAGATGTTGAAATCTCACGTGTTTAACAACGTCCTTTTGTTCTAGCAGAAACAATGAAAGATTTATTGCCAAAATTACAAACTATGTTCATTAATTTACTATTATCTATGTAGGTTAAGCAATTGGTGTTTCTACCTTATAACAAAATGAGATAGAAAGAGAGATGAAGATTGAGATAAATAGAGAGAGTGGGAGACGAAAATAAATAGAGAAATAGAGAGTTGCATACCGTCGAATCTTAGACTTAAGAAGGGGTTGGGGTTGGAAGTTGTCTCGAACTCTCGTCAATGGCTGAGAGTTGCTGATTTCAGGGCCGGCCCTGACTATAGGCGACCCAGGCGATTGCCTAGGGCCTCCGTTATAGCAGGGCCCCCAGTTGTCAGGGTGATATATATATGTGTGCGTGTATGTATTTTTGAATATATATATATATATATATATATATAAGGCGTACATAAAATAAACAATAGAGTCTTGTCCCAGCGGTGGTTAGTATCTTTTGTAGCCAGTATTTTCCATTTGATCACAGGTTCAATTCCTGTAGCCTACATGTTGGCGTTTTGTCTTTAATTTTTACTCCAATACACTAGCTGTTTTTGTTTTGTTTTTTTTGTTTGGTTTTATTATGTATATATATATTATTTCCCTCAATTCAACTTAAGCTTTTTTTCTTTTTGAATACCAAACTTTTTCTAAACCATTATTAGCCTAATTTTTATTCAAAATAATAGTGACCTTACTAATTAAATTTCTTGCACCAACTTTGTTAAAAATATAATTTGTAACTTAACTTCTTCACTAATTAAACCCCACTAATATAAATTTTTGCCTTTTACACTCCTTTTTTATACGGTCCAATTAGCTTGAGCTTTTTCACTTTTTGAATACCAAACTTTTTCTAATTTTTATTCAAAATATTTGTGACCTTGCCAATTAAATTTCTTGCACCACATTTGTTAAAGGTACAATTTGTAACTTAACTTTTTCACTAACTAAATCCCCACTAATATAAATTTTTGCCTTTGGCACTTTTTTTTTATATGGTCTAATGTAAACCAATAAAATGAAGACACATGTGGACTTAATTTTTTTCTTATAAAAAATTTCACTCAATTAAAAAGTTAGGCCCACATATTAATAAGAATACATTGAAATAACTTTTTTTTAAGGTAAATAGTTCATGCACATTTTTTAGGTTTTGTTTTAACTTAAACACTATTTCCTGTGAAGTACAAAGACCAAATTTATTTCTTTATTTTCTTTAAATTTGCAATATCATTGTTGATTGTTAATGTGATTGAATTATGCGTTTATTTTATTTTATTTTTTGCAATATTTTTGTTGTATATGGAGCAGCTCTTTAGCGACAAAAAATTTGATGCAAAAATATCAAAAAAAAAAATTAGCAAAAAAATTTTGTTGTTAAAGATTGATAATTACATGGCTCGTTCATAAGTACCAGATTCTTTATACAAAAGGGCCCTGAAAAAAAAGTTCGCCTAAGGCCCTTCAAAACTCAGGGCCGGCCTTGGCTGATTTGGGGCTTGGGTTTTGTTTTGATGGTGGCTACAAAATGGGGCTATCGTCTATCGATGGTGGCTGTAGAATGCGGCAAGGTTTTACGAGCAAAAGAAAGAGGTATGTGATATTATTATTAACTATAATATAAATTATATTATATAATAATTATATATATCTAATATATATATATATATATATATATATATTATATAAGTAAAATGCTCTTCATTAATTAGAGACTGACACGTGTCAGTATTAATTATTTCATTTAATTTTCCATTTTTTTAAAAAAAAACTTTGATTTTAAATTAATTTTCTCCTTAATTCCTACTCATTATTGTAATCCGTCAGTAATATTAAAAATGTTATAAATACACCACTTTCAAGCAAATTAATACCATCGCTTCTCTCTTTATTCCTCTTCCAATTTCATTTGTAACTCACATATTTAATTATTTTAATATCTCACTTGTAACTCTCATATTTAATTCTTTAAATATCTAATTACTAATTTGTACTTAATGCTATTATAATTGTTCTTAAGATATATATATATATATATATAGATGATAGATATGTGTTTTCCCCCACATCTATCTTCTATCCATAATACATGCACTAATGATATCCCCTTATTTTATTTCTTTATATATTTTTTCCCTTTCTCTCTCTATATATATATTTTTTTCTTTTAGATTATACTTCCTCTATCTCAATCAAAGAACATGGTATAATCTAAGGATTTTACATCCGAAATAATACTAGAGGTTTTGTTCTGTAGATATAATTTGTGTTGGTTAGTTCACTATTGAAGATTTGATTATTGTGGTAAAATTTTATTTATTTATTTGTTACTTGAATTAATTTTCTTTTTTTCTTTGCTATATCTTTTAATCAATAGAAGAAAACTAAAAAATAGTTTTTTGCAGTGTTAAAAATCATTCGTGTGTTTGAGTTTCTATCCGATACTTTTTCCCCTCAAATTGAAGTGTTTATCTAACAATGTAATACTGTTTTTCTTTTCTCCCACAAACTTTACTGTACTATTGCTCAACTTTTTTAGTTATTGAGTCTCAAAATATACAATGTTAAAATAATATACAAATGTGAAATATGGTACATATTTAATTGTAAGATTTTTTTTATCTATTCAATTTAATTATTAATAATTTTTTTGTTAAATAACCACGCATCGCGTGGTTTGTATACTAGTATAATTGTAAATTTTCTTAACAGTTCTTTAACGGTTATTTGAATGAAATTATACAAGGAACCGATAACTAAACCGTTAATTATTCACTGGAACCAAACCGTTAAAAAACTTAACATATTTTCAAGAACCGAACTTGTTCTCGGTTTTAATTTTACAGCCCTAGTTTTAATTTTAAGCTGATAAGACTTAAGTTTTTCATGTAAAATTAGTATTTTGAGTTTCAGAAACAAATAAAACCTAAACCAAACAAATAGTAAAAGGAAAAGCTAGAATCAAACATGTTATATAGGGAAACTATTATTGGTACGAATAAATACTAATAACTATTAGTTGCTATTGTTTTTATGGTAGTATTAGTTGGCAATTATTCTTGTTACCAGAACAAGAGTAATGGTGCAGTTACCGAGTATTCTTACCATGTATTCTTACTGGCATATATATATTACATAGTTTGTATCTTCACAAAATAAAACAAATGTACAGCTCATGTAATGCACCCGGTATGAATAAGTAATAAGAATCGTAGGTAAAAAAGCATTTTCCCTAAAACAATGTACAATTTTAAAAACATACTGTACAATTTTTCAAAAGAGTACCTTGCCCAATCTGATGAAGGGATAATTGGTTTAGGAATATGAATAGCATGTTTTTATTATTAATAATAATAACATTGAGATTAGTGTTGATTATCAAAGTTATATTAAGGTAACAGCTTAAAAAAAATTATAAAAAAAGAAAAAGACAAAAAGGAAAATATTGATCCTTCTTAACACTAAATTTGTAATTTTCCTAATGTCAATGTAAAATAGGAAAAGCTAAAAGAATCTGTTACTGTTCTTTTACCTTAATTATTACTTTTAATTATTCTTAATAAGATTCTGGTTAAGAAAGGGTATAATTATAAGATCATCACACCCCTTAAAAGGAATTGCACGTTTAATTATTTGTTTATTGTATATTATTAGTTATTTCAAAACATCTATAATATATATATATATATAGCTAGGAAAACAGATATACTAATCAAGCTCAGAATTAATTTTTATAGACGAGAAGGAAAGCTAAGAAAATTGATACTTGGACATTAACTCCCACTTGCCGGCCGGCAGGCAATACAAAACTTAGACCACCAGTTAGCCGATTTTCTAACCGAAACCTCTAGTCGCGGACAGTAATCTAATAATATATCCAAGATAAAAGCTAGAGGGAACACACACCCATCTTCAATTCTTTGAGACACCAATTTATTTATCACTTGGCAACATTCGATTCACTATTTTATTTTATTTTTGGTTTTTCATACGATGTCCGCACTAATATATTTTTGTGCACTTCGATTAATTTTGGCTTACTGTTTATGATTATCTCTAACCAAATATTATCTTAACAATGTTAAAATTTAACTTTGAAACTTCAAGTCAATTCAAAATTATTTTAATAACAATTTTATATCACTGAATCAATGGCTTGATTTTTTCGTTTCACTATTAAATTGTTGTTTGTTTCACGAATGTAGTTTTTTACTTTGTCCAACGACGCCGCGCTAGGTCCACGTGCCGAAAGTAAGCCAAACTGCGTCTGCGTGGGCTTCGATTGTGGGGACCACTTGCTTCATAAGACCAACAGTGGCCCAGTTGGCTGCCACCGCCACCAAATTACGTAAGGCAGGTGGGACCACTTGTCACGTGGATGGGCCTTCCTACAAACGGCTTTGATAAAAATAAAATCTCCTCTAATCCCCTCCCCACCAATCATATTCTTTCTCCCACGTGGGAACTCTGACCCCACCACCCCCAAGACATCACCTCATAACGACCCCTATTTTTTTAATCATAATAATAATAATATTTAGCCGCCTTTATTTTATTTTATTTTATTTTTGATAGGTACACAGCATCAGAAAAACAAAGTAACGAAAGATTACAATTAACAAGTTCAACGAACATTTGACAGAGATCTATCGTAATACGAAAGAAATTCGGAACAAAATCCAATCAAACAACGGACAAATTAAGAACGTGAGCATAACCAGTTTATCAACAAATCAAAGTTTTCTTTTCTTTTTAATAAAATTAAACGAATTAAATTTTCAATTCTTACTAAAAAATAAATATATTACAATTTGAGGAGATAGGAGACACGGTAATTTTGTGTCTACGTATTGGTAAATGTAATGGGTTCCATCACAATTCACAACTGTATACGTCTAGCAAAGTTTATTATTAACAAATACAAAGATAAAACGTCACTAAATTTCCCGATTTGTGTTATTCAAAAATTATTGGACAAATTAATTAAGAACATTTAATTTCTACCAATAGTAGTGATCTTTTAAATTTAACTTTTGTATAAAATAAATTTTTAAAATATATTTTAAGTTTATATTGTCACATTAGTTTTTAAATTTTTCAATTTATTTTATAAAACTTTTGTATAAAAGTGTCTTGATTCGTAAAATTTACAAAAAAAAAAGTAAAAAAAATTCTGCAACGACTAAAGATGATCTAAGGGTATTTTCTTTTTGGCGTGATTTTGAAAAGTGATTTGATAAATCATGTAATTTAGACAATCCATGACTCTTTTTTTTCTTGATAAACAACGATGTTTTAAAATCCTGTGAATTCATAATCTAAATTGGAATTTTGAAAATTTTGCCAATTTAGTGTAAAGACGATGTATGATTTTATAAATCTCTCTCCATCCTCAAAAACACTAATCTCTTTATTATCAAAATCAAATCTCTTCATCATACCTCTACATAATATAAAAGATCGACATTTTGCTCTTCTTTTAATAAAAATAAGTCTGCAAACTCAAATAAGTTTACTGTTTCCATTGTAATATTTTTCATGCTATTCGTATTTATGAAATATTTCTTACACAAAAGATGAATTGATTTATTTAAAATTAAACTTTTATTGGAAGACTATACTATAAATATTTAAATACATGAATTTTATTTTGAGAGAAACGGAGTAATGAATTTATAAATTTATGAGTTTGAGCTATTCAAGTTCATAGAAAGATCCCAGGTGCAACTTGTTAAACTTATTATATATAATATGTAAAATTGGATCTTTCGATATGATTATGGCAAGTGGTATGTTATTTGATTATATTCTAAAATTAAATGTTCTAGTATATATGTTATCCACTATTCTTCGTTGCTCCTAAACCTTTTTTTTGTTTGTTTACCTAATTGTGAGTAATTTATTTTAGTTGCTTTTTAGTGTTTCAACTAGTATTATATATTAAGAACATTTAGTTTTAAGGTTGCATACTTTAATTTATTAGTTTTCTTATATGTTAAGAGCATGTAGTTTTTTTATTTTTTATTTTAAAAAAAAAGCTATGTTTCTATTTTATATAATGTTTCTAGTTTTAATTCTCAACGACTCCACAGATATATCATTAATGATGTTCTTTACACTATTGTTTAATTAGTAATAATTTTGATGTAATTGTCTAACGTAATGAGAAATTCATATCCATAATTACTTTTAATTTTCATTGTTGCTTGTTTTTTCAAAAAAATAAATTTATCACTGTGTGAGTTCGTCCATGAAATAAATCCAACCATATATATGATTTTAAAATCTCGAGATTTTGACCGTAAAATCTCATAGTTAAAAATATCAAAGAATTGATATATGATGCAAAAAAATATGGTATTTTACAATCCCATAATTTATTAAATCCTATAATTTTAAAATTCAAAAAAAAAAGAACACAGTGTAAATGACAAACACGCAGTCATTAAAACAAAACGCTAAGTTTATTTTATCATTATACAAATTTTTCGTTCAAACGAATTTAATAGGGTGGTGATGTTGGCACCCCCAAAAACACTTGGTAACACTCCCACTTTAATTCGGTCATTCGCAATCAAGTAAAGTGTCTATTATTCGGTTGTTGAGGACCGAATATAAGTATATATACTCGGTTCTTGACAACCGAGTAAGGCATTTTCAAGTTTTTTCAAATTTTTGCAAGTTTATATTCGGTCCTTCACAACCGAATAACCTATACGTTATTCGGTTGTGAATGACCGAATGAAAAGTGAAAGTGTTTTCAAGAGATTTTGGGGGTGCCAACATCACCACCCATTTAATATCATTTCTATAATCTGGTGGGTCTGCTCGTTTAATTTATATATTTGTATATTCTCCGTTTTTGATTGATGATGCTTCAATTTATAATAAAAAGAAATTGTAAAAAGTTTAAGAATAAGTGTGCTACCTTTAAAGTTGATCAATGTTTCTCTCTCAAATACTCAAATCAATGGATTTTCAAAAGTTGACACGTGTGATACAAAACTAGCTAGTATACCAAATTACAATGATAATTCCAATGTATGTTATTGTTAACAATATAATTTAATTTTTTCTTAAAAGAGAAATTGACCATTTAATTTGAAATTAAAAAAATATATTATTAATTTAGAAGAGAGTGCATCCATCATTTCTTGATCGAATTTTTTTCATACAATTGGCATGGTCCCAAAGTTTGCAGTAGAGCTTGTTAGAATGGTTTAGACATTTTTGGAGTTACGGTCCCAAATTTTGTAAATTAAGTGTACAGTGAGTAGTCTTTATTTTTTACAATTTCTGAAAAGAGCTTAATATATTAAAAGGTAAAATTATTGATATTTTTTAAAGCTGAAATTCTTGATAGTTCAAATGAATATTTTTACATTTAAAAAAATATTTTCAATACATTAAAAATGTGCAAAATAAATTATCACTACAAATTCTTAAAGTTTTAAAATATTCTAATTGATTAGATGTTATCAACCTTACCTAATATTAAATACTACTTAATTTAAAAGTTTACAAATATATTGAGAAGGTGTCATGATTTAGAAAAGGAATACATGCTAATGAATTTATAGCACAGTAATAATATAATAAGCGTTGACTAACATTTTATAAAAATAAATAAACATTGGGATTCGAAAGTTATCCATTAAAATGAAAGAAAAAAGGGTTATATATATAAAGAGTAATGTTAACCTGTATTCTATACATGATAAATATAAAAAAAAATATGCATTTAATATTATATTAATTTTCAAACAATAGCTAATTTTTTTATATTTATAATATATTTAAGATAGACTCTTATGACACATTAACAGTATTTATATATAAATATGATATTAGATAGTGTTTAGTTACCCACCTACCCATCCACCAAATATATGACTAACTAATATATAAATAAACACCTTTTGCTTTCTTAATTTATCTAGTAGTTGCTTCTTCCTCCTCCAACCCTACTCTCTCTCTCTCTCTCTCTCTGTTCACATAGAAACTCTAGCTGCTTCTAATAAGTTCACTATATATATATTTATATAAAATTATAAAGAATACATATATGTATATATAGAGAGAGATCATGGGTGAATCTTCTGCTTCATATATTCATTTGGTAAGTTCATTATATTTCAGTATATATAACATATTTATATGTTGTAATGTCTTTGTTCATGTTATGGTGTATATTTAATGTATATATTTGTAGATAGATATTTTTTAATGATATATGATAGGATTATAAATAAATAAATAAATATATGTACGTGACACGCGCGGGCGTATTACATATATATGTATATATATGCAGGTGCAACACCTAATAGAAGAGTGCATCATATTCAACATGAGCAAGGAAGAATCAATGGAAGCCCTCTCAAAACATGCAAATATTATGCCAGTTATTACGGCCACTGGTTAGTCATATTAAACAATTTAAAATACTCCCATCTTTTTTGTATGGATGATATTTGGTTTAATTTTAGAATTGAATAATATATTAAAAGCTATAATCGATTAATTTGGTTATCTTATATATATACAATAAAAATATTAGTTGATGTTCAAATTTCTTTCGGTCACCATCTTTGCCTCTTCTGGATGAAAATTTCTATTTTCTTTTCTTTTTTTTTTAAGATGAAATGAGTATAAATATATTGTGTCGTCTAAGAAAAAAATTGTTGGAGTGAAATTTGTGTTTAAGAGGGTACTCGTGTTTTAGAGTGCTTAAGATTGCCATTAAAAAAAGATGTAATTCATATGTAGCATCATTTTATTGATTATGATAAGAAAGATTCACGTCTGTTCACATATACACCACTGCCATATCATTAAAAGGTTATAATTTTTTAACTTAATTTCAGGCTCTCGTAACACTAACATATATCAAATCATATATGTATTTATTTGAGCAGAAACTAATTCTGGGGTGAATATAAGATTAATATTTTTTAAAAAAATTAATTGATGTATTTATTTATATGTATATTGTAGTGTGGAAGGAGCTGGAGAAAGAGAACAAGAATTTCTTTGAGGCGTACAAGAAGAAAAGAGAAGAGAGAGCAAATGAAATGGAGACTAGGCAAAGAATCCACCAGATTCTCTTGGATTCGGATTCGGGTTGTATCAACAAAGACACCAACTAATGACCATGTGAGTTGCTAGTAATTGCTTCTCCCTTTTTAGAGACAACGATGGTTGACGGGACAGTAATTTTATGCGGACATATTTAATAAGATCATTATGGGTCGATTAAAATACCAAGTTTATATTATATTTATTAAAATTTTATTTTAACTAATAAATACTTATTATATTAAAATATTATTTATGTTTCAGATAAATGTACACGTAAGAAATAAAATCGGCAGTTGTAGCGCCACCTGTAATAAATAGTATCCACAAAGGAGGGTTGGTTTCTTTTTTCGCTAGACTAGATTTAGACAAAGAGCAATATTGTATCATCAAATAAAATTGATTGTAGATAGCGAAACGCTGTCGTTTCCGACTTTTTGGGAAAGCGTGATGTGTGCTGGTTGATTGCGCGGGGGGCACTGTTGCGTTAGGTTCGGACACGTGGGAACACGTGGCGCTGCCCCATTGCCCTTTATCGCAGGCGGTAATGGTAAATGTGCCAATGTACAATTTTTTGCCATTTGTTTTTATTTTCTTTCCGAAAATTGGGCTTTGCTTTTTCTAGGACGGTCCGGTCACAATTTATTATTATAAAATAAAAGTGGGTAGGTTAGAAACACACTACTTGGATATAATTTTCTTTTATTTAGGGGTTACTATTGACATACACTATTTAACTTTCTAATACTCTATATTTTTTTAACACTTTATAAATATATTTTTACTTTTTCTAACACTCCACCACTCCACATTTAATTTTAGGATTAATTAACATTAATCTAAAAATCACTCCAATCTTACTCTATACCAATCTACTCTCTCTCATTTTCAATTTTCTTCTTCCACAAATCAACCCATTGCCATTAACGATTTTTCAAAAATTATGGTTGGAATTAAGCATTCAACTCTCTCTATAATTCAAAAAAATAAATCTCACCATTCACTCCACAAATCTCATCTTTGATATTCTTATTTTAACTTTTTCTTTAACAATCTAATTGTTATACTCTTTTTTCCTTGAACTTTTTTATTATTGGCTAAAAAAAGTTCCACCAGTGCACACACCACATCAAAAAAAAATTCTGCCATGGATGAAGGTATACTCGGTTCCTAGGAACCGAGTGTTGTTCATCATACTCGGCCGAAAGGAACCGAATAAAGCACAAGTCACTCGGTCCTAAGGAATCGAGTGGAATTGAAAAAATAACCCAAAGCTTAACTCGATTCCTTAAGATCGAGTAAGTTGTACAACACTCGGTTCCTAAGGACCGAGTAAGCTGTACAACACTCGGTTCTTAAGGGCCAAGTAAAAATTCTTCGTGTTTTGTTTCTGTTTTTTAATTTTTTTGCGTTTGTTTGTATCCAATGATTTATAAATGAAAAGAAACGTAAAGTAATAACTAAAATATAAGTATCCTACTTCTTTTAGAGATGAATGATGAT
Source organism: Lonicera japonica (assembly GCA_021464415.1). Lineage (NCBI taxonomy): Eukaryota > Viridiplantae > Streptophyta > Magnoliopsida > Dipsacales > Caprifoliaceae > Lonicera > Lonicera japonica. Next base: position 73,131,266 of record CM038465.1, read on the forward strand.
TTGGATGGTGGAGGTACCAACAATGATGGAGGTGGTGGCGGCAATGGTGGTGGCGGTGATGAAGATGAAGAAGATGAAGAAGAAGAAGAAGAAGAAGAGGCGGCAATGATACTGGTGGTGGTGGTGGTGATGATGATGATGAAGTTTAAGGGAGTGTTTAATGTTTTAATTATTAATTAAAAATAAAAAAAATGGTGTGTGTCAATAGAATAATCAACATTTTTTGAAGGGAGTGTTACAGAATAAAATGGAGTGTATCATTAGCAGCCCCCTTCATTTATTCAATATATATTAAATAAATTAACGTTTTTTTGTTATATATGGGTTGAGTTAGTGTTAAATAAAAATAAAATATATATTAATTCAATCCATATGCATTAGACTAATGTTAGAAAATAAAGCGAAATTTCTCAATAGCACCATTCTTTTTAGACACAATTTACAAGTTAAGATTTTATTATATTGTTATTGCATATTCAAATTGCGAGATTATTTTTTTAAAATATGATTAAATATTAAAATTCACTATAAGAAATATTTTACTTTCTTTTATTGCGATGGAATTATTGTATTTTTAAAATGTGTAGGAGATTTCGATGGCAAGGACAAATATATTTTTTTTCTATTTGTTCAATGATATATATTTTTGGCCAATTGTTTGCATGTCAAAAGTTTTAAAAAATGACATTATGTACTAAGATATTTTAATTAAAAATTAAATAATAAATTAAATTAAATAAATTTGAAGATAATATACCAACAATGGCCTTTAACAAAAAATAATTAAAAACTCAAGAAAAATTCAAATTTCCATGAAGAAATTGAGTTAGTTTTGGTTAAAAGATGAAAAATAAATTGAGTTAGTTTTGGTTAAAGGATGAAAAATAAATTGAGTAATAGGGGTGATATCCTCTTAATTTTTAAGTTTTTTTTTTTTTAAAAAAAAATTAAGGGAGGTCTAAGTCTCTCCCTTAATCCTACAAATAAAGAAAAACACTCCCCTCCCACCCCATGAGTCGAACCCTCGACCTCAAGTCAAGGGTGGAGGTTGCCTACCACTGGGTCAACCACTCTCCCCCTCTTAATTTTTAAGTTTTTCCATGAAGAAATTTTCTTTGTTTGGTAGTGAATAAAAATTTTCCCCCAAAATATAGAAGAATGGAGGATATCTATTCATAAAGTGAACAACATCTCTCACTTTATTTTTCATCTTTTTACACAAACTAATTAATTTTTTTTATTTTTTTTCATCTTTGCAATTAAACGGAGCCTAAACGTTGAATTTTCATCCGGGGGAACATAGACTCTACAATGTATCTTTTTGATTTAATTTGTTTTATTTGCATATAAACGACTTAGTTGTAAAAATCTGTGCGTGCAAATAGTTTCAATTTCAATTCTGGACGTAGATGATTTTTTTAACCATTACCATTATATTAGCCTCTAATGACGTACATTATATAAATGGTGGTTATAAGAAATAAAATGTCTCAAATTATTAGTTTAAAGGTCAGCTTTTAAATTAAGAACAAAATATTAATTATTTTAATTAATTAAATTAAATTTCAATACGACCATTCTTAAAGATAAATAGAATAAAATAAATATAAAATTAAATTCAGAATTCAATCATTTGTTACAAAAGTGTTGGACAACAATACCTCTACCTAAATATTCTACTGCCAATTTTTTGTGATTTTTTTTTCAAGAAAAAAAAATATGTATTATTGAAATATTGATATTTTTTTTACTTTACTTTCGCGTACCAACCAAACACCGGAAAGGAAGCTAAACAGTATTTCTTAAATATTTTTCATACTTTATTAAACACAGGAAATGAAATCTCATAGGAACTTTAGTTTTCCACCCTCATGAAAAAGATAAAAGAATTGATTTCCCTTCTATTAACCAAACGGGACCTTATGGATGATTTCTGAACATAGAGATACTAACAAATGTTGTGAATCACGAGGAATATAAATTGACCAAGTAGGGAGAGAGTATTGTCGAACATGGATATATAATTGTGACTCATCTCTACCTTATCTTGTGTAGAAGTAAATTGTAAGGTTTATATTTCTTCTAAAAAGGTAGAATTATTGCTAACAAATTGAAATAAATTTGGGAAACTTTTCTTAAAAGATTATCCTTATTTAAAAAAGTCGAGACTTGAATTAGATTGATTTTGAAATATTTGGGACCTTAGATTAATTTTTTATTTTAAAAATATAAAAGTCAAATTTAAATTCTTAATTGCAAGCGAATTGATAGCAAAACTGAGCCTGCAACTAGTAAAAAAGTTTGCTCGTTTCATCATCTTATTTAAATAGATATTTTTTAAGCAAAACAGGACGTCATTAGTTATATTTAACAATATATAGTATATTATTCTCCATATTGAATCAATTGAAAAAAAAACACTCCATTTATGGGCGTAAGAATATAATTAATATCATTATGATAAAAGGGCGGGTATGTAATTATAATGCAGATATATTGTTATCTATATCTATGTTATATTATAAAAGGAAATTTTAATTCAACCACCTTAGTGAGGTTGTATCAAATATTATAAAATTCTAATAATACCCTCAATTAAAGTCATTTATAATTTATATGTGAGATAATTAAAAAGGGTAAAATAGTACATCTCATTCTAATCTCTCTTCAAAGTGAGACACGATCTCCCACTCTCTCTTTGTTTATCTATCTACTAATTATTTCTCTATGTAGTTTCTTCCTATTTATAGAAAATGAATAGTGTAGTACATTTAAAATAAATATTCAAAACTAACTTTTAGAGAGGGAGAGAGAGTGGAGAACCGTCAAGAATCTCTCTCTAGCAATCCTTCATCTATTAATGGAATATTTTTTTTTAGGAATATTATAATATAAGTGTTGATATTAATGAATGTGAAAATGTTGGGTACAAAGTTTAGCCAAAAATTGAAAAGCGATCAGTTAATCTATTTTTATTTTTTCTTCTTTAAGAGAGATCTCTTAATCTCAAGAAGTAAATAGTGGCAAATAATTAAGCTATCGAGTTACTGGTGTTTGAGATCTAATTTAGGGCATAACAGAAAATAAGAGAAAGATGGAGAAGTGCTAAATCAGTAAATAAAATAATTTCGAATAGTGCTAAATTTATCCGATTTTTGTATAAACTTATTATAACAAATAATTGTGTCATTATTCAAATAAAATGAAAAATGCATTTCACATTACATATGTTGTTCCTATAATTTACGTGAGTGATGCTAATTAGTTATACATAAAATCTATAAACAGTAAAATAAACAAAATATTTTTTTACTACAATTCTTCTAATCAATCGCAGTAAAATAATTTTAACCATCTACATTTACATTTTAGTTACTTAAATAAATTGTGTAGTCTATTTTTTAATAAAAATATGGGTGGTTTAAATCCCTCTCTCTTTTTTTTTGTTTTTTTACTGCAAATAAGAAAGAACTCTCTCCACTCTAGACGAGATTTAAACATGATGCTTTTCAGATCTAAATGGAAGGCTTTACCATCGTGCTTTATGTCATTATTATTTTTATGTTGGATCGTGACGCCTTTTGTAATTATCATACTCTTAATCAGTGGGGCAAGAATCTTTTTATCTTCTCATTTAGTGACTTGAGCAAAATTTCATTCATACTTAAAATTAAATATCTTTGCCTGTATGCCTATATATGTCAGTTTATGGGCAATCCAAGCTATTCATTTTTTGGGTTTGACATTTTGGGCAATTGACTTTTAAAAATATCATGGGCAACTTGATCACCTTTTTAATTTTCAACTACTCAAATTTGGTATAGTCAATGTAGTTTAACAAAAAAAAATGAAATATAATATTGAAAAAGAGTACAATAAATTGATCGAAGTAACAAATATCCTTTTTCATAGGCTTGTTTAATAAAAAAGCTAAAAGTAACCTAAGGTATTTATATATTTTAACGGAAATTTGAAAAAGAGATGCATAAGATATTTGTTACAATGTTGCCTATTTTTTTCTTAAATTTTATGAAAAAAATTTATTTCTTCATACCGAAAGAATTTCCAAACCACATCCTTAATGTTTTTGTTTGGTTTTTCACTTTTTCTTCTTAATTCTATAGAAGTGCTTACGAATGTCAATGCGGATTTATCAAATGTTATAGGAGAAATAATGCACCCAAGTAATCCTTGAAGATTGTCTACTATAATTCAATTTCAACACATAAATCCTCAGCTGCATCGAATTGTTTACTACAAAAATTCTTAAACTGAATGCAAAAAAATGATTTTTCAATGCACACGCATAGTGTGTGCCCGAAAGCTAATTAATATAAAAAGGAAAAAGGGCCCCTTACTTTTAAGGGGCAAAGTAGTTAGGATACCAATTTTTGGATTTTTTTCATTTTACCCTTGATTTTGTTTAAAGAAATATTAAATTATAATTGGGACTTGAACTATTGATTTCTTGGTTAAGAAAACAAGCACTTGACCATTGAGACACTTTTTCATTTATTAAATTAATTTTAATTTGACCTAAATATCTCTATACATAAGCATTGCTTGTGCATTAATGTCTAATTCTAAAAATGAAGAATTCTTCACGGTAGAACTTACTTGTTAATATGTTAAGAAGGCCCTCATTATCCATTGTTAGTTTTACCAAGTAGACGGGGAAACCCTCTATTCTTTTTTGAAATACGTCATTACCACAATGCGGACAATAAAACTTATATTAAGCCGTTTTCATATACTTCGACCAATTTTTAATTTGTTTGGGCGATAAGAATATTATTTTTTTCGGTCTAATGTGTTTAGAAGCTTAATCTTATAGAGTACTGGCCTCACATAATGGTAACAAAAATTGAAGCTTACCAGCACAATCAGGGGTTAAATTGAATAATTAATGTTTTGTTTACATGTTGACACTACTAAACGAAAATAGAGTCATAAAACATATAATTTTATTATCTTTATTTATTTATTTATTTATATTGCTAGTCTTTTTATTTGAACTTGTCTTATTCAAGCATTTTATATATTTTATTTAGTACATTGATTATACAATTTATTTTATATTATGAAGCTGTAGTGTACGGTTGAAAGTAAAAAAAAATATATGGAGACAACTTAATTAAAGAGATCAACTTGTTAATGGCTCAGTAACTTTGTAACTTAGATAAGAGGTAAGGGTTCTAAACTAAGTAAAAAATCATATTTTAAGTATTAAGTATGTCAAGGTCACTCTGTGTATAGTATGTTGCACGAACTAAATTAAAAGTTAAAATAGCATTCAAAAGGTAACATGGATGAATGAAATAATAATAATTATTTTTGTATATCACCATATGGATTAATTCTGAGAAGTTCTTAAAATTACGGTGGATTTTTCTTTATATAATAAGATATTTTTACAAAGGAATATTTAATTTAAATATGAGTACGAAGGGGTAAATAAGGAACTTACTCGGGAATCTTATTGACTTGACTTGGCCACGGATTGAGATGATTAACCAGTGACCTTATTGAATCTTCTCGATATTGGTTGTGTCAGAAGCATTCACTAAATGTCATTAAGTTGGATTCATGATAATTAAGTTCAGGTTTGATATTTATATTATTGTAGCCAACTTGTACAATGAGAAGTGCATGTGTTGTACAATGCATTGAAATTGAAGATAAATTGCATAGTACAGTAGCCTTGGGGTGTGTGTTTGCGCGCATGCGTGGCATGTCAGTTTGCAGGTACTCTGAGATATGATTAAAATGTGAAAATGGAAAGATGTTCGAGATATGACAAGTTAACAAATTACTCAGCATATTAGTATAACAACCATAAATCATTAAAAAAAAGTAATAATAAAATACAAGCCATGATTATCAACTTCTAAACGAGAAAATATGGGATATGTTCCCTTCTAGACACTCGGTGTTAACATCACTAGGTAGCCTCAAACCCGAATCAAATGATTCGGTTTCGGTTAAGCTTTTTGATTTTTTGTTTCAATTTTTTTCGGTTTGGTTCATTCAATCGGTTTTGTAATTGGCCTTATCACCCGTAATGGTTAAAGCTTCTCCTAAAATTTTTCTGGGCAAATATTTTTCTTATCTACAAATCTTACCACCTATTCTCACTGGATGCATTAAATGGGTTGTACATTTCCCAATAAAATACAATAAATGTACAACCCATTTAATGCACCCAATAAGAATAAGTGGTAAGATTTGTAGGTAAGTGTACAATTGCTCATCTTTCTATTGTAATGCACTACAAGGAAAATGGTCTTTTGTAACAGGTGAAAAACCGTCACAAAAAGTTAAAATCCGTCACAAAAGCACATTTGTGACGGCTTTGCGACGGTTTTCGAAGCGTTACAAGTTAGGGGGGTCTCAAAAACTCGGTAACAGCTAATTTCTGTCACAAATACTTTTTGTGACGGGTTTGTAACGGTTTTGTCGGTGTTACAAAAACCTTGTCATTTTTGCCAATCTATTGTCACGGTCTATTTGTGACGGCTTGAAGCGTTACTTGTAATATTATTGTGACATCAATTACCGTCACAAATACGTAATTTTGTCTGTCACAAATAATATATTTATGACTAGTTGTTCTCGTTACAAACAAACGTGTACCCTATTTGTGACGGCTTATTAGCCGTCACAAAAAGTATTATACCTTATTTGTGACAACTTATATTAGCCCCGTCACAAAAAGTGATGAACATCGTCACATCATTGCTACCTCGTCCGATTGATATTTGAATGCTATTATTATTAAATTTTCAATTACAACAAACTAGTTGAACATAAATAAAACAAAACTGAATAACGTCAATAGAATAATCTCCATTACATAGTCTAAACCAAACCAAAATACAATATCCAAAAGTATTATCCACCAAAGAACATATCATATTGTTCAATATCAATCTAATCTAAAATTATAAAAGGGTGAAACAAAATAGTCTAAGGCAAGTGAAATCATTGTCTATATCTTTTAAACTTTTTTTCCAAAAAGACATTGTAGTAATCTTGCTTACACAACCTTCATTCCCCTTGCTTGCCCAACCTTCACTCTTCTTCATTCATTTCCTAAAACATATAAAAAAAAGGGTTATCAGACACTAAATAGCTTAAAGTAATATTTGCAACATTAAACTCTTAAAAAAAACTGTATTGATCCCTTTTTACTAATTAAGCACTGTATCGAATCTCCCAAAGCTATCAAATACCATTAAAGGAACTTTAGGCATTTATAATATTCTTGTGAAATTGAGTAACATTCAAAAATAAATAAATAATATCCCTTATGGTACATTTTAATTGTATGTAGATATTTTCAAGTGTACCATTTGAATTAGAAAATACACTAACCTCGTGACAAAAGCTTTCATGTATGTCAAAGTTTGGGCGGTGAACACTTGATGAAGTGGTAACCTACTCGTATACAATTTTAGTTATCAAAAGCTTATAATAAATATAAATATTTTAAATGTAAATTATAATATATATGAGACAAATAAAATTACACTGCCAATGCTAGATGGGCCGTTTGCACCACGCAACTCCGCTAGAACTTCATCCCGAGTGGAAGCTTGCATAATCGTCATAGCCTCTTCAATTCTTCAATTGATCTCTGCATCACGCTCACTAATTAGTTGATAGAACTTTGTGTTGAACTCTAATCTAATCTCCTCGCTTATCTTGTTGAACTTAACTTCTTTGGTATTATTTCTTTTGCTAAAAACTACTTGTGAGACCAACAACTTGGGTAAATACCCCATATCTATAAACTCGATGGTTCATTGATCTGCTTGGTTGACTACTAATCTGACCTTCAAGATCAGAAATATCATCTGCACCATAATCTACTTATAGATACAGTTTATTTTTTCTATTAGCATTCTAATAAATTAGTAATACTATAAGATTTTTGAAATATATATGTATATAATTAGTAACACTAAGATTTTTCAAAAAAAAAAAAAGAAAATTATATAACCAGCGGGTGATGTGTAGTAACAACCCTATAAAAACTATTCTAATATTTTTCTATTATAAGTGTGGAGTCCATATATATAGGGTGAATATGAAATAAAAGCAAATTCCAAAACCATTAATATTAAAATAAATGAAAAGGTTCAAAAAAAGAAAAAATCATACCAATAATCGTTGACCTACTTAGTTGACATACTGCTAGTCTAATCTAAACGGTTAGCGATATCGTCTGCACCATAATCAAACAAACAAACAGCATAAAACAATTTATTTTAACTAACTATGACAAATGGTGTAAGGAAAATGAAGCAATAATATACACAAATACATACAAGCTTAGTAAAATAGTGTAAACAGGACTGGCAATTCAAGTTCACGTGTCGTGTTCGAATTGTGTTAACACACAAGTATTACAAGATTATTGTCAACCTGAACACGACTCGTTTAACTAATCATGTCATTATATTAACTCGAACACAACCTGTTTATTTTACAGGTTACACGACACAACCCGACTAACTCTTTTAATAAATAGGTCGTTTTAAACATGAAACTCTACACTACACGATTAACCTGTTAAGAAAATAATGACAGTCAAGCCTCATGTGAAAACAATTAACTTGTCTTATAATAGTTTTAAATTTTTAATAAGTAATAATAAGTATCACCTAATACCAAAATTCAATATTTAATGAAAATAATATGATAATAAATAATCTAAAGTCAAAATAGATAGCATTTCATCACCCAAGTAAAAACATAAAAAATCACTAGTCTACTACCAATACTCAAAATAAGAATATCATGTCGAGTTCGTGTCAGATTGGCTTGTCGTGTCAAATATTGCCAGCCCTAAGTGTAGTCAACTTGTGAATACAATTTATTTTTTCGATTAGCATTATAATAAATTATTAACACTATAGGATTTTTCAAAAAATATATATATATATATATATATATAAACACCAGTTGACAAATTGTATGCCACTGGTAATATATGCTACTAATAAATTAGTAACAGTACAAGATTTTTCTAAATAATAAAAAATATATATATAACTAGCATGTGATGTGTAGTAACAATCCTATAAAAATTGTTCTAATGTTTTTATATGTGACTAGTAATTCAAGATGTGTAGATAACGTGTCTTTTAAGTGATAAAGTTTCCATATCTTCTTAAAATTATTTTATAGGCTTGTGATCCATATTATGGTAGGATGATGGCAGCTTATGGTTAGACTTTGGTAATTTATTCTTCATGCATCATCTTTGGCAGCCATAAATATTGGGTTAAGAATACTTCTTATTTTTTTAAGAAAGCTCTAGCCCCCGAAAGGCATTAGAGTATATATACCTTTAATAACAAAAAAGGTGGGAGGAGACATAAGCCCTCCTCCAATGCTAGAAAAACCAAAAAACTTCATATTACAAGTGTGAGCTTAAAGGTGGTTAGACAACCAACAGAAAGGAGGATTGCAGGATGGACTACAAGAATAATCCTGTAAGTCCATCTTGCAATATCGAATAAGGATGGTCTTATTTCTAATTGATTCTCCAAAAAAAAAAAATGACATTCTTGGTATATTATTGTGTCTAATAAGTTTAAGTGTGTTTGTCAGGTTTCTCATTTACTTAATATTGCATCAGCCAACACTTCATTTGCCTCTCGAAATGGCATCACGGCCCTTTTTGTAAATGCCAAGCAATAAAATGGGATTCTTGACACTAACAAAGACCAGCAAGTGGTCTAAATATAAGTGTTTTGGTCATTTATAAATTGTCTTTCCAAGTGTTTCAAACACTTGTAATTTACCTTTGTTAGTGTAGTGGGTGTAAGGAAAAGGAAGCAATAATATACACAAAGACATACAATTTTAGTGAAATAGTGTAGTATTGTAGTCCACTTATAGATACAGTTTAGTTTTTATGTTAGCATTCTAATAAATTAGTAACATTATAAGCTTTTTCAAAAAACCAAATAAATATATATATATATATATATATATTACCACCAGTTGACCCAACTGTATGCTACTAATAACCTATCCTACTGTTGGAGTTTTGTCAAGCATTTCCCTACTGAACTAAGTATGTGACACATATCCAATCTTTTATACCAGGTCACCAGCTTTAGAAAGAAAACTTCAAAACAACAACCCACAGTGAGCCGAGTGCTTGCCATTTCTTTTACAGGTCACTATCATCAACTTGATTGTTTACATGTAAAGGCTATCTTCTTTTTGGAAAGCTAGTATATTCTATATTCGACCGTCTAAATTTCAACTCCAACGCCCCTCTAAAACTCGAATCAACAGGAAGAGGCCTAAAAAATTTATCCACCGGAGACGGCCCATAGGAACCCCTGTCCCACCGGGATACTATGACGGAGAAGGAGCTTCAAATCTTCCTAATGGACCTCTTAGACCATTACTGCCTCTAAGATCCACAAAATCGCATTTCTCACAGAAGGATCGGTGAGTAACCATTCACTAGACACAGATCTTAACGGAGCTCCACTTCTAGCCGACTTGGAAGAAAATGGGTCGTCTGAGCCCCACGAGGTAAGAGCTTCCTTCTTGTTGGCAAAAAATTGCCACGCTCCAAGGAGGAAAAGAATGAAAAACAGAACCAGACTACTCCACATTATAGAATTGAATTCTCCTTTAGACACCGGTAGATTAGATCGATGCATACCCACATAACCACTTCCTAGACTAAGGATAACAAGCTTTTCAATGTCACTAATTACTCAGTATATTAAAAATGGTAGAAACTGGCAATTAATTCGTACAATCCCGACTAAACCAGGAGGAGGGGAACAATGGTTGAATAATTGTTCCACTAATTACTCAGTAATAATTGTTCCATTAGTTACTTTTGAAACTAAACCCTACTCTTAATTTTAAACTAATTATATATATATATAGAGAGAGAGAGAAGGAGGCTTACTTGGAAGTGGATTTCGCTGGTTAGGGTTAGGGATTTGGAGGTAGAGCCTCAGCAGTGAACAATGGTAGTGGTGGTGGTGAGTGATGGCGGTGAGCGACAGTGGTGAAGATGGTGAACAACGATGGAGGGGACTAGGGTTTCGAGGTAGAGAAGAGGTGATTGTGATGATGATTAGCGATGAGGATGAAGAGGGCGGAGCGGTACTGAGTGGGAGGGAATAAGGGTTCTCAACGGGAGGGAGGAACGGGGAGAGAAGGGGTTTTGGTTGATTTGGGCGTGAAACGTATTTGGATTTATTAAACTTATTATTATTTTTTTAGTAAATCATATATGCCAAAAGCATTCTAACTATGTTTTAAATTTTAATTAAGCCCTTAAATTTGATTTTGTATTAATTAAACTCTTAAATTATTCAAATTAAACACTAATTACTGTTCCGTTCAAATTCTCCATTAAATAAAATAGATTAAAGGATTTTTTAGTCACTAATTTAGTTAATTGGAAAAAAATGAAGAAAATTAGAAGAAAAAAGATAAACAAGCAAAATAGTTTAAAAAAATATGGAAAATTTAAAAATTGTTATTGAAGTGTTACAAGAACATTAATTATTTTTTAAAATGTCAAGCCAATTCTTCCTGCCTTCGCCATCTTACTTCTTCCATCTTCAATTTTTGTACAAATCACAAAAAAACAACAACTTAGAAAACCCAAAATAAAATATTTATCTACATATTTACACATATATTAATACATATATATATATATATATATAAATAGATGGTTCATTATAAGTGTATTAATTAAATGAGTTTCATTTCAATGATACATTTATTTATATGTATACACACATGTATAAGTGACTAAAAAGCCCTCAATCCATGAAAGATTTGAATGGAAGAGTTATTGGTGTTCAATTTGATTAGTTTAAGAGCTCAATGGAAAGAAAATTAAGCTTAGGGACTTAATTGAAACTTAGGACATAGTTTAAGGACTTCTTGTGTCATTTACTCTTTGTTTTAACAGGCGGTTGTTGTGGAAAAACAAGCGCATGTCTTCCCTTTGGCCTTCCGTAAGGCGGAAAAGCTTTCCGATTGATGGCAATGGACAAAGAGGTAGCAAGAAAAGGAGAAGAGCTCGTTGGCCAAAAAAGTAGCCAAAAAAAGAGGAAAGCGATGGCTGGAGAGATCTCCACAGGAGGATGGGAACAATGGTCGAATGGCAAGGGAGCCATTGTCAAGATTATTATTTTTGAAAAATCAAATCTAAAGCAATTATCTTTTTTTACATTATTCAAAATGAGATTATTTTTTGTAACAACTCGCTAAGCCGTGACAAATAAGATTATTTGTCACAGTTTTATGTTTAACTGTTGCAAATAACTTTCTATTTGTAACGGGAACATATCTGGCCGCGACAAATAATTTTATTTGTGACGGAACTAAAATCCGTGACAAATAAATGCTTTTAGTAACGGTTTTCGAACTGTTACAAAAACATTTGTCACAAAAGGCCCTTTTTCTTGTAGTGATGACACACTACTTATACCCAGCCTATGAAAAACTTCATCCCTAAGGGGTTGGCCTAGTGGTAAAAGCGAAGCTGGGATGTGTGGTGAGGCGTCCGTCCCATATTTGATATCTCGTGGGCATAATCCTTAGGGCCATTCGTAATGATATTTCTTACCTTTACTAACTTATAAAGTAAAAATAATAAAAAATGAAATAAAAATGAAAGACTTCTTTTAAAATTTATTTTAGTTATAAATATGGTTTACAACATCTATACATTAAAAAATAGCTTTTTTGAGTTATCCTTATTTATAATACGAAATTATAGATATCCCCTATTTTCATAATCCTTTTACTTAACTCCCCGCGATTTAACAGACCCTTAACCCCGTCAAAAAGTATGGCGCCCTGATCATTTTGCCTTTATCTTCAACCTTCCTCCGTTATCCTTAAAACAAGTACCTTAATTTGTTCCTATATCTACTTACCAATAAAAAGAAAGATGTTGGTAACAAGCATGGCAATCTAGAAAATTTAAATATAGATCTAGGCAATGATTATTATCAAGGTCAAAATAAAAAGGAGAAAATGGCGATGAACCTAAACCCAAAATAATCTAAACCCCCTTACAAAATTCACAAATTCAACTCGCCATGAACATGAATCAATGAAACTTCGAGAGAAAAATCACAAATTCTTCTCACCAACAACATCCTGAATGTATACTCATATAAAATAGGAAAGATAATTTTTTTATAAAGAGAGAAACCAATAACAAAGGAATCCGATGTTCAGAAATTTCGGCGACTGTGCCGCCATCGTCTAAGCAATACATTTCTGGTGATGATGAACGATAAAAAAACTTATCAAGTTGTGTATTGATTTCAACAAAACCTTTGTGGGTTGCGAAATTAGGTCACTTTAATTACATGGATCGATATTAAGTTGCCCTCACTTTGAAGAAGAATAACAGAGCGAGAAGAAAAAAAATGCAGAGGAAGATAATCGTATATATATGTTTTTTCGCGAAGGTGATAAGAAACGATTCCATATATTTCCATTGCTGTCATTTCAATATGTTGTGATCTTATAAGAGGGAATTGGCCCTAAAATGGTACCCAAATAAACCAGTCATCACATTGATCCTTAAGCTCCACAGAATTCGAGACATCTTATGTTCACTCGATACCATTCAATTCTTTTTTACTTTTTCTTCAGTGTTAAAGCCTCGGAATTCTTAATCTCAGATATATGCAGTTCTGTATGTGTATACAGTCCTGTATATATATGTATGTAGTTCTGTATATATATATATATGTATGCAATTAATTTTTTACAATTTGTTCATAGGAACCATTGTAGTTATAGACGCCATTAATAGAAGCTTGATCGGATTTGGTTATATGTTTTTTTGGGTTTAAATATAGATTTTGAATTTGGTGAATTATAAAGTTGGTATTGATTGAGTTGTTGGGTTTTGTTGAGAGAGATAATGAAATTAGGGTTAGGGTTCATACAAAATCATCTAATGAATAAGATAAGGGTAAAATGGTTGATGCACCATATATTTTTACGGGATTAAAGGTCTATTAAATTAGGGGGGGTAAGTCAAATGATTATAAAAATAAGGCAGTATTTCTAATTCCATATTATAAATAGAGGGGTAACTAAAAAAAACTCTTAAAAAATCGCTTTCTTCATTAAAAGTTAAAGGCAATTGGGCGTAACGGCCCACTTCAATAATAATTATAAAAGATAATTAAAAATTAATAATATAAATTAAGGACACCGCACAAAAAATATACATTAATGCCTCTTCTTTATTTAACTGATAACACAGTAATCCTAATATAACATCTCACGTTTTTAAAAGACACTTAGATCGATTTCGGTCAAAAATTTCAAAACAAAACAACATTCTCTCTCATGAATCATAACGGTTAATCGTCAGTGCCAGAATTATTTCGATTATCAAATCTGATTCATTTGATGCTAAAAACAGTTTAGTACCAATTGTCCAGCACAGAATAACTATATGCTGTTAAAACAGTATTAGCACCAATTGTCTAACACTGGAATGGTGTCAAAAGAGTTTTAGCAGCAAATAGCCAAACATAGAACAATTAAATTCAAACTGTTAAGATAGATTTAACACCAATTGTCTAACATTTGAATGGTGCTAAAAAGGTTTTAGCACTAATAGCCCAACAGATAACAACTAAATTCAAGATGCTAAACCAGATTTATCACCAATTGTCCATAATAGAATAATTAATTACATGGTGCTAAAATAGTTTTAGTACCAATTATCAAACACTGGAATGGTGCTTAATAGGTTTTAGCACGACTATCAAATAGGAAATAACTAAATTTAAGTTGCTAAAATAGATTTAGCACCAATTGTTCATAATGGAATAACTAATCACATAATACTAAAATAGTTTCAACACTAGAATTGTGCTAAAACATTTTTAGCAACAATAGTAAATATAAAACAACTAAATTGAAGGTGTTAAAACTGATTTAGCACAAATTGTCCAACATTAGAATTATGCTAAAATGGTTTTAGCACCAATAGAAAAAAAAAAAAAAAAACCAACTTAAATTCAATGTGTTAAAACAGATTTAACATAAATTGTCCAGAACAGAATAACTAATTTCATGGAGCTAAAACATTTTTAGCATTATTTGTCCAACGCTGAAATTGTGCTAAATAGGTTTTAACACCACAAACGAACACAGATAACTAAACATAATGTTTTAAAACAGATTTAACACCAATTGTCTAGAACAAAGTAACTAATCACATGGTACTAAAACTTTTAGTACCAACTGTCCAACATTATAACGATGCTAAAAAGGTTTTAGCGCTAGCACCATATGTAAACATATATAACTAAACTGAAGGTGTTAAAACATTTTTAGCATCACATGTCCATCAACTTTTTAGCGCCAGCACTATATGCAAACACATATAACTAAACTGAATGTGTTAAAACAATTTTAGCACCACATGTCTATCAACAAATTAAGGACATTGTTCAAACAACTTCGATACCATAAAAACAAAGCAAAAAATCACCAAATTTGACGTAAAAAAAATTAGAATTCTAAAAGCTCTATTAATTCTGAGTGCTTACTAGTATAAACCATCAAATCCATACCTTGATGAAGAATGAAGCGACCGTGTAGAGAAAAATGAACAACGAATACAGAAGACAAATTGAGATAGAGTATAGAAACTGAAAGTAAAAACGTGTAAAAAATGGGATTGTATAGAAAATCTCTCGATCGTGTAGAAAATTTTAGAAAGAGAAATTTTTGATTATGTAGTTTATTATAGATAAAGAAAATTTTGATAATATAGTTGTACAGGAGAGAGAGTACCATTCATGGAAATATTTATACTAAAGGTATATTTGTCCATCAAAAATATGTTTAATTTAAAAAATATAAATAAATAAATAAATCAGAGAACATAAATAAAATAACCCCAAGGATATAAAAAATAAAATAAAATAAAATAAAGTAAAAAATTTAGCCCCGTTTTGAGTCTTAGGGGTTATTTGGTAGATATTTTGAGTTGAGTTTTTAAATTGAGTTTTTTAAATATGGTGTTTGGTAGAATTTAAAAGTATGTTGAAAAGTTGATTTGATTTTTTTTGAGTTTTTTGCAACCAACTAAAAATCTCATAAAAAAATAATCAAAATGGATCTTATTTTATAAATCTCGACGAGTATGTTTTAAATATATATATTTTATTTAATTTTGATTTTTGAATTTAAAGTTATAATATTTTAAAAAAAATTAAAAAGAGAAAATAAAGTTAAAGTTTTTTGAGAAAGTGTAAAAATAAAATTATGTTTTAGTTAAGTTTTTAAAATTTAGATAAAAAAAGAAAAAAAAGCACCACCAAACAAGAAGCTTACTAACAAAAAAAAAATGCAGCAAGGCCCAAATAATTAAGTCCTAAATCTTTTATTGGTCCCATGGCCCGATTCAATTTTATAGAATGCGGTCTTTACACAAATATCTCTCTCTACATTAACAATAGGGTTTTAGAGCGCTCTCTGTAAACCCTAAAAACCATGGAAGCTCTCACTAACATCACCTACCGTCATCTACCACTTACCCCTTCACTTCATCACCACCGTCCATCAATTTCATCACCATTTTCTTCACTCTCTTCTCGACCCCCATTTTCATCACCACCGTTCAAATCACCACGCCTTAAATCATCCTCATTTTATCTCTCTAAATTCCTTCTCCCAAACCTTGAACCCCCCAAATCCCACCCCTTCCAAATCCTAATTCCACCTCCAAACCCTAAATCCCCCAAATCAGAAACCCTAATTTTACCCCCAAACCCCATCCTAAAAACCACGTTAATCACTGCCGTCACCGCCGCCGCCATCGTCCTCGCCGGATTCAACCTCCGGCCGGTCCTCGCGGCCCCTCCTCCGCCGGCCACCGTCGAAGAAGATCGAAACCTGGAGGATCGTTTGAATTCTAACCCTAACTCTAACGACGTCGAATCTCTTAAAAATCTCATGGAATTGAGAATCAAAGAAAAAAAAGTCCCCGAAGCGATCGCTATTCTCGAAAAACTGATCCATATTGAACCGGAAGATCTCGACTGGCAATTGTTGAGGGGCCACATGCATGTCTATCAAGAGAATTTGGAATTGGCGGAATTAGGGTTTAAGGAAATCATCTCGAAAGATCCTTTACGAGTGGAGGCCTATCACGGGTTACTGATGGTGGCTTCTCAATATGATTCTGGATTGGAGGAAATTGAGAAATTGATTAAGAAGGGGATGGAATTGGCCGAGGGTGAGAAATTGAGGGACTTTAAGCTTCTGTACGCTCAAGTTAGGGTTATTGAAGGAGATTATAATGAGTCAATGAAGATTTATGATCAGCTATTGGAGGAAAACTCGAAGGATTTTAGGCCATATTTGTGTAAAGGGATTATATATACGGTTTTGGCAGAGAAAGATGAGGCGGATAAGTGTTTTAAAAAGTATAGGGATGTTGTTCCGGAGGATCATCCTTATGCTAAGCATTTTGATGAACATATGCTTGCAACTAAGCTTTTCTTGCAGAAGGTAGACAATGAAAAAAAGAGATCAAAGACATAAGAGATTTTTCTAAATCTTGGAAGGTTTGTTTCTCTTCTTGAAACTCTTTTGGGTTATACTTGATTATGGATTCTTGGAAATGTGGTTGGTCAATTTAGTTGCGTTAAAATTATGGATAGTACAGGGGGAGGGATTAAAGTAAATTTCAATTTGGAAATGGGTTATCTTGTTATGTGTCCATAACTAATTTTGGGAATGAATCAAATTTCAATTTGGAAATGGGTTATCTTGTTATGTGTCCATAACTAATTTTGGGAATGAATCAAGGGAGAGTTTGAATTTTCCCTTAAGTTTTCTGTTAATTTTCTAGTTGTTTGTAGGGATGTGAAAAATGGTCGAAGCCTAAACATACTTTGTTGTTATTGAGCTCGACTCAATAAGCAAATTCATAAGCATTTCAATCATAGGTTCGTTTGAGCTCAGAATTACTTGAACTTAGGTTTTAGCTCGACAAATTTAATTATGAAGAATGCTTGAGCACCCTATAGTTCAGCTCGATTTTAAAGCCTTATGTAACATTAGTAAAATGTCAAATTGATATGTTGAAAATAGAATCAATGTTTTAAAAGGCGAAAGACGAGTTTGAGGCGTTTAGCTTGGACGAGGCGAGGCGTAAGTTTCAAGGCGTATTGAGGCGTAAGCCTCATTTTTATTTTATTTTTGTCTAATAAAATCACAAAAAAATATAAATTAAATTACTTTATATATATATAAATTAAATTGCATTTTGTACCGAAATTTTAAGTAAATGTATTATTTATTTATTTTTTGGTTACTTTTCAAAATATTAAATAACATTTAAATTAGTAACAACTCTTTTTTTTTAAAAAAAAGAAAGAGAGTAATTTGCTAAAAAAAAAAGGAAAAGAAAAGAAAGAGTAACATCTCAAAAATTTAATGGACCATGGTAAATATTTTAAATGACGAAAGATACATAAGTCATTTTTGTCTTTACAAAAACCCAAGTAGAGAAACCCAAGTAGAGAAAAAATCAGCCGTCACTCTCCTCTCCTTTCTCCTCTCTCCCATCCGCACATCCCTCTCTTCTTCAAGATTCACCATTGTCATCAAGATTGGAGCTTTCTCCTTGAAATTCTCTATATCAGGTAAGCCTCCTCCCTCCTCTCTTCTCTAGTCTCTCTCAACCTCATTTCTTCTCCTTCATTATTCCATTTTAACCTCGCTGCTGCTGCTTTTTTTTCTTCCACCGTGAAACCCTACTTCAGCAGAATGTTTCTCTCCCCCTCTCGTAACGGCTGCAACTCTCTCCCTCTCGTCGTGCGTGGCTCTCCTCTTTGTCGATCATTTTGCTCAACGTTGTGGGGCTAGGGTTTACTTGTAAGTACTTTAATAAAAAAAAAAGAGTGCAAGACTACGTAGTATTGGTAAGTTACGCCTCGAACGCCTTGAGGCCTACGCCTCACAGTGAAGAGGCGTAAGCCTCAAAAATGACCCAAAAAACATGCCTCAGGAGCGTTTTCCCTTCGTCTCGCCTCGAGGCGCGCCTCAAACGCCTCTTAAAACATTGAATAGCATACTTCAGTCCATTATCACCATTGTACACAATCAGTTATACATTAAAACAACAATTTAACTTTTTGACTACTACATTATTTATGTATATATTTTTTTTGATAACCTTGAGTATCGGGCCCCACCCGACCAATCTCACGAGGCCCCGGTTGTTCGACCGGAATACGCTTCCAGTTGCCCAAGAAAAGTTTTACGCAATGAGGAATCGAACTTGAAACCGCGAGCCTATCCACACAGTCCCAATTTTACCCTTACCAGACTACTACATTATTGGAACTGATGGAATTAGAGTAAGGAGATCATCGAAATTGAGAAATTGATTAAAGAGGGGATAGAATTGGCTGAGGGTAAGAAATTGTGGGATTTTAAGCATTTGTACGCGCCACGCCCGCAATTTAAGATCATAATGAAGCTATTTCCCTGAGGAAAAGTCTTAACGGATTTTAGGCTGTATTTATGTAAAGGTATAATATATACGCTTTTGCCAGAGAAAGATAAGTGTTCTAAAAAGTATAGGGATCTTGATCCCGAGGATCATCCTTGTATTATGCTAAGCATTTGCAGAAGTTTTCTATGCAAAAAAAGAGATCGATCTTGTCTATTTGTCGAGAAGGTTTATAACTTTATCCATTGGCTCTGGAATAACGAACTTTTGCAACAAACATGATTTCAATTTTTGGTTAGGATAATTTCCTGTCAATTCCTATATACGATGGGGGAAATTATGAGGACGCATCCTAATTGGAAGAAAAGGAAAGTAAAATTATATAAATTTATGAGGGGAAATTTAAAAGGAATAGAGGGAATGAGACTAGGCTTGTCAATTGATCGAATTTGTACTCGAATCAAATCCGAATCAGAAATTATTTAGTCAGATATGGATTGAGATTTATGATTTGCATATCCAAATTCAATCCGAAAGCGTTAGGCCTTTGATTAACAAATCGATATGGATTTATGTCGATCCGATCCGTTTTCAATCCAAGATACACATTTATGCTTGAATTTATTATTATTATTATTTATATTTGCCATATTATTATTTACACACTCATAAAAAATAAATATAACGCAAAAAGTATTAAATGAATTTTTTTTAACAAAAATAAAATAAATTTAATTGTTATTAAGTTTAACTTTTATGTTAATTTCATATTTTTTTTACTGTATTTACAAACTAATTATTATATAATTAAAATTTTAAATGGATCAGATATAATCTGATCCGAACAAATTTGAATATATATCAATGTTTTGGTGATCCCTTACATGATTCGATCTGAACTCGATCCGAAAACTTTTTCAAATATGAATTTAGATTCATATTGATTCGATCTAAATCAGATTCGTTGATAGGCCTAAATGAGACATTCCTTCTATTCCCGTATTTTGTTTTCTTCTAATATTGAAGAAATTAAAATGGAAGTAAAATGTTTTGATGACATATTTATTATATTTCATATTTAAACGCAATTTGTTAATAATATATTAACTGCATTATTTTCCTTCCTTTGCCTCCTTCTATCTAATTAGGAGTTATTTTCTTCCATTCATTTCTTTTGTTAGGCATTAGCTATTCAAACAACGATAAAATTAAACTTATTTATTTTCATTTCATTCTTTTTCTTAATTTAATCATTTCTTTCTCCATTCTGTCCTCTCAAATAATTAGGAGTTATTTTTTTTCATTCATTTTTTTTGTTAGTCTTTAGCTATTCAAACAACGATAAAATTAAACTTATTTATGTCCATTTCATTCTTTTTCTTAATTAATCATTTCGTTCTCCATTATGTCTTCTCAAATAAGAGGATATTCTATAAATTCATAATTATATGCTAGTTGCCCTTTACTCTTGAGCTTGTACCATGCTTCAATTCTGAATGGGCGCACTCGAGAGATAGAAAGGGGAAGAAGGGTAAAGAATATAAGGAGCTAGCATGATTTCTCTTGCCTATGTTGGAAGACCCTAAAATTTTGAAAGAATTTTATATTTAAAAGTATTAGAGACTTTTTAAATCTGATTATGCTATTACAAAATGGTACTTAGACTTAGACACGCAAATAGAACAACTTTTTTAAATCAGAACTTTCACAGAGGTAATGTTGCAACCTCAAAGATTACATTTCAAATATTACCATCTTGTACTGGTACTGAACCTTGAGATGTACCTCGAAAAATAATTGAGATAATATTTGGCTTTCAAACATGTCAATAAAATAGCAGTCTAATATTCGTCAATGATGAAAAGCTATATGCATGAGTTTAACCATCTTAAAAACTTTGATACATTTATTTTAAATTAAGATCTTAATAAAGAGACATTCTTAAAAAAATACGACTCTTATTTAAAAAAATAAATTAAAAATAGTATTTGTATACTAGGGATCGATATTAGTTCTTATAAAGGTCGTTACAATGATCTTGACTACGATCGATACTAGGGATTCATTTTGCATACATTGCACCTTCAAATTACTAATGAAATTATTTTGAGCTGTATAAGCAGAATTTTTCCCATGATTAATTAAGTTCTTATTTGAGATAACAAATTAAAAGCATGTTGTTATATATATATATATATATACTAGATTACATGCACATGCGATGCGTGTACTACTCAGATATATTTAGTTAAAATTAAAATATAAAATAAAGATTTTAAGTGGTATAGCAGTTAAGCAGTAAATTATTTTGTTCAAGGTTTAAACCCTTTTGCAACCATATTTTTTAATGAAAAAAAAAAGACCGCAGGGGTAAAATAGACAATTCGAAAGTCTGACACAAACTTCATGACAAAAAAATCCAATCCTGTAGGTTTTCGACCCAGGCCGATCCTAATAAATGGGTTTTTTTGACCTTGGGTTGGATTTGGATTTCAAAAAAAAGAAAAGAAAAAAAAAAGGAATTACCCGGGTTTGGGGGTGGGTTTGCATCTAAAAAACCCAACCCGACCCTACCCTACCCGCATACATAGATATATAAATATCTATATAGTAACACGCCGACATTCCCTAATTCAATCTCTCCCTCCTCCTCTCGATACTCTGTAGCTAAATTTGATCTAATTCTTTTTTTTTGTATGTAATTTATTTTTATAATTCTTTCAAATATAGTGAAAAACTATTGAAATATATTTAATTTAGGGTGCGGGCCTATATATGACCTATGTAAAAGTGGTAATGTATATCTTAATTAATGGGTTTGGAGCAATAAACTACACTTTAGTTAAAGAGAAATGAATTGCTTTTTGCTTTTTCTTTTACCCTTGCTTGTTTCCTTTCAGTCAAAATTGAACTCAGGAATTCATTAGCCTTTTGGAATGTTTAATAACCTACTGGAAATTAATGACAAATTCCACGCAAATCTTCTACTTTATTTGTTTTTCCAAATACAGGCAGGCAGGAGGCTTGTATAAAATTCTCTATGGCCTCCAAAAACTTAAGGCCGACCTATTGCATGTACGTGCATGCATCAACGATATTGTTCATAGGGGTAAATTAGCCTCGGCCTCATTTAGCTCTAACCAATTTTGTCCTTTTTGAGGACAGAAATTTATAATTTTATATATGACGTTTGAGCAAAAATCATGCATGAATGGTTTGTTAATTTACAAATTTAAGATTTTGTAAGATAGACCAAACAAGAAAGCATATGTGCTTTTTGTAATTTAAGGGAAAAAAACCATTAATTTTAACGTAGTGAATGGTTAAGATAAAAATTGATTTAGCTATACCTTACGGGTTTTGGCATATTTATGGAGCGAAATTGTACTCGTAAGTGTGCGACAAATAATCTTGAATTGGTCAAATGGTTATTAAAGCTATTTTAAGTGCTTCATAAAATTTAAGTCGTACATAGATGCAAACAATGTTTAGTAAATAAATTAAACCAATATGAGTGGCAAACTAAGACCGAACTTAAATTAAAAATTTTATATGTATACAATAACGCTAAGGCCTCGTTCAGTTGGCAGGTATTCACAATGTGAATGGGTATCCCATTTCTAGTCCAACTCATTCCTATATTTGGTTCCTAATTAGTAGGTATTTTTGATTGGGTAAACGATTAAGGCAATAAACTAAATACTACGAATATGTAATGAATCCATCTATGTACGCATCAAAAATATATTTACCTCTTACACACACAATGTGAATGGATATCCCATTTCTAGTCCAACTAATTCCTATATTTGGTTCCTAACCAAGCCCATTTTGAAGAGAATCGACCCAATGAACTTTACTTGGTAATCAAAAATTATAAATAAAGGTGATGAACTGCTATGAATGAAACTAATAAACAAAATGTAAACCAAATTTGTTTTGGGGTAGGTTCCTTTGGTGACTTTAATTCCCAATTTGGTAACACATCCTCCCTTGTGTGTGTTGATGTTATTAGCTTGAAAAGATTGATAAAACAGTTGATTGGGGTTTTAACTTGGGGAATAAGGAGAGGAAGTGTGGGAGGAAGTGCAAAGAGTAAAGCTATGGGTTTCTTTTTGTATTTATATGTAAATGATAAGGTTACATTACAATTTTGGATGAATATAAATTACTATAAAAGGGTAAATTTAGACACTAATGTAAGATACCAGTTGTCCATAATCCTATTCACATTTGTACAAGTGGTTATTTTTCATTAATTATCCCCTAACTCAACTATCTTCTCTTCATTGGATTACAAGTGGTTATTTTACCCGTGATGTACGTGGGTCCAAGGGCCTTGGCTATAAGCTGAGCGCAATGCTGAGCTTTTAAAGTGGGTCTTGGTTAAGAGCCCACATCTAGCTTTTACCTACCACAATATATATATATATATATATATATATATATATATATATATACATACATAGGTTCTGCAAATTGATTCTTTTTTTTAATCAAAGTAAAATATTAATCTAATCAATTTTCTTCCATGGAGAGAAAGTATGTAGTGTGGAAACAAACACAAGCACACTAAAATAAAGTTTAATCAAATGAAAAAAATTTATTGAAGAAAGCTAGTCCTACCTTGATGGGTTTTCTTTAATTAATTGTGGCTTTGCTTTCATAAAGGTTTCACAGATCTCTTATATGCATCCAAAATAATTTGAGGTTGGTATATAACACCAAAAGTAGATGCATATACACGAATCATAATCACATTCTATTTTAACTTTCTTTATAGTGATGTTGCTAATGAGTTTTTACGTCTTTTATTAGCCAAGGAGCGTATTTACAAGAATAGATAAAGAGTTCATTATTTAGTTAAAATATTACAATAAAAATATATAAAAACGCGTATTATGTGTTTTAAATGTCATTTCCAAGTTATATTGTATTTCACCCAAATAGATTTTTGGGAACTAGATTACTGATGGTCACCAAACAACAATATTAAAATTATGTAGTATTGGAAAATAAAGGAGTCTTATTAGCAGGAATTAAATACCCATCCCCAAATTATATTACAGCCATTCAAACGAAACCTAAAAATATTACTACTTTTATAATCCTAAATTTTTAATTGGTGAGGCCCAAAGCAATATTTGACGGCAACTACAAGCTTAATTAACATTAAAAATATTTGACTACTGTTACAATTCTTTGTTCTATGCACCCCACATTTCTATTAGTTCCACCACAAAACGAAAAAAAGTTAAAAAGATCCACCTTGGTTATTTACACCCTCATCCCCATTTAACCATTTACCAAATATTATTAAACATCATTAACATAATCATTCCACCTTCACCTCAACCTTTGGCAGTTAACATCAATTCCGACTCTCTTTTTTCGCCTACTTCTTTTTCTTCTCTTTCTCCATCTCCGGCGACTTCTCCTCCTTATTCGGTGAAGTCTTGTTTTTCTTCTTGATCCGATAAGTTCTTTTATTCTTCTTTTCCTTCTCTAGCGGTTGCTTCTTCTTCTCCTTCTCTGATGACTTATTCTTCTCCTTCTCTGATGACTTATTCTTCTCCTCCTCTTTCTCTTCCTTGTCCGACGGAGTGGTTGTCGACTTTCTTCCCTTTCAGTCAACATAGCTACATCACTAGTGCACCACCACTTCATTCATCTCTGTTGTGTTTTTTGCTCGGTTCCAAACCCAATAAAAAGGAAGTTTTGTTGGAAATCGGATTGTTCTGTTTAGCTTGTAATCAAATTTGCTCGAATGGTGCAAAAGATGATTTGCAGTAAAAACGAGAAGTAAAATTGCATTCTGGAAAGGTGCAAGAGTGCTTTTGCACCTACGCAGGAAATGTGCAAAAGTCGTTTTGCGCCTGGACAAAAAATAGGTTTATTTATCAAATTTGGTTTCCTTGTTTATTTTGGTCTTTATTACTTTGTTAATAGTTTCCTTATTTACGTAGGACTGTTTTTCCTTATTTTAGATTGGATGGACTCTATTATATTGCTATATATATATATAATCATTCAAGAAATTATGGGTGGAATATTCTTCTTTCTGTGAGGATTCGTTGGGAGAATTCATCATATTGTGAAAGAGAGATTAAAGGGCCGTTGATTTTTTTTCTTTTGTGAGTATATTGAGTGCAATAATTCTTGTGATATATTTTATAACCGTTTTTAAAGAATTGGTAAAATCTTTGTTTGTCGAATATTGTGTGTTCCATCACCTACTTTCTTGCTTTTCTCTTATCCTATTATATCTAATTATTAATATCCACTATTTGAATTAAGATTCATAGTGTGATCAATTGCTAATAATCACCACTCTCACCACCACAATGGTGGTGAAGTAGTGAAGAAGGACGGTGATAATGGTGAAAGATTGTGGTTGAGGGTGGGGAGGGGTGTGGTTGAAGGTTAAGAGGGGTTTGATTTGTTTGTTCATTATTATTAATGATTATTAATTATTAATTAATTTTAATTAAGTGGTGTATTAAAGTGGGGTTGATATAAGAGGTATGGGAAAATGTTTCCGAGTATAAAAGTGACTAATAAAAGTAGTAGTAATAATAAAAATATTACGGAAAAAAAATGAAGTGCATACAGGAGTTGACTAGAAAATTCATAAATATTTCTCATCTACACCTATCTAGTAAATGAAAGTTTCCTTACGTTTATGTGGTTCGAGTCATCTTTTGTTAACTTTACACAAGGATTTTTGGCAATCAAGTTCAATCTTTTTAACAAGCCCATGCATTAATTGTTTGTTCCCAAGCAAAATCATATGTCTTCTTTCCCCTTTCGGCTATAACTGAAGTAACATATATTGTTTGGTGAAACATTACCCATCATGTGAATCGAAAGTTATAAAAATATATTTCTATAGCTATGCATGTCAAGTCACTTTTCCATCAAATAATATTTCTCATATATAATTTTTTGTTTTTTGGCGTAAACAAAAGTCTAGCTAAGTAGGTTCTATGAAGAAATTAACACCGGTGGGGAATGAATTTGGCTGGATATGATTTATATATGTCAAATTTATGGAAGAATGATTATTGGGCCGGACATTTCGTGGGGTGCGTGAAAGCTGGCCCGGACATCTCGTGAGGTAACTCTCCAACTAAAAAAATAAAAATTTATTGGCCTAGCTACTTTTCATG
Organism: Lonicera japonica; assembly: GCA_021464415.1. Classification (NCBI taxonomy): domain Eukaryota; kingdom Viridiplantae; phylum Streptophyta; class Magnoliopsida; order Dipsacales; family Caprifoliaceae; genus Lonicera; species Lonicera japonica. The sequence goes on from CM038465.1 coordinate 73,157,951, forward strand.
ATCACCAAATATAGAAGCACCTATAATACATAAATACATATTGTATTTAATTTATGTATGTATAAATCTATTTTTGAATGGCAAAAATTATATTTATTGAAGTTCGATTCTTGCCCCCTCCTCAAAAAACTACTCAAATCTACCTTTCACATATATGTTAAAGTAATAGTACTTATGAGTATATTCAATGACCAAAAAACTTTTAAAATACGATGAATTTGCCCGGTCTTATGATATATGTTAATCAATTTTCCCAAATGCTATAGTTGACTCTTTTTTTTTGGACAATCTATAGTCGACTCTTGGTTTATAATAAAAAGAGTTATTTTGTACACTTCTAATATTTTATTATTTTTGATTTTCACGAGATACTTCCAAGTTACATAATAATTTTGTATATGTAAAAGTCCATTTACATGATAGCTTTGTACACTTCTAATATCTAAGTTTACATGAGAGCTGCCATCTAACTACTCCTAAAAGGGAAAAAAAAGAAAAAAAAACTACGGATAATAATTAAGGGTCCATTTGATTGCAAGCATGAAACTTGCATGGAAAGAAAATAAGTTCTAAGTAAATAAATTTCTGGAATTGAGTTGCATGAAAAATGTCAATTAAACGTGTTTGATTGCCTTAATTTCCTGCCTAGAAAATATTGTACTTTTTCATCTTTTGGTGTTTGATAGTAATTATTTTCCATAAAAATTGTAAATTTTTCCAACTTTTGTTGTTTGGTAGTTATTATTTTACGTAAAACTTGTACATTTTTTACATGAAATTTGAGATATGTTAAAAAAATAAAAAATTATACTATAATATATAATAGTGATAAATAAATATATCCTCTAAGTTAAGTATCATAAAACCTCTTCTCCTTAAGAAATATAATATATAAAAGGGAGTAAAGTCATAAAGTTAATTTTGTCTTGAAATACGTGCAATTACCTAAAAAATAAAACCTCATCTCCTTTAAGAAAATATTTTCTAGCTTTTGGAGGAAAGTAACATCGCATCACCTAAAAGTGAAAATTTGTCTACCTAAAAAATAATGCGAATCAAACACACAAAAAGTGGGAACTTACGTGGAAAAGCCCTATTTTTTAAAATAATGCCAATCAAATACACCCTAATAATAAATTATTACCCAAAAAAATAAGGCCTAAGGGGTAATTTTTACTAATTAACACAAAAAGTCACCTAACCTTATTACCCAAGAAGATAATTTTGTACTTTATTCTTGTTTTAAATATTGATTTGTTTTGTGGCTGTGTGATTTATGGAAATATTTTGGAAATTATAAAAATACAGTAAAATCTTGCTAATTTTTTCATCAACATTGGAATAATATTACTAAAAAATATATTGATCTCAGCACTTAGTTGTCGATTTTTAAAATTCGGTAATGGCCAGCCGACCAAATTTTGTATCTAAATACTCTATTCAACATACAAAGATTACAGAATTATATACAATTTAGTCACTAAGACATCATCGAAAATATAAGCTAATTTTGGCACAATGATGCCAATTTAACATATTTCGGTAATGTTTGACTGACTTTATGGTAATGGGTTGCCGATAGTTGTAAATTTATAGATTTAAGCTATGTTTTGAAGGGAATATATGTGCCTTGTTTTTATACATAATTTTTAACAATGAACCCATAAAACAACACATATTTATATAGTGTTAACTAAGAACTTTATACAAGAGATCAAGATAAGTTGATTAATAAGAAACTCCATTTTCATTAAAATTCACTATGAATTATACAATGTCACAATAAAAAAAAATCCTATGGCACGCAAGCCATGTTTATATACATAAAAAAAAACAAAAACATCAATATTTATTTCATTGATGAATACACTACTTTTATATACTATACAATGTCAAAACAATAACTTGCATAACTATCTTACATTTCAGAAGATATCATTAATTATAGTCTAACTATCCTAGGCACCACTTAAAATAAATCATCAATTAATATATCCCTGTCATTTTCAGACCACGGGGTTGCTTCATGAAAGCACCAATCCAAGACACCAATCGTTTAACTTAATTCGTGATTTAAATACCTATAATAAAGACAAAAAGCATTTGGTATCTTATCCAAAACTTAAAGCAAAATCTAAAACGGTGGGGGCATTGTACTTATTTTATCCGTCAAGAAATAGCTCACAACATTTTAAGAGACAGTTTTACTAGTCTTGTCAGAATCACCTGTACCATTTGTTTCAACATGATCAGTCTGAAAAAGCTGGTGGGCTAGCACGTGCGGAAGCGATTTAATTAACCCTAGGTTTGTTGTTTGGCGGTTGAAATCTCAAAAACTAATTTTAATCGAATAATTTTTTTTTTAAAAGTTTATGGATTTTAATTATGAAAAACTTGTTTAATATTTTATAACATGCAACAATTAATAAAGTAAGTAATCAGATAAGTAAATACCAGAATTAATGAGGTATTTTTGCAGTGTGGGACTAATCCTCAACAATCCACTATATGCACAAAAGTTTACATATTTGATTAATCACAAATCACACAGACTTATAAAACTTAAATCGCACAAGCAATCTGTAAAAGTCTCCACTTTCTACGTTTGTAGTCTTCCTATCCGAATCGCACAAATAGGTTCACAACGAATCACTCGTCACGGTATCACACCGTTCTTTAACACTATTTGCGAATCACACGCACTTTGGGATTTGATTTGTTCTTTAAAAAAATAACGCTTGTTTTGGCATTAATTAAAAGCCATAGGGTAATTTATGTTTTGAGGTTTTAATTTTTCTCTAAGGTTTAAAAAATCCTCTCAAAACATGTGTGTGGAAAATGTGTGCTAAAATCCTTATCAGTATAGACTTTTGAGTGCTTTAGATAATCTTCAAGTTCATCATTTTGTTCAAACTTTTTTTGAACAATATAAAGCATAAAGTATACTTTTAGTACAACTAACTAGATATACGATAATAAACAACCAAAAAACATGAATGATCAATCACTTACATGGTGAATCCCCTAGTTCCGTGTGATAAAAGTGAGTGTTTGGTGGGAGGATGTGATGGTAATGCTTGATTTTTTTTTACACAATCTTACACTACAAATATTTTTTAATTTTACCACAAATTAAGTATCGTAATTTTTGCTTAGAACACCACACATTTTTCTCAATTTTACCACAAATAAATTATGGTATGTATAGACTACTTTTGTAAATTATGGTGTGTATAGATTACTTTTGTACTTTATTTTACTTTAATGGTTTTAAGATACTTTTATGGTGTAATTAAATTCTCCCTAAATGAAGCACAACCCAGTAGAGCTCACTATCTGGTCTGGAGATAGTTATATTTAGAATGTCAATAGCATTCTTGTACCACTAACCCACAATACCACTTGGCCCGCGCTAGAGGCTCAGCCCCCTGAGTTCCATGCTTCCATCTCTCTCCTCTTTTTTTTTTTTTGAATGTTCAAAAAGCAGTGTTCTCCCCTCTCTTTATTCCTTTACACACAAAAACTGTAAACCCCTTTCTTCTCTTCCTCTCTCTAAAATGATCCCTCCCTTTCTCTCTTTCTCTCTTTGTATCTGTCTGTACAATTTTATATCTATATGAAACTGTAAACCTCTTTCACTCTCTCTCATAAAATCTCTCTCTAGTCTTCTCGTTTTCGATTCTGTATCTCTTTGTTCTGCTTCTCAATGTATATATTTCTCTGTTTCTCCCTGTATCTGTAATTTTGTTTGTATTTGATGTGCAGAAATAGGTTTTTGTGGTGGTTCAGGTGCTTGAAGGAGCTGAGAATGTAGGCGTTTTTATGCCTTCAATTTTCATGGATTCTGCAGATATTCGCTTCGAGGTGGTGTTTTGCTTCTTGGCCAGATTTACGATCTAACGTTTTCTCTTACCTTTTTGCCTTTTCGTTTCTTCTCTTTGCTCGTTTCCAATTGGATTATTGAAAATGGAGCGATTTAGGCGAAGAAAATCGAGGAGTGCTTCCGACATTGAAGGTTAGAGATTCTATATATGTATAGGAAAATGCTAGGCTTAGTTAAGTTTTGTAAAGTCTCCCCCTCTATGTATATGTATATCTCTGTAAGTACATACAGTTTTGTTTCGTTGTTTAGAAAATTGAACAAAATAAATGAAAAGGAAAGAGGAATTTTTTGAAACTTTTGTTATATATCCTGTTTTTCTCAATTTGTGTGTGCATTTCAAAATTAAGCAAAGTAGTTGTTTATTCAAGAGATTCTCTAGTTTCAGAATTGAGACTCTAAAATGAAGGAAAATTATTTTCGTTCTACTACATTTTGTGAAGAATCAAACAGATTCACCTTCGGCTGTTGAATATGGACCTTACATTCAGGTTGAATGCTTAATTGCTTATTATTCTCCCAGTGTTTTGTCTATTTCTTTATAGAATTCTCAAGTCTAAAGTCTAAACAATTGTGAGACTTTGTGACTGAATTAAAACATATTCATTCTATTAATGATTATTGTTGAATAACCAAACAATTATCACTGTGTTTTTGTTCTTATCTTGTGTTCTTCGTTGATACGCAGCTCATGAGTGGATTCTTCTATTCAAGCAGTAAATTTTTTATAATACAATTAGATGAGTTTCAAACAATGAAACTCTATTTATTTTTCTCTAACTATCCGTTCGATAACAAGTTATAAAATGATAGCAGAAACAATTGATTTGTGTGAGAAGTTGGAAAGTGAGATGTTCTCTTACTTTTTTTCTTTTTCCATGGAATAAAATTCTTTGGATGGTGAGGAAGATTTTTTTTTTCCGCATAAAATAAGGAAAGATGGAGAATCTACTCATAAAAATAAGCAAGAGATGGAGAGCATCTCACTAAATTATTCATCTCATCTTCTAACTTCTCATGAAAGTAAATGTTTTTTCAATCATTTTCCAACTTTATTATCAAACGGAGCCTAAATATATTTTAGTTTTTCACTGCATTGTCTGAGCAACAAAACTGTTATTCTCTCTCTCTCTCTCTATTTTTATTTTTTATTTAATCTCTGCACTTTGTGTAATGTGTGATTTGTGAGTGAGGTTTATTTATGGCATTATTAGTGCTTTTCCTAAAGTAGGTTTAGTTGGCAAGTGGAATGGAGTACTGCTTTTTGTGGAGTGGGTATGGGCATAATTTTGTTTCTTTTTACTGAATTCTAGGGATGATGATTGATAATTGCAGGGCCTGGTGCTCTCAAAGTGCTTCTATTCCGGTTGTTTGGAATTTCTCTAAGTTCTTTAAACATTTCACGAATAATCTTTTTTAAATTTTTTCTAGGTAATTCCGTTACTTGCATTTTTCTGTTAGGTTGATCAGGCATCTGATTCTCACGAATTTTTGTTTATTTTTTGATTCAATTTTTATATTTGTAGTGTTTGGCTTCATCCTCATCTTAAATGAATTTAGTGAGCTATTTGATGAAATCGTGTTGCATTTTGTTTTGTATGATTAAGGGCTTTGATTACATAGTGTACTAAAAATTTTCTGTGACTGTGTAACATACTTCAGACATAATCAGTGACTACGAGTATGAACCGTGTTCATGTAGTTTTCATTATATCTGTTCCTGTGCACATGTACACATTATCTTGGAACAGGCATCCTAATGTAATTATATGGATTCATATCCAGGAAAACAGCAGATTCAAAAGCACAAAACTACTCCCAAAGCAGCAAGGGAATGTATTTCTTGTGGCCGTCTGATCAACAAGGAAACTTCGGTACATTGCATTTTTTGGTTGGATTTATGATTTGACCTCATTTTTGTTAATGTTGATTTAGAATAGTCACTATTAAAGCATTCATGCTGCCGAGATATGTTTATATTATTGTTCTATTTTTATACTAAATTAAAAAACACTGAATAAATCACATTGTGGTTTCATATTTTGAGCAGGGGCTGATCGCTTCTGGTCTAGTGACTGAAACACCAACAAAGAAGCTATTAGTAGAAGAACTGTCTAAAGAAACTAAAGGCAAGAGACAGACGCCAAGTGTTATTGCTAGATTGATGGGTCTTGATGGGGTGCCAGCTCCTCAGTCCGATCATAGACATGAAAAGTTATTGTTTGACGACTATGAAGTGAGGACTGCACCTGTAGAAGTCCAGAGGAACGATCAACCTTATTGCCGATCAAGTAGGAAGAACTCAATGGAGCAGCAAGTTTTCAAGGATGTGTATGTGTATGAAGATCGAAAGATGCCATTACTTCAGCAAGAGTTCATGGAAGCAAACCATCTTTCAACTGATGAATCGTTTCGGGGTTCACGAGAATACTATGATACACTTGATACGCTAAATTCTAATAAAGACTTGATGCTGAAATTTCTTCAGCGACCTGATTCCTTGTATGTAAAGCATATGCATGACCTAAAAGGTGCTCCTTCCAGTTCTCTATACGCTCAAGGAACTTCAAGGCTGCATACCAGTAGCTCTGGGAGAAACTACGGAGATGGTCTCTTAAGCCACTCATACAATGGGGGCGGTGCGCACATCTCTTCCAAAGCTCAATTAGAAAGGATGGATGAGACAAACATCTTTCCAGCAAAGATTGTTGTCCTGAAACCAAACCTTGGGAAGATGTGCAATGCTGGTAAATCTGTGTCATCGCCTTATTCTTCTTCGTATGCTTATCCATCAGATTATAGGAGGCGTATGGACTATTCAAATGCTAGGGCTGGGGAGGCAGGATCTAGGGGAAAGAAAGTCTTAACCAATGAAGTGGGTTCTTCACGGCACAAAGCTAAAGAAGCTAAAGATCTGGCGAAGAAAGTCCCAAGGCGAACAAGACGTGATTTTGGCAGCAGTTCGAACAATGTATCGTATTGTGGAAGTGGAGGATATGCTGGGGACGAGAGCTCGTATAGCATTTCTGGAAGTGATTCCGGAGGTGAATCAGAAAATTCCTTTCTTTGGAGTAATCGGAACTCATCAAGATCAAGATCAGTTCCTCCATTGTTTGGGTGTAGAAGTCCTAAAGAAAGTGCAGAACGTAAAGCTTTTGTTGATGACAGGTTGCTGATGCGTAACAAAGCCGTGAATCAGTGTAGAGCAAAGGCAGTGAAGGGAACCTTTTTTAATCAGAAAGAAGATTATTCACCCAAAAACATAAGATCCAGCAATAGGAGATTTGATTCTTTCCTTCACAGATATGCCTACAATATTGATTCATCCCCAGAAAACCACCCCAGCAAGAATCTTAGGGAGATTAAGGTTTCTCAGGCTCCTAATGGTGTCATCAGTACAACTTCTGTTATTGACTCAGGTGTTAATACTGAAAACCAGAGCATACCAGTGTCTTTCAGTGCTTCTGATGATAACCACCTCTTATTACTATCAACGCATAAATCGAGGAATGGCTATTCCTCTGCCTGTGACCAGGAGGATTCAAATTCACAGGTTTGATTACGTGATTTTCTGAATAATACTAATGTCTTATTGCGAATCATATAAACATATGAACTATGTTAGCTTTCATATTACATGCTTTATAAGCAGGTTAACTAACGGTCTGTTTGATAAAAAGTTGGGAAATGATGGAAAACACTCCTAAACCCTAAGAAGTATTAAAAAAAAGGATGAGTGCTTTGGTGTGATGTTCTCCATCTTTTGTTTAGTTTCCATGGAAATTTTTTCATACCATCACCCAAAGAATTTTATTCCATGAAATCCATAAAGTAATAGAACATTTTACCAAATCACTCTTCTCATTTTCCTAGTTCTCCTAAAAATTAGTAGTGTTTTCAATCATTTTCCAGCTCTTTCTTTTTTTTTAGCAAACGCACCATAAGAGCCTGATATTTCGATTGTTTCTGCTTTTCCTAAATGACTACATTTGATGAACCTATGCCCTCTGCATTAATTGTTGACCTTAAATATTTCTTTGTTTTGGTAATTGTTTCCGCACGTAGCTTATCTATCCTAGGATACACGATGCAAGTGAATTTAACTGCATCCTGCTGCGTGTGATGTATGGGCTCTTTGACTTTTATTCACTGTTTTGAACCTCTTTCTTTTGAATGTTATTGTGTGATTGCTTCAGTAAAGATCTGCGTCAAGAGATGTTTTTAGTCCCTGCTGCTCTTAGGGTTAGCTTTGGGATGACATTCGTATCTGTCTGTATTGGTTCGGACTCACTGAGTCTGGTGGTTTCAGGCGAAACTTAGGCTGGGTGATTTGAGGACATTTGTATGGGTTTGGACTTGCTGAGTCTGGTGGCTTCTACTGAAACATGGGCTGGACTGGGCGATTTGATCTAAAACAGTGTTTGGTCGTGTTGTGTTGCGGTTTTGGTTCGGTACTAACCCAAACCGATATGAATTGGCTGATTCGTATTGGTTTTGGTTTATACTTTGAAGTTTGAACCAATGCTCCCTACAGCTGTCTTGACTATTAAGAAGGCTGGGGTGAAAGAATGAATATTTGCATGTTTTACAAACCCATGGGTGTTACTTACCCTGAAAACTTGCTTGCCAGGAAAGGGTGCGTGTGGGCTTATATATATCTCTAACTTCTTCTCTTTCTCCATTTGGGATTTGGGCTCATAACATTCTACTGCGTTCAAGTTGATAATATAACAAATGAAACTTATGATTTGTTGATGTTTATATTGATACAAGAGAAGCCTTATTTATAGGGTTAGGATTATACAACACAAGGAGAAGCTTAATAGGAAAAGGAAACCTAAACCTAATAGTATAAGGAAACTAAATAAAATAAGGAAAAATAAATAGAATATTCTAACACTTCCCCTCAAGTTGGTGCATAAATATCAAACATGCCCAACTTGCTGATCAGTCTGGAAAATATTTTGTTGGAAACAACCTTAGTAAGGACATCAGCCAGCTGATCTTTCGAACGTATATGAGGTACCGCCACTACGTTTTCTTCCAATGTCTCTTTGATAAAGAACATATCCATTTCCACATGTTTGGTTCTGTCATGTTGAACTGATTTTGAGCGATATTACACGCTGCTTTGTTATCACAATATAACATCATGGGTTCTCTCGGTGGATAACCTAAATCAGTCAATAACAACTTCAGCCATAATAACTCTTGGACTCCCATTGCCATCCCTCGATATTCAGCTTTAGCGCTTGAACGAAACACAACATTCTGTTTCTTGTTCCTCCAAGTAACAAGATTTCCACCAACAAACGTAAAATAACCTGATGTAGACCTTCTGTCACTTACATTCCCGGCCCAATCAGCATCAGTGTATCCTTTAACTTTCAAAAAATCAATGTTCTTTGTAAATAAAATCCCTTTTCCTGGAGCTGCCTTCAGATAACTTATGATATTCATAACGGCCTTCATATGCTTTTCTCCAGGATTATGCATGAACTGACTTACTATACTCAGCGCATAAGAAATGTCTGGCCTAGTATGCGCTAAGTACATTAGTCTTCCTACCAATCTCTGATAACACCCTTTATCGATTGGTACTTGATCAGCTTCAATTTCCAACTTCAAACCTTCTTCCATAGGTGTTTCTGATGGTTGGTAAGCAGACATTCTAGTCTCACATAGTAAATCAAGTGCATACTTTCTCTAAGATAGGAAGATGCTTTTTGAAGACCTAGACACTTCGATTCCTAGGAAATGCTTTAATTCGCCAAGATCTTTCATCTCAAACTCCTGAGATAGATATTTCTTTAGTGCTTCTCGTTCTTGTGGATCATTCCCAGTAACCACCGTGTCATCAACATACACAATGAGTACTGTGATCTTCCCATGGCATTTTTTCAAAAACAACGTATGATCAAAATTACTCTGTTTGTAACCGAATTTTCTCATTGACCTAATCTTCCAAACCAAGCTTTCGGAGATTGTTTTAAACCATACAAAGACTTTTTTAATTTGCATACTTTATTTTGATGTTCCACAGGAATCTCATATCCAGGTGGAAATTCCATGTATACCTCTTCCTCCAAGTCCCCATGTAAGAATGCATTCTTTACATCAAATTATTGTAGCGGCCAATCCAGATTTGTCCCTAAAGAGAGCAAGACACACACAGTGTTAATTTTTGCCACTGGTGCAAATGTCTCCAAATAATCGATCCCATGTGCTTGGGTGCAGCCTTTCGCTACTAGTCGCGTTTTGTATCTTTCAATGGTTCCGTCCGCCTTATATTTCACTGTGTACACCCATTTGCAACAAATGCGCCTTTTTGTGGCAATTCAACTATATCCCATGTACCATTCTTCTTTAAGGATCTTATCTTCTTGTCCATAGCTGCTTTTCATGTTGGATCACCTAAGGCTTCCTGCAAACTGTTAGGAATAGATACAGAGGATAACTGATTTACAAATGATTTATTCGATTCAGACAGCCTATTATAAGACACGTAGTTACTCATTAGATATTTGGCTTTACTAGTGAGATCAGGTTCATATACGTGTTTAGGAATACCTCTATTATTTCGGGGAGGGAGTTGCTTTCTAGGAGGTTTAAGATAAGCTACCTGATATTCAGACGCAGATGTGTCAGAGATAGACGATTGGTTATTTGTGTTAGGTGAAAGCAATGGTAAGCTTAGACTTAGTGAACTTGAAAGCGGCGACAGCAACCCAGGCAATGAATCATGAGTCCAAGTCGGCAGTGAACCCGGTTCTGACGTCTGTGGCGAATTCAGTGAGCTTGAAATTGGCGGTGAGACCTTGACTTAAAATAGCTTGTCGCCATTACTACAATCAAGATTCTGAACTTCACTGTAGTGCACCCCCTGAAGTTCAGTCTGCTGAAAGTACATCTCTCCTTTATGAAATATGACATCTTTAGTCACGTACATTTTCCGTGACGGAGGATGATAACAGCAATACCCTTTTTGATTAGATGCGTAGCCCACAAATACACTCTTGAGTGCACAGGCTTCAAACTTGTTCCGGTGTTCTTTGGGTAAGTGAACAAATGCAATACAACTAAATATTCGTGGGGGCAAATTTGATTATTTAGGAGCCGAGATTGCTTTATGGAGAATATCGAATGGTGTTTGAAAGTCAAGAATTGCTGACGGAACACAGTTGATCAAATATACTGCAGATGATAGAGCTTCACTCCAATAAGACACCAGAGCATTATCCCCAAGTAATAATGCCCGGACTATTTCTAGCAAATGGCGATTCTTCCTTTCTGCAACCCCATTTTGTTGAGATGTATATGGGCAGGTAGTTTGATGGACAATCCTATGATGTTTAAAATACTCCTGTAAAGTGGTAGCCATATATTTACCTCCATTATTGCTTCGAAGTACTTGGATAGTAGCATTATATTGTGTACTAATCTGTTTATGAAATCGCTGAAACAGAGAACTAACTTCACTCTTAGATTTCATAGGACGTATCCACGTCATTCTAGTGCAATCATCAATAAATGTAACAAACCAACGAAAACCACTCAAAGAATTATTAGGAGATGGGCCCTAGCCATCAGAGTGAATTAACATAAAAGGAACTGAGCATTTATTTAATGATGATGAAAAAGAAGTACGATGGCTCTTTGCCAGTTCACATGTTTCACACTGAAAAACAGAAATATCGACATTCTTAAAAAGTTTAGGGAATAACTTTTTTAAGTAGCTAAACGACGCATGACCTAAACGACGATGCTACAACCAAATTTCATCTTCAACTTTTCCTCCTCGGGTAGTATTAGTTTGCAGGGCCTGTTGTAACTGATTTGTGCTCTTCACTTCCAGGTCCAAGTAGTACAATTTGCCTCGCCTAATCCTATAACCAATCGTCTGTCTTGTCTGAATATCCTTAAAAACACAATAAGTAGATCAGAAAATAACAGTACAATTTAGAGCATTAGTAATTTGAGTGACAGACAGTAAATTGTAATTGAGTGAGGGAACTATAAGCACAGAGTTTAAATTCATGGAATCGGATAAAGGAACTGTCCCTTCACCGATAACGGGAACTGAATCACCATTAGCTGTGGAAATGATATTGTTGGATGAGGGGGTAAAATTAGTAACATGTCTAGAATCGAATGTCATATGATTGGTAGCACCAGAATTAATTATCCACGTATTATTCAACGCATATGCAGAAGTTAAAGCCTTACCAGGTATCTCGGCAGCAGTAAGCAATCCAGAGGCCTTCTTCCCCTCACCTTCATTCTTATGATTTGAACGACGATCTCGAGAATGATCCCACCAGTTCGGATATTGAGACTTGCTTCTTCGATCCTTTGATTACGAGTCACGAGTTTGGTTTGCTTGATTCTGCCAATTCGAGGTTTTTCGGGCCTGACTTGATTGTTCTGTGGGACAGTCTATGGCCGCAGCATCGGTATTAACAAAATCACTATTCATAGTTTTTCGCCTGAGATCTTCTCGACGAACTAGTGCATATGTTTCTTCTAATTCTGGAATAGGATATTTTCGTAAGATTTCACTACGGATCTGTTCAAGTTCGTTATCTAGACCGGTAAGGAATATGTGGACTCGCAAACGCTGAATTGACTTTCTGTAAGATTTGATATCATTCGGACTTTCCATAACCATTTTATCGCGATGATCTAATTCGTTGAAAATTTCTGTTAGCTCCCTATAATACACAGAAAGGGATTTTCCATTTTGTTTATCCGTAAAAGCCCTATGATTCAAGGTAAAAACTTGTAATTCGTCAGCTCCATCATAAAAGGCTTTAGATAAAGACTTTCAAATTTCTCGTGTAGTAGGAATCTGAATATATCACTTCATAATCTCTGGTTTCATGGACATCATAAGCTTTCTTTTCACCCTCTGATTGTCTGAATACCATGTTTCATATTTTGGAGTTCCTTTTTTTGGAATTGAAGTTGTACCGCGAATAAACAATAATTTTTGTTTTTCCGCGATATGCATCTCCACAAGTTGAGACCATAGATCATAATTAGTTTCATCCAACATAACCCCGATGTTAAATGTATAGCTTTCAGTTTGAACAATGATTGGGGATGATTCATTCTTGGATGATTCAGTAATTGCAGTCAGATTAGTCATTATCTAGTAATATAACTAAAACTGAAAAATAGAAGCATATTCTGAAAAAATAGAGGCTGGATTTAATATCAGAATGGTAAAAAACCTTCAAAACCCGTCAAACCTGGTGAAGAACTGATAAAAAACAAGCTGAATCGATCGAAAAAACTTGCGGTGAACTGGTTCTGAAAATTTGAGGCCGATTCTGGAAAAACGGAGGCTGGATTTAAGATCAAGAGGGTCAAAAACCCTAGGAACCAGTCTAATATACTTGAGAACCGGTCAAAAAATTGTTAAACCAGTTAGAAAAACCTGCAGTGAACCGGTCCAATGAAATAGGCGGTTAATGGCGTCAGTAACGGCGGCTAAAGGCATCAGTAACGGCAGTTAACGGCGTGTGAACGTGTGAAGTGGGATAGATCTGACGCGCTTGGCGCGTGCGGGCGCGTGGCTTCGAATTTCGTGATGATTTTTTTGCGGTTGTGATCGTCTTCTTCAGACGAAGAGATTGGTGTATTGGTTTGGTGATTTCGATAAGATTTGAGTACGAACGTGACTTCGATTTTGATTTTTAGGTGTGTTCTTGCGGCTCTGAAATCGAGGATGGGTTTTTTGGATTCAAAATTGACTTTTGTGGATGGTTTTAGTTGTAAAGAGGATGCTACAACCCTCTGATACCAAGTTGATAATAGAAGACATGAAACTTATGATTTGTTGATGTTTATATTGATACAAGAGAAGCCCTATTTATAGGGTTAGGATTGTAAAATACAAGGAGAAGCTTAATAGGAAAAAGAAACCTAAACCTAATAGTATAAGGAAACTAAATAAAATAAGGAAAAATAAATAGAATATTCTAACACAACCTTCATCCATGATGACTAATTTGTTGACACTAACCCGGTGGTAGCATTTTCTGTTGTGGAGGCTTCTCTCTTCTACCAGTATCCAGTGACTTGACATTTGAATACCATGACATTTTGATTTGGCCCTTTGTAAATAACATCTCAAGGCTTACCTTTTCCACATTGCATTTGGTCCCATATCTGAATGATATAAAATGAGGAGAAAAAGAACAAAGAACTGATCCGCAAGGTAGCCAAATCATAGAAGAGCATAATTTTTTTATGAAGAAACTAAAAGAAGAAAACTAGTTCAAACACAGAGAGATTATATGTATATCAATATCAATATTCAATTCATTCCGGTCTACTTTCACTGATGGGAAATGTATCTTATTTATAACAAAACTCAAAATCCTAATTCTACTACTACCAAAAAAAACCCAATAGCATAACAATAACAATAATAATACTTACCAAAAATATTCCTAGTAATTAAATTATTCCCCAATACCTAAGTTACATCTACTACGTTAATTTCTTAATGTAATTGATACATGATCCCTAAATTATTGAATTTTCTTTCAGCACACTTTTCATCACCAAAAATAATCCTAATAAGTAAATTAATCCCCAATATCCTAAATTACATCAATACTACTTCAAATGCATCCATTAATTGCTTAATATAGTTATTGTCCGTTTAGGATGTCACGGTTAAATGAAAAAAAATAGTTGCCAAAAATAAGAATAAAAGTGTAAACTAACTTAATTCGAAATAACTAAAAATTGTTCCTCAACAAAAGAGAAAAACTAAAATTTGTCACATGACACTGGATGGATGCAAGATGTCCAACGCCTAAATAGTCGCCAAAAATATATGTTAACCGAAATTTATTTCTATACAAATTACAAAAGCATATAAAAAATCATACTACAAAATATCTGAATATAAGTTGAACGACTGCTATCTTTTGTATCATTATCGAACTTAGACTTGGAAAGGTTTGCATAACATATCTCTTTAAAATGTATTATTGTACGATTTTTCATGAATTTTTTTATACAATTTTTATATTTACAATGGATCTTTTTACGTAGATATTGATTAGTAGATTTCAAAAAATATAAATTTTATTTAAATTTGATTTTTAAAATTAAAGTTTTGACAATTAAATTTCTTATAAAATAGTTAATGAGAGAAAAAGTGAGTAATTAGAGTATAGATTTAGGTGTATTTTTGATTTTTTGTATGTAAGTGTGGTATTGATTTGATGCTTCAATGTGAGAAGAAACCACATCTAAATGCTAAGATTAATTATACACCAATTATATGCAACGTGAGCCTTTAGATCAAGAGACTTTAAAAGTAGATAGTAGGGGTGTTAAAGTCAATCCGAAAACCGACTGAACGAACCGAACCGATTTGAACCGATCCGCAAAACCCCGAACCGAAAAAAAACCGAAACCAAAAACAAGAAAACCGAACCGAAACCGAAAACTTTGGTTCGGGTTTGGGGTAAGCTAGTCTAAAACCGAACTAAACCGAACCGAACCGAATTATGTATAAGAAAAAATAAATGTTAATATATACTTTAATGACACACGTTAATTATACTATAATACAAAAAAGACGACATTTTTATAGGAATATATTTCTTATTAGTTGTATATTATGATAATCTTAAAAAAGTAGTGATTAGCGCATGCCTTTATTATTTAATTAACTACATAATGCTAAGATTTTTTTATCAAATACATGATAGAAAAATAATTCATCATTTTATTTAATGTGTTTCATTCTTATAAATGTACAAATAAAATTGTAATTAAATAGAAAATATGGTATTTATATATTGCTCCTTGTTTTTAAAAAATAATCACTTTAATTTGAATATAAATCATTATTACATTACTATTAGTATTATATTTTTATGTTAAATTGATTTAAAAAAAAACATATGTAAAAACCGAATAAAACCGAACCGAAACCGAATCGAAAAGTTTGGTTCGAGTTTGGGTTTCGAAGATTTAGAAACCGAAACCGAACCGAAACCGAACTTTTATATTTGGTTTGGGTTTGGGGTGCCTTGCTTTCTACCCCGACCGAAACCGAAAACACCCCTAGTAGATAGTGGGTCAAAGTTACGAATCCATGGTAGTATTTGACTTGGAAGGGTGCTAGTTGGCACTGCACTAAATTTTTCTATCCTTTGCATTTCCCAGATCTTTGTTATACTTGTTTTCTCCATAATGCTGGAACAAGCTATCAAGATCAACTTTTTTTTTCTTTTTTCTTTTTTCTCTTGGTCACTCTTCTTCTATATGAAAAGCAACATAAAAGTGAACTGCACAATCTAATCAGATTAGAAGTTCAAGGAAACATTAGGAAAGTTTCATTGCAGTTCAACCTTAACTTATATAGGCTCACTAATTTGTATTTTTGTACATGCTTTATTCTCACAGAGATGTTTCATTACTAGTTATATGAAATTTCCCCTTGCTTCTAGAACCCAAATTTTCCTACTGCACCTCATTTAAGAGTACTGAGTGGGCACCAATTTTGTTCCATTCAATGCTTTTCGATGTTCCGTTTGTAGCAGATCAATGCCAACATGTCAGTTTGGAGTTCCATCATGATGCACATCAGACAGGAATAATGGCTATTTGTTTTATAAAAAGTATCCGTCTAGGTTGATGTTTTCATCTATTGGAAAGAAATTTTGTCGTATGATTTCAGTTATAGAGGCATACTGCTCACTAAAATGACTTAGTGCTGTGAGCAGTGGGGCTAACACCATAGATGGCACATGGCTGGACGATAGAAGAATATGGACAACTGGCTTCATGTCTGTGGAAAGGAACATACCCCTAGTCACTCAGTTTCCTTTTGCCTTCTTTAAGTTTTGGTTTCCTTGCTTAACAAGCTTTCCCAATCAATCTAGTATAAGTAATCTCCGTTGGCACTTTTTTCTAGTAACTTCCAAATATTCGATTGGAAAGTGATTGCGAGCTTTATTACGCTTCTCCACATTTATTATCAATTTAATCTAGAGTAGTAGTGCTCTCGGATAATAAGAAATTGGTGGAAACCGATGTTTTAAATTGCGGTAGCGTAACGCATTGCGTTTTTGTTCGGGAATTGCGTAGCGCTCATAAATTGCGTAATAGCATAAGCAATTCGGATAGTGAATAGCGTAGTAATAAAAAAATAAAAAATAATATTATACTCAAGAACATTAATAAAAATCCATTAAAGGACTTCAAATAACCAAAATATAAAAATCCAAGTAACATAATTTCAACACACATTCAAAGTTTCAAACACATTAAGCCTCGAAGTTAAAGCTTTTCAAATGATAAACTAAAAATAATTAGTGTCATCTAACTCTATCTCACTATCATCATCAAGATTATCTATGTTAGGGAACTTTCCACTATTAAAGATCCTTGGGTTTATTCCACCATGTTGTTCCATCTCCATGTCTTTGTCGATAAGGCCTAATCTCACTTTTTTGCATTTGGCTCCCCATATAATATAAGAAATGAGATTTAAGAGCTAATGGTAGGCCATGTTTCTAAAAACCAATTGTTACCGTATACTTACTTGAACTTTCACCAACCCTTTTTTTGATACCGGAAGAAGAGGAGAAGGATCATCATCAACATTAACTTCCACTCGTTTATCGGAATCTAGAAAACTTTCAAAGATGCCGGGTTGCACACTAACAATGGGATCCTCGGAAAACAACTCATCATCTTCAAGTCAAGAAGGCTTCTCGGGGAGGAGGGGATTTTTTTCTCTGTTATCCATTCATTATCCGAATCAATTTCATGAACCACAATAGGATCAATTTTGTTTCTCCTTCTGATGCTTCTTTCCCTTAGCTTAAAATTATATTTCATATAGACCAACGCGTTCAATCTTTTATGTTCAAGTCTATTCTTTTTTTTTTTGTATATATTTAACATTATAAAGAGTATTAAATTAGAACACTAATTAATTTAAATATGATATCATAAATAAGGCTAAGCAATATAATATTTATCGACTCAAAAGTGCTCAAATTCCTTTCACATCCTGAAACATTACAAGTAAGGCTAAGCACTCGAATAGCAAATCTAGTAAGTTTGGGTGTCTTACTTCCAAAGCGTTCCCACCACTTGGCTAAAAAATACTAAAAAATATGAACATAAAAGAATAATCGTAATTAACTAAAAAGAGTAAAATAATACCCGGAGCTCGCAACTTTCTTGTTCGTTTTGCCATTGGATATCCAAATTCTCCTTGTACATTGTCATAGTAGTATAATTGGATATCGGCCTTAAGACAATTGTCGGAAGACAACATTTGATCCATGCAAGCATACAATCCATCTTTAATTTCGATACAATTAGAAAAGCCATCTTCATAACGCAATTGTGGGTTCAAGTAATACCTAGCCGCATGTAGAGGATGGTGAAGTTGTGGAGTCCATCTTTCATCTATTTTCTTCCAAATGGGCATGCACTTATTTTAACTCCACCACAATTAAATTTAATGATCTCCTTTACCTTATCCATAAGCTCATATATATAACCCATGGCCCGTCTCTCCTTCGAATCAACTTCCCTTAGCACACTAACAAAAGGGACAACATTTTTCACACAATGCTACATATGGCCAAAAGTCAGGATTATTAACCACAATTCTCTTAACTACTTTCCTTTTGGTTTTTTGCGCTTGAGGAGAAAGTAACCCACTTTTTGGAAGCAAACATCATTTTGAGAGCTCTTTTTTGCTTCCTCATTAAAGTAAGGATTATGCCATGGCCATAAATGAACTTCACCACATGTTTAGCATGTTCAATTCTCTCCTTGAGTAATCTCAATTTTGCAATGTCGTCCAACATAACATCAATGCAATGCGCCGCACAAGGTGTCCACCATAAACCCTTTTTACTTTCCATAATTCTTTTCTTTGCATTCCTACAATTTATAGCATTATCTGTGACAATTTGGATAACATTTTTCTCCAATTTCACTTACAACATCATTAATATACTTAAAGATAAATTCTGCATTTTTAATGCTATCGGAAACGTCAACAGATTTTAAAAAGAAAGTGCATGCGGGACTATTTATTAAAAGTTCATCAAAACTCTATTATTCCCATCCTTCCACCCATTAGACATAATAGTGCATCCATATGTTCTCCAAGCTCTTTTGTGCTCTTCATAAATAATATTGACGTCTTCAACTTCTACTTAAAGTGTCCATGTTCTTAATTCATACATAGTAGGAGACTTGAACCTTTTTCCATATTCAGCAATCCCTTCAACCATAGGCAACCAATACAGATCATTGACAACAACAAAAGAAAGTGCGTCTGAATAAACAAAACGACCAGCTCTACGCTTGACATCTTTAAGTAATTATTTTTTGTATGCCGAATTAATGGTTGTTTGTCTAAGTTCCGAACTAACAAAGTTATCAAGTGTGCCTTTAGATTGATTAATACTACCACTAACACCATGTGAACTACCTCCCTTACTTCAAATATCTGATGATTGTTTACTCCCTCACCAATTTCACAAAACAATTCCGATTTCTTCGTTTTTATAACTTTATAAATTTTTAAACCTTTAGTAATTTCATTTTTCACCTCATCTAAAACATTGGGGCAAGGTGCAACACCTTTGCGAGTTTTAGCCAAGTGATCTTTTAAACGAGTAACACCTCTATTCGATTTATGATTGCAAAATTGACATCTAACACACCTTTTCCCCTCTAATTGATATGCATATTTTTAAGCACTATTATTTTTAGAACTTGTAGACATTGCCGCAAAAGGATTCAAGTAAAAGGAGCCTTGGATTCAAAGAATACCTTATATGAGTCGGAATAAGGAGAAGATAACAGATGAAGCCATCGACTGAAAAAGAAAACAAAGGAGAAAACATCGGACATAGGAGAAACCAGTCGACTGAAGGAGAAAACACACGAGACACAGTGATTGGAAGAGAGAACGTTGAGGGTAGGTGAAGTCAAAGAAGCTGAGCAACATCGACTAAAGGAGAAAACAGAGAAGACTGTGGATAGGAGGAGACGACTTCGAGCTATTGAGGGTTGCTAACTTGTGCAACTTATTAGACCTAATTTTTCACTTTTCTAAATAGCGTAGGTTTTTTGAAAATAGCGTGAATAGCGTAGGCTATAACGTGCCAGCTCAGCAAAAGCGTGCCGTGCCAGTAAAAACTCCACGGTATTCGTTCACCACATTATTTACTCCACGCTACGTAGCGTTTTAGGTGAAATTTGCATTGTTGCGCGCTACAACACGCTATTTAAAACATTGAGCATACAGGTAAAGGAGGATTACACTTCTATTCTAGCACACTCTAGTAAAATCCTTCTTTAATCTTTGTTTTTGTAAGCTTCTTTTTGTTTCTTTTAGCAACTATATTTTTTTTTGGAAAGCATAAGAACTTGTATACAAATATCTAGGCTTTGTTGGTTGTGTTCAGCGACCATGGAGTGTCGGGCTAATGTTATACAAAAAAAGGTTATATTTTAAATTATGGATATGTGAAAAGAAGTTTTGGCACGTTGTTAGTATGCATGAAGTTTCGGTATTTGTGTTTGACTTGGAATTGTTGGTTCTTAAAAGAATCCCTCCTTAGATCACTTGTAACGACCATATTACGATGAGCTATAAATGTGTAGTCGCCTGTCCTTTTTAATAAAGTTATTTTAGGGAAAAAGCAGAGCTGCGTAGGTTTGGCCTTAAGCAGCAATATTTTATTAGGTAGAGTAGGCACAATAGAATGGTATCTTAGCGAAACGCATCCAAAAGTGTGCGAACAAGGACGTTGGGCCTTAAGGGAGTGAATGTAACGAATCTAGTGTGATGTGTTATATATATGTGGTCTACTCCTTACTAAAAGTCCTTTTTGGGAAAAAAAATTGGTGAGGGCTTAGGTTGTGCATAGTTTATAGGTGTGATTTTATCCTTTTTCTGTTTGTTATTTTTTTTTTTCTGTTTGGTTTAAGATCTCCTTCATTGAATTAATCTATTTGATGTATTCAATCAAATCAATCAAAGAAAGCCTTGCCTTATTTAAGTCATTAACCTTGTGTTATGCATACTCTTGCAATCTTGGTTATTTCTTTTGAAGAATACAATTATTTTATTCTTTCTAAATTTATAAACATAGCATTAGAGGATTAAGATCCACTTGTGTGAAGGTCATAATACTTTCACTTTTGCTAACTTGCGATGCATATTATGGCATATAGCCACCATAGCCGTTGTCTTTACAACTTTACTATTAAAATTCTATTTTTTTTAATACTTAGCCTTTTTTTATGAAATTTTGCTCTCACATCCTCATAAAAAACCTACTTTCTTTGCCCCATCTCTCTCTTTCAATAGCATTATACTCTTTTTGTTTTTATGGTTGCAATAAAAATTTCAAAGCTTCATATATAAAAAACCTAGTGGGCTAGCGCATGCGGAAGCAAATAAACAAAATTAACCTTAGGTTTGTTATTTGGTGGTTGAATTCTCAAAAACCAATTTTAATCAAATTAGAAAGTAAGCTTAGAATTCTATGTATTTTAATTCTGGAAAATCTATTTAATCTTTTCTAACATGTAGCAATTAATAAAACAATTAAACATATAAGCAACTATTAAAATTAACGAGGTATCTCTACAGTGCATGACTAATCTTTAGCAATCCACTATATGCACAAAAGTTTACAAACTCGATTAATCTCAAATCATACAGACTTACACAACTTGAATTGCACAAGCCGCTTGCAAAAGTATCCACTTTCTGCACATATAGTCCCCTATCCGAATTGCACGAACAGGTTCACAACGAATCATTCGCCACGGTGTCACACTGTTTTGTTCAATTCCTTTTGCGAATTTCACGCACCTTGGAATCTTATTTGTTCTTTAGAAAAAGAATGCTTGCTTTGGCATGAAAAAAAAGTCTAAAGTGGTTTTATGTTTTGCGGTTTTAATCTCCCTCTAAGGTGTAAAAAACTCTTTCAAAACATGTGTTAAAAGTGTGTTAAATTCCATTTCCATACGGGCCTTTTATATAAAAGTATCGAGACCAACTCCTTTTAGGAAAATGTTTTATTTATAGCTAAAAGAATAAGTCAAAATCTTTTTCGAAATAGGAAACTTGTTTTTAAAAAGGAAATTTGCGATAAAAAATTATTTTGCCAGATTTCCATGCCGAAATGGTCTAAGCCCAAAGATATGTACCAGTCCGAATTGAAAGAATTCAATTCCTTGGAAAATTTATACGTTAGACCGGTCCAACTTAGAAGACCTGTACTGGTATGAATTGGTCTTTTTCAAAACTTTTTGAAATTTTTTAAAACTTATGTAATTGATTCAAAAACATTTTGAATTTAGCTTTTTTGAAAACAACCACCTTAGGAAAAATCAAATTCAAATGCCAATGCTCACTGAATCTTTGTTGATGTTATTCTCCAATGTATCGCTTCGGTAACTTGGTTTGCTTGAAATTCTTCAAATGTAATCACAAATGACTAAAACAACTTACAAGCAAACGTGTTTTTGTTGAAGGAATAAAGCCAACACAATTTTAGACTTTACAATATCAACCTATTTCTATCATATTGCTTGGTTGTCATCTATACCTCCCCTTCGCGATGGGTGTTTAAAAGCGTACCTCCTTTTAGTGGGTTTAAGATGATAATTAACTAAATAACACGATGTTCGACACTCGATACACTTTGACTATTCTACCGCTACTTTTTTTTGAATAAGTCCTTTATGCCTTAGAAAATTCTACCGCTACTTATGTTACTTTTACTTGTGCTACCCTTCATAATTTGTGTTTCAAGTTGTAGATGTTTGTGAAACATCCTCTAGCTTAAGGGTAATTGTCAAGCTGTGAAGCACGGGTACAT
Organism: Lonicera japonica; assembly: GCA_021464415.1. Taxonomy (NCBI): domain Eukaryota; kingdom Viridiplantae; phylum Streptophyta; class Magnoliopsida; order Dipsacales; family Caprifoliaceae; genus Lonicera; species Lonicera japonica. Next base: position 73,180,736 of record CM038465.1, read on the forward strand.
CATTTTTTTCGGGGTACCTGTTTGGACATGGCTCGGGTACGGGTATCGGTACGGACACCGGTGGGACACGGCTTGGGTACGCCACGCGGCGTGTCCAATAAAAATAATATTAAATTTTGTTGGACATGGCTAAAATGGGTGTGGGTACGGTACCCGACACGGCTGGGATGAAAAAATAAAAATTAAGGGGTCAATTTACAATATGCAATGAACTTTGGATGTCTTTTTACTAATTTTATAAATAGTATATTAAGAGATGAGATGTCCCAATTATCAATCGATGAAATTAGGTCATGCTCAAGCCCATTCTCACATCTCTCCTCTCTTCTCAACGGCCTTCTCTTATCTCAACGGCCCTATCATCGTCGTCAAGTTCTCTTGTGGATATGACTTGTTTATTTTCAGTGATGTTAAATTTTATTTGTTTGTAGTGTTCTTTGAATATGAGTTTACATAATGCATATTATTATATAAATATGCTTATTTATTTATTTATTAAACGTGTCCCTCGTCGTACCCATGTCTAAGTTTTTTAAGATTTGCCGTACCCGTCCTCATACCGGTACCGGGTACGACACCCGTACCCGTGTCTGTGCTTCATAGTTGTCAAGATTAGGGGCATGGGCTTTTTCTGTATTTGTTATGTCTAGAATAGAGCTCCTCAATTGAAGGCATTTCTTTGATTGATGCAATCAAATCAATCAAAGAGATCCCTAACTTATTTAGGTCCTTCACATTTTACCTATATAATAAGGGGAGATGATATTTTAATCTCAAAAACGGAAAAGGGATAAAATGTTGTGTGGTTGTGATTGCAAGATGCTTTTTTAATGTTGTACAATGCCTTTAGCGTGGGTTACAACCTATTTATATACTCTCGGAATTTGCGTGGATGCGGGTGTGACATCAATCCAAGAGTTGTTCGAAAACATTAGAGAGCAGTATCGGGGGCACAGAAGCATGAGAAGTAGGTGCAACTACGCTAGGAGTGTGGATTGTTGGGGACACATGGCAAGTCTATAAGGTTACTCTCTACCAAAATGGAAGAAAAGTACGGATACTTAATTTATTTATTTTTTTCAAAAAAAGAAACAAAGTAGAGAAAACAATTTTTCTAATGCATGGCGCATATTTTGTTCATTTTGGTATTTGTTTACATTTGAAATTGTCTTTGGCATTAATATTCTAGTGTGATAGTTCTTTCTTTTCTTTTAATCTTTTTTTCTTTTCTTCTGTTGTAATTTAAGGTGGGTGCTATTTACACACCCACTTTTCCTTGGTTTCACTCCCATAAAAACAGCCTTACTTCTTCTCTTTGCACCCCACTCCTTTTTCCACATATTTCCCCTTTTTTCCCATTCTTGCCTGACTCTAGAGACTCGACTCCTCCACCTCGGATGGTGATGACGACGACGACAAATTGTTACTGTTCTTCATCTCCTGGACCGAATCAACAGACCCATATCTCGTTCTCTGGTGCTTCTTCTTCCTCACAACAATCCTCTCATTCTTTCTCCTTTCCCCGCCATCCTCCTCTCCTTCAGCTAGCCGTCGCCATTTCCTCCAGAACACTTTTTCCTACTTTAATGGACTCCCATCAAACATGAGTATACTGTGTGTGATTGTATGATGGTATGATGATTCTTTAAACACTAGTTTGTGTGTGATTGTAGAGAGAGAGAGTGAGATGACGATGGAATGATGATGAGACATGGGGTGGTGGTGTAATTTTGTGAAAAAGGACAATTAATGCAGTGCGAACATTTCAAGCGAATAAGTGTGAACATAATCGGTCAATGTCTGGCGACTGTATGATTAAGTTCAATTTTTTTAGACCAAACACTAACTCGGCCAATATCAAGCGAGTATATATGAACATCCTCGGTATGTATGAACATATTTGTCCAATGTCCAACGAGTGTAAGTTTGAATTTTGTGAAGAATAAGCAATGTAGTGGTATGAACATACTCGGCCAATGTTAAATGAGCATATCTGAAGATATTCGGCTAATGTCTAGTGAGTACATACGCATATACTCAGCCTACCACCACCGCTGGTGAACCACCACTACCACCATCCATGTCAAGTGAGAGAATTTACAGATCTAAAAAAACCATCAATGAATGTAGGAAGAGAAGCCATGAAGAGGGAGTAGCAAGAGGAGGGGAGGGCAGCAACGACAGAGGTAGAATGGTGGAGGAAAGAACCCATCAAAGTTTCTCTCTCTAGTTTTTTTTCCCGTATGAACGGTGACCATATGTGGAGTGTAGGGTGTGGTAAGTGTCTTAGTGGGAGTGTAGATGAGGCTTTTTAGGGAAAGTGGGAGCGATAGCGAGTGTGAGTAAAAGCAATAGAAAATGGGGGTTCATATAGTTGCCACCTAATTTAATGCAATAAAATATTTTGCTTTTGCATTTGAATTGAAGAAGTTATTGATAATTTAGTATTATTTATTTTATTCATGTATGTTATTTTATTTGATTTATTCTAGTTAGAGAATTTTGTGGGTAGTGTCTCACCCTGAGAGGTATTTTAGGTAAGTTAAGAGTCATGTCTGTTGTATATATTAAGTTGCTTTGTATTCAGTTTTATTATGATGGAATAAAATAATAGTTCCCTTGAATTCTTCAGAAGTTAATCTACTTTACTGCCGCAGGTTGAGGTTTTTGTCTGTTTTAATTTGCTTTGTCTATAATTATGTGATTGGTGCATGCAGTTACGCGCACATGTTACCTCTCTTTCTGTATTCTGACAGTGAAAGCATTGATGAACACACACATATATTAACCCTTAAATTCGGTGAGGGATTAAAGACGAATTTGGTGATGGACTCAAGTGGATGAAAAGCTTCAGGGTGATATTGCAAGATTCCTCTGCGTGTGTGTGAGAGAGAGAGAGAGAGAGTCCAATCTTCTGTACCGTGCACCAAGTATGGTATTTCTATTAGTTAGGACCAAGTTCAGTATCCAAAATTATCAAGTATTAATTTTAGGATTAGCAGTAATTGTAATAACTTTTAGTTTAGGAAGGTATATTTAATTTGGTGGAATTTCATAATATGAAATTATATGTGATAATTCTGTTATTAAAAGACTTCCAAAGTGGGTATAAATAGGACACAAATACCCTAGGTTGACAATATAGGAAAGGAAGAAATGGAAAGAAATAATTAAGGAATGACTCAATTAATAAAATCTCCTATCTATGGTATGTTTTAATCCAAGAGGATAAAGCATTACCATAACTAAAGTAAATTCTATAAACCATTTACTACCATAAATAATAAAATCTTAATTTCTAACAAATTTATGCTCATTTCATAGTTGCTTAGCTCTGTTATGAATAACGCTGCAAGTGAACTAAGCCCGGCATAAAATTGTTCAACCTAGGCTCATTTAGTTATGAACCCAAAAGTTAAGCTCAAAAGTTAGTTAATGTACATAATGAATGAGCTAACTTGAGCTTAACATTGTCTAGGCTTGGCTCGTTCAGTGAATGAGACAAAATTAGGCTCGAGGGAGAGAGAGAAGTAATTTAAAATTTGGAGACGGAATATTTGTAATTTATTTTGGGTGTGAAAATTATCCATCCAAAATTTCCTGCTAGGCTTGGAAATCCTGTATTTTTGAGGTTCGGGAGAAAAACCAGATTCACTGTTTTGGTGGGTGATTCCACGGCATTGGTTTTCAACTTTCTTCTCACCCCCGTGATGGTCTGAAAACCGGGGCATGACAGTAAGTCAAAGTTTTAGGCTAAAGTATCTACACATGGCGGCCTCCTATGTTTCTATAATCATTTAAAATGGTTATGAAAATATGATGGTAAGCCTAAATTTAAATTAATAATAGCCGGGCAAAGACTGCGAGAAATTGGCATATGGTCCGTTCTTCTATATAATGAATGCCAAGTTGAGCCCTCAATGTTTTTGCCTGCAAACTTTGCAGGAGAGAATAGTGGAATATCATAATATGAATTTATATTGTGGTTATTATTGTGTGATTACAAAGACTCCCGAAGTGGGTATAAATAGGACACAAATGAACCCTAAGGTAACAATATAGGAAAGAAATAATTAATGGGTGACTCGGTTAATAAAATCCCTTATCTGTTGTATGTTTTGACCAGAGATAATAAAATAATACCATGACTAAATACCATAAATAATAAAAAAATTATTTCCAACAAGAATATGTTAGGTAAATCTGGTGCGCCAATAGGAGATACACTAGACCGAGCAAGGAAGTGCCACATAAGCCCATCACATGGGCTTCACATAGCTTTGTAGTCTGGTACTCTGGTGCATACACACGGTACCCAATGCCTTCTCATCAATAGTAGGCGCACCTGATTGCACTTACAGATGTGTACATGTTTGGTTTAGCCGCTGCTGTTTCTGTGTATAGAATCTAATTAACAGGTGTGCGCACCGTTTATTGCTATATTTGCAAACTCACTACTTAACACTTACCATGAGAACATTGCTCTCAGATTTTTGCCCATTCAACATTGTTAGCTTCTTTCTATGCCCAATTATGTTTAATTTAAACATAAATGGGAAAATAATCGTGATGATTAAATTGTTATATCATTTTTCTGATGTATGATTTGATTGAATGAGTATTTTGTGTAATTCAGTGACGCTTCTCGTAAGTTTCTTGCTTCTGTTATTTGTTCAAGTCAAATCCCATTGAAAAAATATAATAATAATAATAATAATAATAATAATAATAATAATAATAATAATAATAAAAAAAAAAAAAAAAAAACTACTGCTTTATTTCCTTGCTTAATTTTTGTTTTCTTTGTGATTCAATTACGATGTTAGGAACCATCGATTGGACCTTCTGTTGGAGGTACTGTTGTTGAGTACCCTGGACCCGAGCCAGAATCCTTACAAAGCTCAAAAGAGAGTGCTCAACCTAGTCCAGTTTCGGTTCTTGAAGCCCCCTGCTTAGAAGACGCTTCATATGGTTCCGAATGCTTTGAGAGAGTCAGTGCTGATCTTCATGGTAAGTAGATGCTATTTTACATTATCTATTCTGCTAGTTACAGTGCATTTTTGTAGCCTATCTACTAAATTTGGTTTAATTGGCATTTGTCTCCATGGAAAACAAAAACTTAGGGGAGATGGTATTGGATTCCCTGGAAAAGGAAAAAGATGAGATAAAACAAGTAGTTTGATGAAAGTTGCTTCCCGGTACAGATTAATGTGATCAAACACCAAGGAAGATTTTATGTGGAGTTGTGGACATTGTCCATCTCTAGTGGTGTTTGATTCCATAAACTTTCCAGGAACTATATTCCATGTACAAATTTTGCTTTAGCCTGATTTTCCCTTATCTGCCCACTAAGTTGTTGGTTTCCTCGGAATTGTTTCCAAGGAATTCAATTCTTTATGAACCAATTAGACGCACTGTTAGTGCTTGGAACTTAAACCGGTGCATTGCATTGTTCATATAGTTCGATCGCTTAAAATTATCACATAAATGATTGGCATAAATAGTAGATAACTTGTATTATAGACACTGCATTTGCAATGCTCAAAATTTTGAAAGTTCCATCTTCAGTAGTAGAACTTGATTTAGTATGATTTTGTCCTTTTCCACATAATTCAAGAACCATAATCACCAAAAGTTTTAATTTTCCGTGCAAAAAATCTCCATGTAAAACAATTCTAAGGAATTCAATTATTTCCCGCAGTTTTAGTTGATTTGCAATTCTTTTCCATATAATATCTTCTTCTTGTTTGCGGGTTTGCTAGACCTTAGACTCAAATGCCAGCTTCTCAAGATGGAATCAGACTCGTATCCCGAGGCATTTGACAAAGAAGATGAAAGATCATTCATGGTTTCTCCATCAAAAGAAATATTTAGCTCCGAAAGTTGGGAATCTCTCTACTTATCTGCTGTGCTTGAAGAATCTGGTTTTACCGAAAATGACCCCAATGTATTCAAAACAACGTGGCATTCTCAAGCCTATCCTTTGGCTCCTTGGGTATTTGAGGATCTCGAGAAATACTGCGACGAATCTCACGTCCCAAAACCTGAAAGAAAGCTACTCTTTGACCGTATCAACTCAGCATTCTCAGAGATTTTCAACAGGCTCGTGGACCCTTGCCCGTGGGTGAGACCCTTCAGTGGGACCCGAGGTTTGAAGAAGATGGACTGTGGGGTCAAGGACGAGGTAGAACAGTTGCTGGCTAGACAAGTGGAGGAGGCAAATGTGGACTTATCAGTAAATTTGCTCGACAGGGAGATGAACTGGCTGGAATTCAGAGCTGAATTTGATGCTATAGGTATGGAACTCGAGAAACTTTTGGTAGATGATCTAATAATGGAGGTTTTAGTTAATGGGTTTTGAATTGGGACGAGCATAAAAATAGGAAGTTAAAACAGATGAGCGAAATGAGGGAATGGTCAGTGCGAAATGAAAATGAATAAAGTTTGGAAATGTTTAGGTAGTGAGTAGTTAAATGAATGTTATTGTCGAAAGTTAAAACAGACTAATGGATGGTTACTTGCTTTACTTTCATTCCTGTATATATTCAGTTTTGGTAAATGTAATGTTTATGTTCAAATGGTCATTGCCTATTATCCTGGGTCACTTGGCTTCTGATTTGGTTTTGTTGTTTTGATAATTATTTCATATTATGCTATTTCTTGGTTTGTTGCGGTTATTAGAAAACATGGTCTTTCAGCGTTCGTCAATCTCCTAGTAAGTGAGTTGAATTGCAGTAGAAAAGTATATAGGTGTTGGCATGCTAGCTTTTAAGCAGGGATCAATCTACTTATCAACATACGTAACTGTCCGCGTTATCTTAACACGTACATAGGATCATTTGTAGACCTTGCAACGGATCGGATCATATAGTATTTGCCTTGTGTAAGGTCAGTTTCGTGTCATCAATTGTTCTGCCAGTATTTGACTCGTTAAGGGTTGTGTCTTACTGGTTGTATCATATCAGTATCTTGTTGTGTTTAAAGCGTAAAAGTGTATATCACCTATATAGTTTCTTGTCGTGCTTGGGATGTGATCACCCATTGGCATATTCGTGTATAACAGTTCAACCCTTCTTTCTGAATGATAGTTTCTTCTCAATGTGATCGTGTAATCATATTGCGTCGGACACCGACATGTCTAATCATCAGGGCTCCACATTGCTGCATATATAATTTGGTGCCTTTTTCCTTTTGTGATTATCTAGCCCTAGTGAAGGAACGGTCAGATTCATGGAGGTGTGTCAGAGAATTGAAATTCATTTTTAGTTAACGTGGATTGCAAATTATGCTTTAAAACATGCAGTAATTGTATTTTTCTAGCATCTTTGTGCCAGCGGCGTGCGGCCACATCTCACCACCATCTTCTTTCTTTATTTTTCTGACTATTCTCAGTTTCTCACTGTCATGTGCCACATTTGCCCCTTATATGTAGGGTTCAAACGCATTACTAATTTTTACGCATGGGATTTATTACAATTCTATCTCCCAAGATATATTCACATGCACTTACTTAGAGTGTTGCGGACTCTTTGAAAGTCACAACGGTGAATTAATTTGATAGTTTATGGGTTTTTAAAATGAAGGAATAGACTTGTAGTTCTATTCTATGTGTAACATTTATAGCGTCTACGTATATGTCCATGCAATTTATTTGGAGATTTCATATGACAATTTGATATAAAATTTGATTGTTCAAACTGCATGTCAATACACCTTAAATGATGGTTCATTTCAAAAATTTATTCCATCAGTCTTAAATTAAGTGTCAAATTTTAATTTTTATTATTTTGTAAAAATGCATTATTAATTTCTACATGTGACCGTAAATTGCGTAATAGGAGTCTCCACAAGAAAGACCGATCTTTGTTTTGTGAGACTTGTAAAGTATTGTGTGTATATATGTATGTATAATTTGAGAGGGGGGGGGGGGGGGGGGGGGGGGGGATCTGTTAAAAGGGATGGGGGTGAGGCAGAGAGGAAAGGGCAGGTTTTTGGTAAATGTGCAAAAAAATTACTATGGGAATCGTGGTGCCCAAAATTATCCACACATGGTTATGGTTATTTAGGGAGCATTTCCGATTGGATTATTGTTCATGTCTAGTTGTACGGACCGAGTTATTTGGAACGCTTTTCAATGAATTTTTTTGATGAAATTTGTTGGGAATGTTTTTTATCATGTGCAAAATATCTCCACCAAATTTCATAAAAAAATTCAACCAGAAAGTAGTGGTTAACTATAGGATTGAAAAATATTGATCCAGAAAAATATTTTTCAATCCTGTAGCTAACCTACTTCCCAATTGAATTTTTTGATGAAATTTGGTAGAGATGTTCTACACATGATAAAAAACATTCCCACCAAATTTCATCAAAAAATTTCATTGAAAAGCATGCCAAATGGCTCGGTCCATACAGCTGGTATGTGAACAATAATCTGCATGAAAAATACTCCCTGGTTATATATATGTGTATGTTAAACAATAGTAGTTAAAAGCACTCCTAAAAATTTGTCTTCGCCATCACAAATATGTATTATGATAGTTAATGTTAGTAAATGAGGTGGTAATGGTAAATGTTAGGAGTGCTCTTAATCCTCTTATTAACCACCATATTAGACCCATATGTATCTGTACGCACAATCTAGGTTTGCACATACAAACGTATCCAATCACGTTTTTCTAGAACAAGAAGAAGAAGAAGAAGAAAGAGAGTGAAGAAATGAATCATGTAATTACCCCCATGCATCCTTTATTTATCACCAATTAATGTAGAATACAGAGAAAATAAATTTAGTTCTTATATGTATCAAATTAAGAACATGAGGGGTAGTGTATATTAATTTGTCTAGATGGGGTGCATGCGTAGACCTCAAGGTGGTGAAGGCGCAGTAACTCTAGATAGTGCAAATGGAGGTACAGGTGCACGTATGGGCCAACGCGGAGCCATGGGTGGCGGTGGTGGTGGCCGGAGATATCTACTTCCCGTTGACGGTCCAGATGGAGGTACAGGTGGACGCTTAGTTAAACTCGGGTTATTCGGTACAATGGGGGGAGGCGGCGGCGGCGGAGAGGATCACTACTTCCTATTGACAGTCCAAATGGAGGCACAATGGGCGTGGGCAACTTGGGGTTAATCGGTACAATGGGTTTGGGAAAAATGGGTATAATGGGCACTGGGCTATTTCCTTGTGAGGGTCCAGATAGAGGTTCAGATGTAAGCCTGACTGGGGGTGGTGGTGGTGGTCGCGTAGGTGGTGGTGGCCGGGCACGTTTAGGCGGTGGCGGAGGTGGTGAAGAAGAGCAATGTCCTTGGGGTGGGGGTGGGGGTAAAGTATAGGTATATTGTTTTGTGGATCTAAATGGAGGTAGATGATGATTATGTCCCTTTGATGGCCCAGAAGGTGGTAAAGGGCCACTATCCTCGGGCAATACTTGGTAAAATTTATCTTTATCTTTGGTGGTGGTGGTAGCGGTGACGGTGGATTAGACAACCTCTTCCTCTACGCCACCTACGCCACCTACACTACCTATTCTTTTACAATCATATTCGTGCCTAACTGCGCCCGCAGCACCCAAAACCACCAGGACTGCCACCAACAAAAACCTCCGGCCACCACTCTTCATAATTTATTTAATGTATGAACACGTGCTATGCTGCATTGCCCTTTATTAATTTATAGACCTCCAATCATCTAAATTAACTTCACCCATTAAAAAAGGGCGGGATCAACGGCTTTGTTATATTTTTTCAATATCTGTACTATTATATAAAATTAATAATAATTTTAATTGCTTCTATGAGATTTTTGAATTATCTATTTTATTCATGTGATTTATTTTTTCATTAAAAAAAATATGATTTGGTCTATTTTCTTAACAAAATATATGTTTACAAGAGGGATTGAACTTTAAAATTTTAAATTGTCTATTTTATTCATGCGGTCTCTTTTTTCATTAAAAAATATGATTGTTCTCTTTTTTCATCAAAATATATGTTTGCAAGAAGTGTTGAACTTTAAACATTTGACAAATTGCTAATTAATCACTAAACCACTTAATATTTTTATTTTATATTTTAGTTTGAACTAGATATATCGGCTGAGTAATATACGCACAACGTGTGCATATGATTTAGTTTCGTTTAAATTGTATGGATTCTATAATATTCAAAAGATTTGGAATCTGATTTTACTAATTTTATTGATTTTTTCAGAAAATAAAAGGTCACATTTATGTAATCTAATTTTGATAGAATTTATGGATTATTTTTAAAAAATAAAAAAGGTTAGACGTTGACAAATTTAGTGCGTTTGGATCGGGAAATTGAAATTGACTTGGAGATTTATAAATCCATAATTTAAAATTTACATATTTGTAATTATAAGAATTTGAAATTTTTGTTTACTTAATTAATACAAGGAATTTGATTTCTAAATCTAAATATATATATATATATATATATATATATATTGCTAAAAACTAATGAGATAATGGGTTATAAGGTCTCGTTTCATAATGTTTTATAACTCTAAGAACGGACTCATATTTAATAAAAGGAAATAGTACTAATTTCATAATTTGGTATTACAATAAGGACACTTTTCATAATATTAATTTATTTTAAGGAAAATGATAAATGCTGATGGACAAAAATACCCTAATATAATTCCCTCTCCCTCACCCCTCTCTTTCTCTCTCTTACATATATATAAACCATTTATATATAAAATCATTTATGTATAAACCAACCACTGAACTCTCAAAGCGAGAAGATCATAAAAAATGGAATTGACGGAATTTGGAGGAACGCCGTCGTTGAGCGAAGAGAAGAGGATTGAGTCGGTGAACAGAGCAAGAAGATGAGAGTGTGGGGTTCGACAACGCCATTTTAGAAATAATTGCAGCTCAGAAGCCGACTCGAGCTTTAAACCCCCTGCTCAAAACTTTGAGGTTAGTGCGGAGAGAGAGAGACAATTGGTTTTAAAGCAATCCGAGCCTACACAAAATGCCAATTGGTGTCAAAGTGCCTGGTGGTAGCCCATTGGTTTAGTTCTTGAATTAACTGTGAGCTTTTTTAAGTTTAATTTTGGCACCAAATTATTTTAGTAGTTATCGATTGGTCATTGATTTATAGCATTGATTTGATTGGTGCTAAAACTGATTTAGCACCATTGGTGCTACCTTTGGTGTGCTGAAATAGATTGGTGCTAAACAGATTTAGCACCATTTAGCACAATTCATACTGAAACAGATTGGTGCTAAATTTTCTGGTTGGTACTCAGAAGGTGCTAAATGCATTTAGCACCTTTTGGTTGTTGTCCAGGTGGTGCTAAATGCATTTAGCACCACATGAACACCGACCAGAAGGTGCTAAATGCATTTAGCACCTTCTGGTTGTGCATTTAGCATTTTCTGGTTATTGTTCAGAAGGTGCTAAATGCATTTAGCACCTTCTGGTTGGTGTCCAGGTGGTGCTAAATGCATTTAGCACCTTCTGGTTGCTGTTAGTGTCATAATGAGCGTGAGACATTATAAGAAAGGGGTATTAGTGTCTTTTTTGTATAGTGTCCTTAATTTACATAACTTATTTTTAAGTGTCCTTTATAATTACATTATTATTAGAATGAGCCCTTATATCTAATTGCCTCAAAACTAATACACTATTTTTTATTCTTAACATAATTGCAAACTATTAATAATAATAATAAACTATTGAATCATTAAAAAGACTTTAAATTTATAGATTTTAAAGAAAATTAATCCAGTTTCCCTAAAAACAATATATATACACTTTAATTTTTTGTACTCTTCCTTTTAAGAGTTGTAAGGATAACATTACGTCATATTAGTTATATTTTTATAATTATTAGTTATATTTTTATAATTATTTTATATATGTTATATATATAGAGAGAGAGAGAGAGGACTGCATCATATTTATTTTGTGCTAAAACTAATTTTAAAGATAAATAATAATTAAATAATAACAACAACAATAATAGTAATAATAATAGGGTGGTTTTATTTCTATCCACGATATCTTGCAGTTAATTTGCGTCATTAAGTTAATCCGCGTTACCTACTAAATTAATCCACAAATGTGGATAGACTCACAAAAATTATTATTGATTTAATTTTATAAATATTATTTTATTAATGATTTAATATTAAAAAATTCACTAGATTAATAAGTACATCAACTTTAATTAATTAAATAAAAATAAGGGCAATTAGTTTTAAGAACGAATATTCATTTCTCTATCTATTTAAGGACACAACTTTTATACCAATACTTTAAGGTTCAAAATTTTGTTTAAAATACAAACTTTTATGGATAAATAATTAAAATTAAATTAATATAACTACAAAACTAATTTATATTATTGTTATTCCTATAATGTCACTATCATCTAATTGATTATTAAACTAATCTAGACTTTCAAAATCTTGCTAGAAACTAATATCTATAAAATCAAATTCAAAATTTAAATTTAAACAATCAAATAACTTCTAACACCTTAATTAATTACTAAAATATAGAAAATCAAATAATTCAAAATTTAAATTTCAACAATCAAAAAAAATTAAACAATCTAATCAATTTCATTAGTAATTAACAAGGGTGATTTTATTTCTATTCACGAAATTTGTACGTCTATCCCTTTTTTTGGGTTTTACTGAGATAATCTGTATTGTCCACTAAGTTTAACCACGTTGTTGGATAAACTTACAAAAATTAATATTGTCATAATTTTTATAAAATAATGATTTTTTTAATTCAATTATAAATTATCTACCAAATTTTTACTTCTATCCACTGTCATATAATATATCAAAAGGTAAACATAAATTTTATAATAAAATAATATTTCTAATATATATAATTTATTATTAATTGCATCCACTTTCCGGACTCGAGATTAGACTATAAGATTAGACTATAGTCTATGATTCACATTTGTTTTCAAAATTGAGATTATACAATAATTACATTAGTCTTGGAATAGTAATTAAACAGTAAGCATAGTTTGAAACATTTGTAATATGTCTACAAAATTTAGTTCCTACCTAGAAGTAAATTAAAATTATAACTTTAATTACAGATTTATCATGGCAAACAAGAAAACGAACATATATTATAATTAAATATTCTTCATTTGACTTGAAAGGATTGAGATTAAAGGAAACGATGTTTGTTACCTTCGGCTACTAATTCTTTTTTAGTTTCTTAAGTTCTAATTTTTCTTTATTTTTATTTATTTAGAGCCCTCATTGTATAGAAAAAAGAAAAAGAAAATAGTAAACTCATTTGTTGAAAAAAATTATTAGTTAGTATTATGCTGTAATAATATAAATTAATTCCGCCCAGTTTTGTAGTGTTGTATATTTTGGATGAATAATGAATCTATAATACTTGTATCAATATACCTTTTAACAAATTAAAAAAATATATTATTAAGGAAGTATATTATAACTAAGAAACTAATTTTAAAAGTAAGGAAGTATATTCTAATTAGGAAACTAATTTTAAAAGTAAATACATTTAAAAGGATTATTAATTGGTGGATATACTTCTCAATTTTTATAAGGAAGTTTTGAGAAGTTTATTTCAATGTAAACATAAATCAAGGGTAGATAAACTGCAAAAATCTGCGGATAGAAATAAAATTACCCATAATAATAAAAGTAAAAATTTGTTATGCTAATATTAATAAAGAAATAATAATTTAGTTCCGAGATTAATTTTTTTCCAAAAATTCTTGTACATCGGAAATCTTAGGATTTGAATATATTTATAAATCCAAGTATAATGACTCAAAATATCCCGCATTAGTATTGTAATAGGAAGATCATTACTATATATGGGGAGATTATGATCCTAAATTTCAACTTTGATTACCCATTTTGGATGAAAACCCCTGTAGTTACATATGGTATCAAATCGAACCTATGATCACTAATAGTAGTGTAATGGGTCTTGTCTGTGCAGCTGATAACGAGCCGAAATCACCGAATTGAAATGTACAATGAGAATGTCCTTGATATATATATGTAGTAGTTACACCATGTCTTAATTTTAAGCCAAACAAAATATTTGAATTTGAGATTTCAAAAATCTTCCCCTGAAATCCCGAATTCAAATGTAGATTTGTCACCTTTATTCAAGATCTTATTTATGTGGTGTGGCTGTGTGGATTCTATAATATTCATATTTTTGTAATCTAATTTTGCTATTGTTTTGAATATTTTAATAAAGTAAAAGGTCACATATTACACTATCCTTATGTATTAATGCAATATATATATATATATATATATATATATATATATATATATATTATTTATACTTATCAAAATTTTGAACTCGTTACTTTCATTCTAAATATCCCCTCCATTTTAAATTAATATAATAAAACTCAAAACAAAGAAAAAGTTTTATTTTTGACCATTTATTACGTTAAAGTTAATATCTTTTTAAAGAATATTAAAGTCAAAAAGAGACTATTAATTTATTTTTAATTTTTTTGAATTGACTATTAATTTAAGATATAGAAAATATAGATTAAATTAAATTTGGTAAATATTAATTTTAAATATGATGAAATGACATATTAAACTAACTATTAAATTACCAGTGATATATGCATATAGGGAAATGATCAAGAGGAATAACTTTTGGTCTTTAAATGAGTACCAACTATTTTGAGTATGTGAATAGATGAATTTTTTGATGAAACTTGGTGAAAATAATCTTCATGATTAGTAGGTCTTATCCACAAAATTTCATCAAAAAAATGAACTAAGAAGTCGGAAACATCTAAAATTTCAACAACTAGAAATGCAAATATATATCAATTTCTTAGTTAATATACTTCCTGGTTGAATTTTTGGATAAAATTTTGTGTTGGAGATGATCTCCATATCTCATATCCACCAAATTTATCAAAAAATTCATTCATTTACCCCCTTAAAATGGTTGGTCTACATTTAAGGAGTAAGAAATATATACTCTTTATATACTTTCCATATATATATATATATATATGTGATATTTTCTGATTAGTTAATGTACATTATTCTTATGTTTTTGCCAAAATAATGTACATTATTTGAGGTTCAAAATTAGGCAAACGTTTTGAGAGGAGCCACTGGCGCATTTAAGTTAAAAGAAGAATGACCATTAATAAAAATGTGTTAGTATAGGCACCCTAAAAAACTAATTTGAACACTCATTATTTAGGCACTTGTATATAATTTTTAAATCTGCATATGCACCCATAACAATTAGAGCACCCTAAGAAGCATGCCAATTTCTCTTTATTTCTTTAGCCTGAAACATCACAGGATATGCAATTAAATGGCAACATGAATACGTATATTAATTAACTATCTTTACTTGAGAAGTCTTCTAACTTAATATTCATTCTAAATACAATAAGCAAAAGTTTCTAAATTTTCTGTGTTGTTATCTTCTTCCTTAGAAATCAAGTTAAGAAATTACGTCGTGTTTTAAAATTTTAACGCGACTATTTGATCCTCTTGGCATCAACTCCCATTTTTCTTTTCTTTCCTCCTCGTTTTTTCTGGGGAAAGAAAAATAAATTGAATTCCCATGCATTATGTTTCGAAAAATCTTTGTGACATATACAAACTTAATGTTTGAGAGTTTCAAATCAAGATAAAAAAGATTTTATCAAAATTATAAATGGTTAAAACATCAAACAATAAATGTTCATTTGGATATTGCGTCATAGCAATTAAAATATTTTGTTAAAGATTCAATAAATTTAAACTATTTAACTCTAGTACATTTGTAAATATAATATATATATATATATATATATATATAACAATGTTCTAAAAATCGTGAATCGGAAATCGATCGGCAAGGTGGGGAGTGGGGATTTTTCATTTTATCGGGGATTTATCGGGGATAAATCGGAAAACATCGGATATGCACTGTTCACCATATAAATAATATTTTAAATAATATTTTACATAACAATATGTTAAATAAAACAGAATAGTAACAAAATGTATATTAAAAGAGTAAAATGCTAAATAAAAATAACTTAGGGGGGTCATTGTAAATATTAAAAAGAAGTTTTTCACATGCATACATACACCATATAATACATAAAATATCATAATAATTTATTAAAACACAAAATAAGATAAAATTAAATATTTGGGCTTATCAAATATATAATATATTATAATTAAAAAACACATTCAAAGGCATTAGTATAATACATAAAAAAAAAACCCCAACCCAAGGAAAATTTGGCCTTGTCAACTTCTAAGGGCCCATCAACGATTTTCTCATCTTACACAAAAGAAAAGAAAAGAAAATAAAGGTAAAGAGACAAAATCAACTTAGGGTTTCAACTACACAGTCGCCGCTCTCTTCTTCAAACTCCTTATCTCTTAAGATTTCTTGTAAGTTCTCTCTCGTCTTCTTAAAGAGCGATTGGAAACTAATTTCTCTCTCTTGTCTTCTTAACGAACGACTGAGAGATAGAGAGAGGAACGGCGAGGTCCCGACCGTTGAGTGAGAGAGAGAGAGAGGAACGGCGAAGAGTGAGAGAGGAACGGCGAAGAGTGAGAGTGAGAGATGTTAAGTTTTAGAGAAAAGAGAAAAATATATTTGTATTGAATAATTCATAACATAAGAATGAGGCTCTATTTATAGAGCTAATTTAGACAAAAGAAATAACCTAGACTAACAAGGAATAGGAATACTAATCCAACAAGGAAACAAAGACAAAATAAATAAAGAAATAAAGAAATAAATAAATAACTTTAACACCCCCCCTCAAACTCAAGAAGGCTTAGAAAGCATTCGGAGTTTGGAAACAAGAAAGTGAAAACGGGCGGTCGCATGAGACTTGGTAAACAGATCAGCAAGTTGATACGCAGACGAGACGAAAGGTAAGCGAATAGTGCCATGAGTGTAGTGATGTCGAACAAAGTGGCAGTCAACCTCAATATGCTTGGTGCGTTCATGAAAAACATCATTATGAGCTATCTGAATAGCGCTTCGACTGTCACAAAATAACGGCGTAGGAGTAGGAACGTCAATTCCCATATCTTTAATCAACCAGCGAAGCCAAACAATTTCAGAAGTCGCATGGGCAAGGGCGCGATACTCAGCTTCAGCACTAGAACGGGCAATTACAGTTTGTTTCTTACTTTTCCACGCGATGAGAGAATCACCTAGAAAAACACAGAATCCTGTGGTAGATCGGCGATCAGTTATATCACCCGCCCAATCGGAGTCGGAATATCCTTGTAACACAAGACTGGAAGTGGATGAAAAATGTAATCCTTGGAAAAGTGTTCCTTTAAGGTACCGAATGATGCGGAGAACAGCAGCAAAATGAACAGAGCATGGTGAGGACATAAATTGGCTCACAATATGAACAGCGTAACTAATATCTGGCCGTGTGATAGTGAGATAGTTGAGACTGCCTACAAGTTGGCGATATAAAGTAGGATTAGGTAGCAAAGTCCCGTCAGAAGCATAGAGTTTGACATTCATTTCAAGTGGAGTATCGGAAATCTTGTTGTCAGTTAAACTAGCTCGCTGAACAATATCGGAAGCGTATTTTACCTGAGAAATAAAGTAACCAGTAGACAAACGATCAACCTCAATACCAAGAAAGTAGCGAAGAATTCCCAGATCTTTCATTTCAAAACAAGAGCACAGATAGGTCTTGAGCTTGCATATTCCATCGAAATCATCCCCAGTGATAATCATATCATCGACATAAATGAGAAGAACAACAATGCCTTGTGGAGAGGAACATGTAAATATTGATGAATCGTGAGCACTTTGTGAAAAACCATGGTGAATGACGGCTGTGGAGAACTTTTCAAACCAGGCTCTAGGTGCTTGCTTAAGACCATAGAGAGCACGACGAAGTTTACAGACTTGCCCAGGAGAGTGAGGTAGCCCATTAGGAGGCTGCATATATACTTCTTCGGAGAGGTCGCCATGAAGGAAAGCATTTTTGACATCCATCTGATGAATCACCCACTTACGGATAGAAGCAACTGAAATAAGTGTGCGAACTGTGGTCATTCGAGCTACGGGAGCAAAAGTTTCTTCATAATCAATACCATATTCCTGGGTAAAACCTTTTGCAACAAGACAAGCTTTGTAACGATCAACAGAACCATCGGCGTTGGTTTTAATCTTGTATACCCATTTGCTCCCAACAACAGATTTTTCAGCAGGTAAGGGAACAAGGTCCCATGTATTGGTTTGCTTTAAGGCAGCAAATTCATCGGCCATAGCTTGTTGCCAAAGAGGATCGGTGGATGCTTCACGATAAGAGGATGGCTCATGTAGGGACAGCAGGGCGAAAAGAAAATAGTGATAATCGGATAACTTAGCTGGCGGTCGACGATCTCGAGTTGGTCGAAGTGGAGGATCGCTGTCGAGACATGCAGACTCAGGGCAAGACATAGAGTTGTCAACAGTGGAGTTATCAGACACTAAGGGAATGGGGTTAGCAGGGACTGGATCAGGGACAGATACTTGAGTGGGTGAAAGATGAGAGACTTCTATTGGCGAGGACTCGGGGAATGGATCAACAGGCATAGCAGGTTCAGTGGATAAGGTGGTATTTTGGGCCAGAGTGTAATATGGAGTATTTTCCCAAAAGGTAACATGTCGGGATATGCGAAGTCTTTTGGCAATGGGATCGTAACAGCGATAACCCTTTTGTTGAATTCCATATCCTAAGAAACCACACATAGAGGTTTTTGGTGTGAGTTTGGTACGCTCTCTTTTGGGAAGTAATACAAAACAGGTAGATCCAAAGATACGAAGTTCAGAATAATCAGGACGAGTTGCATAAAGATGCTCAAAGGGAGAAACACCATTTGTAACAAGAGAGGGAATGCGGTTTATAATGAATATAGAAGTATGGATGGCTTCTCCCCAAAAAGTGGAAGGGACAGAGGACGACACAAGGAGAGTACGGGCAGTTTCGACAAGATGACGGTGTTTACGTTCTGCAATGCCATTTTGCTGGGGAGTGTCAGGACAGGATAATTGAGGAAGAGTCCCTTGAGATTTGAGAAAGTCAAGGAAAGGTTTAGACAGATATTCGCCTCCGGAATCAGAACGAAAAAGTTTGATAGTTTTAGAAAACTGAGTTTTAATCATGGTGGCAAATTCAATATAAATTTTAAGAAAATTGGAACGAGAGTGAAGCAAATAAGTCCAACTATAGTGAGAGTAATCATCAACAAAAATCACATAATATAAGGCACCCCCCATAGAAGCAATAGGAGCTTTACCCCACACATCAGAATGCACAAGATCAAAAGGAGAAGATGAAACTGTAGTACTATTATTAAAAAGTAGAGCTGGTTGTTTGGCCAGTTTACAAGCAACACAAGAAAAATCTTTATCTATTGTAACCAGTCCTAATAACCCTTGATTAATCATATATTGAAGACGAGAAAAAGAAACATGTCCTAAGCGAGAGTGCCAAAATGATGATGGGTGGGAGTTAGATGCTATTAAGGATGTATTGGTTGTAGGGGGAATATGAAGTGTGTCTGTAACATATAAGCGTCCAACTCTATGGCCTGTCCCAACTTGTTTGCCCGTCGAGCGGTCCTGCACAATAAAACCCAATGAATGAAATATAATAATTAGCCCAAGATCACATAATTGCCCGACAGATAACAGTTGCATTGAAAGTTAAGGGACAAAGAAGACATCAGGAATAGACAAGTTAGGAGTGTTTTTAATGGAACCAATGTGACTAGCAGTAATAACAGAACCATCAGCTGTATGAATTTTGGGAGATGAATGCATGAGACGGAATGAGTCAAAGTGTGTAGGATCAAAGGTCATGTGATTTGATGCTCCAGAATCAAGGAACCAAGGAGAAGAAGATATACCTGATGAGACTGAAAAAGCAGAGGCAATGGTATGATTATTACCGGTTTGAGGAGATTGTGGAGCAAGTACGGCAGCAGGAGATTGTGGAGCAAGTACGGCAGCAGACGATCCAGTTGAATTTTGTAATCCCCGCATGTATCGAGATGTAGGAGAGGGACAATTCTTGACTATATGCCCAAAACCCTTGCAGTAGTTACATTGAACCTGGGAATAATCTCGAGGTGGTGGCGTCTGGGTATTATGGGAGGGCGATGTGATGGCTGATGAGGGCGTGGTGAAAAGGTATTGTGAGGTGGTCGGTAACTCTGATTCTGCGGGCGAGGAGATGCAGCATACGATGTATTCGAGGCCGGTGGTGCAACAAAAACTGATGAAATATTCGGAGTGATACCCTTTCGAGTTTCTTCAGTAATTAATTCTGTTAATGCTGATTCAACAGAGGGGAGGGGCTTACGATGAAGAATAGATGCCCTGATCGGTTCAAATTCATCCCGGAGTACCATGAGAAATTGTACAAGTCGCGTTTCTTCACGGAAGGTTTCCCATAAACCAAAGTCTGTTGTCCATGGAGGTTCCATGAGTTCCAATTGATCCCAGATAACGCACATGCTAGAGTGAAAATTAGACACGGATTGGCCTGGTTGTTGTAGTAGCCCACGTATATCTTGTTCAAGTTTATATTTCTTGGCAAAATTGGTTTGAACATATCTGTGTGCTAAGAAATCCCAGGCTTTCTTTGCGGTATCACACTTTCCAAGCTGAAGACTGATTGATGGAATGACAGTGTTGGCAATCCAGGTTAAAATTTTGTTGTTATTAATATCCCAATCATCATACTTTTCATCGGTTTCAGCAGGACAAGTTGCTTTGCCATTAACATAATTCCAGAGTCCCTTTCCTTTCAAGAAATTTCGGAACAGAATATACCAGTGATTATAATTGTTTCCATCCAATTTGATGGTGATAGGAATTTCTGAAGTTTTCATAACATAAAACTGAATAAGAATTAAGCAAACAGTGTAAGAAATAGTGCACGTGACCTGATTTTATATCTTAGAGATTGAATTTGGAGAGACGGAGACTGCGGTTGTGTTCGGAATGCTTGAAAACCTCGGGAACCAATCTTGGTTGTCAGAGAACCGGTCAGAAAAATAAGCAAACGGTGTTAAAAGGAGTGCACTAGATCTGGTTTTGTAACTTGAAGACTGAATCTGGAGAAACGGAGACTGTAGTTGCGTTTGGAACGGTTAAAAACCTAGGGAACCGGTCTGAGTTGGCTGAAAACCGATCAAAAAATAACAAAATCGGGCAAAAAACTGTCGGCTGAACCGGGCTGAGCTGACTGACGGCGTTAACGGAAAATCTGACGGCGTTAACGAAAAGGCTGACGGCGTTAACAGAATGCTAACGGCGTTAACGGATTTCTGATGGACGTTAACTTTAACGGAGAGGACCTGACGCCGTTAACTTTAACGGAAAAGTACAAACGCCGTTAAAGTTAACGGCAACTTGACTGACGGTGACGGCGGCGGCGCGTGGCTTCGGCGTGATGGACTGAGAATCACACTCGCGGCGCGTGAGAGCGCGTGACGAGTTTTTTCCGGGTGATTCTTGCGGCGACGGAATCGTCTTTGGAAGACGAAGGTTGTGATGTTGTCGTTATCGAGGTTTGGTATATTTATCGATAAGAACGTGCGGAATATTGATGTGGATTTGATTTGATGAAGGTTGCTAGTTGGTGGCTGGGCTGGTGGCTGGGGCAATGATTCAACCTGCCTCTGATACCATGTTAAGTTTTAGAGAAAAGAGAAAAATATATTTGTATTGAATAATTCATAACATAAGAATGATGCTCTATTTATAGAGCTAATTTAGACAAAAGAAATAACCTAGACTAACAAGGAATAGGAATACTAATCCAACAAGGAAACAAAGACAAAATAAATAAATAAATAACTTTAACAAGAGATAGAGAGAGGAACGTCGAATGAGGAGAGTAAACGAATAGGGTTTGGGTTAGAAAACGATGTCGATTAATTTGGGAACGTTAAAAAAAAATTTCAATTTATTGCCGATTACGATTTATCGCGATAAATCTACGATAAATTTCCGATTTCTCCACTGCCGATTATGGATAATCCGATCGGCGCCTCGCCGATTTCTGATAAATCGCCAATTTATCCCCGATAAAATCCGATTTTTAGAACACTGATATATATATGTGTGTGTGTGTGTTTCTTTTATACAAAAATATAATGAAATCATGGGTTGCGGAAGAATGAAGGAAAGAAAGTTAGCAATACAAACTTTGTTTTGAATATAGGTGCAAATATAATGAAATCATGGGTTGCAAAAGAATGAAGGATAAATAGTTAGCAATACAAACTTTGTTTTGAATATAAATGCCTTTAAGAGAGAGATATAATATAACAAATGATTTTCTATCTTTTAACTAAGTGTTAAATCTGATTATTAAATGTGCTTTTAAGAAAAACGTAAATTACTTTAGAATTTAGAATACTGATTAAGACTTATAAAAAAAAGTTAGTAATACAAACTTTGTTTTGAATGTAAATACCCTTAAGAGAGATATATAATATAATAAGTGGTTTTTTATCTTTTAACTGAGTGTTAAAATTGATTATTAAAGGTGTTTTTAAGAAAAACGTAAATTACTTTAGAATAAGACCAATAAAAAAAATTCCGACCTGCCGGATTCGAACCAGCGACCTAAGGATTTCCAACGGAATTTAACCACTACAGTCCTCCGCTCTACCAACTGAGCTAAGGTCGGCTTGTAACATACGTTCAACATAATTTTTAATTATAATGGATTATCGGAATATACAACAATTTAGAAATCCACAATGTAGGGATTGTGATTTAATAAATAATCACGACAACAAAACTCACATCAAAACAAATTTAGCACAAAATTGAACGGTATTACAGTAGAAAATGTTTATACAATGTCATGTCGAGCTTGTCTCTAAAATTTTAAATATACTGACACAAAATTGAATCTATATTGTATAATGGATCTTATCATAGTTAAATTGTCAAATATTTTTAATCCGTATTACGATTTAAAGCTCAGAAGTTGTAATCACGTTTATTGTATTTAGTTAGACTGTATTATTGTCTTATAAAAATACCATGGTGCTTGTTCGGGGCGATTTTGCCCCTTTTGTGTAACAAAAAAATAAAATAAAGATTGAACTCCAAACATTTACATTTGCAGACTTTCATTATGATATATATATATATATATATATATATATATATGATTTTCGTTTTTCAAGGAAACAAGTTTTTATTAAAGTAGTAGTGTATGTTTTGCGCATAATAGAAGTTTGTGACTGACTTGCTCTAATTTTTTCACATTTAATATGCTCGCCCCAAATTTAGAGTACGTTTTTCTTTCAAAAGTAAGAGATAAAAAATAAAACTCTTTATTTGGAGCAATTTTCTCAAATATATATATATATATATGGTTCCAATTTTAGAACACATTTGTTCTTTTAAAAATTGGAGAAAAAGTGAACTCTTTATTTAGGATTGAAAGAATACGTTTCATTCTTTAATGCATCTTCAAAGTCCAACCCTGAAAACAATATTGTGTTGTTATGTATAATGTTCCACCATTTTTTATTGTAGGTTTTGAAAACAAATTTATATTAGTATTTCAGTTGTTGGATGTGATTTGTTTTTCAGTGCTGTGAGAAAAGAAATAATTGAATCACTATATCAATTGATTTTATATATTGTGTATTGATGAGTTGTAATTTTCATTGATGTGCGATCTATTAATGAACTCAATATAAACAATTGTTTGATGACGGTAATAAGGGTATGTTTGATTGTAAGTATGAAATTAGGGTATGAAATATTTATATTTTAGACAATTTTATTCTAGGTAATTCAATTATAAGAAAAAATATTTTACATTTTAACTTTTGGTGTTTGATTGCTTACATTTTACCTAGAATTAGTTGTTTTGGTCTTTAAGCCATTTTCTACCTTACTTAAAATTTATTTTCTTTGTGGTAGGTTAAAAAATATAAATTCCTACATTTATACATCATGAACTTGTACTTAAAAACTAGGTGAAAATTGTATTGCCTAGAAAATTAAAAAGTCAAACACTAAAAATAGATAAATGAAAAAATACATATTTTCTATCTTTGACCAATTTTTTTTGGTAATCAAATACATTATAAGTGCGTCCGATACTTTCTAGTACCGCAGAAGAAGTTAAAAAATATAAATTCTTACATTTATACATCATGAACTTGTACTAAAAAACTAGGTGAAAACTGTATTGCCTAGAAAATTAAAAAGTCAAACATTAAAAATAGATAAATGAAAAAGTACATATTTTCTATCTCTAACCATTTTTTTTTAGAAAATTAGTATTTAGCCTAGTTTGGTGGATATGTTTTTTCTCAGACCCATACTGATTTTGAAATTAGGATTTGGCCCAATTTTTTGTTTTTAACCCAACTATTTTGCTTTTAGCCCAGATTTTAAAATGTTTTTATTTTTCTAATATTATGGATATTTATTGATCATTTGACATAATTGCCCTTATTGATAGGTTGGGTTGTTCCTAATTATGCTCAATATTATTAAAACTTATCTTTGAATTTAAATTGAGTTTATCTTTATTACCCTAAATACATATTTTGAAACCCCAAGAGATCAACATGACAAGGAATCCAACAACTAGAGAGAGTTGAAGTCAACCATGGAAAAGGAAAATTAATGGCTTCTTTGGGTAGTGACAAAGATGAGGTTGTGGTGACAAGTGTAGTTTTAAGGGAATACGATGGATGCTTCTGCCTAATACTACAGTGGATGAACTTTTGATTTGTTATTGTCATTTCAACCTCATTTTTAGGCCAACACATGGGGATCAATCTAATCATGTTAGAGATGTTGCCTCTATGGGCAATATATACCAACTTCACCATGGTATAATCTCTCTCTCTCTCTCTATATATATATATATATATATACACATACATGTACAATGTGTGTAATTGGCTCAAAGAATCCTAAATGGGTTTATGAAACAAAAAAAGTCAATTCATATACATGTATGAACTTGTTTTGTTCAATTATATTTGTATCTATTTACATATGCTAACATACATGTTCTATCTTATTTACGCGTTAATATGTATACACATATATATTTACATGTTTTACTTCATAATATATCTATTGAATTACGCGTTAATATGTCTACACATATATATCTATATGTTTTACCTCATAATATATTTATTAGATTACGCGTTAATATGACTACATATATCTACATGTTTTACCTCACAATATATTTCAGTTAATTTTCATATTATAAATATGTAATATATCTTTTAATTTTCATAAAAATGTATTGTAATGTATCTACTAAATAATTTAATTAAAACCAAATAGAAATCTTAATAAAATAAGTGTTTTGAAGAGAAATTAGTTACAAAAATATTTGAATTCAAATATCTTTATATTTTGAATTCAAAAATTTTAATTAAGGTATTTTAAATATTTCTTTGATTTTCGAAATCCTAAATCTTAGGTGGTTATTAATTTTGAATTAAAAAGTCAATCAAGGGTAATCTAGGAAAGAAAAAACAATTAATAAAAACTGAAAAATATTAAATTGGTAATTATCCACTCATTTGGGTTAATTCTTAATTGTCAAAATAGAGTGTGCTAAATGCAAAACAATTTAAATTTTTTGGGCTAAAAACAAAAAGCCCCAATTTTTTTTGGCAATCAAATACATTATAAGTGCATTTAATACTTTTTAGTACCACAGAATATTCGGGCGAACTTTGATATTTTTGCGGCTACTGAGATAAAATCTGAAGAGCTCTCAATTGAATCCAACGCTAATCCCCGTGCATTATCGCCGGGCCATGAAAGGAAGGATACATTTGAATTTTGGCTATTTTTATCTAAAGGAATAAAAAATAAAGAGATATTTAAAATTCTTCTTTATAAAAAAATAAAAAAGAGAAAGAAAAGCACAAAAGATTGGTCACCAAAATATCTGCTCTCTCTACTCTCACTGTACTGTCTCTCTACGCGAAAAGCTGGAAACCCTAACTCCCAAATACGATTTTGGTTAGTTCATCTCTCTCTATTTATATATACAATATTTGCTTCTCTGTATCTACAACCTTTTCGTGCGATTTCATGTGGTACTTGGATTAGAAAATTTAAATAAAACTGATAAATTGTCTGACGAAATTATCTTGCCATTGATGTTTATATGGTGAAGCTTGCTTGTACTTGGGGCTTTTCTTTCTGGTAATTTTATCAGCTCTATCACACAATTCCGTTTATTATTATTAATTAATAAAATGCGTCTAACTGAGGAGGATAATTGACGAGCGTGGAATTTTTTCATTCATGAATAACTTACTAATAGTGTTTGGTTGCAAGAACGAATTCGTAAAAATATTACAAATTGTAAGTTAATTATTGAGAATATAAAGACATAAATTATAAATAGAATTTAAATTGCATAATCTACGATTACATTTTTAAGATGGACAATTATAATTTATTTGACAGATCATGCAGTCAAATGGTCCCCAAAGAAGTACCTTGTCGAGTTGATAACTTAAGGATTTTTGCTTCAACTTACGCAAGCAAGCATTTTTGTAAATCAATCTAAAATGTGATTGGTATTTTAGCTCCAAGCTTTCGATATGCTATGTCTTTGTTATTATCATAATTTCCACATTCTTGTTGAGTTCGAGGTGCAGGGACATAAGCAACTTTTAAATATACAAACATTCATTGTGATATATGCATGTTTTTCGTTTCAAAGTAAACAAGTCTTTTAACAAGTCATATTAGAGTAAGCGTTGAAGATGTATATCATATAGAATGCCAAAAGCTGTAATTTAAATTTTGGCACATGATGACTATATGTAACTCAGGACTGGCACTGTTATTGTGCAAAATAGATACTTTTAATATAGTTTCATTGATATCTCAGTCTTTGTAAGAGGTATAAACATGATTTAGAAGTTAGTGACTCCTTCCCATAAGAAGGTTATAATATAAACTGCAGAGAGAAATGAATGCGCTATATCGAGCTATATCAGGCTAAAGGTTCCTTTACTTCCTCTGTATTCTCTAATGCCCTTTGAAACCCCCCTTGGTTCTGACAAGACGTTTATCCTACATAGTAACCAAGGGTACGCAACTCCCAAGCACACATTTTGGTAAAGAATCTGACCCCCCCCCCCCCTTTTTTAAATTCATTTCAAATGGGCACCTAAACGGGCCTTTGCTCTTCAAGGGGCCACCGATGTGTTGTCAGTCAATTAAGGAAAAGAATCCGAGATTTTACTTCCTAGTGAACAATTTTTAATTCTAGAGTCGTAGTTGGTAGTTTAGTCTATTGAGTATTTTGTTACTAAGTCGGATTTTTATTTACCTCTCCTATTATTTTATTGTCCCAGTTTACCTAGGATGTTATTCGATTTTTACATTGTATATGCTACTACATAATTGCATGATGCTTAAGCCTTATGATACAGAGTTTGTTGAGTTGGTTTCTACTGGTTTTTTATATAAAGGAGGGAATTTTGGCAATTTTTGTAGTCCAATAGCAAGACGAACTTACATTATACAAGGGCAGGAGGCATTTCAACCACCTTTGAAGCCCCCACATATTTTTATATTCCAATATAACCCTGAATATACACTTTTTGAAAAACAATGGAAGATACACCTAAGTAACAAGGTTCAACTCCCTGCATCGTATTTGCAGAAAATGCTAGTTAGATATAGATTAAATGTTTGATTTTTGTGAACTACCTTGTCGAAGTTTCTAACTTCCTGTAGATTTAAGGAGTCAAGTTTCCCAATGCTGGCTTTGTATTATATTTTCCAAAAGTGATTTTCGTCAATTAGAGAATATATACTTTTCAAGGACAGGAGTTTTTTTTTTTCACTAAAGCAGGTCCAAATTTTTGACATAAATTGCTAAAGGATCAAATATAATGTTACCTTTTCTCTTTCTCGTCTTTCTTTTGTTAAAATTGTGGCTTTCACATTAATTAAACTATGTGTATCAATACTTATTTGCAAGATACATAGATGCTTTAATAAGGCTAAGCAGGGGATTCTAGTCACAGTGGCGGACGGAAGGGGGGACCGGGGGGGCCCGGGTCCCCCCAAGATATTTCAAACCTCCATTAGTATTAGTATTTTTTTTATGTAAATATAGTTGTTGGCACTCTTTAAATAAAATTATGCATTTTTTATTTTGTTATAATTTTTTTTTCTCTAAAAATTATTTTAGAGTGTTAATTTTTTTTTTGGAGTGTCAATAGTTATACCCATTATTATTTATATTATACATATATAATAAATTTAAGTGGCTGTGGAAGATGGTTATCTTGCAAATTACTTGATCACATATACTGAGAAAGAAATTTCTTGGTGCCTTGACATTGATACAATCATAGATGAATTTTGTGGGATGAAGAATCGTCGAGCGCAACTGATGATGCCTAAGTTTAGTAGTTAAATCAAGATTGTCTAGTTACTTTTGTACTTACTGTAGATTAATGCGAAACGCATGCCTTTTGTACTACAAAAATATATGTAAAGAACTTCTTAATTAAAATATATTTTTTTGAAACTTCTTTTCATATTTTTTATGTTGTGTTTTGGTCCTCCCGTATTCCAAATCCTAGATCCGCCAATGTCTAGTCATATCCTTTTAACCCTTTTTCTCTTTGTTCTTTATATCCGGTTCTTGTTTTGGTTTTTCATTCTTGCCAGTTTTTGTAGTATAAGGTTAGTCTACACCATATATTGGGATGTTACAATGTTATTGCTAACAAAAAGCAAATAAAACCCGAGTAATCAAGTATTAGCGAAAGCTCGAGAAAAACACAATAATGGAAGTTGATCAACCGCTGTACCTTCGCCTTGAAATCTTGATCGGAATACTCTCATGACTACCAGCCGAATCCCCCTTGTGGTTTCAAAGTGTTTGCAAGGGATGGTACTCTTTGGTCTCTAATCCACAATTTGTCTCCTTCCACCTTAATCAATCATCGAAACAAAGCGATAAGAATCCTCCTTTTGCCCACGGATTGATCCGAACTGCGCTTCGACTCAATAGACTTGAAGGCTTCATGTAATCAACATCAAAAAGAATGTTTTGAATTCCCTCCCAAGATTCGAGGATCTAGCAAAGCCGCCATGAGCTTCGGTTCTTGCAATGGTTTGGTTCTTTTAGTTGGTTGCCATGAGAATTTGATCTTGTGGAACCCATATACTCGAGAGTGTAGGGAAATCATGTACCCTCATATTACAAATTATAGGTACAATACGAGGATATATGACCTTGGCTATGATTCTTTGAATGATGATTATAATCCACTATTTCTTTATCCAGTTCTATTTCCTTTTTATTGACTCTATTTTTGATATCTAATAGAATACAACTTCCTATTTCGAAGTGAAATGCCTAGAAAAAAGAAAAAATTGTGGTTGGGAGTTATCTTCTTCACTGACGGGACTTCTCGTTTTTATGTGATGTACGTGTTCTCTGTCAAGACCAACTGGTGGAAGAAGATCGCCAATTACCCGTATTAGGCTTTCGGGGTTAAAGCGGCGGCGTTGACGGTGGTGAACAGTGCTTTACACTGGCAGATGGTCGATTATGACAACAGGAAATTGTGCAAAATCATTGGTTTTGATTTAGTGACTGAGAATTTGAAAGAACTTTAGCTTCTGACTTATTTGGAAATGTGGGACGATGACATCAATTATGTTTGGAGGCTCTAAGTGGTTGCCTTTGTTTAGTTAGCGGTGTTACAAAGTCTGTAATTTTCTTTGATTAAGCTTTCTCAAGCTAAAGGTTCCTTTGCTTCCTCCGAATCTTTTATTCTCTAATTTTCTTTGATCTCCCTTTTGGTGCAAAGCAGACGCTTATCATACTGCCCAAGGGATACACAAATCCCAAGAACACATTTTGTGATCGGTCTGACTATTTCATATTGTTTGTCTGGACTTCATTCAAATTGGCACCTTAATAGGCTCTTGCTCCTTGGGGCCAGTGGAGTGTTCAGTACTTTAGTCCATTTAGAACAAGAAGCCGAGATTTGAGTCTATTAGGATTTAGTTACTAAGTTGCATTTATATTTTCCTCTTCTATTGGTTCATCATAGTCCCAATTTACCTAGAATTCTATTGGGTCATTTTTTAGTACGTTTTATTTGATACCATTTAATTGCACAGTTGTTTGATCATTTCTACTGTGTCATATATAGAGGGGGGAATTTGGTGGCATTCTATTTTAATCCAATTAGAAAATTTGAGTAAATCTTACAATTATAGGAGGACAGGAGGCATTTCAGCCACCTTTGGAGCCCTGTCATATTTTTTTTTCTTTGTATTCCAAATATACCCCTTTAAATTTATTTTTTTAAAACAATTGAGGATGCATGTAAGTAACAAGGTTTGACCCCTTGTCAATCTTACCATTGAGCTGCTTCTTAAAATTTTGATCTTTTGCAAGTTGCCCACGCAATTATTTGCAGAAAATGCTAGTTTCATATTTGATTAATGTGAAATTCAATTAAGTTTTTGTCTTTTGAGGGAACTTTGGATTGGGCAGCTTCAAATGTTTGACTTTGTGAACTTCCTTGCTTTAGTTCTTCTAGATTCAATGATTCAATGTTCCATCTATATACTATATTATACGAAATGGGAAGCCATTTCAGGTTAGTGAAGCCGTCTCAGGTTTTTGTTCCAATTTTGCCCTTGCAAACTTTTAATTCACAAAAAATATTTATATTATGCCATGCAACACAACTCCAACCTTCGCTGTTAGGAAGGATAATATAGCTCTCGACCACTATGCTTTTGACTAATTTTTAAATATTTCTTTTGTAAAATTTGCACAAAACTCTAGTATAATGATATTTCTCCATTTCTACACAGTGAAGTGATTGTTCTGTATATTTCTACTACGTTTTATCTCAGTTTCTTACCTATTTAATTTTGACATAATTTGCCTAAATGATTAACACGTAATGTTACTCTTTTTTCTTTACTATCTGTCTTTTGCTATAAGATATGGGCTTTCACGGTAATTAAACTGTGTGTTAATATTCCTTAGAAAGATAATGATTTAACAAGAGTTGAGAGGTAATTAGGGGATTCTAGTCATATACTTTTTAACCCTTTTTCCTTGATGTCCTTTATATTCAATTCTATTCTTTTTTTTTTTGTATTGTTTTTCTATTCTTGCAGGTTATGAAGTGTAAGGTTGCATATTACCATGCTGCTGCTAACAACGAGGCAATAAAACTGTAATCAACTATATGCGAAAAGCAGAAAAACACAGTAATGGAAGTTGATCAACCGCTGTACCTTCCCCACGAAATCTTGGTCGGAATACTTTCAAGACTACCGGTCAAGTCTCTTTTGCGATCCCGATGCGTTTGCAAGCGATGGTACTCTTTGATCTCTGATCCCCAATTCGTGACCGTACACCTCAGTCAATCGTCAAAACAAACCGAGAAAATCCTCCTTTCGCCCACGGCACACTGGTCCGTAATGCACTTTGACTCAATAGACTCAAAAGCTTCTTGTATTCAACTTGAATTAGAGAGACTTGACTTTCCTCCCGAGATTCGAGGATCTAGCGAACCTGTCATTGGCTTTGGTTCTTGCAATGGCTTAGTGCTTTTAGTCGGTTCCCACGAGAATTTGATCTTGTGGAACCCATCTACTCGAGAGTGTAGGGAAATTTCGTATCCTCACAGTACAAAGTATAGATATGACACAAGGATATATGGACTTGGCTATGATTCCATTAACGATGATTATAAGTTGGGAGTCGTTTTTTTCACAGATGAGGATCGCCGGTCCTATGTGATTTGCGTATTCTCACTTAAAACCAACCGGTGGAGGAAAAAGATCGCCAGCTGCCCATATTGGGGTTGCGAGGTTGACCCAGAAACGGCGGCGACCGTGGTGAACGGTGCGCTACACTGGGTGATGATTGATTATGACAATGGGGATTTGCACAAAATTGTTGGTTTCGATTTGGCGACCGAGAATTTGAAAGAAATGCCACTTCCGACATGTTTTGAAACTCGGGACGGTGACGGGGACTATTTTATGGGGGGTTTGGGGGGTTGCCTTTGTTTAGTTGGCGGGGTTTGTAATGGTGTTACGAAGCCTATTGAGGTATGGGTGATGAAGGAATATGGGGTGAAGGAATCTTGGACAAATCTGATAAATTTTACTTACGAAGAGAATTTGCCTTGGATGGGGCCGTTGGCTCTTACGAGTAGTGGCGATATTTTGGTGGAGCTAGAGATGGAGAATAAATTAATGGTTGTTAATAGTGAAACAAAAGCGATTAGAGAGATATCAATTGATACGAAGCAACATACTGTACTATTTGCGCATGTGGAGAGCTTAGTGTCTGTCTATGGTAGTGGTAATAATGGTGCGAGTAGAAGAAGATTAAGGAAAAGGAAAATGTTGGACTGAATCGTTTTTATGGGGTAGTATTACTTTGGACTGGCAAAATTTGAAATTTTGTTTGAACTTGTAACTTATAATTATGCAGGCTTTTATTGTGTTTTATATTTGATAAACTAGTTGTTGTATAGTTTTTAGTGGAATAAAAGTTCGTGACTTGCTCATAGTATGTAGCCTGATTGTGTTTTGCATAAACAGGGCGGAGAAGGAAGTAAGGAACCAATAACTTCGAGGTTTTAATGTAGCTGGAGGAGTTGCGCTGAGCAGTGCTACACATCCTCTTGTTATTAGTATAGTGTGTATTGGCGTGTTGTACAGTAGTATAATGTATAATTTATTAATGCACCTATTATATATGACCGATTTCACTAATATATAATATATTAATGCACCCAATAGGTCAGACCAGTTGATGGTGTTGGTAAAAGTATTATGGTGTTTCAAAAAATAATGTAAGGTTGACCTTATGGGGTTGGTTTAGTGCTTTACTAGCTTTCTGTGAGTGATTTTAGAGGGAGATTTTGTGTTCGAATTCTTCTGATTGTAGTTGTTCAAAAAAATTAAATAAATTAATTTAAGGTTTGAGACTTCAAATTTTGTAGATGTATTCCTTCTGGGGGTGCTTTCAGTTTGGTTTGGGGTAAGAATTAGGTAGACTCAAACCCAAATCAAACATGAAAATTTGGTTCGGTTTTTAAATTTTTGAAACCCAAACCTGAATCAAACTTTTCGGTTTGGTTTTATTCGGTTTTGATGTATATTTTTTTCAAAAAATTAAATATAATATTCATAAGCATTACAACTAAAAAACAGAAAATTCAAAATAGTTTAAAAAACAGATTTTATAAAAACCTGGTTTTTTAAAACAGTTTTTTGTTTTTTGAACTGTTTTTAAAAACATTTTAAAAAAGCAATTTTTAAAACAATTTTAAAAAACAATATTTGTAACTCACACAAGCAGTTTAGGGTTTGGGGAAGTAAATATATATACAAAACAATGTCGTTTTGTGTTTAGTGTTTATTTTCGGTTCGGTTCTGGACTAGTTAGATTTGGACTGAACCTCTTTAGTTTTGGTTCGGTTTTTTCATTTCAGTTTTGGTTTTTTTTTGTTCGGTTCAGATCGGGCGTTAGGTTTTTGGGTTGGTCACAACACTCTTAATTCCTTCATTTGGGCATCGAAAAAGGAACGAAAATGAGCTAAATACATTAATGTATATATATACACACAAAACAACATTGTTTTGCGTTTAGTGGTTACTTTTGGTTCGATTCGGTTCAGTTATGGACTAGCCAAATCTAGACTCGAACTGAACCTCTTCAATTTCGGTTCAATTTTTTCATTTTGGTTTCAATTTTTTTTTTTTTTTTCGAATTGGGCGTTAGGTTTTCGGGTTGGTCACAACACCCCTAATTCCTTCATTTGGGTATCGAAAAAAGAAGGGAAAAGAGCTAAATATATTAATGTATTGGCCCCCCGACAGGCATTATTGGCTTATTGTATTTCACAATAATAAATATGTCTCATTCTTGAGCATCAAATATTGTAAATAATGTCAATTTAAAAATTTGTAAAGGTCCCTCTAAAATCTTAATTTTGATTGAGATAGCACTAAAAGTTAAAATATAAAAAGTAGAGGTGACAATATGTGACACAATACGACAACACTATTTGAACCAAACACAAAATTAATGTTGAGTTTAAATGGGATAGTATCAAAATTGTGTCGACTCACTTAACAAGATTAATAAATATGTTGGATTAGAGTCAACTCATGTAACATGAAAATAACCTATATAACACATTTGAATTAAACTTGTCAACTTGTATAACACAAACACATATAACCTGTGTAACAACCCTCGTATGAAGGTTTATTATAGTAAAAAAAGGCTTAACTTCAAGCTAAGTACATTTATTTTTCCTTGTGTATATATATATGTCAATCTCACATTACGATGCATTATACTTTCCTTGCTGCATCCACTATGAACAAGCAAGTGCAAAGCGTAAACCTTTAATTATTTATAACTTGATGGTACATAATTTAACTACGTTTAATTTGGTGTGATGGAATTTATTTGAAATAACTTTTAATTTTAATATTTTAGTAAACAAGTTACAACTTACAAGTGTTAACTAGTGTAACACTATTAATAAACATTTCAGGTTCGGGTTAAAATTTTTAACACGATTAATTAATCGTGTCGAGTTAGTGTTGACCTCTCTAATAACGACAACCTAGTCTAACATGCCACGAATTCGCATAACATGGCACGATTGCCACTCCTAATAAAAAGATCCCAAAAGTCACAAACTGGTGTTATGAATTTAACCGTTAGTCTACTCTCTCTTTTTTCTTTTTTTCTTTTTTTTTTGGTGGGGGTTGGGGGGGGGGGGGGGGGGGGGGGCTCGGATATGAATTATATGAGATATGATAAGATCAGTTGGATAATGATTATATGGGTTTAAACATGATAATAACTAGTCGGATAAAGATTAAATATACTCTGCGTTTGAAACATTCCAAAATTAGAAATCCGAATATGATACAATATAGCAAAACATTCATTTATTTTAAAGATACATACAATTTTAGATTTTATCCAAAAATACAATTTTTTTTTTTTTGCTAATGCAATTTTCCTATTTGTGAATATCAAATAAGGTTCGTTAAAATCCATTCCTGTCCAAAGAGAAAAGTTCTATTTAAAAACTAGCACCATTTTGTAATGTAATAAATAAAGCATTAAATAAGATTTTGTATAAATATATTTATTTAATAAAAGAAAAATAGGAAAAATATTCCTTATATGATTACATTTTAACGAAATGTTCATGATAAGATATTTTAATATAATAAAAATATCATTTATTACTATAACCAATAAGGTTCGTTAAAATCCATTCTTGTCCAAAGGTTTGTGAATATCAAGTAAAGAAAGTATTTAAAAACTAGCACCATTTTGTAATGTAATAAATAAAGCATTAAATACGATTTTGTATAAATATATTTAGTTAATAAAAAGAAAAAGAAAAATAAGAAAAATATTCCTTATATGATTACATTTTAACGAAAGGTGCATGATAAGATATTTTAATATAATAAGAACAGCATTTATTACTATAATCAATGGTAAGGATAAAATTAAAATTAATTGCATTAAAATTTGATATATGTACCCATATCAATATATATATATATATATATATATATTGTAACATATACGTTGTAAATTCAAATTATTTTATAACATGAATTATTTAATAATTTTCTAATTAT
The DNA here is from genome assembly GCA_021464415.1 of Lonicera japonica. NCBI lineage: Eukaryota > Viridiplantae > Streptophyta > Magnoliopsida > Dipsacales > Caprifoliaceae > Lonicera > Lonicera japonica. The sequence continues at coordinate 73,216,484 of CM038465.1, forward strand.
ATTCCTTATGACTATTGTTTCTTAATTTGCATTTCTTTTTATTTCTATTAAATTCATTGGGAAACACCAAAATTCTATACAAAATTACAATTTTTTTTTTGAAAATTGAGTAGTAAAACTTAAATTAAAATGTAAAAGTTTCACTGTAGATTTGAAAGAAAATTTTCTATGAAATTTACAATTTTAATGGCAAAATTATGAATTGCAATAAAACTTTGAAGTGAAATTTACAAATTCTGCCGTAGATTAGCAAGAAAATTTAATGTCAAATTTACCACTTTAACGAAAAAAATATGGAATGCAGTTAAATTTATGATTTAATTGCAAAAATATAAATATATGAAAAATATTCCAAACAAATATTTCCAAATTTGCATTTCTATTTTGTTACTGTAAATTTACAACTTCACAAGTATTTAAAAAAACCTTGTGTATAATATTCAAATTATCATTATTATTATTTGCTTTATTGGAAAGGAGGGTGAATGTTACCTTAATGGATTTAATTTTATTTTTTTAGGGCTTTACCCAGGGTTAGAGGGATTTTAAAATTTTATTTTTTTAAAATTTAATAATGATGAAGAGGTATTTTTGTCCATAACAATGTGAAGTTAGCAAGAAAGGAATTTTAGTCGAAAATATTTGTATCATATTCTCGTCTAAATCAATACATATCAAGGATTTATGACCCAAGAAAAATAAGAAAAAGATTAAAACAAAAATAAATGAATTAAAAATTATATTTATATTTATTTTGTTATCCATCGATGATGGGATTCCACTTAAAAGAGTGGCATAATTTTATCTAATTATTGTAAGATAAAATGAGAATTATTTTTGTATTTTTTATTGTCTAGTTTTATATCAAAAACAGAATAAAATAAAAATATCTTATATGCCTTTGTACCAAAAATAAAATATAATTTATTTATCTTATCATTCCACTGCAAATTCTAACATATGACTAAGGGGTTAATTGTTTGCACCACTTAAATTTGAAAACTTAAAATTTTTAGATTTAAGTGATTTCAAAGTTATTTGTTAACCAAAACTTGGATCTAAAAACTTAATTTTTTCTTCCTAAAACCGAAAGTTTTCATCAAAAGTTTTAAGTGGTAAATTCACCAATTAAAACTAAAAACTTAATTTTAAAAAGTGTAAAATACCTATTTTACCCTCTTGAAAACAAAAATCATATGATCCAAATAAACTAATACCGGGAAAATTGTCATACTAAAAAAAATTCATTTTTCAAATGTGTTGTATTCAAACAAATAATATTTTTTCAGATACAATTTTTAGAATTAAACAAACAATTTTTTAAGTTTCAGCTTTCAATTTTCAATTTTTTTTATCAAACCTCACCTAATTAATCTTATGTTTGCCTTTAATCCCACGCATGCACTTGATCGTCAAATAAAAACTAGTTTTAAATCCGTGCGATGCACGAACGTTTTATAAATTAACAATATAAAAATATATTATAATAAGGTTCCATTTGATAGCAATATAAAAAGAAAAATAATTAATTTGTGTGACAATGCAAAATAAGTCGAGGGATGTGATGAAATACTTTCTATCACATGCTCATATATTTTTGCAAGTATATGTCTTTCATTGTGGAAAAATTTTCTTTACCACCAAGTAAAGAAATTTTTTATATAGAAAAAGTCAAAATGTAAGAATTAATCTCACCATATCTCTTAACGTATTTTCTATCTTCTCACTAAATTTAGTTGTTTTTCTTTTCATTTTTATATATTGCTGTCAAATAGAGCCTAAGGTTTCTTATGTCATATTAAACTTTATGTAAAAACAATGCAACCAAATTCTTTTTTTTACTTGTAAGTCTTGATGTATTCATTATAATAAATATGCTTAACATTGTGATTTATATTGATCACGTATTCTAATTGAGGTTCAAATTTTGTTAAAATTGGTGAGAAGATACACAACTAAACATGGTAAATTTAAAGGTATAGAGAAAGAAACAACTAAAAGCAACTATAATTTAAATGTTTGACAAAGTTTTTTGTCATTTTGAGAATAGAATAAATCATTTCACTACAACTATAATTTACATTTCACTGCATTCAACATGGTACTTGATCATTAAATCATTTTGTAAAATTTAATTACAAAAAGATTGCTCAACTAATACAAAGAGAACCAAAATTCAAAGATGACAGGAGTATCTTCAAAGAAGACATAAACAGATAGCTTCGACTTATTCAATATTTTTTCAAATCACTTCTAGCCAAGTAACCACAAAACTAATGTTTTCTTTATTTTTCTAGACCTCGCATGTAGACCAGAGATTTACATTTGAAAAGTCAGTTGCCTAGAAAAATACCTTCACTAATCACACAAAAAATAAGGATTTGTAATATTGCCATAGACAAAGAAAATATACCTTAAAAAATCTGCATTAAATTTGAATCATCATCTACATAATCAAACTTGAAAGATCCCTCTCTATAAATACAACAACCTTTGAAAAATTTATATATCAATGAAATAGAGACATTTAATACAAAGAAGTTAATAGAGAGGAATGTGGGAGCATCCAAAGATATTGTATTAAAAGGAAAAAAAAAACTGAAACAATTAATTATAAACTTGATTATTAAAATGTATGTATGTGATAGTTTTGTAAGAAGAAAAGAAGAGTAAAATAAATATGTACTTCTCATTCCTTTCGTCCATCTAAAAAAAAAGAAAATTAAACTAAATAATTAAAATGACACTTTTAAAGGCATTACGGGATATTGAAAAATAGGACTTGTTTGAAAAAGTTTTCTACGAAAGAATCAGGGAATAATATTTTTTGTAAATTAAGGGCCTATATTTTCAAACTCCAAAAGGAGCGCAAAGTTAACTTTGCATTAGATTTTAAAATTATATTTCTTTATGGAATTATGCAAAATTAAGTTTGCACTATATGTTTTTTAGCATATTATTATAAATAAGTATTTAATTGACAGTGATTTAGAATAATATTAACAAATTACATATTCAAAACCTATTTATTAATAAAATGCACCTAAGTTTTTCTAATATTGCTATGTTTGTGTTTATTTGACATTGTTTTAAAGTTTTATGAATGAAACATGAGAATGCATTTGTTAAAAAATAAAACACATCATGCAAAATAAATTTGCATTAAAGTTTTTTAATTGCAAAGTTAAGTTTCTACAAAATACAATTTTGTACAAAGTTGAGTTTGCACTCGGTCAAATCCCTTATTTTAAAACACAATTGATAAATAAGCCCTTAGTTCATAATGATAATGATATCTAAGCCTTTATTTCTAAAAAATATTATTCGTTAAAATTTTTGCAAAACACAATGTTATGAAAAACCTTTTACCTTATTTTCGATTAACCGGGTATATCAATTACCTATTTAAAAAAAGAAAAGAAAAATTAAATAACATAATTAATAGTGACACGTGTCAATTTTTAGTTAAAGGACAACATTTTACATATATATATATATATATATATATATATATATATATATATATATATTTAGATATATGATATATGCATAGAACAATGTCAATGCCATTGAATAAAAAGTAATAATAATTAAATATTTAAGAAGTTAATTATGAGAGTTGCAAATAAAATATTTTAAAGCATTAAACATGAGAGTTAGAAATACAAATTGGAAGTTAAAGTGACAAAAAGATAAGAGAATATTAAAAAAAAGAAGGTAGATATTCCAGTGAAATGGGTTATCAAATTAGATTTTTATAATTAAAATTTTATCAAAAATTAATTTAGACATTATATTTGCTGAAATAAAAAAGACTTTTGATATTAGATTATATCAAGTATTATAATTAATATTCTATCAATAATGTTAATTACAAATACATATTAGGTACATTTTTTTTATTGAGAAAGAGATTATTAAAACACATTTATTATAAATTGTATATATATATATATATATATATAATGAGGGAATGTTAGATAGAAGAGAGGAATGATATTTTATATACATTCAAATGGCGAAAGGTAATAACATGAAATTATGAATGATCGTTATAATTAATTATTTTATTTAATGAATTTTAATGACAAATAAAAATTTATTACAATAAACCATTAAAGACCATTAAACCGGTTGCATAAATTCATAAATAATTATAGCAAAATATTAAAAAACATTAATAACATACTACTAGTCAAAACGTGATTAACGAATAGCATTTTACTTACTATAAAATATATTATATGATTCGGGCAATTAAAATATAGGGCTTCTTGAAAAAAGAATTTCACAATAAAGCCAATGAATAAAACTTTTTTAAATGAAGGGCCTATTTTGCATTATATTAACAAAATGACATGTGTCATTTTTTTTCATTCCAAAAAGACCATTCAACCCTTCAAATAAACTAACAATTACAGAACTACCAATTTACATTTTATCACCAAAGGACAATACTACCCTCCCATTTTCCCTCTCATTCTGCATTCCTCCATCTTCGAAACCACGTAACACCAACCGATACCAGCGAAGAAGAAAGAACATAGAAGACCGAAGAGAAGCCTAGTCGACGTAATTTTTATACCGCCGGCCTCTTTTTAAAGCATCGAAGACGATCATACCATCGCATGTGAGCTTTACGTTTCTCCCTATCGCTCTTTCTCGTTTTTTAGGGTTTATAATTTGCGTGTTTATCTGCTTTTGAAGAGAATCAGGCTTTCTAGTAACCGATTCTGCAATATTTGTATATTTTTCGACTATTTATGATAGCTAGGGTTTATAGTCACCACTTAAAACACTTATTTCGTAGTTGTGCAAAGTTCACATTGCACCTCGTATCGTTCTTTATGTTTTATGATGTATCAATGATTTTCATAGATTTCTCTGATGTTTTCTAACAAATTTCACTGCAATGTGAAGTTTACAGTGCATATTTCACTACAATGTGCGTTTGCAGTCCAAATTTCATTGCAAAGTTCATATTGCAGTACGTATTTCACTGCAATATGAACTTTGCAATCCAGAATTTTGGTGCATATTGCATTCCATATTTCACTGCAATGTAAACTTTGCAGTACATCTTTTACTCCAAAAGGAAGTTTGCAGTGGAAATTTCACTGCAAAGTTCACATTGCAGTCCGTATTTCACTGCAATGTGAACTTTGCACTCCAGAATTTTTGTGCAAAAGTTAATGTTGCAGACCACCTTTTACTCCAACAGCAATTTTCAAATGCAAATTTCAGTGAAATGTGAATTTGGCAGTCTAAAAATTCATTGCAATGTAAAGTTTGCAGTAAAAACTTCACTACAATGTCAAGTTTGTACTGAAAAATTCTCAAAAATTCACATAATGTGAAGTTGGCAGTCCAAAAATTTACTGCAATGTGAAGTTTGCAGTGAAAATTTCATTGCAATGTGAAGTTTGCACTGAAAAATTCAATGCAATGTGAAGTTTACACTCAAAAATTCACATAATGTGAAGTTGGCAGTCTAAAAATTCACTGCAATGTGAAGTTTGCAGTGCAAATTTCACTGCAATGTGAAGCTTGCACTCAAAAATTCACATAATGTGAAGTTGGCAGTCCAAAATTTCACTGCAATGTGAAGTTTGCAGTGCAAATTTCATTGCAATGTGAAGTTTGCAGTGAAATTTTCACTGCAATGTGAAGTTTGCAGTGAAATTTTCACTGTAATGTGAAGTTTGCAGTACAATTTTCACTGCAATGTGAAGTTTGTAGTACATATTTCAGTGCAATGTGAACTTTGCAATCCACCTTTTACTCCAACAGGAAGTTTCAAATGCAAAATTCACTGCAATGTCAAGTTTGTACTAAAAATTTCAACCCAATTTAAAGTTTGCAGTCCATATTTCACTGCAAAATTCATATTGCATTGCAAATTTCTGTCCATAGTTTCTCTGTTTCACTGCAATATGAACTTTGCAGTTCATATTTTTTTACATATGCATTCAATGTTTTGTGACAGCCTTGCTTTCAAATCTTTTAGCAAAGGATAAAGCCACAATTAAAAGTAAATGGCAAAGAAAAGAGCAGCAGAAACAATAAAAAGATCTCCAACAAAGGTTAGAAAGATGAAAACATCTTCTAGTCCGTCGAAAATGAAGGCAAAATCAAAGGCACAAAAGAGAAGCCTTAAGAAAACGGCTAAAACATCTTCTGATAACCAGCCCACGGTATTTCGCTGCAATTTGCAGTCAATAGTCAGACTACTTGAAGAACAAAGAGATCATATACCCCAAACACACATCGAAGCAATCATGAGAACACCGTTTGGGGTTTTCTTCAAGGCTATCTACGAAAACAAAATAGATATCAAAAGTATAGATAGAATCTCAAAGCCCATCATGCGAATTATGGGGTTATACTCCTTGAAGAAAGATGGATTTGTTATGGGGGATAAGCTAATACAATTAACTGCCGATGACGTTGCACTCACTTTTGGGCTACCAAAAGTAGGAAACGAAGTGGTGCTCTTCCCAAAGACAATGGTCAAAGCAACATAATCGAAATTTATCGAGAGACACTTCAAAGATATGAAGATTATAAAGAAAGATGCAATTGTCTCGGCATTAATTAAGACCTTGAAGGAAGAAGGCAAAGAACCTGCAGAAGACTATGCTAGGTTGATGATACTGCACATGGTTGTCACTATTTTCCTGGCCAGTTCACAAGGTGCAATTGGCTGGTCCTTCATTTCCCACATAGAGGATTTTGACAACATAAGAAATATAGCATGGGCCAAAGTTTTCTACAATCACTTGATGCAAAACGTCAAAAAATATTACAACAAGTTTTTCAAAACTCCTGGCTGCGTCCTTCAAATTCTTGTAAGTATTTCAATACTTTAATGTAAAAATTAGCTACGATAACGTAGTACATTCATTTGACATTTATTTTTCATAAAATTACAGTATTGGTTCTGTGAGCATTATAAAATAATTGAACCAATTGAAAGATACAAGGATGAAACACCAAGATTTGTTCGCTGGAATCTTTTTCAAGCTAGAGAAGCTATCTCTAAGCTTTCCTTGGACAAATTGGACACCGAAAAGGTACTTACACAAAATCTCTTGCTAATTACGATTATATTTTTTAGACTGCAAAGTCCAAATTGCAGACAAATATGTTGGTGCGTAGTTTCTCTGCTTCACTGCAATATGAACTTTGCAGTCCATATTTCATTCAAAAATCCATATTGCAGTCAATATTTTCACTGCAATATGAACTTTGCAGTCCACATTACACTGCAAAGTCCATATTGCAGTCCACATTTCACTGCAATGTGAACTTCGCAGTACATATTTTACTCCAACATAAAGTTTGCAGAGCAAATTTAATTGCAATGTGAAGTTTGCAGTGCAAATTTAACTGTAATGTCAAGTTTGCAGTCAAAATTTTACTGAAATGTGAAGTTTGCAGTGCAAATTTAACTGCAATGTCAAGTTTGCAGTGCAAATTTAACTGCAATGTCAAGTTTGCAGTTCAAATTTTATTGCAAAGTTCATATTGCAGTCCATATTTTATGTACATAGTTATTCTGTTTCACTGCATTATCAACTTTGCAGTATATATTTTTTGTACGCACTTGTTTTAGCACAAAACCATTTCAGATTATTAATAACTGCAACTTCTTTTTTAATACATCTTCACCCCTTTCCCTTTTTTAATACATCTAGGTGGTAGAGGATCTTGCTGATGTATCCGAAACAGAGCAAAAGCTTCTGACTGAAGAATTCAAAGAAGTCAAGGAACAGAAGCTTCCAACTGAAGAAGCATATCTTCCAACTGAACAGAAGCTTCCAGAAAATAATGAAAGCAAAATGGTTGAAAGTTTGAAAGAAGAAAATGAAAGATTAAGACAGGAAAATAAGGAGCTTCTCGAAAGAGTAATTCAGTTGGAGACTCTCATGTAAGTAAAGAGTGACGGGTTCTTAAAGCACAAAACAAATAAGGAACTGCAGTTAATTGATAGCAATGTAGTTGAAAGCACTTCGATATTGGATGACAAAACAGACTACATTGACTTTGAGTGTCTAACAACTGCTGAAGAACCTTTCACCAAACAAACTCCACCACATAATCTTCAAGAAAATGAGGAAGAGCCAAAAGTAAAATCATTCATCCTAAGGCTAAAGAAGAGGACAAGAATCTCAAAAGACGACAAGGTTTTTATTTACTATGACAGAAAAGAGAGCCCCAAGAAGGATGAAAAGGAAGATACTTCTGATAAGGATGAAAAAAAGAAAGCTGGAAAATCCAAGCTTAAATTTCATAGGAAGGGAAAAAAATTGATGAAACAAAATCTGATATTCCTCCTGCTAGTAGTAAAGACTCAATTGATGTCGAAGATTATGAAACTCATCCTGGATCGCCAACAAAAATCAACTTGTCCAATATGAGGAAAAAGAGCAAATTATATAAGTATTTCGACAAAGATCAACAAGATTTGATTGATACCTTTTTCAACCATGCAGATAAAACGTAAATTCTTTAATCATTTATTCTGTCAATATTTATGATCACTGCAAAATTGTTTTTTGCAACAAATCATTAATGAATATATACACTGCAAAGACAAGAAAGTTCATATTGCAGCCCATAATTTTAGTGCAAACTTCATATTGCAGTCCATATTTTCACTATAAATTTTTACTGTTTCACTGCAATGTGAACTTCGCAGTACATATTTTACTGCAATATGAACTTTGCAGTACACATTTATTGTTCATAGTTCATATTGCAGTCCATATTTCACTGCAATATGAACTTTACAGTCCACATTTTTTGGTGCAAACTTCATATTGTAGTCCATATTTCACTGCAATATGAACTTTGCAGTCCACATTTATTTGAACAGTTTCCCTTTTTCACTGCAAAGTTCATATTGCAGTCTATATTTTTATTCGAAAGTCTAAGTTGTAGTCCACGTTTCACTGCAATATGAACTTTACGAAGTTCATATTGCAGTCCATATATTCACTGCAATATTAACTTTGCAGTCCATATTTTGCACAGTAATTGCTCACCACCAACTTAGCTATATTTCTTATGTTATAATATCATACAGGAGTGTTGCTTGGGAAAACAGTGAAACCCATCTCCACATAACAACGAATCTATTAGAAGACCTGCTGTGCAATGGTTTTGTGGACACACAGGCAATACATAAAAAGAAAATTAAAGGTTTCCTTATATAATTATGTTCATATTTTGAATAATAACACATGCTACATGAACACAGATCATAGATTGGTACTCCACATTTGAAAAAGAGATTTTTTCCAAATCAATTGACGAGCATTACATTCTCCTCTATGGCATGGGTAATCAACTACTCCAAATAATGAACTTTTGCAATCTTTCAATAATGATATTAGTTTGCTCAATAATTTTTTTGTTAATACAGACTTTTGTTAGATATGGTAATAAAAAAAATGCAATGAAGTTCTTGAACAACACAATAAATGAAGTCGATGATACTACAAATCTGTTACTTTTCCCGATGAACTCCGGGAGAGACGAAAAAGACAAGCAGGGATTCCACTGGACTTTACTTGTCCTGGATCTTCGAACAAGAACATGGTTACATTACAACACAATGCCTCCAAGAGGCAAGAAGAAAAACATATTCCTCGAAGATGCCAAACAGATGGTAAGGGTACAAAAATTTAACAATTTTTAAATCTTTTCAAAGGATTATTAAATCATGTTCCTGAATTATTATTGTTCTTTAAAATTTTATTTAAAAACAAGTCGTGACAGACATCCTCAACATGTAACTGCTTTACCGTGGGATGACGGTACTGGAGGATCACACTAAAATCATTTCAAAGGAATGCCCACGACAAGGATTTTCGTAAGTTAAATACACAGAATTTTGTAATATATATATATATATATATATATATATATATATAAGTTATTTATTTCAAAATTTATGAAATTTATAAATACTAACACTAAACTCTTTTCATATTGTAGTGTTGATTGTGCACTCTATGTGTGTGAGTTTATAGAAAGGCTTGTCCAAGGACAAGAGATTCCAAAAGAATTCGAGGACAAAGATTTGATGTCCAAAAAACGTGCACACATAGTTTGGTTAATATTGACGGATATACCCTATTGCTGGAGGCTCGAAGACCATATTGAAAGAATGAAAACATTAGAGTTTTTGAAGAACAACAAGGATGATGACGAATAATAGAAACATCATATTTTTTGTTTATAAAACTTTAGATATTTGTTACATATTAGTCTACTAAATCTCAAAGTTTACTTTTGCACAAATGAAATTGTAAGTAATATGCAGCCATGGTTAAATTGTAAGTAATATGTAGTCATAGCCAAAAACACTTTGTTTTAGATTTTGAATGAATAATAGTAACGCGTTTTACTGAATCCTTTTTTTTATGTTTGTGTGTGTTGCCATTTACCTTTTGTATTTGGAATTGGTTTGTGCAAATTCAAATATGCACTGCTATGAAAAACACAGATTATGAAAAAAGAAGGTTTGAACTGTGTTTTTTTTGCTGCAAAGTTCATATTGCAGTCCATATTTTCACTGCAATATGAACTTTACAGTCCATATTTTCACTGTAATATAAACTTTTCAGTCCATATTTTTGGTGCAAAGTTTAAGTTTCACTGCAATATTAACTTTACAGTCCATATTTCACTACAAAGTCCATATTGCAATCCATATTTTCACTACAACAAGAACTTTGCAGTCCATATTTCACTGAAAAGTTTCTCTGTTTGACTGCAATATCAACTTTGCAGTCCAGAATGTCCATATTTCAGTGCAATGTGAACTTTGGAATCCACCTTTTTACTCCAACAGGAATTTTCAAGTGCAAATTTCACTGCAATATGGACTTTGCAGTCCACCTTTTCACTCTAATAGGAATTTTCAAGTGAAAATTTTACTGCAATGTGAACTTTGCTGTTCATATTTCAGTGCAAAGTTCATATTGCACTTCATATTTCACTGCAAAGTCCATATTGCAGTCCACATTTTCAGTGCAAAGTTTTTCTGTTTTACTGCAATATGAACTTTACAGTTCATATTTCACTGCAAACTTCATATTGCAGTCCATATTTCACTGCAAAGTTCATATTGCAATACATATTTTTGGTGCAAAATAAACATTGCAATCCATTTTATCTACAATTAAGATTAACATATCCAGATAAGAACAATAAAATCATACCATTCATTTCATATATGTCTAACAAACAAATATATCCCATCATCAAAACTTCAAAGAAATCCAAATAAAAACAAAACAATTTTTTCAAGCTATTCAAATTAACAAAAAGAAATATCAAAAGTAAACTGTACTTAACAACTAGTACACAGCATATACTAAAACTAATGAATACTTTCCGAACAAGTCCTTTTGTTGTGAAACCCAAGATGTTGACACCTTCCGCACTTACGCAACTTCCTCGCTTTTGACCCAGTATTTGGAATTTGGTTCCTTTTTGGACGACCCACGGTTCTCTTCACTCCTGGAGGCAAAATATGCAATTCATTTGTCACGTCTCTCGGCCTATCAGCATTAGGGATAGGAAATATCGCATGCGAGTACGATCTCTGATAATTCACGCTAAAAAAACAAAGATCACAAAAATCATAAACACATTTTCCTTCGGCCAGAATTGACAACACCGCATGATTGCAAGGAAAGCCTTCAATCTTCCAAGCATTGCAACTACAATGCCGGTAGTAAAGGTCCACCTTATGACTTTTTTCCTCTTGAACCTCGAAAACAAAATCAGTTGACTTCGTAACTTTCCACGTCTTGCTTGCATTAATCTTCTCAGACAAAATATTTTCCATGTCAGGGCATAACACTGTGTTCCAATTTCTTGAACTCTCACGTCGGTTGGACATCATAGTCATCAACTTCAAACGAATTTTATGTAGCATCGAGGTGATGGGTAGACTACGTTCTTTCACAATCCAGCCATTAAAGCTTTCCGCAATATTTGAACACATCATTCCATACCTTTGTCCAGGGAAATAGGCATTTGCCCAATGATCTATCGGCGCATTTTGTAGAAAATATTTTATTTCATTTTCAGCAGCACCTTTCAAATCATTGAACGCACTTTGAAACTCAAGATGTGTAGAGGCATATGCACAATCACAAACAACTGCAAGATGAACGATTTCTTCTTACTTTTCGCCGAGAAACAAGTACTCAAGTTGTTCTTCAAATGCCACATACAATAGCTATGATAGGAGTTTGGAAAAACTTCAGCTATCGACTTCACCAAACCCCAATGCCTGTCTGATATAAATGTGAAAACTCCATCACTAGGCAAAATAACCTTCAAATGGTTCAAAAACCAACACCAATTTTGCACGGTCTCCGAATCAACAACACTCATGGCAAAAGGGAATATTTCTACAACAGTATCAAACAAACAAGAAGATAATTATCAATTCACAATTAATGCTTTTACATACTAATAATAACACGGAATAATGAAACCATGCTTGCACCGAATGATAAAAAAGGATAAGCATACCTCCATTGCCATTCATTCCTGTAGCTACTAGCATGCATTCCTTGAACTTTCCTTTTAAGAATGTCCCATCTAAGCATAATAGAGGACGACAAAACTTAAAGCCAAAAATTTGAGCCTCAAATGAGACAAATAATCTCTGAAACTTATTGGTCTCCTCATTGACTTCAAGTATGGTGTAGCTACCGGGATTTGTCTTCTTTAAGGCCTCCAAATACCAAACAAAGTTGTTGTATGATAATGACTCATCCCCGTGTATTTCTTTCATAGCTAACTCTCTTCCTGCATAAGCGTAATAATAACTTAATCGAACTCCATAGTCCATTCGAAAATCATTAATAATCTCGGAAGGCTTCACAAGGGGCCTATCTCTAACCAAGTCCATAATAACATTTTTCACAAGCTTGCTACTCATAGGCGGCTTTCTCAAATCCTTATAACCGATACCGCAAGTATGCTCACTAACCATCCTTTTAATAACAAAGAAGTTCGGTAGATTAAATTTCTGTGAAACATGAATCCTCCATTGACATCCCCTTTGCTCATCCTTACTACAAACAACCGTTATTCTCCTAGCATCATTCTTTTTAAACTTGTAATCAAAACATCTCTCAATTGAAAACTGCCTTAGCTTTAAACGAAAGTCTTCTGCACCACGTTTAAATCTCTGTTCGACACCGGTTATTGCATTTGCCCAGACACTTGATTTTAGAGGTTGACGGACCTCCGAGGTGTCTGAACGAGTTACTGAACCACTTGATGCACTACAAGTATCATTAGCCACGGCATTGGAATTCGAACACTCTGCCAATCTCACAAAGACATTAACAGTATTTTCCCCCTTAATAACAATAGAACATATCATACATCTAATCTCTTCGTCGGTGCTTACAACGATCTCTTTCTCATCACGGATAACATACATTTCAAACAAGTAATGATTAATCTCAGACCATCTTTCACAAACACATTCCTTGAGCTCGGAAATTAAAGAATCGAGCCCTATACGAACACCAAAAGAACTACCACTAAAAGAAATCATTGCAATGACACCACTTGAAATATCCTTATAAAATACAAAAAAAATAAGAACGGATAAACATCGCATCAAACTCTATTTTGCTACATACTTACTACTCATCTAACTGCAATATGAACTTTGCAATCCATAATTTTGGTGCAAAGTTCATATTTCACTGCAAAGTGAACTTTGCAGTCCATAATTCACTACAATATGAACTTTGCAGTCCATATTTTTGGTGCAAAGTTCATATTGCAGTCCACAATTCACTGCAATATGAACTTTGCAATCCATAATTTTGGTGCAAAGTCCATATTTCACTGCAAAGTGAACTTTGCGGTCCATAATTCACTGCAATATGAACTTTGCAGTCCATATTTTTGGTGCAAAGTTCATATTGCAGTCCACAATTCACTGCAATATGAACTTTGCACTCCATATTTTTGGTTCAAAGTTCATACATTGCAGTCCACAATACACTGCAATATGAACTTTGCACTCCATATTTTTGCTTCAAAGTTCATACATTACAGTACAATTTTCTCTGCAAAGTTTCTCTGTTTCACTGCAATAACAACTTTGCAGTCCATACTTTCACAACAATAATTATAGATATCATTGAACGAACTCAACCTAATAATGAAGATAACTAATCATAAACTGAAGTTTGCAGCTCTTACAAAAACCGTAGAAAAACTTATTAACTTTCACAACAACAATCAAATATAACATTGGACGAAAATCAATCCAATGAACATCACTAACAGTAAAACAAAAATCAAACCTATCAAAAATAACCTAAACAAAGAAAAACATCAAAAAGCTACAAATTATGACCTTGAAAAAGCTTCAAAATCCATTGAATCATTCAAGAACGAGCTAGACAGAACGACTACAGCTAGATACAATAGCGATTGAAATCCTAGATCCACGCTCAGAATCACGATTCACGCTCAGAATCACGATTGAAGGCTTCGCGGCTCACAGTTTTCGCGCGAGTGAATATGAATACGTTTCAAACCTACAAGGGTATGATTGAGACTTCATAAAAATAACAAGGGGATAATTTAAGTAATACATAATATATTTTTTATTAATTAAATAATATTTAAATTTATTTAAATACCTTTATTTAAAATATAAAATAAAATAAGCCTCTTATACTAATCACTAAAGCAAAATAGGCCCTTCATTTAAAAAAATATTATTCATTGAATTTTTGGTAAAATTCAATGTATAATAACCCCTCCTACCTAATTTCTAGTATATGATTTGTGGATTTCTCTATTTTCTACTCTTTCTCTTTCCTCTCACTTCACTCTGTCTCTCTGCGCGAAAAACCTTTACTCCCAAACACGATATCGGTTAGTTGAGCTCTCTCTCTCTCTATATATATATAGATATAATATTTGCTTGTATGTTCTTCTCTATCTCTCTAACAACTTCTATTGCGATTTTATGCGGTAATTGGATTAGAAAATCTCAGAAATCAATTCTCTTGCCATTGGTGTTTCTACGGTGAAGCTTGTTTGTACTCGGGGATTTTTTTTCTTTTTCTTGTGTGTGTTAATTATCAACTGTACTACGCATTCGCATTAATTTTGAATAGAATACGGGTTGTTAGCATATGGAATTGGGACACATGGAATTATTTATTCACGAATTATGCTACTGATGGTGTTTGAATGCAAGAATGAATGCGTTAATATAATTCAAGTGGAACTTAATTATTACGAACTCAAAAAACTTGAAATTGCCTTATCTACAATTACGATTTAAAGATAGAGAAATTATAATCGGAAAATTGCCTTGTTGACTTTGAGATTTTTGCTTGAACTTGCATTATCGAGTATTATGTAAACCAACCTTTTTGAGCTTTCATATATACTATCTTTATGTTACGAATTTACGCATTCTTGTTGAGTTTAGGGCAATGTTCTAAACAGCGATAGGAAGAAGTCGAGTGGTAGGAGGGGGACACTGCCTAGGCGCCTTTCTTTTTTTGTCATGTACCAAAGGTTTTAGTAGCTTACGTCGAGCGCCCAATATTTCAAGTATCGTATTAGTGTGAGTGGTAAAGATGGATATGATATAGAATGTCAAAAACCGTAAGTTCAATTTGGCACATGAGCGTAATTAACTCAGGTGTAATTGATTGTGTTGGACTTGTAGGATTGTGAAAAATAAATACATTTAATTTAGTTGCATTGATGAAAGATCTTGGTCTTTAGAGTATAAACATGATTTAGAAGCTAGTGATTTCTTCCCGTAAGAAGGTTATAAACATATAATATAGCTGTGGATACATGTTTATAACCATGGAGAGAAAAGATTGTACTAGATTGAGCTATCTCAAGCTAAAGGTTCCTTTGCTTCCTCCATATTTTTCTTCTCTAAAACCCTTTAGAGTCCCTTTTTGGTTCTAAGCGGACACTTATCCTACATACTAACCAAGGGGTATGCAAATCCTAAAACGTGTGTGGTTAAACAATCTGACTATTTTATATTGTTTTTATGGAATTCATTTAAATGGGCACCCTATCGTGCCTTTGCTCTTCGAGGCCTCTGATGTGTTCAGTCAATTTAGAACAAGAAGACACAGAAATTTGGTAATTTTTTTATTGAAAATTTTATGTTTTGGAGTCTTAGTTGGTAGTTTAGACTTTAGTAAGAGGATTTATTTACTAGGTCAGATATTTATTTTCCTCTTATATTGTTTGTAGTCCCAGATTACTTAGAATGCTATTGGGTCAATGTATGTTTTACATTGTATATGCTACTACTTAATTGCCTGGTTGTTTGAGCATTTTGAAATACAGAGCCTGTTAAGCTGGTTTTCTACCGTGTTTTATACAAAGGAGGGAATTTAGTGGCATTTTATTGTCTTACAATTGCAAAACTTCCATAAATCTTAAAACTGTAGAAAGATGGGAGGCATGTCAACCTTCTTTGAAGCCCCTTCATACTTATATTTTCGAAATATACCCTTGAATATATAGTTTCTTTCAAAAACAATTGAAGATACACATAAGTAACTAGATTTGACCCTGTGCCAATCTTACCATTGAGCTACTTATTTTCTTTTCAACTTTTGCGAGTTGCCCACACATCATGTTTGGAGAAAATGCTAGTTGCATATAAATTAATGTGCATATAGACTGTTATGTTTACTTCAAGTATGTTTCATCTTGCTACTAGTTATATATATATTTGATATCTGTGAGTATTTGGGCCCCACCCCAACTAGTTTTATAATTTGATTAGACAGCCAAAGAAACCAAGGATCTCCTATGAGAAATTTCATGGAAAAAGAAAATAAAGGAAAAAAAATTACATTGTTATATTGAATTTGTTTCTATCATATACTTGTAATTATGTCTTATAGCAAGCGATCTATGGGTTTGATGTTTGAACATTTCTTTCTAACAAAAGGATTGTCATGGAAGAATATAGATACTTTGACAAAATGCTTATGGTTTTCATTTTCATCAGTTAAAGAATACATCACTTACAGTGGCGATATTTTTCACTACAGCAGGTCCAAAATTTGACATTATTTGCCTAAAATTAATGTGTAATGTTACCTTAAATCTTTATTATCTTCCTTTTGTTAAAATTATCAGCTTCCACAGTAATTAAACTACATCTGTCTATTTATTAGCAGGATACGTAGGTGGTTTAATAAGGCTAAGTAGGGGATTGTAGACATATATTTGCTTTTTTATCTGTCCTTTATATGCAATCCTTTTTTTTGGGTTCTTGCAGGTATGCAGTGTAAGGTTGGTCCAGACCATCTAGTGGTATATTACCATGTTATTGGTAATAAAAAGCAAAAAAAACCTGAGTAATCAACTATTAGTGAAAGCTCAAGAAAAACACAATCATGGAAGTTGATCAACTGCCGTACCTTCCTGACAAAATCTTGGTTGGAATACTCTCAAGACTGCCGGTGAAGTCTCATTTACGATTTCGAAGCGTTTGCAAGAGATG
This sequence comes from Lonicera japonica, assembly GCA_021464415.1. Lineage (NCBI taxonomy): Eukaryota > Viridiplantae > Streptophyta > Magnoliopsida > Dipsacales > Caprifoliaceae > Lonicera > Lonicera japonica. The sequence continues at coordinate 73,234,050 of CM038465.1, forward strand.
GTACTGTTTGATCTCTGATCCCCAATTTGTAACCTTACACCTCAACCAGTCATTGAAACAAAGCGAGAAAATCCTCATTTCTCCCACACCGTATTGGTCTGTAATGCATTTTTACTCAATAGACTTGAAATCTTCTTGTAATCAACATGAAATGGGGAGACTCGATTTACCTCCCGATATTCGTGGATCTTGGGACACCGTAATCGGCTACAGTTCTTGCAATGGTTTAGTGCTATTAATTATTGCCCACAAGAAGTTGATCTTGTGGAACCCGTCTACTTGAGAGTGTAGGGAAATTGTGTACCCTAATAGTGCAAAGTATAGGTTAGATACAGGGATTACGGCCTCGGCTATGATTCCGTTAATGATGATTACAAGTTGGGAGTCATTTTTTTCACCAACGGGTACCACCCTTACTATGTGATTTATTTATTCTGACTTAAAACCAACCGGTGGAAGAAAAATATAAAGAGTTGCCCGCATTGGGCTTGCGAGCTTGACTTAGAAACAGTGGCAGGTGGTGAACGGTGCTTTAAACTGGGTGATGGTCAATTACAACAAGTTGACAACGGTGTATTGTTTAAAATTGTTGGTTTTGATTTAGTGACCGATAATTCGAAAGAAGTGTCGTTTCTGTATCATCTAGAAACGTGGGACAAAGAGGGTGATTATATTTTGGGGGTTTAAAAGGTTGCCTTTGTTTAGTTGGCGGCGTTTGTAATGGTGTTACAAAGTTAGTTAACATATTTGTGATGAAGTAATATGGGGTTGAGGAATCTTGGATGAATCTGATGAATTTCACGTATGAAGAGGATTTGCCTTGGATGGGGCCAGTTGCTTTTACTAGTAGTGGCTATATTTTGATGGAGTTAGAGAAGGAAAATAAATTAATGTTCGTTAACAGTGAAACAAAAGCGATTAGAGTGAGATTAATTGATACAAAGCATCATGCTATACTATTTGAGCATGTGGAGAGCTTAGTTTCTGTCTATGGTACTAATAGCAATGGCGCGAGTAGGCGGAGGTTAAGGAAAAGGAGAAGGAATAAGTAAGATCGAATCTTTGGAGTGACAAACTTGGAATTTAATGTGAACTTGTAACTTTTAAATATGCAGAGGTTCATTGTGACACATAACAAGTCTTTGATAAACTAATTGTGTATAGTTTTTAATGGAATAAAAGTTTGTCGCTTTTGTAGTTTCGTTGTTCGTTTTTATTGTTGCTAGAGAAGGTGCAATTGAGCGGTGCTACATGCTTCATCTGGAGCTGTTGTAACGGGCTCATCATGCTATACTCGCGGGGAAGGAAAAACGTCAACCTCTTATTCGTATCGAGTGCATTGATACGATACGTTGTACATTAGCAAAATGTGCTATCTATTAGTGCACCCAATATCTATAAAGATTGATGTAGTCAGTAAGAGTATCTTTTCCGTTATGGTTTATTATTATTTATTTGCGTTTTCTGACAAAGAGAAAAAATGCAGAAAGGAAACACACAATTCGAACCTACTGAAAACACTCCACAGCCAAGGTCAACCAATGCCTTAGGAGGCGAAATCTGAAGATAGCCCGGAAGTGAAATCTAGCGGCAGATCGGCTTTCCAAGTTTGGGGGGTGGTGGGGGTGGTTGGGGAGGCCAAGACGTGCAACCTTGTATTTAGTAGCTAACCAATGAGCCAGCCGCACACTTCGCAACTCAAGAAACAAAATGGTCTATAAGAACAAACAATTTTGGTATTTTCTAAATAATGTAAATTTTGAGACTTCAGATCTTGTAAAATGTGTTCCTTCATTTGGTCCTTTTACTTTTTTTCCCCTTTCTCCTTGAGAAAAGAGAGACTATCGCTTAATATTATTATATATGTTCCAACTAAGAATTTAGGTGGCATTTGTTTTCTTGTGAATTTGAAAATTAAAGATTTGTTTTAAAATCTAAAAACTGAATCTGAAAAATATATATGTTTTATTTTTAAATGTCACATTTAAATAAGTGATGTTTGTTTGAATATATATATATATATATATGTGAATGTTGAATGAATATTACTTGTACAATTTTGCCCTTATTATAAATATGACCATATCTAGAAAAAAGAGTAAAAGAGGTATTTTACCTCTTTAAGAAATAAGCCTTCAGAATCCAAATAGAAGAGAGTCTCTTAATGTTTACGAGGCAAATTAAATTATCGAATCTAAATTTTTAAATCCACTAAATTTGTCAGTAATGCATCTTTAAAAATATATAAAAAATTAATAAATCTTAAATTGGGATTGAGGGATTCAATGATCCAATTAATCAGAGTTCTATCTGATTATATTCATGATAATACAAACCGAAAGAAAATGGGAGCATTGCAGCAATTAGTGACTTTCATTTATTATGATTTAGTTTTTAGGCATTAAGGATTTGTTTGGTTTGAGTTTCGAAAATAAAATGAGTATCTTAATTAGATTCTTGAAAACCTTGCTAACGTTTGGTTCGAACATGAATTCTTCTTTTCCTGAAACGTGAAATTTCCTCTCTCTATATTTGGTTCAAATGAGAAGATGAATGAAACACGTGTGAACTACCAAAATGTTATTCATTTTATAAAATTAAAAGACAAAATCTAATAATTTTACAAAGGTAAAACTTATACTTTTATTGTTAAAATTGTGAAAAGTCGTCGTATGTATTTAACAATAAAAAAAATTAATAATAATAATAATAAAAGTTTAAAAACATTTTTTTCCCCTTTTAAAGAGATTAAATGAAAAAAAGTTGTTATCTTGGTAAGTAAAACGGATATTTTGATCTTAAGAGAAAATTTTCAAAGAAAATTTAATAGAGAATAGATAGAGTAATCATTTATTCACATCCATTTAAGAGAAAGAATTTGAAAGGAATACCCCATTCTTGAAATGATGTATTCCTAACCTAAAATTCGAACCAAATATTAGAATCCTTATGGAATGAAATATAGTATTTCGGAATCGATTTAAAACTTAAACCAAACGAGCCTTAAAGAGGAGAGGGGGAATAAAATCCTTAAAGTATAAAATTAGATTATTTATAAAGAAAATTGGCAAGTGTATCCCAGGCCGACCTTAGCTCAGTTGGTAGAGCGGAGGACTGTAGTGGTGTAATACCTGTTTGTTATCCTTAGGTCGCTGGTTCGAATCCGGCAGGTCGGATATACATTTTGCTTTGGTTTGTTTTTTTTTCTTTTGGCCCCATATTTAGTGAAAGAAAGAATTTTTTTTTCCTTCGCTCAAAATCTCTACGCTTCAGCTTGTTTATCCTTTATCTTGTTTGATTTTGAGAATGATAAAATTGAGGGGTTTCCTTCTTCATTTTGTTTTCAGGGAAAACAAGAAAAAGTGATAGTGACGAATGCAGGTGGAAAAAGTGATCATTTCTTTTCACATACTCTCAGCAATGAAATGGAATTTTAGAACATTTACGGCTATTGATTTTTATAGAGAGAGGTCGAATAAATTTATTATTTATCTGATTACACATCAAGTGAAAGATAAGGATAAATTTAAATTTAATTGAATTCTTTACTGTACGACTAATTGTCATATTACCTTTTAACACCAAACGGTCAAGTGTTGTACATTTAGAAATACGTCACAAACACCTTAAGTAATTTACCATTTTATAATTTATACAAGGCACCACTTTGATGCTCTTATATTCGAAGACGTGAAGAAGCCTACACAAGTCTTGCAATAGATTTGTGTTGACGTGTTTGATTGGCTTTAAATAAAAAAAAACTGCTATTTTCTTTTATATTTTGATCACACCCAAAAGTAATGTAGTTAATTTAGATCCTTTCAGAGAGACCAACCAAAACCCTAAACCAACCAAACAGGTACTTTACATCTCATTTACATAAAAAAACTCTTTATATTGAGATAGTTTCCACTATATAGAACTTTCAGCAGACAAAATACTGCATATGTTTCCTTTAGTTTTGTACCCTGCGTAGTTCTACGGAAAAAAAAAGGTTGGGAAATTTAGGCTCCAATTCGCACGCATTAGGGCACTGCATGGGAGGTGACTCCAAGAGGATTCAAACTCATAATATACAAAGATTTGAAAAACACAATAATGAGATGAGAGGAAGGAATTTAAAAAAGAAAAAAGAAGAGATGGAAGTCTAAAAATACATAAATAAAACTTCAACCACACTCCATCTTGTTGATATAAAACTTCAACCACACTCCATCTTGTTGATATAAAAAAAGAAAAAAAAACTATTTGTTCATTACAGCCATTACCCAAGAAGAATAATTCCCAGAAAAGGGGCCAAAGCTAATGCCTTTTCAGAAACCCAAAATTATAATGAAGATAAAAAGGGTGGTGTTTAGAAAGAAAGAAGGGGTGGTGTTTAAGATTGACTTTGGAAAAGCATATGATCATATGGATTGGGATTTCATTGATCATGTGTTGGTTAACAAAGGTTTCGGGGAAAGATGGAGAAGTTGGATAAGATGATGTCTCTTTTCTTCCAACTTCTGTATCATGATCAATGGTAAAACGATGGGCACTTTTAAAGCATCTAGAGGAATTAGGCAAGGTGACCCCTTATCACCTTTCCTTTTTGTTCTAATAGCAGATGTGTTACATAGATTAATGGAACGGGCGAAAGATAAGAACTTAGTTGAGGGTTTTGTAATAGGGAGGGACTATGTTACTTTCTCACATTTGCAATTTACTGATGACATTATTTTATTTCTTTCAAATAATGAGGAAAATTTAAAAAACTTGATTAGGATATTAGATATTTTTGGTCTTGTTTCTGGACTAAAAATAAACACGTCCAAAAGTGTCCTGGTGGGTATTAACGTGGAGAAGGATCAATTGTCATCTCTTGCCAACAAGGTTGGATGCAACATAGGTAGTCAGCCTTTGTCGTACTTAGGTATGCTATTGGGTGACAATCATCGTAGAATTGGTTTTTGAGAACCGGTCATTGAGAGAATTTCAAAAAAATTAGAAGGCTGGTTGAAAGGATATAATGTCTTGCAAGAGGAGGTAAGTTAACTTTAATTCAATTGGTCCTTGAAAGTATTCCAATCTACTACCTTTCTCTTTTTAAAATCCCTTTTTGCATGGCTTTGACAATTGAAAAAAATCTTAAGAGATTACTTTTGGGATGGATACGATGAAAGTAAACATGATCACTTGATTAATTGGAAGTTAATTACTAAAAGCAAACAAAAATGGGGTTTGGCTATCGGTAATATCATTAAGAAGAATAAAGCTCTTTTAGGAAAATGGCTTTAGAGATTCCCACTATAACGTAATTCTTTTTGGTGTTCAATAATTGTTAACAAATACGGTTTGCAAAATAATGGGTGGGATTCCAATATTGTGGGTAGAGGTTTCTATCGTAACCCGGGGATGGCTATTTTTAATGGCCTGGACTTCTTTATCTCTTATATCCGGAACAAGGCGGGAATAGGGGATATAACCTGATTTTGGAAAGATATTTGGTTAGGTTTGTAGACCTTAGCAACTCTCTTTCTGCAATTATATAGAGTTTCTTACAATAAAAATTCCTTAATTTCATCATTGGCCAATGGGAATTCGTTAAATGTCCTTTCGTGGAATTTGTCCTTTAGAAGACATCTTAATGGCAGAAAAGAAGAGGGATTCTTAAACCTATTGTCCTTAGTGGGTGATACTCATCTTTTTAGGAATGAACCAGATAAAAGAATTTGGGTTGGGGATAAATTAGGTTTATTCTCTTGTAAATCTTTCTTTAATATGCTGATAGACACCCTAATGTCTCTACTTTTGTGCCACACAAGGTGATTTGGAAAGTTAGAATCCCTCATTAAGTGAAAATTTTTGCATGGTTAGATGTTTGGAATAGAGTTAACACTTGTGATTTGTTCCAAAAAAATAGACCATATCTTGCTGCATCACCTTCGTGATGCATCCTTTGTAAAAAGACTGAAACCAATGACCACGTATTTTTACATTACAATTTTACTTAATATATATGGGCAAAAGTTTAAGGGGAGTTGGATGTGGTAAGTGCTTGCCTGTATAATTTTTTATGTATCAATTGGCATGTGGGGGCGACAAGACAAGAGGGAAACTGTTGTGGAGACATTTTATGACAATGGAATGGCACATTTGGTTAGAAACACGCTAAGATTTTCAAAGACCATAGTATGGATGAATCTGATATCTGGAGCAAAATTAATTTCTCAGCCTCATTGTGGACGTTCTCTTCTAAATGCTTTGGGGATTTATCCGTTTCAATCATCAACAACAATTGGTATGCTGCAATTAGCTAGTTTTTATGATTGTTTCTTCTTCTTGTTTCTTTGGAGTTTGAACATTGTTTTGTTTTTGTTTTGTCTGTTTATTTTCCCGTTTTGTTTAGGTGAACTTTTGGCCTCCCATCCACTTTCTTGTAAGTTGTTTCTTCTAGTTATCAATAAAATGATTTTGTTTCTCATAAAAAAAATGTAGACAAAAAAGAATAAGAGAGATATCAATCTATAGATGTGGCCTATTTTCCGAGGAAAAAGATGATATCAACACTAAATATTAATTAGAAAAAAAGAAAGAAAAAAAAACTTGCAAGAACACGGTCTCTCTCTCTCTCCCTCTCTGTGTGTGTGTGTGTGTGTGTATATACTGGTTTTGTTTATTTTTGGCCTTTCCCTTCATCTTCGTTCAAAATGCGATTCTGAAAATCGGATACCATGCGAGGTAGACCCTCTCGCAAGGGTATTTTCGGCTCCCAGTTGAGCAGCTCCTTTGCTTTGCGAATATCTGGTTTCCTCTTATGAGGATCATCGGCTGTGTTTGGTCTGAATTCTATTTTTGCACTAGACTCAATTGTTTCTTTGACAACCTTCAAAAAGGTAGAAAAAATAAATTACTTACCATTTCAATTCAAGGATAAATGAGGAAAACACTACTTAGTAGAACCCATTGAATATAATTTAGGCCCCATTTGGTTATGGGCGAAATATTTCTCATTTGGGTGAAACAGAGGTGAGAGTAATTTGTTTGGGGAGTTGTTCTTTTTGTGTGTGTGTTGGGGGGTTGGGGGAGGGGGGGGGAGTTGGCAATTTTTTTGGGTCGTTTTTTACTTTGCCCCCCTACTCTTGATGAGAAACTAAAACTTACCCCTATTTTCATAATAATATTAGATTATGCCCCTGGATGCAGGGGAATCTCAATTTTTTTATGTAAATATGGGAGGCAATGTCTAATTGTTTTAATGTAATCGTTTGACTAACCCCCCCCCCCCCCCCCCCAAAAAAAAAAAAACCCCACCCATACCAACCTTTACATATTTCTTTGATGTTCCCCCACATGTAGGGGAAATGTTTAACGATTATGAAAAAAAGAGGATAAGTTTAATTTCGTATATAAAATGGGGGCAAATAGAAAAAAGAAAAAAGCCCCTTTCTTTCCTATTTCAGTTTCACCAACGTGAAAAATATTTCACCCTCAGCCAAATGGGGCTTCCAGAATAATTTTGGGGAAAGAAAGACGAACCTCAGCAAGCTCTAACATGGTGAACTCTCCAGGATTACCCAAGTTGAAAGGACCCACATGCTCACCCTCCATTAATGCCACCAATCCATCGACCTGAAATTAATAAAAGGGTGTTCTTAGTGAGCATAGGAGCATCTTAATTGTACATGGCTGCTATATATGCCCCGGTGGCTGTAATAGGTGCTACCAGGCTACAAACTACGGGTGTGCATTCCACATCGCTTGGATGAGGTGAGCTGATGTGCTATATATCAAATATCCCACATATGTAGTACAATGGGGAGGTCCTTGGCATATATGTGGGTGCAATGAACCTAACTTACAACTTGGGTAGCCATACGAATAGCATAGGACCAAAGCCCATATCAATACCATGGGACATGGGCTTTACATGATACTAAAGATAACATTAACAAATCAACCCATATCAATACCATGGGACCAATGCGAACCATACTGGGGACAAGACCATATTGGGCTTGGGGAAAAGTGACCAAAGCGGACAATACCACATAGCTTGGGACCAAAGCGGACCATATTGGGCTTGGGGAAAACCGTGCAAGCTTGGGACCAAAGCAGACCATATTGGGCTGGACCAGGACACAACACCAACCATTCTACATTAGCATGATACTAAAGATGACATTAACGAATCAACCCATCAGGCCCCCTTGGGGAAAAACAAAACCGTGACACCAACCATTCATTAGCATGATACTAAAGATGACACTAACGAATCAACCCATCAAGCCCCCTGATCTGCATCAATTCTTTTACAATATTCTCTAGCAAGCATGGGATGCTATTTTATATCAAAAATTATTGCCCTCTTAAATAACATGCTAACTACAAAGGGGAACTTAAGCTTTTCTTTTCTTTTAATTTGATTGGAGTTGATTTGATGAGAACTTGAGGTTGTACTGTTTTGACCTGGCCTAACTCCTTGCAAGAGTGAACAATAAAGGCCCTAGAAGTAGTTTCTAGATTTTCTCTTTTTTTTTATTTTTCTGCTTCTTTTAAGGGTTTAAAACTCATGATAAGATCTACTCGCAGAATCCTATTTAACAAGTCCCAGCCTATCCTTGTAAAATTAATCACCACAGCCAACTAAAAAAATTCACAACCCGAATGGCACTATTGACTATTTCTTTAATTGAAAGAATACTGTTTGGGCCTCATATGGAGTTCAAAGTGGTCAAAAATCGCAAGTCGAAGAGTGAAAACTCGCTACTTGTTTTAAAGTGTTATTGCCAGCATCTTACAGCAAGTTTAACAGCATATACTTAACAAAAAGAAAAGGTCAAAAAGCTTCCTTAAAACACAGTTGATTTATAAGAAATCGAGAATATCACCTCCTTTTAGCCAAACCCAAGCAAGGGTTAAACAAAAGGAAAGTGAAGCAATTATCAACTCTTATGTGATTGTCTTCAGAAAAACACACTTATATGTAATGAATGGGTCATACCAAGTCTGAGACAAATTGGAAGCTTCGGGTTTGCTTTCCATCACCATACACTGTCAATGGTTGCTTGCGAATAGCCTACAAAATATTTAGCAATAATACCGAAGTCCAAAATTAAGTGCAATTTCATTAGTCAAATAAGAAATGCTATTTGCCAAAACAATTTCAACTTTTAAAAATGCAACTGCTGCATTGAATGCGTGAACATTGAGCTTTAATGATAGTACTTTGCTTGGTAGAAGCCATCTATGATTTCAGCATAAAGCTACCGTAGTCAATATAAGAGGAAATTTGTAAGGAGAGCAAACCTGTGCAACAAAGTTGCTTACTACACGCCCATCATCTAGACACATACGAGGGCCATATGTATTGAAGATACGCGCAATCCGTACCTGCAAGAAGAAGGGCAGAGATGTCGTATAAAAAATGTTAGGCAGTTAATTATATACTCCTTCAATCCCAAATCAAGAGTCCATTATTCTTTTCTGCAACGTCCCAAAATAAGGGTCCAGATTTATTAACAAGTTTTTGTTCTAACTTCTTATCCATTGATCAGGTTGAATTGAGATGGAAGGAGTATATCATATATCAATAACTGAAACGTATGCACAATCTTGAATTGAGACAACAAAATAACAAAGTCCACACATGTTAGGATAATAAGAAGTGGCATGGCGTTATGATAATGTCCGCATCTTGATGACATTATTAATAATAAATTATCCTTACACCAATTTCATGATTCCGCAAAAGATTACAATATATATATATACAAATAAATACAAAATATAGTACCTCAACACCTGCACCTCGATGATAATCCATTGACAAGGTTTCAGCAGTTCGTTTCCCTTCATCGTAGCAGCTCCTCACACCTGAGTATTATCAATTAATTAACCTTTATGAAACTCAATAAATACATGTGCATATAATTGAGGGGAAAACAAGACGACAAAATAGATAACAAATGTTTTTGTGAGTATCAATTCACCTATTGGATTTACATTTCCCCAATATGACTCCTTTTGTGGATGCTCAAGCGGGTCACCATAAACCTCACTTGTACTAGTGAGCAAGAACCTTGCATCGATTCTCTTGGCGAGGCCCAACATGTTTAGGGTTCCCATCACATTTGTCTTGTAATCACAGTCAAGAAATATCAAGCAATTTCAAATGCAATCATAATCAAAGACCCAAATATCACATCATATTATAAGCTAAATTTCATCTTAATGATGTAGTTCAAATTCACTAACCAATCATAATCAAACACCAAAGTTTCATCACCATAATTATAAGCTAAATGTCATCATAATGATGCAATTTCAACTCCAGTTAAAAATCATAATCAAAACCCCAAATTTCATCATAATTAGTGATGCAGTTTCAAATCCACTTAACAATCACAATAAAAAAAAAACAAATTTCATCATCATAATTAGAAGCCAAATTTCATCATAATAATCAAACTAACACAATAAAGTAAATTAAAAAAAACATGGATATGATTGTCTTGACAGGATTATACTTGTAATGAACAGGAGAAGCAGGGCAAGCCAAGTGATAGATCTGATCCACCTCAAGCAAAATGGGTTCAACAACATCATGTCTAATAAGTTCAAACCTAGGGTTTCCAAAATGATGCATCACATTCTGTTTCCTCCCAGTAAAGAAATTATCGATCACAATCACATCATCACCTCTGTTGATCAACTTATCAACCAAATGACTACCCACAAACCCGGCCCCACCGGTGACAACGATCCTCAACCTCCTCCGGCCAATACCCACCGGAACCCTAGATACCGAAGACTTCTGCTTGTCAAGGCCATAATGAAAAGGGGTCGTAGAAACAGACGTGGGTAGTAACTGAGAATGAAGGGGTTTGGAGGAGGAGGAGGAGGAGGAGAGAGTGGGTTGGATTATAAAGAAAGTGGAGCCAATTAGGATGCCTATAAGGATGAAGAGAAGTCTTTGTTCTTTGAGGAGGTAGTTTAGGGATCTTGGGAGGGATCTATTAGTGGGGTGGTTCTTGTGGGGGGTTTTGGGGGAGTAATTATTATTGTTATTGTTGGGTGTTTGAGTTTGATGAGTTGTTGTGGGAAGGTGATGCTCTTCGTTGATTCTGTGGTGGTTTGCGGTTGCTTGTTTGTGTAATTGTTTCATTTTGGGAATCGTGAGGGGGATTTTGGAGAAGCTAGGGGAGTCTTGACTTTAGGTATTATTGAGGAATGGAGCCGTGGGAAAATGGAGACAGACTCTAGTTTGGAAACAACTTGAATCAAGATTTGTTAAACTTTTCAAACTTTTTACATGAAAATGTAAATTTTTATGGCTATGGCTATGGCGGTCGAGACCCGACGAGCTAAGTTATGTTTTTCTACTCTCATTCAGCCTTCACAGAGAGAAGGGAGCAGATACGAATTATATGATATTTGATCCATTGGTTTGAGGCAAAGGTGATAAGGCTGCTTCTTGTTCTTGATTATACTTGGACACGATATTAAACTAATTATTTTCTGGGGATTCTAATCACAAAACATGTACAAATATATATATATATATATATATATACATATATTAGAATATATGTGCTTATTTTAATTTTTTAGATATTTAAGTTAGTTGAAAAATGTTTAATAAGTAAAATAATAGCCTAATGACAAAAAATCTATTTTTCAAACTCAAAACTTGCGGATTCGAATATGTCTCACGTTACCGCATGGGCAAAGTAGAAATAATACTCTTTAATTTTTGGTTTAATTATATATACATAAATTAAATTATTATTTTTTTGTGAAATAAAAAATTATAGTGGCAAAATCACAAAAACATGACTCGCAACTTTAAAATAGATATTGGACTTTATATAGTTAAATACTTAAATATTTAAGAAAATTTATATACAAAGTCTATATTGTACATTATTAACGTGGTACAAAATTTCAAAGATTACCCAAGTTTGAGGTGGGATAGAGTTTTTGGGATGCTCTAAGTGGAGGAGTGATTCATCAAAGGCGCTCAAAGACCGAACAAAAAATATTTGAGCATGTATTTGTTTTTTTTTATCAATAACCTCTGATCGTACGTGTAGTTATAAGAAAATGTCGAGTATTTTTGCAAATACACTTTATTTTAATTGAAAAAAAAGAATAAAGAATAATATTACGTACTTTTTTAGCAAATACAATTTTTCAGTAACTGTTTTCACTTTACCGAACAGAGATAATTTTATTTAATTATAATACATATATATCCCTAGTCATGCAAAGCATAAAAAAACAAAAGCAATTAATATGATTTGAAAACGTTGCATAAAGTGAAAAGTATATCCGCCATTATACCAGTGCATGTACTTACTAGAATTTGTGATATATTCAATGCGCGTATAATAATAATAATAATATTATTATTATTATTATTATTATTATTATTATTATTATTATTATTATTATTTTGATACAAATTAATAAATTGATTACACAACTTTCCTTACATAACACAATGTATTTTATATAAATTATGGATTCACTACAACTATCATAATAAGAGTGGATCAATAAGGAGTTTCACAACTACGTCTATATGAATTAAACTTGAGACCTTCTTATTATAAAAACAAGTACGATGCATGCGTAATATTATACTTAGTAATTTTTCAGATGTCCAACACATAATTTTATTTGCTCGAGTAGCAATAGAATGGTGTTTTTGTACTTGAACTTATGTATGTGTTTAAACTCCTACTATTTACATTTTTGCAAACAAATAATTGCTAATTATATTTATAAAATTACTCTTTGAGAAATAAAATGAAAGAACACTATATGAAGGAGAATCAAATAATTAAATAAAGACACCAACATTTATAAAGTCAAGCTTTACCTGAATTTGGTATGTAAAATTCGATCCGTCTATTGAAAATGTTCATTTTACTTCTACTATCTTTCTTCTCCTTGTAAAACATATAAAGATATACTTCATGTAATAAGATATTTGAATTATCGCATAAAAGTAAAAGCTTAATACTCTTGAAACCACTTCTTTTTCCTCTTCAAATTTGTACCTTTCTTTTTCGTTTTAAGTTATACATGCATATAGTTGGCCAGTACCATAAAAGAATTGTTTAATTCAAGATACAGTTATCACCATCTCAACAGTAAAATATAAGAGCATCAACGTACAATGATTTAAATTTAATAGAGTATATTATAATAAATTTATGCTAATTATTTTATATGTTATGTAATATTGAATGATAATTTGTGATTATTTTGATGTCCAAATTAATATGTGGCTTATAACAAATCAACAACTCAATCACATCTTTTTCAATAGAAAGAAAATGAAAATAGAGATTCAAACAAATTGCTACACGTGCATGCATGTTATGTATCTAGTCGATCGGAGATTGTGTACGTCTTTGAAGAAAAATCATCGCACCAACCTACCAATTATCTTCAGCAACATAGTGGCTAGGGATGAATTTCAAATTTGAAGGCATGGAAAAAAGAATTTTTTTCGTTTCACACATCGACATTTTGACGTGCGTGTATATACACACATGCAGACACGTGTAGGGGTGTGCAAATTTAGGAATTTTTTTAATGGAGGATAAATAAGGAGAAAATTTAGTACTAACATTAATTTTGTTTAAAATTAAGGGGGGATTTTGGGGTGGGGTGGGGGGGTGGAGGAAGTAAATTAATATGCATATATTTATAATTTTAGAAAAAAGACTGCTACTAACACACTATTTCACTCTCTATCATTTCATCTTTCTCTAACATTCTATTAGTACACTTTCTCTCTTCATAACATTCTTATCACTCCATATTTAATTTTAAGATTAATTAATGTTAATCTAAAAAAATACTACATTCTCACCACTACACTCTTTTTACATTTCAAAACTACAAATCAAATAACTCCATTTACCTCACAAATCTTTAATCTTCTTCCAACTTCTTCGAACACAAACAACCCATCAAACAAACACACAAGTTAAAGTATTGTTAGATGAAGATATACACGTCTTAAATAGGACACTATCTTTACCTTCATCTTTTTTTTTTGCTCCAATTTCAGATTAATATAGATTTTTCGACATGGATAAAGGTTTACTCGGTTCCTAGGAACTGAGTGTCGCTCATTATACTCGGTCTTAAGGAACTGAGTGATGTTCATCATACTCGGTCCTAAAGAACCGAGTATATTGTATTGTGCGTATATTGGTTCTCCGTTCTCATTTCCATTAGACTCGATTCCTTTAGGTCAAGTATGATGAACACCACTCGGTTCCTAGGAACCAAGTATACCTTCATACTTTGGTTATATATCCAAACCAATTAATCGAGGACAAAGGGTCAATGATGATATTTGAGAGATTATGTTGCTTAATTCCTTTATTCATTGCATGTAAAAAAAAAGAAAAAGAAAATGAGGGAAAAAACATACATAAAGAACGAAAAAAAATCGAGAAGAAGAGAAAGATAGAGTGTGGAATGGTGGGAATGTTAATAAGATAAAATTTATATTTGGGATGTGTTAAGGAGTGATGAGGTGTTAATTAAAGAGTTATTTGAAATGTGTCAATAACAATATCTAAGAAATAATGGGGTGTGTCAATAGAAAGAAATTGATATAAATGAAATAATAAGGGTGTGTCAATAGAGAGAAAGTTATTTAATTTATATTGAGTGTTATAGGGTTATTTGGAGTGTGTCAATATCAATCCCTTTTTAGAAATAATTGTATAGGATAAAATTGCAATTACAAAAAAATTGAGGGGGAATTAACCTTAAATTATTGGTTAATTTATATTATACAGTAGATACATTAAAAGTGTTACGAGTTTTAGTATTATTTAAGAGTTCCAATAAATTAAAGTATGAGGCACTTAACAATTCCTTTTAAAGAATACTCATTATAAACAAAGAAATGTTTAAGGTTATCATTTGCGGAGTGGCACATGTTTTTATTAAAATAAAAGAATTAATAGTGACATACATAATAAAACCCAGGTAGTAAACAGTTAAGTAAAAGTAATTATATGCAAGTAACACGATAACATATGAACACCTTTGATATAAATTTCTAAACATAAATTCTAACTTCCGACCAACCCTAGCTAGATAGTATTAATTTTTGGCTCCAACACTACCCCTTGGCATGGTTGTGGCTCCGCCATTGCGCACGCGCGGTTGATTCATATAGAGCATATATCCATGTTATTAGAGACGCTTAGCCCTTGTTTGGTGGATATTTTTTTCCCAAATTCTAAAAACTCAACTTAAAATCAACTTTACTTCTACACTTCTCAAAATTTATTTCACTTTACTTTCTCTTTCTAATTTTTTTTAAGACACCATAACTTTAAATCCACAAATCAAAATTAGATAAAAAATCTATATTTGAAACATTCCTACTCGTTGAGATCTATAAAATAAGATACGTTGTGACTATTTTTTTATAAGATTTTTTAGTTGATCGAAAAAAACTCAAAAAAAACCAAATTCACTTTTCAACATACTTCAAAATTCTACCAAACACCAAATTTTAAAAACCCAAGTTAAAAACTATAACTCAAAATATTAACCAAACATCACCTTAGTATATAAAGATGTGTAGTGATCGAATTTAAATCATTTCAATTTCAGATGCACATAAATGTAACGACACGCTAATGCATTGGCGTGGCATGTAAGCAATAACAATTAATTTCTTAGAAATTATGCTTAGACATACGTGTATATATATATATATATATATATATATATACATATATGGACCATAAACGTTGATGATTTTGCCACACGTAATATTCATCTAATGGCGAATGAGTTGTCCTTGTTACATTAATGATTTTTAAATTAAAGCATATTTCAACTAAATTATTATCAGTTTGTTAAAGTTTTCCTCCAAAATTGGAAATGGGTTTCTTCGAAGAAATGATGTCGATACTTTAAATTACGTACGACGATATATGTAATCTATATGTATTTCTGATGAAAACTATGTTATGAACATGTATAATGGGTTGCAATACTTTATATATGCTTTCCACATTTAGAATAAATCAGTGAATTTCGGCAAATACTAATATATTATTCTTAATATTTTTCCTATATATTCAGATAGTAAACTGATAAGACCTTAACTTATACTAGCTTGTTAATAAAGTATTGTCTTTCTTTTTATATAAAACATTTTAAATTCGAGTCAATTAGCACTATCAGTATTGATATAAGACGTACTATTACTAATCCGCTTCAAAATATACCATAAAATTGATAAATGAAAGGAAATGATTTGGGAGAGTTCATTTTTTCATTAATTTTTAAGAGAAATGATTTGGGGTATGTGTCATAAAAATTGGTTGGTTTTTTTTTTTTTTTTTTTTTTTGTTACAGTAAAAATTGATAATTTAAGAAGGTCAGGCAGTATCATACCCTGGCTCATGACAAAGACATTTTATTTTATTTTTTCTCTTTTTCTTTTTCATGGTCGCACTCTATTTATTGAATTTTTCTGTTGTACGTATTTTGGCCTCAAATACAAAATGTGACTTTCTAAATATGATTCTGCCTACCTAACAAAACCAACCACATTTTCCTTATCATCTGTCTTGATTAGGATCGGATTAATTTCAACATATTATATAGCGTCGATTATTTTCATTATATATATGTCTTATCAACGTGTGGTGCCAAGTACGATTGCGCGCGACTTTAATTTGTGCCCACTCCAAAAGATAGAAAAAGACCTGCATGATTATGAGTATTCGCACTTATCAATGGCTGTCCCGGCAGCATACATATATAATTCAACCTATTGTATAGAGTGGTCGCAATTGTTGGCACCACACATTAATTAATACCTACGGTATATAATTAATCAATTATTCCAAGTCTTTAATAAGTTTAGATCATTTATTAATAAATCGAATAGAATGAACGAATGTAATCTATATATAATGCAACAAACACAATTATAGATACATTATGTGGATATGAATATATAGAATTAAATTAATGTCCTGAAAAATAGATTAACCCATGCCAATGAATTAATTATGCACTAAAGTTCTAATATGAATAAATTATACGTGTACAAGTTAAACTAATTTCAACGGATATGGCTCCTCTAAAGTGAGGATTGCCATTTGTACCGGTCAAGTAGAAAAAAACTCAGCCGTAAATTTTTAATTGATGGTTAAAATTTTGACATCTCATTATTTAATTAAAATTTAAATAAACATTACCTACATCGTTTAAGTAAACGGCACATTAACGCTGTGAACTCATCTCTCATGTCATGTGACAACACTACACTGTAGAACCGACAACTACCCCTGTCACCACCAATTACTTCCAACCGACTCTCATCTGCTCTTACAAACACAGCCTATTGCACCCAAATCATCATGAATTTATGCTATATTTGTGGAATTTTCCAAGCATGCTGAAGGATTAAACTCAATAACTTAGTAATCATAAACATCTCAGGCATCAACTATCCACCACTTGCGGCGGCGCGAGTTGCCCCTCGTTTGTTCTTAATTTTCTTATTTCCCCATTTCAATCAAACCCCAAAATTTTAAATACTGCTTTAGATTGATCCAATCATAAATTTGGCTTTTAATTCAAATTTCCTTGAAAATTTAAAGCAAAATTGGAACGGCTACACATACATATATATAGATATATACTCAATTTGCCAAATGAATAGTGTATCTTTTGGTAAAAATGAGAGACAAAAAATTATAAAATTTTCAATTGTATGGGTTTTGGTTTTTTAATTTGCAGAAACTGAAGTAGAAAGGAAGGATGGCGTCTAGTTTTAATTGACAAAATTATTGCGTTCCTTCTCATTTTAAGTAATCAAATGATGTGTCTTATTTCTGGCCATTTATTTGATTTGAACGGGATCGAATTCTTCCACATTAGTGGTACAGTGACAATCTTCACTTCAGATGAGCCAAATCCAATTTCAACACGGACACCAGAAATTGCGATGTATTGTAAAGCGAAAAATAATAGCTATGTGGCCCTTGAAATTGACCGCGCAACATTTTGACTTGAAAATGTGTCTTTCTCATGGCCATGGACCGACCTCCTATATATGGCCTTTAATTTCACCTTCTACGTGATCATGCGTGTGAACCCATATATCTAAGTACGAAAATTTTATTTGATCCCCCATTTTAATTTTGACTTTTATGTCTTCTCGTTACAAATTTCATTCATATTTGCTTCTTAGTTTTTCTTTTTCAAAAATAAGAACTGCATGTAAGCCTCTTCTTTTTACTACAAATGATAAATAAACCTTTCCTTACTCCGAGTGAAACTCGAGTTTAGAATTTTCTGAATATGGGTTGATGCCTTTATCAATAAGTTAACCCATTCACTTGTATTTGGTTCCTACTTATTTAACTCCAAATCTTTTAATTCCTTGGTCTAGTATGACAATCGATAACTTTTAGTAAGTTTTATAATTCAATAATTTGGCTTTATGTTTTTACTTGACATGATTCGATTAAACAAGAAACATGACTGGCTTATAGCGAAATCAAGATGTATACTATTTTTATTCAATTAATATAAAACCATGTATATATATAGCAATGGATTATATATTAGGTTAGCGTCAAGTCTAAGTTTGTGGATAAACACTACACCAAAAACAGGTTTTTGTGACTTTTTACTTGCTAGATTTGTGACAGCCATCGGCAGTCAGAAAATTTGTGACTGCCAATGGCAGTCACAAAATGAAATAGTCATATTTTTGCACATTTATGACTACCATTGGCAGTCATAATTTATAAAATATTTATGACCGCGCGAGACAGTAACAAATTTAGTTATTTTATTTGTGACTGTGATTTGCAGTCATATACATTTTAAAAAACGACGTAGTTCGGTTGTATATATAAATAGAACTTTAGAAGCCCTAGATGACACATCTCACTCTTTCTCACACATCTTACTCTTCCCATCTCATCAACGCCATCTTCCTCCATTTTCGCCCAAATTCGTCGAAGCCCTAATATGCTATATACTATCGATTGAAGCTATTCACTGTCATATTCACTCTTAGATTCGTGACAATCGAAGGTTTAAGTTCACATATATTCGTGCTCGGCCTCATATTCATCGCATATTCACTCTGGCTAAATCTTATACTCAAATCGAAATGGGGTAGGGTTTTTGTTCATAATACTCTTACTCTCACTCACTCTCAGATTCAACTTCAAATATGAGGTAATCTCACATTACATTGATGTATTACTCATGTTTTGTTCATTCTCACTCAATCTCATATTTTTTTCCACTCAATCAAAGGTTTAGATCGAAGTGGGTGAAGGTATTGTTCATCTCACTCTCACTAAATCTCAGATTTTCTGTTTTGAAAAGATTTTTTTTGTTTTGCAAATATCAGATTTATTTTTTTTGTAAAGATTTTTTTTTTTTTTTGTAAAGCTCAAATTTTCTGTTCTGTTTTGTAAATCTCATATTTTCTATTTTGTAAAGATTTTTTTTGTTTTGTAATAAGAAGTAAAACAGCACAAAGATGACCATTGATAAGGAAAGAATAATCTAAGCACTAACTAAATCAACATTTTCTATGTTACTTGTAATTTGTTCAAAAATTGATGGCTGGCTCTTACTTGCACTTTTTGTGTTTGACCTTTGCATTTGGGCTTTTAATCACTGCAGTGTGGATTTATAAAGGACCAGTGGTGTTGATATAGCCAGAAGACCTTTATCCGAGCACAAAATCAGAATTTCTTTCTTTCGGGTAACTTCATAAAACACCTTTTCTTAGTTTAATATAACTTCACAAAATTAGACCAGTGGTTTTTTTTTTTTTTTTTTTTTGCCATTTCTACCTATTCCATTCAACTTTTTTTTTGTTTAATATACTTTTCTTAGTTTTATTGCTGTTGGTTGGGGGTGCTAAGGGCCGGTTTGTAGATACTTTTCTTGTTTGTGTACCAATTTCATTTGTGTGGATTTGATTATTTTGATAATTAGTATAGGACCCATTTCATTTATCTTTATACCTCCCAGTTCAATGCGTTTTTTATTATTAATTCTCACAAGTATATATATAAAGTAGCAAATTATGTTCCATCATTCTTAAATGTGTGTATATATATGTATGTATCCCTCTGCCTTTTTTCCATTAGTCAATGGGTTGTGCTTGTTTAGTTAGTTTCATTAAATGCTCTGCACGTTCCATTTCTAGATTTTAAGACTGTATTTGTGAATTTTGACTGTCGTAAAACAAATTTTCGCTGATTATATTCCGATTTTATATTTCACATCATTGTCTGCTTCAAACTCATTTTAAATATAATTCATATGTATTATGTCAATAAATTGATTAGCGGTTATGTGATATATATTTGTAAAAACATAGCAGGGATAAGTTATGCATACTCGATACATTCTATAAATCATAAAACTTAACATAGAAAATGTTAGAGCCTATTACTCAATACAGTCTATAACTTATAAAACTTAACACCGAAAACGATATTGCCTATTAGTTGCAACATAAAATAAAACTTTTGCAACTAAATAAAGTCATTTTTGTCATCGTTCTTTTTCTCAATTTATTTTCTAAATTAGTGTTGTATTTTTATTTCTCTTCTGTCATACTTTCGCTTATATTCCTCCTCCTTTTTTTATGACCTGTACGCAATTTTAAAATAATTACTTTTTATTATAAAATGTATATTTTGTCTTAAAAATCTCAAAGTAAAGGTTACACGGACAATTAGAGTCACATTTTGGGATATTTGGGGAAGATTCGAAAATTATGATATTAGATAATACCGAGGCTTTAAAATCTGAGCCTAGTTCTTTCAATCCATTTATGTATTTCTAGACGATATATGTCTTTACTTTCCTTTTTCCTGGTAATGCAAAGAAAGGAAATGTTATTTGCATATTGTTAAAGTATTTACTAATACTTGGTGCTTCGGGTATTTCACTCACTAATACTCGTGATATCTGGGCAGGTCTTCTTGGAAGTGTGGCTCATTGTGTGCTTTATGGAAGCAATGTTAAACGGCTTGGATCTAGGCCAGGCACCTTTACAAATCACTAATTGCCTTACTCTGGTCTATACCTGATTGGGAATTCCTTCTTTGGTGGAAATAGCCTGGCAACCTGGTTTTCATATCCTAGCCGCATAACTATCCACCACAAGTTCAACTAAGAGGCAAGTTATTCTTTTTTGAGCTGCAGCCTCTTTACCACTTCTTATAAAAATGACTACTTTTAATTTGCTTTTATTTAGACTGCATTTTCCAGATGACTTGTTCTTTAGTTTGCATGGCTACTTAGTGCATCTATGGTGCCCAGTTACTGATTTAGGAATCCAATAAGATATGTAAAATATGACAAATCTAAAACAGTAGAGTCAAGATATAGCCACGATAAAATGATAAAATGCTTGTTTTCCATTATATTAAATACAAATACAAAAATGGTTGATAGAAAATTTGATAAATTTTCCTTTAGATGTGCATTTGACCTTTCAAAATTACTCTCATGCCTATATTTTTAGGAAAACGCTGTAAAACTCAGCCTTATGAAAGAAAGCAGGCATTTGGGTTACTTTACTTGGTTTTGCTTGTAATAATAGAGGTGCTGGATAATACAAAAATTGGTGCTGGATAATAGAAAAATTGGGGACGTGTAATAAGTAAAGATAATATAAAGCATGATTCATTTGAATAAACTTTTAGATGTCAAACTGTGGACATGTCATTACTTTAAAAGGATAGACATCTTCACACTTTCTCACATGTTTTGGTAATTCTCATTTGTGGGTTGGTTTAGTATTGCATTTTATTAGCACTCCCTAAAACAATTCACAAGTAAGCATTAATAATTTGACATACTTTTCAATAAACAGAAAAGTTGGAATTTCATTTTATACATAAATATTTTTCCCTTATTATAGGTTGAGAAAAAACAAGGAAATTGCGAGGTACTAAACAGATTGTGTGGGTGCTGTGGAAGCATAATGGAGGATTATGTGCAAGTAGAGTAGTGTGACGTGGCTTCTGATTCTGTGACTTATATATTCTGCCACGCGTGCGCCCTTTGCCAATAAGGACGTAAAGTGAGACGAAGGGTTGCGGTTTGTTTTCTAGCATTGGAAATAAATGGAGTTATTATCACATCTTTTGTATTTCTCAGTTTGATTGCAATGGAATTGTATATTTGGATACTTGATGTTAATTGGATTGTGGATCTTGTAATCTATATCATATTGGATTGCAGTGGAATTGTATTGGATTGCAGGACCAAAAAACTGGTTTTTTATATTTTTAGATTATTTTTTTAAAATAATGTTGAAGTTTATTACAGCAAAAAACAGTCACAAAATTAGTCACCCCGCAGCAGTCACCAAATTTGTGACATACATATGACTGCTAAAATAGTCACATATAATAAAAATTGTGACTGTTCAAAGGGTCACTAGAAACTGTCACATCATTGTGACAGACATATGACTGTTAAAAACAGTCACATAATTTTAACATTGTGACTGCCACGAACAGTAATAAAAACACCCCTTTTGTGACTACTTTTGGCAGTCACAAATATAAAAATTGTGACTGCCATGGATGGTCATTTTGGAAAGTCACGTAAATAATAATTTGTGACAGTTTCGTGACTGTTGTTAACTGTCACAAAAAAACCTGTGACTGCTATTTATGTGACTGCCATTAGTGACTGTTTTTTGGCTTTGTGACTGTTTTTGGCAGTCACAAATCGCTGATTTTGGTGTAGTGAAAGTCTATATACATATAGGTTGCGTTTGACGCGTTAGATAAAAGTGCAGGATATGATAACTTTATCACATCCCATATTTGGTGTTCATCAGGATTGGATATACAGGTGGATTATTTATCCCACTTAACCTTCTTATCTCATCGAGGATGGGATTAAAAAATCCCACCTAAGAGGTGAGATTGTTTTATCCCGTCCAGATAAGATTAACGGGATTAGAAGTAGGATTGGATTAATTAATCCAATTCGGTGTTTGTTGTCGGAAAGAATAAGATAAATAAATCATATCAAGTGTTTGACACAAGAGTGGATATGATATTTTAATCATATCCCGTGTTTGGTACAACATGAGACTGGATTGCATTCAGGATTAATTATCATTTTATCCCTTTAGAACCAGATAAATATATACCACCCTATAGGTGGTATTATTTTATCCCTTGGTTGCTGGATAACAAAATGAATATAAAAATTAATTTTTAAAATATTTTTTTTACTTTGATCTTTTTCTTTATGCCTTTTAGATAATCAAATTTATTAATGAAAATTTTCAACTACCAAAAATTACAATAACTCAACTAATAAAATTCATTTCTCGTATAATATGATATTTTTATTTTTATTTTATTAAATGAAGGTATTTATAAGAAACTTTAATTTTAAAAAAAATGGTAACATTAGAATTTGAAACTGTACTTAATCCTTAATTCGTAAATGTTGTATGTAATATATAACTTTTCTCCAAGAAGAGTTTTTTACAAAGCTTATTTATAAATAGGAGAATTGCATTAGCAAATATATATATATATGTGGACAATAATTAAAATTGCATATATTTTTAAAAGAAAAGTAAGTTGTATTATAGAACATTTGGACTTGTAATTCGGAATTCCATAAAATGCAAACAGGCTTCAATAACTTTTGGCTAATAGATTGAAGATGGTTCTTGATAAAATTATTTCGGTTACACAAAGTGCCTTTATTCCGGGAAGGTTAATAACATATAATGTTCTAATCGCATTTGAAATTGGGCATTACCTCAAAAGAAAGAAAAAGGGGAAAGTAGGCCTGGCATCGCTTAAGATTGATATGTCTAAAGCGTATGATCGCATTGAATGAGCTTTCTTAGAACACATGATGCTTAAGCTTGGTTTTGATAGTAAATGGGTGAAGCTGGTCATGCTCTTTGTTACTACAGTTTGTTATACGATAAGACAACCGAATGGGGCAACTGGCACTATTATTCCATCTTGGGGACTTCGGCAAGGTGACCCGATATCGCCTTATTTATTCTTGCTATGTGCTGAGGGCTTATCTTGTTTGTTACATCATTATGAAAGGCATGGATTAATTCACGGATGCAAGGTGGCTAGAGCAGCTCCCGAGATTACTCATTTATTTTTTTGCAGATGATAGTTACTTGTTCTTTAAAGCTACACACCAAGAAGGGGAAATTGTTAAATTATGTTTAAAGCAATATGAATAAGCCTCTGGTCAGATGGTGAATTTCAACAAATCTTCGATTGTTTTCAGCCCGAACGTTAGTGAAGTAATACAAGCCAACATCTGTACGACATTGAATGTTACTAGTTCTTTGGACCACAGCAAATATTTAGGGGCGCCTTCATTGATAGGAAGGAATAAAGTGGATGTCTTCAACTATGTCAAAGAAAAAGCGTATAAGCGAATGTTTAGATGGAGAACAAAGTTTGTATCTCGTGCAGGAAATGATGTATTAATTAAATCAGTGGTGCAAGAAATTCCAAGCTATGTTATGAGCATTTTTCTTCTTCCCATTACTCTTTGTGATGATATTGAAAAGTTAATGAAAAACTTTTGGTGGGATAAGAAAGGGGATCGTGGTATTCATTGGAAGCGGTGGGACAGGTTATGTACTTGGAAAAACAGAGGCGGTCTTGGTTTTCGCAAATTACATTTATTTAATCTCGCTATGTTGGCTAAGTATGGGTGGAAATTGGTGACTAGGCCGGATTCTTTGGTGGCTAAAGTGTTGAAAGCAAGGTATTATCCCTTTACTGATTTTTTTGGGGCGAAAATTGGGTCTAATCTTAGTTTTACTTGGAGATCAGTTATAGCTACTCAATCTTTATTAAAATGAGGAGTTAGGTGGAGAATAGGGACATGCTTGAATGTGTATATGTGGGGGGGGGATCCTTGGCTTAATGATGAGAACCCATATATTGAATCAGCTCCTCTAGCTGGGTATGAATTATTAAACGTTAACACGTTACGAATACCGGGTACAAACGAATGGGATATACAAGTGTTGAATCAATTGTTCAATGAGAGAGATAGAGAAAAAATATTTGAAATTCTTTTGTCGAAAAGCCAACAAGAAGATAAGGTGTTTTGGGTGGAAGATACAAATGGTCACTACACGGTGAAATCGGGGTATAAAATGTTGGTTAATCAGCAATTAGCAGACTTCTCTACTCCAGTGTTAGACTGGAATTATTTATAGAAGCTGAAGATTAAACCAAGAGTGAAGAATTTCTTGTGGTGAGTTTTTTCTCAATGTCTACCAACGGTTTCAGCGCTGCGTCGTAAAGCCTTGGACATAGTTTATGTTTGCCCTTTGTGCAGAAGAGATGAGGAAGACGAGTTACATGCGTTGGTTTCATGTGTGTTTGCTCGTAGGGTTTGGGACTTCGACAACAGGGAATACATGCTGCAAATGAAGCTAATATAATCAGTTGGTGGTGTAATGTGGTTTGCAGCAAAAGAGTGGAGGAGATCGAGCAGGTGGCTTCAGTCTTATGGGAAGTTTGGTGTAACCGTAACAAGCTAGTGTGGGAAGGATCAAACTTGGCTGCTAGGGCTATGGTGCATAAAGCATTGAACCGACTGTACCAATGGCAGCAGGTGAATCTTCGAATAGGTGAAATAAAAAAGAATAAAAAGCGGCCCGGGTCAAAATGGAGCAAACTGGCATTTAGATGGCAGAAATGTAATATCGATGCAAGCACTTCTACAGAATATAGTGGCTTCATAGCAGTAGTTCGAGGAGAGCATGGTGAATTTATCGCAGCAGTTCGAGGTTGCATTCGGGGACACTATGTGGCTTTCTTAGCGGAAGCTTTAGGGCTGAGAGATCAAGGTGCTCAGCTAGATAAAATTGAACGGCATTACCAAAGTCATAATTGAAACTGATGCTCAGTTATTGGTCAAAGCTATGTAGTCGAATGAGCCGGATCTTTCTCATGTTGGTATGGTAGTGAATGATTGTAAATCCCTCACAAGGGATATAGATCAATGCACGATAGGTTTTGTTCATAGATCAGCTAATGCTGTTGCTCATCGATTAGCGAGGGTAGAGCATTTTATGTCTGGTCAGGAGTGTTGGGGTTATGTCCCTCCTCCGTTTATTTCGGATGTTTTGCTTTCTGATTTGTAGTAATATTTTCCTTTCTATCTCAAAAAAAATTAAGTTACATGACTCTATCATCTAATTAACCAATCCATTAAATTATTAGGGTAATGATATTAGCACTCTACAAAAGGTATTCTAGCACTCTAAAATCATCTTTAATGACAAAAAAATGTCCCAAAAGATCATTAATATAAAGTGTCACTAAAGATGATGTTAAAGTGTTAGATTTAGTTTGTAGAATGCTAATACATTACCTAATTATTAACGGAATAACTTATAAGTCCTTATTTTATTAATGTATTTAGGGCTGGGCACGGTACAGGTCCCGAACCAATCTTATATAAACCGAACCGAACCGATACGATAATTTCGGTATTGATAAAATAGAAACTGATCCCAAACTGAAATTAAATTGGGAACCAAAATTACGGTTCAATTTATGGATTTTTTCGGTAAAATCGAAATTACAAAAATGAAAAAGAAAAAGTTCATAGCAATAACACATTACACAAACAGTTCAACAGCCAAATGCATAGCAATAACGGTGCATAGCAAATAAACTAATAAAGCTTAATAGCTATACATTAACAGCTTGCTTGCACCTATACATTAGCAAATAAACTAATAAAACTCTTATCCTCTCTCATTCATCACAAACATGATCCAATAACCAAATAATTATCAATCAATCAAGTAATAAATAAATAACTAAACAAACAAATAACGATTCGTGTAATTTTGAGTTTTAATTTTCAGTAAAATCTCTCGAATTCACGTGCATTGTGCCGTCCTTCTAAGATCAGACCATAATCCAACCAGAATTTCTCTAATCAGCTAAGATTAATCGTTTAGATCCTGTTTGTTTGCATGGAAAATTACTGCTTTAAAAAAAAATCGGTTTGGTTCGTTCAGTTAACCGAATTAATTGTGTTTAACAACCGGTACCGTACCGATTTTCTATCGGTTTCGATTTTTTCAGTTATGATTTTATTGATTCGATTTTAGGTTTTTGGGTAAAAAATACCAACCCTAAATCTATTAGCTAATCAGGTAAAAAGGTCCTATTAAATTTTACACGAGAATGTTGAGCAAATCAATAATGTGGTTAGTTTTAGTACCACTTTGGTTTGAAGAATTTTACAATTACGATAAGGAAATAAGATTATATTATTTATTTAACTTTTCTTCATGAATTATATATTAGTTTAATATTTTTAGATTTGTCTCCCTCAAACATTGGCTAAGCTTCTTTTTCCTTTCCTTTTTTTTTTTGGGTCGTACGTCTTTTTTTTATTTTTATTTTTTGTTTCTTGGCGTCCGCATTTTGTTTCATGTTCTTCTCTTATTGTCAAAATAAAAATAAAAATATGGGTTAACTTATAACCAGTCGTCAAGAAAAGATATATAGTAAAATAGTATTTAATATTTTTACATGAATTATATATTAGTTTAATATTTTTAGATTTGTCTCCCTTCAGGCATTGGCTAAGCTTCTTTTTTCTTTTCTTTTTTTTGGGTCGTATTTTTTTTTTTTTTTGTTTCTTGGTGTCCGCATTTTGTTTCATGTTATTCTCTTATTGTTAAAAAAAATGATGGGTTAACTTTATAACCAATCACCAAGAAAAGATATATAGCAAATCAGTACTATTTAACATTTTTACATGAATTATATATTGATTATTAGCTTACGTTTGGTTAGCTTAAAATTTGATTTAGTGATATTTGTTTTAATAAAAAAAATTATGAAAATAAAATGTTCGTATATATTTGGTTGGTATACTTGGATGAAAATCAAGTGCACCATTTTTAGCAATTAATTTACATCAAAATATAAAAAATAGTATAGAAATAAATTACAGTTTTTTCATTGACAAACTCAATCAAAATACATTATCTTATCAAACCCATTTTTAATGTTTATATGTTATGAAACATTGTCGTAGTTAAAGACAGTTTCCGTATCTTCATTAGTCATGTATATATAATATATTTAAATTATAAAATCATGCATGAGGAAATTAAATATTTGATATCTATATGCTCTTTTACATGTAAATATAAATATGCCCAAAATTGCTTTATCAGTTATTTACAGTTATGTCATGATATGATATTTAACATTTGGAGTTATATATTGTACTCCAGTCCTTTAAATTAAATTAGATTTCCTGGTATAAAAATCTTAAATCATACTTATTAGATAATAATAAACTTTTGCGTGTACTACGTGATCTTAATTTCTAAGATTATGTGTATATATATAAGTGATTAGCACAATAATTATAAGAATTATGATCACAATATTTAATTATATGTTTCACAATATATAGGATGTCTCCAATCTTGTGTCCCACGTTTGCAGACTTTTCTTAATATATTTTCTATCTTCGATACTTTGAATGGTCATTATATATATCCAACAACTTTTACCAAGGAAACTAAATAATTGGAAAAAATCAAATTATTTGTATAAAGAAGAAAATTGTCGTTGGTAAAAGAAAGGCAACTGGGAGAAATAATCCAGTCAATGCGACTATCGAAGGGAACCAAAATATATCAGTAAAACAAAGTTTAATAAATATATAAAATCTAATGGAACACCTCTACAAATATAATATAATAATATATATATAATAATAATAAAAAAAAACAATGAAGATCTGTTGTCTCGATCTGTCTCCATGTAGATGGTTCCATTGGACTTTTGACACATTCTGTTCAAAAGTATTATTATATTTCACGTGTTCTATTTCCGATTTTAAATTTTAAGTATTTTCTTTTACAAATATTTGACAACTGCAATTCCTCCCTCCTAAATATTTCACATTCGGGACTCGCCGAGCATTATGAAAACCTTAAGTTGGAACTGTTGAGGATTGGACAATCTGAAGACGGTTTGAGAATTAAAGGACCTTGTGTTCAAATTTAAGCCCAACTTTATTTTTTTGATGAAGGTTAGGTGTGCTCGTCGGAAAGTAGAGAAGGTTCAGTCTAAGATTAATTATGCAGGACTGTGTTTTGTAGAAGGCGTTAATAATGGTGGTGGTTTAGCTTTTATGTGGAAGGACAGGGGAACCACTAGTCTCCTTGGTCTCTCCTTGAATTTCATTGACATGCGTATTTCTTTACCGGAGTTTGTGGAGTGGCGTTTTATTGGTTTTTGTGGATTTTCGGAACGAAGTCGTAGTCCTAATTCGTGGAATTTACTTCGAGAATTATCCCAAAAATCTAGTGTCCCTTTGCTTTGTATGGGTGAATTTAACGATCTCCTCTCTCAATCAGAAAACTATGGCAGAATTCCTCACCCAGTTAATTTGATAAATGGCTTTAGTGATGCGGTAGATTTTTGTGGCTTTAAAAAAATTACTATGAGATAGGAGTGTTGTCAGAAATCCGAAAACCGAACGAACGAACCGAACCGATCCATTACAATTCGAAATTTTTCGAACCGAAAAAAAAAATCGAAACCGAAATCAAAATCAAAAACTGAAACCGATTGATTTGGGTTGGTATGAGTTGGAGATTCGGGGCCCCCGAATTGGACCGAAAAAACCGAATCTTTAAAAAAAATTATTTGCTAAGTTAATGTAATTACTTAGGTTGTCTTACAATATGTTGAAAAAAAAATGAAACTTTCTTACAACATTTACATTATATAAATGACCCAACCTTATGGATTATTTACATTTATAAATAATTATTTAAGCTAATTATTAAAATAAATACATTATATAATTTTTTTGTAACGCCTTTTGAATGAATTAATTTTTTCTGTGCAATTTTAAACTAAAGTTTTAACAATACAAAAAAAACTGAATGAGAACAAACCGGACCGAAATCGAATAATTTGGAGAGGGTTTGGGTTTCATAGGTACGAAAATCGAACCGAACCGAAACCGAACTATAAAGTTTGAGGAGGGTTTGGGGTACCCTAATTTTTACCCCGACCAAAACCGAAAACACCCCTACTATGAGAGGCCATCTGTATGCATGGGAAAGAAGTTGAAGTAAACCGAACTTTTGTGAAGAAAAATTGGACAGAAGATTAGTTAATACTCAGTGGCACATGCTTTTTAATTTTGCAGAAATTCAGAATATTCAAGTTGAGGCTTTAGACCACTCAGCTTTATTTCTTTCTTACCCGGTTTTTACTGGACCTCGACAGCGCTGTTTCAAGTTCGAAAACGCCTGGAAATTTGAACTCGCGTGTCGTACGATTATTGCTGAGAAATGGCAACGTGATGCCACAATGGATTTTCGGGTTCGTTCAAATTGTTGTGGCCAAGCTTTATTTGCTTGGGGTGAGGAAATTAGAACACAATTTCAGTCGGAGATTAACCGTTGTAGGGACTCTATTCGTTGCTGGTCTTCACAGAACAGTGAGGGTGCTCAAATTCGGGTTATGGAGGAAAAGAACAGATTGTATAAACTCCTCCGTCAACAGACCTTGTATTGGAAGCAGAGGTCTAAGATTTTCTGGTTAAAACAAGGCGATGTTAATTCCAAAGTCTTTCATTCGTATGCCTATGCACGATCGAAGAAAAATGATGTTCGTTTTCTGGTTGACTTAGGGGGTCAGAAAAGGTATTGGGACTCAGGTTTACCAGCCTTGATCAAAGAGTATTTTGTAGACCTGTTTGAAATGCGGGGTAGTTCGGGTGATGAAATTCTAGGTGCTGTTCGGCCTCGATTTCAGATCAGCATAATGCAATTTTGTGCAGTGATTTTTCCGCAGCAGAGGTTCTTTTAGCAGTTCGTTCAATGCATCCGGATAAAAGTTCGGGCCCAGATGGTTTTAATTCGGGATTTTTCCAGTCCTTTTGGGATGAAGTGGGTACGGCAATCACTGTTTTATGCTTAAATTCTCTTAATAATTGTGTTCTACCTGAAGGCCTTAATGAGACTAGTATAGTGTTGATCCCTAAAATGAAGAAACTCGATAAAATCACTGATCTTAGACCCATCTCATTGTGTAACATGGTGGTTAAAATTATGACAAAAATGTTAGCCAACCGATTGAAAGGGGTTCACAATTCGATCATTTTGGATTCCCAAAGCCCTTTTATCCCAGGGCATCTTATTACGGACAACGTGATGATAGCATTTGAATTGGGCCACTATTTAAAACGTCGAACACAAGGGAAAGTAGGTTTGGTTTCGTTGAAAATTGATATGTCTAAAGCTTATGATAGGGTTTTCTTGAAGATATGCTTCGAAGGTTGGGTTTTACAGATCGCTAGGTCAAGCTGGTCATGTTGTTTGTCTTTTCGGTCAGGTACACGGTTCGAAAAAGTGGCTATGATATTGAGCCAATTTCCCCTCTAGAGGGCTTCGCCAAGGAGACCCCATTTCTCCTTACTTGTTCTTGGTATGTGCAGAGGGCTTGTCGGCTATTTTGTAGGATAGATGTCGTAGAGGCCTAATACATGGGTGCAGTGTAGCACGCTTGGCTCCTCCGATTTTTCACTTATTTTTTGCAGACGACAGTTTGCTATTTTTTAGGTTACTACGGAGGAATGTATAGTGGTGAAAGGGTGTTTGGATCTTTATGAGCAAGCGTCAGGCCAAATGGTAAATTTTTCCAAGTCCTCAATCTTATTTAGCTCGAATACGGCTGATGATGTTCAAACAGTTATTTGTTCTTTTTTGGGGGTGTAGTTATGTGATAATCATGGGAATTATTTGGGCGCTCCATCTTTAATTGGTCGCAAAAAATTAAATGTGTTTGCCTACATCAAAGAAAAGACGTGTAAGCGTATGTCGGGGTGGCGTAATAAGAATTTTTTTAGAGTCGGTAAAGAAGTCCTCTTCAAGTCGGTTGTTCAATCAATTCCCAGCTATATATTGAGTGTCTTTCTGTTGCCTCATTCGCTTTGTGAAGACCTAGAGAAGATGATGAATAGCTTCTGGTGGGGTTCGAAGAAAGACGGGAGTGCTGATATTCAGTGGTTAAGTTGGGGCAATTTGTGTTTCAAGAAAGTTCAAGGAGGGTTAGGTTTTCGGCATATTCGTCATTTTAATGTAGCATTATTGGCAAAGCAAGCTTGGAGGCTTATGACTCATCCAAATTCTTTATGTAGCAAGATTTATAAAGCCAGGTACTTTATTAATTCAGATTTTCTATCAGCTGGTTTGGGTAGCAATCCCAGTTATAATTGGAGAAGCTTGTTCGCTTGTAAGAGTTTAATTAATTTGGGGGCTCGTAGGCGTATTGGGAATGGTATTAATACCCATATCGCTGGAATGCCTTGGTTAATTGATGCTTGATGCTCATAACCCTTGTGTTGAAACTGATTTGGGAGAAGAAGTGGCTAATGCTACGGTTGATGGCTTGCTCAAACCGGGTTGTCTAGGGTGGGACATGGAGTTGATTAGCGACCTGATTAGTAATAGGGATAGAAAGGCAATTTTTTCAATCCCTTTGCCTCGTGAATCCAAGCCAGATTCGTGGTATTGGGCATGGCACTTGAAGGATTTTTATACTGTTAAATCAGCGTATAACGTTCTCTATGCTTTGGATCAGCAGGTTATTAATCCCACAGTAACTAATTTTAATTTTATTTGGGAGCTGCAAATTCCATTGAAAATACGTAATTTTATTTGGCGAACTATTAGAGGATGCCTTCCTACTAAAGAGGCATTGTTGTTGAAGCAAGTTGAGGTTGACCCAATCTGCTCGCTCTGTCAAACTCAGACGGAGACATATTTTCATGCTTTAGTCACGTGCCCGGTCATGTAAATGGTTTGGGATAAAGCAGCGGTTATGTTGGTGCGAGCCCCAGTAAATAATGTTATCGAATGGTGGAACGAAGTGAAGTGTAATGTGAATAAGTTGATGATGTCGTATATTGCTGTCATTTGCTAGAGCATATGGAATAATCATAATGTTTTTCTATGGAATAATTCTTCAAAATCTGTTGCATCGATCCTCTATGGAGCTGGAAATGCAGTAGCAGAATGGCAGTCTGCTAATTCTGATGTTTTGGTGTCATCTGCTCCGGTTTCTTCTCCGTCTGCTTTGTATTATGCTGCCCCAATTTTGAATATTGCTCAGCATTCGTCTCCAACTGAGCCAAATAGCGCTGCAAATCAAAGAGTATGCCATCAGCTTCATAAATGGCACAAATCCCATGCTGGTTTTCTTAAATGCAACGTGGACGCTGTTGTTTTTTTGAAACAAAATAAGATTGGTTTCGGAGGTGTAATTTGGGACTCAAATGGTGTTTTTATAGCTGCAATTCAGGGCTCTATCCGTGGTAATTTTAGTCCTCTCATTGCCGAAGCTATTGGTTTACGTGAAGTGCTTAGTTAACTCAAAGAAAAGAAGTTGTCGTGTATCTTGGTGGAGACGGATTCTTCCACTTTAGCAGCTGCTATTAATAATTCTTAGGTTATTTCTGCTAATGTTGGTGTTCTTATTGATGATTATAAGGCCTTGATTAGAACCATCAATCAATGTCGAGTAGACTTTGTCTTTAGATCAGCGAACTGTATTGCGCATAGCATTGCTAGAGTGTCTAGTCCTACATCTGGTTTTCAAAGGTAGGATGATGTTTGCCCGCACTTTATTATGGATGTATTAACTGATGATTTGATTTAATATATTTCATCTTTGCTGTTTCAAAAAAAAAATACTGTTAACATTAGTCTTTCAACATATTTAAATGAAAAATACAAACTTTTAATTGGAGCACCTTGAATAATACATAAATTATACAAGATGGATCTTACACTGTAAGCGGATCCGTACTTCAATTTGGAGCTCTCCCATTGTTTTTGTATCTCGTCTTTGTAATACAGCATCACACACTATGGCTGCCTTTAGTACTTCAATTCTTTTTGTAATATGCTAAGCAGTGATTTTATTGATGTAATGCCTGACTCTGTTACTGAAACTGTTGTTAATGATCTATATATGAATAGGTGAGTGCACCAAAAAAAAAATAACATATATATATATCTTCTCTCAAGGGGACCAATTTTTTTAGGGCCAAATACGGTTCAACTATTTTGAGAAGGTAAATTAATGGATTTTTTAGTAAAACTTTGTTAGGAAAATCTATATGATTAGTAAATCAACTCCAATAAATTTCATCAAAAAATTCAAAAATAATGTGGTTTAAATAAATATCTAAAATTTAAACAGCATAGCTATAAAATGCACAAATATATTAATTTTTTAGTTAACCCACTTTGCAATTAATTTTTTTGATAGAATTTAGCGGATATGATTTACTAGAGATCATCTTTATAAAATTTTATAAAAAAATTGTTATTTATCTTTTCAAAATAATTGATCCACATTTAACCTTCAAAAAATGAATCCTTTAAAATGAAGGGTTGTAAAATTATATTATATATATAACATGCACAGAAATAACGATATGAAAATTAAATTTAAAGAACTCTGTAGAAACGTGAGAAAACAAGCGCATAATCATATCTTGATGAGCAGCAACGGCGGCAAAATCTTGTCGTTAAATCTTGTGGTTATAATGATTCCAAATAAGGACAAAAACTATTTATATATTTAATCGATCGAGGAGGTGATGTCATTACTGATATGTAGATTTGTGTATAATTTGGACGCGTTATATGTGTTTCGTCATGCCTGATTCAGCTAATTGATTATCATTGTATAAATATAAATATATGTAGTTTAATTTGACTCAATTAACTAATTGATTATCATTATATAGTTTAATTTGACTCAATTAACTAATTGTGATATAGCTGATTACGTTTGCATTTTATTACTATTATATTTCTTTCTTTTTCACCTCTGACTTAAAATGTGGGACCTCATCCAAGGGCCTCTGACTAATGATCAGCCCGCTTTATAACCACCAAGTTATTTTTGACGCACTTCTTTTCTTCAATTCGTTCTTTCCCTTTTTTACTTTAGTTTTGTATTTTACTAAAATCGAGGGTACACTACACTCATGGCTCGTTTGGTTCAAGATTTAAATCATTCCAGAAATGTTATATTCCATTTCGAAATAATTCCCGCATTTTGTTTAAGTTTTAAGTCCGGAATCAATGATTCCAGGAACAAACCTTTTCCCAAAAGTTCTCCCATTTAAATCATAAGGAATAAACCATTACCAATGAGCATCTTTTTTAATTTTTTCATGTTAGGACTAAAATAACACTCTTCCTTATGAATAAATAATTCTTTTTCCATCAATGTATGAAAATATTGTTTGGAACTTTTTTTTTTAATTACGCTACTACACAAAAATGAAAAAAAAGTTATTTGAAACTTTTTTCTTTTCTTTTTTCCTGTTGTAATTTTTTTTTTAATTAAAAATAATTGTAATTTTTGTAGGATAGTTATTAGTTAGGCATGTGTAATTTTTGTAATTCATTATAGTAATTGTCTCTTTTGAAAAATTAGTAGGTGATGTTTTCTCATCTTTTAAAAAGAAGGGTATTTTTATAATTGATACTTTATTCCACTCCTATTCCCGGTTGAACCAAACATCGGCATGGTATCCTTAATGCCAGGAAAATAACTTTCCAGGAATCAAGTATTCCCATCCCATGCCCATTCCATTCCCAAAACTCGAACCAAACGAGCCCTCAATGCGTATTCAATGTATTATTCAATAATTCTTGATATTATTTATAATTTTGTTAAATAAAATAAAATATATGGTATTTGGCGTTTAAGTAATAATAACTTATTTTTATTGTATTTAAGATTATAAATGTGAGTCATTTTTCAAGGCTCAAACATTATTTTATCATAATTTTTGAAATGTGAAAGATCTTTTAAATATTTTTTATGTAGACAAAAAACTCCTTGTTCACTTTTAATTAATAATATAGATATATTTATTTTGGAGCATCCACATTAGCATACTTACCTTCAAGAATTGGCTAAGTGTTATATTTGAATTGGAAAAGTACCTAGAAGAGTAAGTCCCCAAAATCCTAAAGTGGGAACAAGAGCCAAATACTTTTCCAAGGAAAAGCATTCCCATTTTTCCGAGAAAGGTAATTTTATTGTTAGTCTTTTTCTTTTTCTTTTTCTTTTTTAAGGCGGTGTTTAGATTAATTTTTGTATGTTTTAACTAATTATTTTTTATAATTCAAACCACACTTACTATTAACTACCAAATGTTTTTATAACTGTAAAAATTTAATTTAGGAAATATTTAATCAAATTTAAAAATAAACCCATGATGGTAATTGTTTGCGCCAAATCAGATAGGTTATTGTTAAAGTTTTATATGTACCGCGTATTAGTCAACTTCACTGACGTGGGCCTTACATTTCTATACTCCCAAAAGTCTTAAACCCACCCTTCAAACACCAACTCCCCCTACCCCACAAAAAAAAAATAAAAAATCCCGCGGTATTCTTTGTCCGCCTCTCTCTCTCCTCTCTCTATAAATACCCCCTCACACACACTCATTCCTTAATAATAACCTATTCAAAAGCCTTCTCTCTCTCTCTCTCTTGTTATCGTATCAATTATCAAAACACACCCATTTATATTCTTATCATCACCTTTCATTCTTTCTGTGATACTTAATTTGTCAAGTATGCCGCGAAAAGGAATGCGAAGCTTGTACTGGAGCTTCTCTCCTAAGAGATCATCAACATTTAGCTTCACTTCTCACTCCCTTTCGCCTTCACCATCACCATCACCATCACCATCACCATCACGGCTCGCCCACTCCACCCCAGGCTGGAGCTTCGCCGACTCTGTGATGACTCGAACACTCGAGTTAGCCGAGCCTATGATCACCAGATGGAACCCGGACTCGTCAACCTTCGCCAAAGTCACTTCTCTCTTCCACGAGAACCGGACAGAAGCTAACGACTTCATCAAGTACGTCAACAATCTCCAGAAGGCCATGCACTTATTAGTTAAAGAGGATTCGAGCTCTCAACTCCTAATCCAGGCCCAAAACCTAATGCAAATAGCTATGAAGCGCCTTCAGAAGGAATTTTACCAGATACTCTCGATGAATCGAACCTACTTGGATCCTGAATCCGTCTCTACTCGATCCTCGCGTGCCTCTACTCGTTCGAGTACTTCGGATTATGGTGAGGATGGAGAAGAAGACGATATTCGGATTGCAGGCGAATCGATTTCTGAAGTTGAGGATGTTTCGAGAACTGCTATGAATGATTTGAAATTGATAGCGGAGTGTATGATTTTGTGTGGTTATGGAAAAGAGTGTGTGAGGATCTACAAAATTATACGGAAATCAATTGTCGATGAAGGCATCTTTCGACTTGGAGTTGAGAAGATGCGTTCTTCGCAGATCCAAAAAATGGATTGGGAGGTTTTGGAGCTCAAAATTAAGAATTGGTTGAATGCTGTGAAGATTGCAGTGAATACTCTTTTCAACGGAGAGAAAATTCTCTGCGATCACGTATTTGCTACTTCGGATTCCATTAGAGAGTCTGTTTTTTCTGAGATCTCAAAAGATGGGGCTGAAATTCTGTTTGGATTCCCAGAAAACGTGACAAGAAGCAAGAAGGCGGCTCCGGAAAAGGTGTTTCGCGTACTCGAAATGTACACTGCAATTTCCAATCACTGGCCGGAGATAGAATCTATATTTTCTGCCGAATCAACATCAACCGTCAGATCGCAAGCTATCACATCGTTAATCAAACTTGTTGATTCGGTGAAAACAGCGTTAGCAGAATTTGAATCAGAGATTCAGAAAAACAAATGGAAGTCTCCGGTCGCCCATGCCAGAATTCACCATCTGACAATTGACGCAATGAACTACCTCTCTCTCCTCGCAGATTACAGCGGCGTACTCTCCGACATCCTAGCAGACTCGCCGGTGCCAGAATCATACTTGAGCGCCTTTGATTCTGGCGATTCCCAGTTACCGGCGATATCTCTCAAATTCAGGTGGCTTATACTCGTTCTGATATGTAAAGTAGATTTCAAGGCGCAGCAATACAAAGATGTATCTCTTTCTTATCTGTTCTTAGTTAATAATCTCCAATATATAATCACAAAGGTCCGCACATCAAACCTCCAGTACCTCCTCGGCGAAGACTGGATCTTGAAGCACGAGATGAAGGTGAACCAGTTCAAAGCAAGCTATGAACGGCATGTTACGCCAAGAGTTGATCGTTTTACAACAGACATCGGGGAATCAGAATCCATGACTGGAAGTACACCTTCTTTGCGAAATAATAATCACTATTAATGTGACCACGCACAAAGTAAAGAAGTAGTTGAAGAGATTCATTGTGGCGTTCGATTATGCCTACTTTAAGTAGTCAGTATGCATCGTACCTGATGATAGTTAGCTAAGCTCCGTGATGACATCAAGCCCTCCGGCCGGTGTACAGAGAGTTGCATAATTAGCATGCATATTGGGTAATGAATAAATGAACGAAAGAGAGATTTTTTTTTTCTTTTTGGATGTGGTCAGATATGCCCCTGATGATTTGGGTAATCTAACTTCGGGCTTCTTTTTTGTTATTATGTATATATATATACTGAGATTAAGGTATATAAGCCAAATATATTTGGGTGGTTTTATCAAGTATATAAAGATGTGCATTTGTCACTAATAAATTTTGTGCAATCTCTTTATGATGGAACCAAAACATCATACTGCATTTGTTGAATTTTAAGGACGACTATTTAGCTGAACTGATCATTTAAGACGTGACTCCCAAGCTGACACTTGCGACTAAAGCAAGCAAATTATTATAAATCTCCTCACAAAGGTTCATTTAATGTCACAGATTTTGGGCTTTGTAGAGGAGACGCAGACAACTTTGTTTTACAGTGGAGATCATCAATTCATCATATTCAAGTTATATATTTATCACAGCAAGAAGAGTTCAGAGACTAGGTCCGTTCTAATCATACAGTAAGCATTCCCAAGAGTTTCTAATGCATTTATTAAATACAGAGTATAATGTATAAACCCACTACACATTGAATACTAGCATGCTAAATCTTGTAAATATATATAATATTATTTATTTGGAAAGTGTGCTGATACAAGCGACTAAGAAAGCAACCCCAAATTATGTGTATATAAAATTACATCAACAAAAGAAACAGTATGTATGTGTGCGCGTGCACACGTGCGCGTGTTAATGGAGTCTGTTGCTAAGCAACTGCAGGCTGATCAGCAGGGCGGGCAACGGCTTGCCATCCAGTGCAGTGTTGGAGAAAATGTTTAAGAGAATCACTTGGATCTTCAACAGTCCATGTGGGGTAGTATTCACTTGGGTGAAATGAGTTGCTTTCAGAAGCCGTCTTTGTTAATAAGCCATGTTGTGTTCCAGTTATGAACAAGTCCCCTTCGGATTTTATGCAGCCACTGCCTGCCTCGGCTCTGTCACCAGCCTGCAGAATTCAAGTTGAGAATTATCATGGTCGAAATTGCTAAGTTGTTATTTAGGTTCATTATATCCACGTATAAGCCTTGTGACGCCAGTGGATGCTTGTAAGCTATACACTCTGAGCATCCATCCCACATCTCCTAGGTGGGGTGAACTGATGTATTACATGTTGTGGTAACTGGTCCTTCCTAGTAAGAGGCTACTGGCCCAGAATGGATAATATCTTACTCAGCTGGACCAAGCAGTGAGTTGAGCCAAAAAGCATACAATATCTTAATGGGGCGGACAGGGACATGACATCAACTACCAAAAAATGTTACATATCTTAACCTTCTTTGACAGCTATTTTAAACAAAATATAACTATCCCATGGTTGCCAACCAGACAGAATACCTTCATTTGTGATTTTTATTTTCCAGCCTAAAAAGTTCGTTCTTGCTAGAATTTCTTGATCTGCAACAACAGCCTAACGTATTTAGCTGCTAACTTTGTCTTTTCTTGAATTAAAATAGAAAGTGCAGTAATAATTAATGTTTTCCATTGTTCAGGTTGATTTCCTTCAAAGATTTTGCTAAACCATTGTCAAACTTCAGATGTATTACCAAAGTACCCGAGTAGGCGGCAGAAATTTTGAGTGATAAATAACCTCAATTAAATTCATGAGGTTGATTTAGGTACCAAATGTTAACAAGAACTAAATTCAAGTTCTCAACATATATTGCAGGAGTGCAGAAATCAAAATAAATAAATAACAGTCATGCATATATTAGAGAATGGTCAGTAAATTTCTATGAAATGTAAATAACCTTTTGCATGTAAACTGTTCATGTCATTACAAAAGTTCAGAAGTGAATGCAATTCGATGCAAAGTATATACTTTACCTTCTCAGTGAGATATTTGAAAGCCACTTTTTTCTGTCCAGCTTCATATATATTACATTGCGAGTATATCTGCAGTAAAGGAACAGTTATGGAAACAATAGTTAAGAAAAGATCTAACATACCAAAAAAACCATAAATAAATATAAAAACTAAAACGGAAGAATTGTTGAAAGTGCCGTAACCTGTGATTCTACACTGGCACAAACAGCATAAATCCCCCAGTCTCTGGTGTAATTATTATACAGGTGCACTTTTGCAAACCTAACACGAGGATGTCGCTGTCGGGTCCCATTGAAAAAACAATGGTGAATGGTAACACGCATACATCGGTCACCAGTGTGAGAAGGGTCTGCTCCAATGAGTATTGTCTTGTCATGCTGTGAAAAGTGACATCTGAATGAAAATATTTTAAGGTTAATTAGTTGAGAACATAGCCAAAGAAACCATAAAGGGTGTGTTTGATAGCAATATGGAAATAGAGTAGAAAATGTTTTAAATTCTAAACAATTCATTTATAGGCAATTGAATGCCATTGAAAAGCATCTAAAGGTGCTTGATTGTATTTATTTTTCAGGTAGAAAATATGTACTTTTTCCATGAAACGATGACCCATTTTCCAACAACCAACATATGGTGTTTGATTACCCCTTTTTTATCTAGAATTGAAAGTTTTGCCTTTGAGCTCTTTTCAATCGTACCTATAATTCATTTTTCTTGTGGATGATAGAATTCAAGTTCCTAAAATTATGCATCCTTTACTGGTACCATGGAATTAGATGGTAATATCGGTGCTTTCTATGGAAAACACTGCCAGGAGATGGAACATTCCATGGAAAAGTACATATTTTTCAAGTTCTTCATGGATAGCTTTACCAATCAAACACAAAGTACCTAATTAAGTCAACTCAGCTCACCGGGAGATGGTAATATCGGTGCTTTCTCGGGAGATATCAATAAGCCCATCATCATAATCCTTAAGGCTGCAACGATCTATCCATATGTGCTTCGAATTAGGTTTAATTTGAATGCCATCTACATCATGTCCTCTACCTCCTTCAAACTCTAGATTGCATATAATTACATGTTCACATTCCTTCAGCCTCAAACCCTTCCCTGTGAGTTTAATCCTTTGGCCCCGCCCGTCAATGGTCTTATGGGACGACACGTTCAGATATGATGAGAGCTTAATTGTGCCTGCTACATCGAAGATGATCCACAGAGGTTCTTTTAGGCGACATCCATAACGAAGTGATCCGGGACCATCATCTATGGTAATTGTAAAAAATTCATAAGGTTAGTAGATAAATATGAGGTAGCCTTGATAAGTTCATTAACCTTCAAACATAGTCTTAATAGTTATAGAAGTTGCTCCTTTTTACACATTATAATTGTGTATCAAATATTCGGAATAAAAGTGATATCTCAATGCCTAATTACCCTAAAAAGAGAAATACAGGTGGATCAAATGATATTTAAGAGTATAGTTATATTTAAGAGCGTAGTTACTCAAGGGTGAGGGTTTACTCAATCAATATGTGTGGCTTATGTATGCTATCATAACATTTGAACACAACCAAGAATCCAAAGGGCACATGGAAGGAAAAATTCATTGATGGACCATGAAATCGCACCCTCCATGTTTTGCCCCGTACGTACACGTGAGTGTGTCATTTAATGCCAAAGGTTTTCCACTTCCATTACTGAATCATAACCGCTGGTATTCAAATTGCACTTTTTGAAACAAATTTCACTTTTCCAAAACAATTCAATCTGAACATTAAACTTGAACTAATCCAGCACCAGCAACGTCTGGCCTAAATTGCAAACAAATAACTACAATCTCAATTTGATGAAAAATTTGTCCAACGAGTGCAAACATTCCCAAACTGGTCATGTCCCCCTCTCTGCATAAGCAACCTAATTTGCTTCATTTAAAAAACCTCACAAGGAAATTTTCACAAAATCCATTACACCAAAAGACAAATTCCACCAAAATCAAAAATCATCATAAAACTGCAACTTCAAGCTCACAAATTTAGAAAATCCATTACAACACCGTATAAATTCAACCAAAATTGAAAATCAATGCAACTTCAAACTCACAGATTTAGCTTCTACAGTAACAAAATAACTTCATACACACTTTATATACCTAAATTAACTTGTATAATAGAAGACGTGAATGAAACTCACAAAGGAACTTTCATATACACTTTTGATACCTAAATTAACTTGTATAATAGAAGAAAGGAGATAAATTTAAAAATTTTAGCTCCTGTAGAGTAACCAAACAAAATTCATATACGCTTTATAGAGCTAAATTAACTTGTATAAATAGATCAAAATTCACAAATTTAGCAGATCCAGCTCCTCTAAAGTGATGAAAATCAGTTCATAAGTAAAAGTTATGAAATCTGAATCGTTGATTTTTTTAAGTTTTTAGATTTCAAGGAAGTGATCTCTACGGCGAGAGGAACCACTCAACTCAAAATAAACGGTTCA
The DNA here is from genome assembly GCA_021464415.1 of Lonicera japonica. Classification (NCBI taxonomy): domain Eukaryota; kingdom Viridiplantae; phylum Streptophyta; class Magnoliopsida; order Dipsacales; family Caprifoliaceae; genus Lonicera; species Lonicera japonica. The sequence continues at coordinate 73,276,960 of CM038465.1, forward strand.
GACTATTATAACTTTACCTCTGATTTTCTCCACTAACCAAACAAACTCGTATAACATATATATGTATAAGAAGTGAGAGAGAGAGAGAGGAATTAGTATTGAGACCTGCTAGAGTAGTGACGTGATACAGAGGACCGTGAAGACCGCCGACAGCGAATCGGCCAAAACCCTCGGCCTGGGCAGCGAGAGCTCGTAAAGTAGAATCGCAGTGAGCATAAGGCAAAGACAAGGCCATTTTCGACTTGGTGGGGATCTGTGCAGATTGATGATGATGATGATCGGAGGGGGGGTATATATAGGGTGGTGGGGCTGAAGAAGAGGTTTTGGCGCCATTATTATTGTGGTGTCCGGTTGAGTAACGCCCGTGGTGGTTCCCCATTGATGACTTTGCGTTTTGGTTTTGGATTTTTCTATCTCATTTCATTTAATAATGGTGAAACGTTGGATTTATTGAAGTGAAGTGAACCAAGTTTTCTGTTTCAGCGCAGCAAATGAAACTGCCGACATTCCTTTCCTTCCGCTTCCTCTTCTTTTATTATTATATATTATTTTTATTTTTTATTTTCAAATAATAGGTCTATTATGGGTTGGTCCAATAACAACAAAAACTACTCATTTTTATGAGAATTTAAAAAATAAGTTAGGAGTAAGATATTTTTTTATTTTTTATTTTTTGTTCTTCCATGAAATTTTTTACTTTAAGGATTGAAGAATTTGAGACATCTACTGGTGAAAAAATAAATAAAAAAATTCTCATACATGCATCAATTTTTTTTCACCTTTTGACATAAATTAAGTATGTTTTCTTTTCATTTTCTACGTTCTTACAAAACAAAGCTTAGTTGTATCAAAAAAATTATATGATAATTAATGATGCCATGTATGTGGTACGTATGCCGAATTTCATTCTAAATAAAGTATTTTGGGTGACATTTGATAAAACAACTGAAAATTCAACTAAAATTGAAAAAATTATTTGTTTAGTTCTAAAAACTGTATCAGAAAAATATTGTTTGTTTAAATATTATACTACAAAAAATTAAAGAAATTCATTAAAATTAATATTTTATTAAGATAAATAGAGTTGTTTGAGTGGTAGATTTCAAATTCAAACAGCCATTTCACATGTCTTAGATTTTATTTTATTTTTGCTTCATTGCATCTTAGATTTTTAATATGAGAAATCATGAATCTCAAATGTATATAGACTTGGGTTGTTTCTCAAGTGGTAAAATAGTTGGTTTCCGATTTCAAGATCTATAATTACCGTGCAATAACGTGTTTCAAATATATACGATATAAGTTAATTATAAATTACTTGAGCTTTGATTTGTATTATTTGTGAGATAAACCAAGTCTGGAGTTATTATGCCACGCTATTCAGCTTGAATTGATAAGTTTATATGCGCTGCATAAAAAATTAATCTACAAACTAATTCAGCAATATATTTAATTGATAGTAACTGTGATCTTGGCCTAATGGGATCTTTTCGCACTTAGACAACACTAAAACACCCTCATCACAAAAAATAATTTTAGGTTTCAATTTTGTTTTTTCAAAATAAATTTTAGAAAAGTAGGATGATTTAAAAAGAAAATGAAAAAAAAACATTTGAAAATAGGTCTAAAATTACAAATTTTAGGATGAGGGAAATAAAACTCACAAACTTTGAAATGAGATAATTTGACCCTTTGACTTTGTGAATCAATTTTAGGAAAGTAACAAAATAAAAATAAAAAATTAAAGTTTATGATAGGTTTTAATTGTTCAAATTTAAATATTATAGTACAATTAATATTCCAATGTAAACATTCCATCCATTACAGTCAACTTAAACTAATAAAAATTTAATTTGGGGATCACATGGACTATTGTCATGCCACGTGAATCTTATGTGAACAAAAAAACACGAAGATTGCATGTGAGTGGCGAAATGGATGTGATATAAACAAAATCGAGGCTTAAGTTGTTCATTTATTCTATTGTTTGAGCACTAAGGAGTCTAAAGTGCATATCTGAGAGAGCAATGTATTACTTCATTGATCAATACGCTGAGTTTGGAAAAATAATGTGTATAAAGTTACGAAGGCTTGTGTTCATAAGATTGCAATGGTCGTAAATTGTTGCACTTTGTCCCCAAACTAAGTGAATCGATTGGTTAAACAACACTCCATTCTGTCAAATACATGTGGCATAAAACTCTTATGCTCGAACAACAAAATAAATGAAGAAATAAACTCTAATTTATTTAAATAACACTCATTCCACTCTCACATGCAATTTTTGTATCCACATAAGACCCATGTGACCTAACAAAGCTCCACATGGATCGCCAAATCAAACTTTAGGTAATTAAGATAGACGAAGATTCACATTGACTTACTAATTATGTTTTTAGGATTCAAATTAAAACAATTGAAAAATCAAAGGAACAATTGAATTTACCCCAAATTTTAAGTTTTTCTTCTTTTGTTATTTTCCGATCAATTTATAATAATAGGTTAATATTTTTTTAATTTTAAAATATATAAACTATAAATAAATAATTACATGACTAAAATTTAAAATAAATAATTGTCCGTAGTTTAGAGTTTTATCACGTCTTTTACGAACTTTTACAAAGGGTTTATTTTTCTGGCCACACCGGTGGTTAAACAAAATGGTAGGTGACGAGGGCGGCGTAAATGCCGAACTTTTTAATAATTCCTCTTCGTCTTCTTCACCTGCCGGAGGATCCCTCAAACCCTAATCTCCTCTTCCATCCCTCTTAAAAACTACATTACATTTGTTTATATACATATACATATATATGTATATCTGTATCTATCTGTCTATCTATCTATCTATATATATATATATATATCTATAATTCAAACACAATGAATTTATAGGAGCCATTTTTTCTAACCCCCCAAACAAATTCAAATAATGGCTCCTACCGTCGAAGAAGGTATGTATATTATATACATTCATGTATTACCTTTTGTTTTAATGATTTGATTGAGAATTCTTTGAGAAATGTTTGTGAATTTGTTTAATCTCTTTTGTACTCCGATTTAGGGTCCCTCTGTTTTTCTAGCCTCTCATTGCTGAAAACTGAATAACTAAAATATGAATGCTTAATACTGAACAAAAGTGCTAAAAAATGTGTTTGATTTTATTTGGCTTTGAGCGCTGAATAGAAGACGTTTTATAATTTTAACCCATATATCAGTATATTATGATATATATCAATAGCTTAGAATAAAATGTCATTACATGGGACATAGCTCTTAATGCTAAATGCTGAATTTTAACCTAATTCAATATTAAGAGGTGAGAAAATAAACACCATTTAAGAGATGAACACACACCGCCTTAGTGATTTTGTTTGTTGATTGTGAAGGAGGTGAGAGGGATCTGGAAATAGGGACGAGCTCGGTCACGAACCCTAAAAATGTTTCCGAGCAGGCGAATCTGTCACCAAAGGCTCTGGCGTTGGTGATCACGAATTCCAGTAAAGCACTGGCAGGGTCGAATTCGAGCAAATCGTTGATGACGTCAAATTCTGGCAAGTCACTGGTGGTTTCGAACTCTGGCAAGTCATTGCTAGTCTCGAATTCAGGGAAATCTTTGGTGCTCTCAAATTCGGGGAAGCGGATGGATATGGCCGGGAAGAAGAAGTATGTGAAACAGGTGATACATATATGGGAAGTTTACTTGCAAGTGTAACACCAAATTTGCAACTATTAGTTTGGGAAGATTATAAATAATTGTAATGTTTAAGTGAACAAAGCTAAAAGGAAATTAACTGCATGCGTGTAACTAATAGAATACCAGTCAAGCAAAACTGTCAGCATTATTTGGTAATAAAAACATTAATCTCCGCAATAATTACATGAATTTTCCAAGATAATTACATATTGTTAGCAGAGATACATAAAATCCGAGTATATGCGTAAACATACCAAAAATCCCAAATGGCATATAGATGCTATGAATAGAAAATAATAATGGCATTATGAATGGAAAACAATGTCAAAACTGAACTGCATAAATTTTCAAACAGGTGACGGGGAAGCACAATGATACCGAGCTGCATTTGGCCGCCCAACGCGGTGATGTTGCGGCGGTGAAGAATATTCTTGGCGAGATCGATGCGCAGATGCTGAAAACTTTGAGCGGGGCAGAATTTGACGCGGAGGTGGCGGAGATTCGGTCTGCGGTGGTGAATGAGGTGAATGAGTTGGGAGAGACGGCGTTGTTTATGGCAGCTGAGAGGGGGCATGTGGATGTGGTGAAGGAGCTGTTGCCACATACCACCAAGGAAGGCATTTCTTGTAAGAATCGGTCCGGTTTTGATACATTGCATGTTGCTGCAAGTCAAGGTCACCAAGGTAATGTTTATAATCAGCTTTCTTCGTAATTTGGTTCTTATGCTCACTTTGCAATTATCTCTATTTTCTGAATTCATGTAATATTTTGTGTGAGAGCTTTGTTTGTCCTCAGCAGTTGTCTTTGTTGTCATTATACTAGGGAACTAGCGTTATGACGCACAGGCAAGCATTTAAAATATAATTTCGATATTATATTTGAGTTATCCCTTACTAAATATTTAAAAGGAAAAAAATATACTTCAAATGAGATTTTTCTGTTCGTACTTAGTAACTTTGAGTTCATATAAATAATACTCGTTATGTCCCAAATTAAGAGTTCAACTTTGTTGGCGATGGTAAAGGATTCTTGTTATGAACATATTTCATTAATTAGTGTATCCTTAATAATAATGAGAATAAATTTGTTATTGCCGTCGTTGTTGTTGTTAATATTATGGTTTGCTTTGGTTAAACTCTTCACAAGCACTCTTACTGTGGTATTCTCTTGTCCGTTGAGTATGGCATTTAGAATAAAGAAAATTTTTGTTCCTTTCAATTGAGGACTCTTTTCATCCCTTTTATCTTTTGTTGAATATCATAACTTGTAGATATTGGATGTATTACTACTAACACTAACTTTATCACTACGAAAATTTGCAAGTTAAACCATACCAAATTCTTCTTTTGGAAAACATAAAAAAACATGAATGAAGAAAATTACCCAAATAAATAAACCATGTTTACCTGTGTATCTATATCACATTCTCACAGCGTCAAATCATAATAAGCTATATCAGTAATTCTTTTGCTTCATTATTGAACCGTGAAAATACTGTCCAACTACTTGTTTCTCCTACGCTTTTCTATTCACAAATATTAGTGAAACTATTGTCCATTACAGTTCAATAATTATCTTTATGCAGCCATTGTCCAGATATTACTAGAACACGACCCGGAGCTAAGCAAAACAGTGGGCCCATCAAACGCAACCCCTCTTGTATCCGCAGCTACAAGAGGACATGCAGCTGTGGTTAAAGAATTGCTGTCCAAGGATTCTAGCTTGATCGATATTTCGAGATCCAACGGTAAAAATGCTTTGCACTTGGCGGCTCGACAAGGACACGTAGATATTGTTACCGCCTTGCTTGAGAAGGACACGCAATTGGCAAGAAGAACCGATAAAAAAGGGCAAACCGCATTGCATATGGCCGTAAAAGGGGTTAGTTGTGAAGTGGTGAAGTTGCTTCTTCAGGCTGATCCGGCTATTGTTATGCTCCCGGACAAGTTTGGAAACACAGCTTTACATGTTGCCACGCGTAAAAAGCGGGCCGAGGTATTGGTTAACATTCCTCTACATCTCTATTTATATATATGAATTACCAGGTTTCAGAAAGGGCTTATGTTTTTCAGTTAACACGTGGATTCCTTCTTTTAAATTGTAGAACTTTTTAGCGTAACTTGGTAGAGATTATCTCCATGATGGGTAGATTGTCTTAACCAAATTCCATAAAAAATTTCAACCATTTACCCCTCAAAAGGTGGTCTTCTAGTTAACTAAAAAGCCGAAGCCCTTTATAGAGCAGGTCTGATTATATAAATATTTTAATAGTTGCTCACATAATTGACAACAGGCGACTCATCCTATGTGGCATCGATACATTAGTTGGAACAGGTCCCAGTAAAGCACGAATGGGTGCAGTCTTACCCATTCAATTTTCAAACTTTTTTTTTTTAAACATACGTTGGTTCTGAAAAATAGTTAGGAGTTACGGTTTTGCAAAATATATTTTCATATATTTTCTTTTTAAAATAAATAAATTGAGGCAACACTAATTTTGGTCAGAAAGAATAAATTGTAAGGTAAAACTCCAATATTCATGATAACTCATAGAGTTGTATTCTCAATGGAGCTTGTAAATTTTAGGAACAAAAAAATTTAGATAGTGAAGTAATATTATTTTTGAGTCATACATGCAATGCTTCGGTTCAGTTTTGCGCTAGCACACCCCGAACCCGAACCAAACCTATTCGGTTTTGTTTTTAACATATCGGTATGGTTCAGTCATTCGGTTCTTGGATTCGCCACAACATCTCTAGGCGTGGAAACACTCCCCCCCCTTCCCTTTTTCTTTTCAACCCTAACATTGACCTATGCTTCACTGCCACGTGGGTGAGCCACTTGTTTTGCGTTGAATTTTAATGTTCCTCAAGAGTTATTGTAATATTCATGGGTACTTCTACCAAGTTTAAGTATTAATAAAACATGTTTTCGTGATTTTGAGGCATGCATAATTTAGATCTTTCGATACATTGCAGATAGTGAACGAGCTGTTACATCTCCGAGATACCAATGTCAACGCCCTAACAAGAGACCACAAAACAGCTCTCGACATAGTGCAAGGCCTCCCTTTTTCCGAAGAAACCTCGGAAATAAAGGATTCTTTGGCTCGCTATGGAGCTGTAAGAGCCAACGACCTAAACCAACCCAGGGACGAGCTCCGGAAAACAGTAACGGAAATCAAGAATGATGTACACCACCAGCTAGAACAAACCCGTAAAACCAACAAGAACATGAATGGGATTGCCAAAGAGCTGCGCAAGCTCCACCGTGAGGGGATCAACAATGCCACCAATTCTGTCACTGTGGTGGCAGTCCTCTTCGCCACCGTGGCTTTTGCCGCCATTTTCACTGTCCCTGGTGGTGATGACGATAACGGGATGGCAGTGATGGCAAGTAGCCCATCTTTCAAGGTGTTCTTTATCTCTAATGCGATAGCGCTCTTCACCTCGTTAGCAGTGGTGCTCGTGCAAATAACAGTGGTGAGAGGAGAGATAAAGTCAGAGAGACGGGTGGTGGAGGTGATCAATAAGTTGATGTGGTTGGCCTCGGTTTGCACTACCGTTGCGTTTATCGCCTCTTCTTACATTGTGGTCGGTCGGCACAACCGGTGGGCTGCTGTTCTAGTGACCGTTGTTGGAGGGGTGACCATGTTTGGGGTACTTAGCGCGATGACTTACTATGTGGTCAAGTCAAAAAGGACACGGAAAGTGAGGAAGAGAGAGAAACATTCGAGAAGCGGGACATACTCATGGCATCACTCTGACATCTCAGATACTGATGTGAACCCGATATACGCCATCTAGTACTTGTTCGGTTCGAGTTTTTTATTATGACGTGGAATCTTAATTTTATTTTTTTTCACGAACAATGCTAATCTTGCTAAAATGCACACAAAAATTTCACCAAAATGAGGTGTCATCTTATAATTGGATGAAAAGTGGCTCCCACATGTATGTCATGGGGTCCATTTACACTCTTCCTTCAATCATTAAGTGACAACTCATTAAATACAATTTTTGTGCACATTTTTTTGTGAGTATGGCATTTTTTTTTCCACATCTAATACTACAGTGTACTAACTGAGTTTTTGAAAAAGAAGAAAAATTCGAACCAAGCAAACACTGAAACACTTTATGAGAATGCTTGTTCCGTCTGTGACATTGTGTTGTATCATGTGGTGTATATAATGTTAAATGTTATTTGGATCCTTTGGGAGTGAGTGTAATCCTGCTCCTACAAAATGGAGGGATCCCTCGGAACTGACTGAAAATTTTGGTGTGTTTTGAGGAAAAACGAAAATATACAAACAGGTATTACAAAAATTTGAGCAAAAATATAGGATTGATGCTAAGGGACTGAGGTTTTTTCCTTTTTTTTTGTTACTACAAAAGATGGTCATATATAGTGCTTGTTCTTGCGGTGGTTCAACTCTTTTTTCTTTCACTAAACTTCATAACAATGTTAAAGAATTATAATTATATTTGTATCATAATTAAGAGTTTTGTTACAACTTTTGTACAATTAATGATTTAAACATGTTCACAGACTTGAACTTTTTTATTAATACAGTGAAATTTTGACTTATAGAGGTAATAAAAAATTAACATTAACTTTACGTAAATTTGTATGAATGTTATGAGTTATGATTCAAGAAAATTTAAGAAACTCTGTAATAAGTGAGAAATAAAGTCGTGGGGTATAGGCTTATCTTCCTTTTTTTTCATTTTTTTTTCAGGACAGCAAAAAATGAAACAATACGACTATGGTGAAGCACCCTAACTGCATTACTTTATAAAAATAAAATAAAAGATAGATATTTTGTGATGACTTTGCACTAAAGCGCCAAACGAGAAGTCAACACTTGCTTTTGTAATAAAGTATTCTTTTTTCATTACCAGGAAAAAAAAAATTAATAATAATAATAATAATTAAATCAACGGCTGCTACAACACTCTCTCTTAAACCTTTGCAACAATCAACCACCCACTTGACTATTTTAATAATTAATAATAAAGACAGATAACATCTTTAAGACTTCTAACATTTACCTTATTATAAATAATCAAACGTTAATATCCGATAACATTGACTGAGCCATGTTAACTTTATTTTAAGATCCACGTCAATAACTTTTTCTTTTAATATATATTAAACATCCATATATTAACATAAAACACGTTATTCTTTTTATACATATACCTTGATCTTCTGCTAAATTAACATTTTTATATTAATTTTTTATTTAAGTATGGAAATCGCTAATTTACGTTGATTTGATAAAATTTATTCTATTTTAGTACAACAAGTTTTTAAACTAGGTGCAAAAAGACGATGCTAATTTTTATAACAAATTCATAGCAACTAAATAAATCCACGACTCGTAGAATAATTCTTAGTTATTTTTATAGTTGTATTAATAAAAAAAATTAAGCTAATTAAAATTGAACAATTCTTTTTGGTATTTCAGTATAAATAAATTAGAAAGTAAAGATAATATTTCCAATCAAGTATCTCATTTTGGAGAAACTTAATTACGCTACGCTTGAATATTAATTGAATTTGTTAATGATGGATAAATTGAATATTAATTAATGGGAGATCTTTAAGATAATTTTTGCTAACTTACATTTTTATATATTGATGGATAAATTGAATTTTTTTTTTCCCGACTACAATGAAAAGATGGAATAGAATATCTAGACGTACATATACTAATCAAATTGTAACCGTCGAAAGTAATTTAGTTAATGCGTAGAGTCTATTTAAAAAATATGAATGCTTCCGAAAACCATTTATTCAATTCTTAGTATTAATTAAATAAATAGACAAATATTTCTCAGTAACCATCAAACCGTACATTACCTTTTCTTCCACTCCCCTCCTCAGCTGATGGCTACTAAAATAATAAACTCCCTTTTTCCTCTTTTTTCCCTGTCTATGATTTGGGTTTCTAGTTCATATTACAAAAGTCTTCACTTGTTGTCTATTGTTTCATCTCCTGCTTCAAAATCGTACATCTTGACATCGACCCTTATTTGATTTCTCTCTTCTCTTTTTTGCCAACCTATCTTAAGATGGATTGAGAAGCCCTGTTCTTGAAAACCCAGGTATAGAATTGCACTTTTGTCAAAAAAAAGAGTATAGAACTGCACAACTATATATATGTATATGTGTGTGTGTGTTTTTTAATTTGAAGTTGATACACCCATTTTCTTCTATTTTGGTAGAGTAATTTTGGATTGTTGGAAGTTGGGAAAGTTTGACTTTCCTGCAGTTCTTGGTCTTCTCTCTCATGGTAGCACAAGTGTGGATTGAACAATAGAGATAAACATGTGTGTTGGCGGTGTAGATGATGTGGGAATTTCATTTGGTACGACAATTTATTCAATAGTCAGTCAATTTATCTTATTTGAATTCATATGGAGTTGATATTTGGGGATCTTCTTTCCGGGTATATTATGAACATAGAGCTTATTATGATATAGAAAAGGAAGTTTATGTTTTGGCTGTACTAAGTTTGATGGGGAAGCAAGAAAGCTTAGAGAGAAGCAAGACTATGAAGCAGTTGACGGAAAAACTAGACGACACTCCATTGCATTCAGCAGCGAGAGTTGGGAATTTAGAATTGGCTCTCAAAATAATCAGTAATATTAGTGAAGATAAAGATTTGAAGCAATTGTTGTCAAAAGCGAACCAATCAGGCGAAACTGCGCTTTATGTTGCAGCCAAATATGGTAACCTTGAATTAGTGAAGGAGATGATCAAGTATTGTGATTTGGGCACGGCGAGTATCAAAGCTAGAAATGGATGTGATGCTTTTCATATTAGTGCCAAGCAAGGAGACTTGGGTAAGTGTTTACAAAATGGTGATTCTTTTAATTTTATTATTGTATGTGTTTTTGCATCAAATGTGAATATAGAGATATTGTCTCGGAAGTGTTTTTGCATCAAGTGTTTACACATGATAAATCTTTATGGCCACATTTTTCCATATATATACGTATATTGGTCTATGGATTCACTTGAAAGATCTTGGTGAACTCTTTTCAAGAATATAAATTTTAGGAAAAATGATACATAAACCAAAGTTTATGGCATTTTTGTGGAATATGTGACCATGAATTTTGATTTTTGAGATGCAAAAGCAAGGTTCCAATGTAACATGTGGTGATTTTGGAGGGAAATAAGTTGCACACCGAAATTTTTCCTTGGCCATCCAACGTCTCTTATGTCCCCTTAGACATTTTGAAACCTGCCGAAAATATTATATAGATATCATAATTGCAATTATGGGTCAAACTCATAACCATCATCATCACTTCCTTATTTTATTAGAAACTATCATATATCTTTGAATTATATGGGGATTCGGAAGAATGTTCAAAACATTTAATCGTTTCTACCATGTTATAGAGATGTTGAAGGTTTTCATGGAGGCACTTCCTGAACTTTCGATGACGTTTGATCATTCAAACACCACAGCACTTCACAGCGCTGCAGCACAAGGACACATCGAAGTGGTGAATTTTCTCTTGGAGAAAAATAGCAATTTGGCCACCATAGGAAGAAGTAATGGGAAAACGGCTTTGCATTCTTCTTCAAGAAATGGGCATCTGGAGGTAGTAAAGGCGCTTTTGAGCAAAGAACCGAGAATTGCATTGAGGAAAGACAAGAAAGGCCAAACAGCCCTTCATATGGCTGTTAAAGGGCAGAGTGTTGAGGTCGTTGATGAACTTATTGCATCAAATGCTGATTTGATAAACATAGTTGATGGCAAGGGGAACAGTGCTCTGCATATAGCTACCCGAAAGGGCCGCTCACAGGTGGCAAAATCTTATTTAATTATTTTTTCTTTTGCATGAGTCTGATTTATTGATAGGTTGTGTTTGGTTGCATGACTTTTCAACAGAAAGTCCCCGGGGTTCTGTTTTTTCTTTCTTTTAGTGGCGTTTGATTGCATTAACTTTTAAGGAATCGGTTTCTGTGGTAAAACTCTGGTATCCTAATACTTCTTGTGAAACCCTGTACACTCTCGGGACCGATTAGGCTGAAGGCTAATGAGAATTAGTGATGAAAGGCACACAATTTTCCAATAGAGAATCCCAAAAAGATATAGAGGAGCTTGAAATTTGAATGTTCCATTAAACATTCATGGTTGTATATTATTCAGCTTGACTTACATTCCATTGTGTGCTTTTCATGTACATTAAGTTACTCCATGCTTCAAATATCTTATGCTTACTTGATGAACCAAAGTTAATTCAAGTATTTAAAAGTTTCTTTCACAAACTTTGAGCCTTTTTTTTGTCAATTCTAAATTTCTAATGCTTTGCTGCAGATTGTTCAAGCTTTACTAAGCCACAAGGGAATCAGCAACACAAAATCCATCAATAATTTAGGCGAAACAGCGCTCGACACAGCCGAAAAAACTGGCCAATCGGAAATTTCATTCTTACTACAAGAACACGGAGTCCAAAGCGCTAAATCCATGAAGCCGCCACCAACAACAAACCCTGCCCGAGAACTGAAACAAACTGTAAGCGACATCAAACACGAGGTCCACGACCAGCTCGAGCACACTCAATTAACAAGAAAGCGTGTAAAAGGAATAGGCAAGCATCTCAACAAAATGCACACGGAAGGTCTTAACAATGCGATAAATTCGACAACGGTTGTCGCCGTTTTGATCGCCACTGTTGCTTTTGCCGCCATTTTTACAGTCCCTGGTCAGTACGCTGACGAGCCTTCAGACATTTCGGCTAAAGTGTCTCTCGGAGAAGCTAATATCGCTCCAAAGCCGCTGTTTACAGTTTTCTTGGTATTCGACTCGCTCGCACTCTTTATTTCACTGGCGGTAGTGGTGGTTCAGACCTCTGTCGTGGTGGTGGAGAGGAAGGCAAAGAAGCAAATGATGGCGGTTATTAACAAGCTGATGTGGTTAGCTTGTAGTTTTGTTTCGGTTGCTTTTGTTGCATTATCTTACGTTGTTGTGGGAAATGAGGACCTGTGGTTGGCAATTGGAGTGACGGTTATTGGCACAGTTTTCATGGCTACGACATTGGGTACAATGTGCTATTGGGTTATTATGCACCGGATCAAGGCTTCTAATTTGAGGAGCATTCGGAGGTCGGCTAGAAGTAGCATGTCCGTCTCGTGGTCTGTGTCGGTGATGTCAGATTCAGAGAACGATGAGCATACGAATCTATACGCAATTTGATTTTGGTATGTCATACATCATTTTTGACTTGGTTAGTGTTTATCTTGACCAGATTTTCCGGGTAGTGCAATTTCTAAAGCAAAGCAGATTCGGATTCAACTAGGCGATTCGTACTACTACTTAAATGTTATGTACTAATTGCATTGGCTATTAAGTTTTTGGCTTTGGCAATAGCTGTTTCTCTCCTTTGTATTTGTAGATATATATATACACCTCAGAATATAATATCATATTATCTTTTCTCTGTAAAGAAAGGAGCTTGTAACTGGTATCATGATGAACTTTTTTAAAGAACATAGAAGTAGTAGCAGAGAATTGTGATCTCTCTCTCATATATATATATATATTTTCTCTGATTTTTTTTTATCTTTTTAAAGGTAGTTTCTTCTTCTTTTGTGCACTTCATGTATAGTATGTGGCAATTATGCTATTGCTCTCACTCCAAAATATAATATTAAGACATTAGTTCGAAGCTTGAGGATTTTGTTTGTATACACACGAATTAATGTTTAAAGTGATTGTACATTATGTCTAAAAAGTGGTGCATGTGGTTTTAGGAAGCAATTTTATGGATGCCCGTAACAACACCAAACCGATTATTCTATAGGAGAGACTGGAGTAAGGAGGGATTTGAAATAGAATCCCATCTCAATTATTACAGCAATAAAAATAAAAGGCCAAGTGTTTGGCTACGAGGAGAACTAAATCCCCAACCTTGAAACCCCAAAATTAAATTACACTTCATCTCTCTCTACATAGGCTAGGTGACAGCAAAGTAACCCACAAAAACTCACATAAATTCCAAAAGAATCAAGGTTTAAAATAATACAACTCCAAACAATATACACAAATTCCAGAAGAAAAAATGAAGCAGCAGCAGCTAGCTTCTAACAATTACAAGAACAAAAAAAATTATATCACCATGTAGAGAAAAAACTACCTTGTTATTAGAAACCCCAACTCTATATTTGCAGGTCGAGGTGGTTTAAAGAAGAGACGAGAAAAGATGCTGATTTTCTTTCGTTTCGGAGTTGAGAAGGAAAAATTTGATGGTAATTTTACTGGTGAAAATGTCAAGAAGAGAAATTCATTTTGTTCATCTTCTCATCTATCCTTTGTTTCCGGATTCGGAGAATGATTTCATTGAAACAAAGCATTCTCTTCTCTCAATTTATCTCGATCTGTAATTAAACTTCCAAATTAGATAAATGATACACTTTCTTTTCCTTTCCCTTATTTTCTCTCCGTTTTAAGCTCCCAAAAGATTGAAAGGATATAAGTTATTTTTCCTTTTCCTTCATTTCTCTCCAACTTAAACCCCCAAAGCCATCACATAAAATGCCCGATAAGCCCATAATAGCAAAGAGTTGCTAAAATCATTGGGGACACGTTTGGTTCTATTTTCTTGATGATGACCTGGTCAATTTTGGTTCCTTCTCGATTACGTCGAATTCCCAGTCATTAATTTCTTCAGTTGTGTAGTATCTGCTATCTTGCTCTAATTCGAGGACCAACTTCGATAGTTGTTTATCCGGGTACAAAGATTGTTGGGAATCCTGTCTTGATGGTGGATTTGATTTTCGTGTTGGTGTCCCAAGAAGTGAATTCCGCCCCTCGTTGGATTCTGACTTGTCCTTAAAGGAGGATTTTCGAGAAAAAGAGAGACTTCTTAGGGATTTTACCTTCAGTAAGGGCTCTGATTTCGAGGCCGCTTCAGCCTCAATGTCGAGAATTGGTCTCTCAATGGACTCGAATTCGTCCCTGATCTTTTGAAGATCATCACACAACTGTTTGACCTTTTGATCATCTTTCCTGGTTGCAAGTGATGTTAGTTTCCCATAATAAGAGGGTGAAACATACTATATCTCAAATTAAGAATCCGCAATTGCCTTCTGGACTCCCAAATTAAGAATTCACTTTCTTTCTGGACATAATCAATGTAACAAAGCTCGCTATAGTTTACAAGTTCTGTTCGTAGCCATTGATTATGCTGAAATTGCGCGTCCTTAGAAAAGTGCAAAACTCAAACATTGACTCTTAACTTGGGACAGAGGGAGTACTTTTTTAAGAAAACTCGAATTTCAACCTAACAAATGGGCAAAGATGCAACTTATTTCTCCAATTGTGAGATTTCAGAGTTGGTACGTTGAATGTTGATTATATCCCAAAAAAAGCATGAAACTCTTAATCTTACATATATTGAAAAGGACAATACGTCTCTTAATGTGAGATGAAGGAAGTATTACGTTAGGTAAGTCATGCCTATAACCAAGCCCGGACTAAAGGGTAGGTTAGTGAGACGACTATCTTGGCCCCCAAATTTGAGAAATTTTAAGGGCCTTCTAATTCAATGTCCGTGTATGTAAAAAGGCAATATGAGATATATAGGGCCTTGTTCAAAAGTTGAAATAAAAGGCCTTTTTCTCATATAAATAATACTTATTGGGCCCTTGTATGAATGCATAGTTTACAATACCGGGCTCCTTTCATAAGTTATAAAAGCCTTTATCATAAAAAGGGCCGTGCTATCATCTACCCCGGACACCCGCAAACCAGTATGTATACGTCTATGCACGCACGCACATATATGCATTTATATATATATAGTGGAATGCTTGAAAGTGGTCAAATGGTCCCTTAACTGATTATTAGCAATTTTTAGTATCTATAATGGGGACATATTTTAGGATTTCGCCTTGGCCTTTAGGCCGAAATATGAGAGTAGAAGTAATGGAGGTGACAGCATAATGGGATCATCCACCTGGAAAACTCAAAGCTTTGAGTGTAGAAAAGCTCTTTTATGCCATCCAATACATTGAACGTGGCAATGAACTGCAAAATGAAAAACAGAAAATGTCAAGAATGAATTGTATAAAGAAGATATAAAGCTAATCAGGAGCCTTACAAAATGGCTAAAGCAATGTAATAGTGGTCAAATGTGTAAATTGAACAATATCATATGAATTCAACCACCCCCTTTAATGAAAGACTGCGGCTTGTTTTCATAGAAGCATTGCAGTTAATCGACAAGTTGAGAATGGACGTCGGAGCATGTCTTTGCAGGTCGAAGAGTGGAGTCGTGGAGAAAATATTTGTTGCAATGATCGTCTCTGCACGTGTTTGTCTCTCTCATCATGTGATGAGAGAGATAAAAACACGTTATAGATACAACCAATAAGCATTTATGTTTTCTATAGATAAAATACGAAAATTAGTGTTTCTTGTGAAAAGTAAATCCAAGATTAATTATATAGTTGAAATGTGAAAGTTTGAACTTATTAATCATAATATTAGCAATCACCCATTATGTAAGTATTTGTAAGAAATAAGACATGGCTATATTATATGAACTAGCTATCCCTGTACGCACGATGCGGGTACGTCGTATACATTAAGTTTGAAAAAAATATATCACAAATATGATAAGTTATCTAATGGTTGGAGCCTGTTGTAATCATATTTTTTTATGAAAAGAAGATTGCAAGGGTAAAATTAGCAAAAAAAAATAGAATAGATAGATTATAAATACAAAAGACATACCTTTGATTCATAATCCAGATATTCTTGTTCGAGATTTTTCCTTGGGTCAATACCAACAGCTGTTTCTAACCTGGGAAATTAAAATCCAATAATTAGAAGTGTTATTCTTTTTTTGACAAATTACAGTTGGGATTCAAACTTAGAGAAATACAAATCAGTGCAATCAAAATCAAGTACCCTCTTAAGTTCTCCAGAAGTTTCCTAACATTGATGATAGAAGTCTCCAACTCATCCTGACAAGGGATAAAGATATAACTGCCAGTAAGAAAAATGCAAGAAATAAATGAAACCATAGAATCAAGGTGGCAAATTTCATTAGTCTGTACGCACGCAAGTGCATAAATATACCTTGTAAGCAGATAAAAGGCAAATAGCCAAATTCACAAAATATTCTTCGTGTCGGTCCAACTCCTCACTTGAACATGTAAAGAAAAAAGTATCATTATATTACATACAAAATAATGCACCTCAAGATCGATACAAAATTATACGGACAAAAACAAATGACTATGAGGGAACAATACGGTCCCACGTGGATACGTGCCGCGTCCTCATTAGTGTTTGAGCATTATTGCTTTACCCACTAATTAAGTGCGTCTAACTATTTAGATAGTTCTCACATTCAGTTCCGCTGTGATAATAGAATTGATTATAGTTCAAGAGTACTTGCATGACCACGGTCAGAGCCAAAATATTCATTTAAGTTGGGCATAGCTGAATGCTAACCTTTTTCGAATATTATTTCAATTTTATTTATTTTTTTCTTAATATAAAGTTATTACGAATATATATTACCAATTTCGAGATTTTCCAAAAGCCAAAGTGAGCATGTGCCCCTCTTAGGGACCGGTTGATTTAGAGTGAAAATAATTTTCACCAACATGGAAGACAAAAAGGTGAAAAAAATAATCTATCCCATAATTATTTATATGGTGGGCATGTTATCATAATATTAATTACGTGCACATAGCAATTATGTTAAATAAGTAAAAAAAACTTTCTACCATTTTATTTTTTCACCAAAATGAAATATATTTACCCTCAATCAAATTGGCCCTTATTGTCAATGAAAATTCACCAAATTTGCATGACAATCAAAGATGGAGTATATAGAAGAAGAAATCCATACTTGACCTGCTTTTCCTTTTGCTCAGTGTACAAGGACTGGAAAACCCAGGTAGCATCCAAAAAATTAATAAATGCATTACATGCATCTGATTCTGCTCTACATGAAGCAATATTCTTTAACAGCTCATCCTCCTATAAAAATTTTGAGCATCATAAATGAAAGAAAAAGAAGAAAATTAAGTAAAATCAATGAAAGGGATATTGGTTTGAAGTATGAACATATGCACGCTTAACTTTTAATGATGTCTGCCGTAGGGCAAAATGGCATCTTACCTTTGTCTTGAAATGTGCAAGAATTTCATTACTAGCTACATCGAACTGCTCTCTTTCTTCTTTGGCATTACGAAGACGGGCGCGTGTAGTTTTCAACGAGATATTGACCTATCCACAAGTGCATAAGTACCTTTGTCTTTTCTTAAACTTGACCAAGAACTTTCTAACAAACCAATTACACGTGCTAATAGCATGTAAGAAGTTGATAATGACATGTACAAAACATTATGTAATGGAAATGGAAGGCCTGAACCTAAACTAAGGTAAATTTTTCAGAAATTAGTCCACTTTCTAATTTCTCTGAATTTAATTCCACGTCTTCATCAAGCCAAATAATGATTTTCTTCATCTGGTTGATGGAAAAACTTTAACTTAAGAGTGTCAAAGGTAGTATCTTGAGAAGTTTCTAACTCATTTTAGTATGCAGGGCTCAAAGACTACGAGTACCCTATTAGTTCCACACTTCTAGACTCTCAGTGACAAATCTCAATGCACAGAGGATGAGGCATTTGCTTACACGGTGACATTGCTTATATGGGAAATCCCGGGAAACAACATTTTATTATTGTAAAATGGATTTTGAGGTATGTACAGGGTTCTTTGGATATTGGATAAAAGATATTTGGACCTTAAAACAAAGACACTGCCAACCAGGGTCAATGAAGTGTACCTTTTTTAACTCAGCTTCAAGTTCCATTTTTCTCTTCTCAAGCGCTTCAATCTCAGCTTGCAAGTCCTGATATTAACATGATACAAGCTTCACCTCAGAGGGTTTAAAAAAAAAAAAAAAAAAAAAAGGTTCCTCAACAATAGGCTAAATCAGAAGAAAACGTTATTTAGTCCTATAGATCTTGCTTATCTAATTTCTGAATTTGACAAGAACATGATCAGAAAACCATTAAAGACAACTTATGAGAACAGGGAAAAAGTATCTTTAGTATTTTATTTTATTTTTCCAAAAACACGGGCAGATCACAAAGATCAGTGGAGCCCAAGTTGGTGCTCTTCATCATTTCAAACCAACAAATCCCAAGAAGAGGTAAAATTCCAGAGGAAACATGACAACACGGGCATAATATATTTAAAATACGAGAATTAAATAATTCAATGCCATGTGAACTGATTCCATTTTTTGTCAAAATTGTAACTGATTTGATGCGGTTGATTGGTTGATTCTGATTAAAGAAAGTAATTCTCATAGGAAAATTACCTTCTCAAGTTGGCTAACTTCACTGGTTTTGGATACACGAAAGTGAAGTGCCTCTTGTTTATGAAATCTGTTTACAAAGTAGAAGGAAAAAGCATGTCAAACAACACCGAAGTTGTGCTCTGGAGATGGGAGATGGATAATCAGTCTGTTTTAAAACAGAAACATTTATGTGGAAACCAAAGAGATGATACTCAAATGAGAGAGAGGGGCGCTAAGCTTTGCCATCGTAGAATTTAGCCAGTATAATAAAAACATGATAAGTTGGAAATTATCCTGGTTACACAAGACGAACTTTATTGGTTTTATAAGAATGTTTTCTTTTTTTCTAAAAGAAAAACCATACTACTATATGTCATGCATAGGCATTGAATGCTGTTCATTGAGATTGTAACGCTGTTCACAATACTATCCATCACATTATCGTGAGAGAGAGCCCGTAATGTGACGCAGTAGCAGCTACTGTCGTTAAAACAAACTTGTACCCACTCTAAATATATAAATAAATGAGAAATAAAGGAACATAAAAGAACTCTTACCAGATTTTTAATTATTTATTAGCTGACATCTATTCCCCTGATTGTGCAAGTACGTTGCATTAGGTGTTTTTTTGTTGTATCATTTTGCTTCTTTCCTTATTTTTTACATTGTATTCTGCATATATATATACAAAACACAAAAATATACAACCACAGAACAAACAGGCAACAGGAGATGAGAATAGCACAAAAACCTGTGATCGGAAATGCGTTTTTCAGCTGCTGTGGCAGAGCTACGAAGAGATTCTGATAGAATTCTCAATTTATCAACCTACAAACAAATGAAAATGAACCGCTTGACACTTCATATGAAATGGACCGATCAAAAAAGAGGAGTGCTAGACTCACTAAAAATGTGCACAAAAAGTTGTACACAAGATGAGCTCTCACTTTATGGTGTCCAATTACACTCTTCCTCTAATCACGAGGCGACAACTCATCTTATACACTTTTTGTGCATATTTTTTGTGAGTCTAAAATTTTACAATACAAATATTAGCAATTACTCCTTTAAGCAAAAGTAATACAAAAATGTCACCAAGAAACCATACCTTTAGAGCGTGCATATCTGGAGAATCACCAGTGCGTGAGAATTTTTTTTTTATTAAAAGTGACTCCAACCTAGAACAAAGTTGAATTTGTGCAAGTGGTTCTTTTAGAGCCTGCAACAAGGAAAAAAAAAGGTATATTTAGCTCAAAAAGTAGTTTTAACATCCACAAGAGATCTTAGCCCATAAACATTATATAGCTGAAAACCTTTTTGAAGTTTATCACCAAAATTCTAAAGGTCTACACCAGAAGTGTCATATGAAGATAGTACGGTCACTATGTATGTATATGAACCTAGTGATTATTATCTCACCAATGCTCCGGCTTCAGATGATTTTTCATCTCCTTCACTTGTAATCAGCAGTGGTCTCAATCCATCCATGTTTTGATGTATATTTGCAACTTCAGAATCTATTCTGAGAGCAGAACAGGAAATTGGGGAAACGAAAGAATCACAATTATAATTCTTTTTTTTTAAACAAAGTTTCTTGAGCAAAGATAAAGGACATTCTCACTGACTTGTGACCAAAAAGGAGAAGAAAAAGTATTTTCCTTATTGACAGTAAAAGTCAAGGTTATAAAACAAATACAATTGAAAATGGCATTTGTACCACCATGGCTTTGGTCTTGAAAAAGAATGAGCACAGGAAATAGAAAAGGTGAAAGGTATTTTCATCAGTTACGCTCGGCAATTAATTACAACATTTACATTTCACACAACACACGATACAACAGGGAAGTTAAACATCCCATGCTAAAATAACTCTCTACAAGTTCGCTAGTTTGTTTCCCACTTCTCATTTTAATAAAATAACTCTCTAGAGCCTGGGATTTACTGGGCCTAGAGATCCCTTAAAAAGGACCATTTTATGCAAGCTTAGGCAATACATTATTAACAACCTTACTATATCAGGATTTACTTTCAGCCCAGCAATTGCAGCTTGAGCAAATTGAAGCAGCTCTTCCCTCTTTGCCTGAAACAAAATAAATTAGGGTTAGGGAAGTAGGAAAAAGATGAATCAGCCAATGACAATTCACTTCAATATCATAGGGCTGGCAATTGTTGACATGAAGTTTAGGGTGGAGATTCAACAGTTCAGATTGCTAGTGGCCAAAACTACATATATTATGTTATACACACACACATATATATCTTAATGATATAATATTAAATGATAGCTTTAAATAAAATATGGAAGACAAACCAGTGATGCATTGCCTTCTATTATCTATACATGACACAATATCTCTATTTTGAATTAAGTTTTTTTAACGTTTTAAATTTAAAACATATTAACCTTTTCAACTATCGCACCCAATATTTTGTTTAAAAAACAAATTGCAGAATAACCCCAGTTGTATCCTTGTCATATAGAGAAGTCGAAGTTGTTGAATAAGTCAACCCATTTTTGATATTGGTAGAGCCAAATTCAACACCAAGACTTACTTAGTTTAGAAGCATGTCAACCATTGCCAACCTTAATTGCACTAGTGCATGTATGGACATGATAACTTTACCAATACTTCATCTTTATACATTGAGAAAGATTTTGCCAAATCTTGTATGCATCTCAATGTTGCTTCATGAACGTCCTTTCCTCCTATGAGACAGAGCCTAAAATCCAACCAAACCAGGAGAGAAAAGTTTAGATAAGTTTAATTTTTTTGGTTAACAATCGATATTTTCCCCTGGAAGAGGAAGAAGACCAGTACGATAAGATAGAGGATAATCTTTTTTTTATAAGAGCATCCACAGCAGTACAATTTGTAGGATAAGTTGGAGTGCATGATATATAATGTTGACCCACTACCTAATAGCTTAAGCTTTTCGGAGAGGTGTTTTGTCTGTCTTGCAGTATTGTGTTGTATCTTAGGCGAATGATAAATTTGGGCATGGCTAAGTTTCTTATCGTGTGGACAACTGGTGACCGTTTAGGACTCAAACAGATAATTGATGTTCACTTAAGTCCCAAACGGACATTTAAGTTTTGCTAAGTTCCTTATCATACAGACAACTGGTGTCCCTTTAGGACTCAAACGAATACCTAGTGTTTGAGTCCCAAATGGACATCAATTGTCCATTTGAAACCCATTATACGAACATTTCTTCTGCGTTTGTTTCCTTACCGTACACAGATTAGACTATTGTGGATGCTCTAACTAGCCAATCATGTAAGTTCAAGCATTGAGTTTGGCCTTACAAGACACATTAGGGATTATAAGAAAATAAAAATAAGTTAGAATAATCACCCGAATATCTCTAGAAGCAAAGAAACTTCTTCCTTATTTGGGGTTTCAAGAATCTGAGTCAGACAAAAGAGTTAACCTGCGGTTAAGCTTCATGATCAGCAAGTAAAAAAACCCAACTACATGTTAAAGTAGAAAGATGACACACAAAGAGTTAAAAGGGAAGGATGATATTCATGTAAATACTAGTGCTCATAAACAGAAAATTAGCAAAAGGCATATAATGATGTAATATATTGCCCATCGATTAATACTTGTACCTCACACTCCGTATAATTGCAAGTGGTATTTAAACAACCATATAGTGCTATACTGCTATCAAATTGTAAGTGGAGAACAAAATATCATGGCAAAAATCCAAACAACATTTAAAATACCAAGAACTTAAAATCACCAGTCAGAAAAACGGCATCTTTGTCATACTGCTTTATCAGACAAGAGCCTCAAAATTGTTTAGTGAGTTGAAGCCCAGGGCTGTTTTTTTTGCTTTTCTTTCTTTCTTTCTTTCTTTCTTTGTTTACATCTATTGTTGAATGGACCTCCTTATCCTCCTTTCATGGTACATATGCATTTTATTAGACAATCATTTACTATAAAATTGCATGCGTATATATTAATATATATATATATATATATATCTCACAAGTCATGCCTGAAACTTATATAGATACTCTCCATGCAACCATAACTCCGTCAAATTGTTTCTTAAATAATTGTAACTCCAACCGTGCTGTAGGCATAGATTATTGCTTTCTGAAAAAATTGTCTCCTGGTGCATGAGGATTAGTGGGTCTAAACTTACCCTTGCTCTAAGGGGCCAAGATACTTCGACTTAGAAACAAAATAGACAGGTTTAGTTTCCAATATCAGTCAATATTAGTTTGTTTTGTTCCTTAATGGGTTTGTCCGATGGATCAGGTCCAAGACTTGCAGAAGACAAGTGAAAAGTCTCGAGGTTTTGCCGTGGAAATTTCGCGAGAGTTTTTGCCTGCTTGATATTCCATTTTCCTTATCTCGTGCAATTAAAGGGAACAAAACTGAACAAAGGGAGGGAGGTGCGGCGGGGGAAGGAAAACGATTTCTAACTGAACATGATATCCCAAAATTCCAAACCTAAAGCAAGAGAGAGCAGTATGTAGAGTGTGAAAGTGTATAGCCATTTATTTTCATTTCACATTAAGGGAGTTGGGAAGTCAATTGATATGTCAAATAACACAAGGAGCCCATAAACCCGTTTGAAAATTTGTTCAACTTACCATGGACAAAGTCATGCCTTCAAGTGCTTGACTGTAAAGAAAAACATCACGGAAATTCACTGGTTCTCCACTTAGCTCAGGGTCATAGTACAGAACCTGTCCATGGGGATACATCAAAAGAAACAATGAAAACTCGAACATGTGGCACACTTGATGCGTGTGCAATATTGTACTAGGCAATTCTTAACATTTAAATTGTAATTAAAATCCTTTTGAAACAATGTGATCATGTTTGATCAAGTGATTAAGGTGCACATTGTCCACGTAAAGTTCACAAGTTAAAATCTTGCTAGAACTATTGTTTACTTCTCTAAATGAATTAATGGTAATTTTGTAATTTCAAGTAAAAAGTAAAAACAGAGATAAATTTGTAAATAGTGCGTTCAAAAGGTAGAAAACAATGAAAAACAGGAGGATGCCACTCACTTACTCACCACAGTAGGCTTTCGAGGAGAATTTGGATCATCAGAGGTATAAAGATGATCAAAGTTTTTCCCACTAGTCTCAAAAGGACTTCTATACAGTCTTTCGATTTCCTTTAGTGCCACCAACCACCTTGTTAGCAACTGAACTCTTTCTGCCCCTCTACAAGAAACAGAAACTTCTTCCAATCTTTTCACTGTCTGCTTAAAGCTTCTGAAATTCCGAACACCCTACAACATCGTTCAATTTCTCAACAAGAAGAAAACTCAATTGAAAACAGAATCATGGGAAATAAGAAATCATAAGAAAATAGCGAATTACTATATATCCATTTTATATTAAAAGAAAAAATACTTTATTGTTTGAGAAAGATAATACATTCCCTCATGTTCATAAAATAAGGAATACAAGAAAACTCAATTGAAATTGCATAACTCAAGTCCCAATGCTCCTCAATCTTACCTATATCCACATGAGAGAGAGAGAGAGAGAGAGAGAGAGAATTGGCTATTATTAATAGAAAAAAAAAGTTGTTAAGTTTAACCCTCTATAATCAACTCAGACATTTCATATGTAAGTTGGCTGTTAAGTGGCTGAAATAAGGATCAGTCTTCCTCAAAGCCACCTTTGTCATACCAGCGATTGAATTATTCGAACAATAGTGGTTATTATCATCGAAACTCCTACATAGAGGTCATTGTCAATTTATCATAATGGTGGTCATTATATTCAAAACCATAAACAGTGGAAAACATTGATATGGGGTTGTCCCTCTCAATTATGTAGCTCTAATAATTTTGACTTCTCCGTCTACAATTGTCATATCATTTAATTGTCGATATCCCATGCTTTTCAATTATACTCCTAAGATGTCCCTAACTATATTAATAAATGATGTCTTATGTTTATTTTTTTTATCTCTTTGTTTACTAGTTAATTATGTGTTTACGCATTCATAGATGTATATACGTGTAAAGACAAAAAAAAAAGAGTTAACTAATCATTGAAGTTTTACGTTTTACTTAGCAAAGTCTATTTATGGGCACCCTTCTCTTGTTAGTCAGTTTTCAGCTCAAGTTATAAGTATGGTAAGTATCGGCATATTGAGTATTATTTTGCATGAGCATATTGAATATTGGTAGGTGAGTAGAACATCAGGCCAGTATTGGAGGAGTGCGCAACGAGGTCGAGTATCTTAGGATAATACATGAATTAGTGTGACCCCTCCCTTCTTTTATAAATGGCTTTTCTTTTTGTTCTCCACGGGGTCTTCGGGCCAGCTTTCGCGCACCTCAACTAATCCCCGTTCGTGGTTCGTGGCTGTTGCTGGCCAAGCATTATTTTGACAACGCCGGGGTTCGACCTTGGGAGCTCCAAGTCGACCCAAGGTTGTCCCAGTGACAGCCTTATACCACTGGACCAAGAGGCTTGGTTTTTATAAATTGCTTTTAAGGGAAAGTTCTTCCATTGGTCATTACATGTTTCAGTCTTGAAGTCAGAATTGATATCTAACACAAGTTTGGGTTGTTCTTTCTACAATTAGATACTATTTTGGGTCGACATTTGGCAATCATGAATGAATTGTCTAATTTAGAAGTTAGTTTTTAAATTTTAAAATAAATTTGTGCAGTGTGTTTAGACTGGTACATTACGCAATTTCAAGTAATTCGATAGATAATCCTATATAATTTTTTAAGAAGTTAACTCAAATATTTAACTTGTTATAATTTGTTGAACCAAGCACTTGTGTTCCATATTAAGAGTCTTGCTGACTTTCACAAGTGTACTAACTAGAATCTAATAAATGGTTGAGAGCAAAACTTGATTGTACTGCAAAATTTGATAGATTTCAAGGACACTGGACTCCTAATTCAGGGCACTCCAAAATAGTATAGAAAACTCTAAATTTGGAACAAAGAGTATATTATATCAACTAGACTCTTATGATCCAATCCCTAAAATCAAAGCTTTATAGGATGCAGTCTACACTTATAAAATTCAAAGGATATATTCCCCAGATATATATAGATACGGACTCGTGATATCAGTCCCTCACCCTAACGGTTAGTAGGTAGATACAAGACAAGACAATCCAGATATCACGGTATCTAACTCACCCTAACGGTATATGAGGTTACAGCATCGGTATCGGCCCTTAGGGACCCCATAGCATTAAAAAAAAGGGGGTGATTTGTAAAATGTTACACACAGGTGATCAAAAGAGGAAATTGAGTTAATGCAGCCAGAGGGAGATAAACTCAAACATATATATATAAAACATATGCAACGGAGGGAGAGAGAGAGAGAGAGAGAGAGAGAGAGAGAGAGAGAGAGAGAATTATAATTTACGCCGCGATCCTGAAATAATTTGGCGCCACTACCGACGACAGCTTGGCCAGCGTAGCGAACAGTGCGAGTGAGAGGATTACTGCCTCCTACTTCGACAGCTCTGTTCACCGCGGTTCTTAACCACGACATTGTTATTATTATTATTAGTATTATTACTATAAAATATGTATTATTTACCACCACCTCAACTACTGTCTGATGACAAATGGTTTTCTTCTACTGTTGTGATTCTGAATTGAAATCAATATGATGTTTAGAGTAGTACTGTTTGCGTTTGGAATTGGAATTGGGAGGTAGAGAGATAGAGAGAGTCAGCGTTTCCGATCCGAAGCTCAGTGGTGATCCTTTTTTGTTCGTACGAGTCATGTGCCTGACGTTTCGCTTTTATATTATTATTCTCTCTCATCTCATCTCATCTCATGTCCCTTTTTATTATTATTACACAATAATAACGTACGGCCAAACTTCGCGCGCACTAACTAATATTCTCATTTTTATATATTAGCTAATACGGAGTAGTTTTTACAGTAGTATTATTATTGTATTCAAAAGGTATTATAGTTGTTGGGAATTGAAATTTATCAAAAAATATTCTTTCTATTGAAATTTATTTGCACAAGAATTTAAAATTTTGACAAACCAAAATATAATTAGAATGGTTGCTCGTTTCAATAATAAGTGATGAAAAAT
Organism: Lonicera japonica; assembly: GCA_021464415.1. Lineage (NCBI taxonomy): Eukaryota > Viridiplantae > Streptophyta > Magnoliopsida > Dipsacales > Caprifoliaceae > Lonicera > Lonicera japonica. The sequence goes on from CM038465.1 coordinate 73,304,075, forward strand.
GGGGCAGCTTTCCCCCATTCCGTCACGGATTAAACCATGAAAACCCCAATCATATTTCTTCCTCCTTTTACCCATGGTCAATTACCAGATTTATTTTTGCAACTCTTGTTAAAAACATAATTAGAAAGTCTTCAAGTTTCATAATAATTTCAAGTTTATTAACCCTACTACTAATATCATAAAAGTTCACATACAAAATGTCTAGTTTATAACCTGTGCGAAATACACTACTCACCAAAAAACATCTTTCAATTTCAAATATATACACAATCTTTGATTATACATTTTAGGGATTGAAAAACTATTATCTCTTATTATATAAATTTTTAAGTTCTAAAATAGATAAAATGATAATATATTTCAACTACTCAAATGAATATGTTCATGTACCCACTTTCTGCGCATTATTTAGGTGTCAAACATTCCTCATTCAAATTATTTTAGTTTAATTTTAATGAAGATTACCACGAAGTCTATTATTAAGAAAAATAAGAGAAACCAACAAAATACAATTAATTCTTTGTTCAAATTATTAACTATTATAAAACACTTGATTTGTTCGCAATGATAATAATAAAAATAGAGTAAATACCACGAGTAGCCATCCAACTATTATAAAAGTTTTAAATTGGTCACCGAACTAAGATTGGTTCCAACTTACCCACTCAACTATATAATTAGTTTTAAATTAGTCATTCCATTAGTTTTTGTTGTTAACATCTAACAGAAACATGTCACGTGAGAAACACCACGCCATTCTTAAGAGCTTTTTTGTCATTCTCCCTCCTCCTCCCACCCTAAAAGCACGTGTAACTGTGAGAGAGAAAGGGGGACGATGATCAATTAAAGACAAGGAGAAAGAGGGACGACGATCATTATTATCAATGGATTGGTCACTGAGGGTGTATAATGATCCGCGCATTGGAAGACATGTATTGTAAGTTAAACCCACTATTTTTTGCTATTTATTTGATCGTTGCATTCAATTTTTAGGGTTCGAGTATTATGGGTTCATGTTCTTCGTTGGTTAATATGAATGGATTTTGCCATCATATTTTATTTTTTGGAGATATTTTAGCAAGATTTTTTTTTGGTTTAATATGCTCTGTTTTGTGAGTGCAAAACTTTATGTGATGATATTGTTTAAATTTTCAGCAAAAGACTCGCCATTGTTCACATTGGCAATACACCACAGTGGATAGTTTGATTACAAGAAGGGTAATGATTTTGTGATTTACACAGGGGGTACTGTTAATTTTGCTAATAAGATTAATCCTGATTTTCTCTCTATGCATGAAATTGTTGAAATGGTTAAAGAAGTAGGGGCTCCCCATGTTACTGGATTTTGGTATAGAAATTCAACACAACCTCTACATATTGGATTAACTAAACTATCAACAGATAGGGACATTATTTTAATGACGAAATGGGTTCCTGTTTATAAAGTTATTGATGTGTATTGTACTCATAACCAATTCGTAGAAGAGGTAAAACCACTATCTTCATAGTACTAGAGGAATATTATGAAGATGAGTATGTTAATATCAGTGATGATGATGAAGAGGAAGAAGGTGAAGAGGATGAAGGTGTAGAGGAAGAAGAAGAAGGTGAAGAGTTAGCAGAACCTGAGTTTGTAGAACCTGAATTGGATGATTCTGATGAGTTCATGAGCTTGGACTCATCAGATGGAGAAGTGGAGAATGAGGATGGAAGTGAGAGGAAAAAACCAAGATTTTCAGAGTTCAAAGAAGACAAAGAAATGGACAACCCACAATTTGAATTGGGACAACTATTTAGCACAGCTGCACAGTTTAAATTAGCATTGAGGCAATACTCCATTATTTATAGAAAGAATTTGTCATTGACCACAAATGAAAAGTGGAGGGTCAGAGCAAAGAAGACAAGCTGGAGGAAAGTTAGGGATAAATAGAATGATCCTTAGTTGTAGAAAGTGTGGGAATACAGGCCACAATGCAAGAACATGTAAGGGACAAAGTGGTAATGCAACAAAAAGAGTGATTGGCATGGGTGGCAATGCTAGAACAAAAGGAATGAGCAGGGGCAGTGGGAATGAGGCAGCTATTTCAAGGCAAAAAATAAAGGTAATTCACCACATTTTTTTATGATGCTTGCTTAAGAATTGGCCCAAAATCAATATAATATTGTGTTAATGGTTATTTGGATTTAATATATGTATGTATATGAGAAGAAGTGGGGATGAAGGTGGATCACAAACACGTGCATAGACATACACATGTGCAGAATGGTGATTGCAAGGCAGTTACAAACACACTTTAATTGGACTATTTTTTTGGCGAAATTTGGTTACTACTTATTGGACAGTTTTTTTGGTAATATATGGTTGTTTTTGTTGGGATATGCCAATATATATACCCTTATTTAATTTAAAGTTAGAAATGCTTCATTATTAATGGTTGAGTTTTGGATTCTTATATGTGTAACTTTCACACACCACCACACTTGCATAACACTGAATTGCATTTCATTGAAGTACAGCACACTTACAAACACACTTACATAACACTGAATTACATTTCATTATAAAAATGAATGCTTCAAAAAAAAAGTACATAAGAGAAATCAGTTTCCAACCCACTACACTTGCACAGTGCTTTTCCACTTCCTTCTACCTCATCAATTGTCTTTAAAAGGAACCAAATTAATGCCACACAAACACAAATCATGAACCACATTTGCTTTTTCCTTCCTGTCTTGAGTCTTTCCCCTTCAGTAATCCAAAGATACATATCCTCCCATATAAAAAATCCGCATCCAATCTGCACAAAAACACACAGATTGTGGTTATTGAATGCTATTTGTGGTTGAATTTGAAAATATTGCAAATTACCTATTCTGGGCATCTAAAAACACCTTATACCCAGATTTTGGGGAGTTCTTGAGGTGTAGTGTTCTTCCAATCTTCCACAGAAGCAATAGATGGTCAAGGTTAATCCGAAGGTTTCAGGTTCGCCTTCGTTCTTTTCCTTTCTTCTTTCTTCTCCTTCTTTTAGATTTCTTCTTCTCCTTCTTCTTTTTACGTCTTTACTCTATTTTGGGGATAGAAGATGATATATACGCATCTTTGGTATGTTTTGCAGGGAAGTTCTGGAGGGAAAGGAGGGAGAATAACAAAAAAAAACCTTGAGAATGGCGTGGTGTTTCTCACGTGACATGTTTCTGTTAGATGTTAACAGCAAAAATTAACGGAGTGACCAATTTAAAACTAATTATATAGTTGAGTGGATAAGTTGGAACCAATCTTAGTTCGGTAACCAATTTCAAACTTTTATAATAGTTGGATGACCATTCGTGGTATTTACTAAAAAAAAATTTGCATCAGTAATGCCTAAATACTATTGTTGTAATGGTTTATGCTTTTTAACTTCATTTGGTAAATTAGCACAAGTAATATAAGGACTTCCCGATTTTTAGGAAAGAGGCCTTCCAATCGATTCTATCTGACCCCACCCCACCCCCTTCTCACAAATCGAACACAGGTATATTCGTTATCACTGTGTATCTAAAAAAAAGTCCTTTTTCATTTATGTTTTGAAAACATAAACGAACCATTTAAGCATAAAATGTATTTTTGAGCATTGATTAAGTTAAAACCAATGTCTTATTAATATGGGATAAAAGAAAGACCCAGAGCCACTATTTTTGATCCGAAGAAGAACCTTTGTAAATTAGATTTCCTAGTTTAGGTTGTTTGTTGGCCTTGTGTGCCTTTTGATTAGGAAAAAAAAACAGACACAAAACTGAAACAAAAGCACAAAATAAAAATAGCAAGCAACATACACGAAACATGGAATTATTTAGTTACATGTTAAAAATTCTTTCTAGAGAAGACAGAGTAATTGGTGGGACCTTTTGGGGTAGCCGCACAATGGCGGGCCCTACCTGTAATTTTCCCAGAAAAATGAGTAAACAACAATTTTGGCCACTAAACTATTGCCTAATTTCATTTTGCTCACTAAACTTTTTTTTGTTTCATTTCACCCACTAAACATTCAAATTGTTTCATTTTTCCCACTCCGTCCACTTCCGTTCATAAATGTACCGTTAGTGGGGGTATTTTTGTCATTTCACCTCAAAAATCCTAATCTCCCTCTTTTCTCTCCTCTTCCCCCACTTCTCTCTCTCCCCCGCCTCCACCTCCCCCTCCCACTTCGAAGGCTTGGACGATTCCCTCGACAACACCCTTGATGACGACCTCCTCGACGATGGCATTGGTAGGATTGCTCGAAAATGGAAGCCTAAAATGTAAAAAAGACGCTACAACAGTATTATTCAATCTGTGTATATACCAAGGGAACAAGGGAAGGGCTGCAAGGGCTGGGATTATAATAGCACTGTTGAAGATGCTATCGGATTCAATTAGTGGTATGGTTGATAAAGTTTTTTATTCTTTTTTATTTGGTGATCAATTTTACACGAATTTTTTTTTCTGAGTGTGAATAAAACTGAGGATTCTTTTAGGGGAAACAAAGCCCATTCTCCTACTTGCTATTCTTTTTTTACATTATTTTCAATGACTGCAAAAATTCATTTTATATGTTGAAACTCATTGTTTGAGTTTTTTCCTTTCGTTTGAGTTTTTTGTTTGTTTTAGTTTTTCTCCATAATTTATTTTCTTTGGTTTGAGTTTTTTGTTTGCGTAAAAAGTAGTTTTTCGGCGGCGGCTCTTTGCGGTTGTGAGAATGGCTGTCTCGGTTTACGGTAGTAACGATATCATCGATAGCAGAGGGTGTGCAAAAGGATCTGTGAAATCGGCGAGAGATAAGGTGGACAAGGAGATATATGGAGGCGGAGACAATTATAGATGAAGCTATGATGATGATGACTATAATGATGGATGAAGTAGATGAATATGATACTACTTGATGGATGAAGATGATGATGCTGTGAAATCAGAGGAGAGAGAAGAGGGTTTTTGTGGCTAAAATGACGAAAATACCCCCATTAACGGAGCATTTGTGGACGGAAGTGGGCAGAATGGGCAGAATGAAACAATTTGAAAGTTTAGTGGGTGAAATGAAACAAAAAAAAAGTTTAGTGGACAAAATGAAATTGGGCAATAGTTTAGTGGACAAAATGAAATTGGGCAATTTGCCTAAATACTATTGTTGTAATGGTTTATGCTTTTTAACTTCATTTGGTAAATTAGCACAAGTAATATAAGGACTTCCCGATTTTTAGGGGAGAGGCCTTCCATTCGATTCTATCTGACCCCACCCCACCCCCTTCTCACAAATCGAACACAGGTATATTCGTTATCACTGTGTATCTAAAAAAAAGTCCTTTTTCATTTATGTTTTGAAAACATAAACGAACCATTTAAGCATAAAATGTATTTTTGAGCATTGATTAAGTTAAAACCAATGTCTTATTAATATGGGATAAAAGTAAGACCTAGAGCCACTATTTTTGATCTGAAGAAGAAGCTTTGTAAGTTAGATTTCGTAGTTTAGGTTGTTTGTTGGCCTTGTGTGTAGGGGTGTTTTCGGTTTCGGTCGGGATAGAAACTAAGTACCCCAAACCCAAACCAAATATAAAAATTCGGTTTCGGTTCGGTTTCGGTTTCTAAATCTTCGAAACCCAAACTCGAACCAAACTTTTCGGTTCGGTTTCGGTTCGGTTTTATTCGGTTTTGACATATATTTTTTTTCATTTTTTCTAAATCAATTTAACATAACAATGTAATACTAATAATAATGTAAGAATGGTTCATATTTAAATTAAAGTCATATTTTTTTAGAAATAAGAAGCAAACATATAGATACTATATTTTTTATTTAGTTACAATTTTATTTGTACATTTACAAGAATAAAACACATTAAATAAAATGATGAAATATCTTATCATCATGTATGTGATAAAAAAATCTTAACTTTGTGTAGTTAATTCAATAATAAGGGTACACGTTAATGACTTTTTTTTTAAGATTATCACAATATGTAATTATTAAGGAACATATTCTTATAAAAAATCATCTTTTTTCGTATTATAATGTAATTAACGTGTGCCCTTAGAATATATATTAAAAAAAATCTTATACATAATTCGGTTCGGTTCGGTTTAGTTCGGTTTTGAACTAGCTTACCCCAAACCCGAACCAAACTTTTCGGTTTCGGTTCGGTTTTCTCATTTTCGGTTTCGGTTTTTTTTCGGTTTGGGGTTTTACGGATCAGTCCGGATCGGTTCGGTCCGTTCGGTCGGTTTTCGGATTGGCGTTAACACCCCTACTTGTGTGCCTTTTGATTGGGAAAAAAAAAACAGACACACAAAACTGAAACAAAAGCACAAAATAAAAATAGCAAGCGACATACACGAAACATGGAATTATTTAGTTACATGCTAAAAATTCTTTCTAGAGAAGACAGAGTAATTGGTGGGACCCTTTGGGGTAGCCGCACAATGGCGGGCCCTACCTATAATTTTCCCAGAAAAATCCAGCACAAGATGGGAACTTCATTTGAGTAGCCTATAAAGTTTTTGAATCTCATTACTAATTCTACAAAACCCAGCCACCAGTGAATATCGTGGTGGTGTAAGCAAACTTTCTACTACAAAATATCAATGTCTACTAGTGGCATTTTCCAGTAATTCCAAGAATTGTAATCTTCCTGCACAGATATTCAACGAACAAAGAGTCAACGAATCATAAGAATGGATATAAAAATTAATAAAATAAGAATCAACGCAAGCATAGAATACTTCACAAATGTTTCTATTGGATCTAGCAAAATGAGACATTGACACAATAGTACGACATGAATTGACACATAATTATTAGTTAACGGGTCAACACTTATCGTTTTGGGTCAAAGACAAAGAAAGAAAAAGATATATATTTTTCCTAATCAAACAGAGTGTGTCAGTGCCTTCTTTTTTTTTCAGCTAATGCCAGACGCAAAGAGAATACATAAGTCGGTTCAGGAAATGATCCGTTAGTTAATGAATTATTCAACAATTAACTGTTGGTTTTAATTAGGGTGAGTGTGTTGGTAAAGACACCCACGCTAGAATTATTCATCAATTTTGGAGTTCCAACTTTTTTTCTACCACATGCCTAGCATTACACCTTTCGTTTAAAAATTTCCGATACTCCTTACCTGCTCAACCAATGAAACTGGTGGGAACATGTCGTTGACCAGCATGTGTAGAGACGTATACGACCTCACGTCAATCCGACAACTAATGGCCACCTCTCCCTGCCATTTCAATTATGTCATTTAGACAAAAAAAAAAAAAGGATTTTTCAAATTCGGATTCAGTCTTTAGAATTGAGACACTGAATTCAGACAAGGCAACAAACGCCACCTAATTGCCTTGGTGTCAAGATTAAATTACCTTGGGGTTGATGATAAAGATTTTTCCCTTGGGGATCCCGATCTTCCGGTAACTGAGCTCATCAGTGTCTCTGTTACCAAAACCCGCATAAAATGGGTTGTAATCAGAAGGAAAAAGAGCTTTAATATCCTGCAAAATACCCACATTTTCGCTTAAACAAAGGCGCAAAAAATTTCAAAGCAAACTCGAAATCATTAGGTTTCTAATATTTACCTCTAAACAGGCAATCTTGAATTCATGAGGTGCTCTTCTTATTACTGCCACCAGCAAAAGGAAAAAGGAAGATAGCACTTATCAGTAACCCAAAATCTTTGTTATCATTGAATATTTGCATTACTTTAAAAAAAAAATATTATTAATTGCATGGTGAAAGTAAAAAATATTCATGATTATTATTATAATCAACGTCCACGAATAAATCATTATTTGTTCCACGAAGTGTAATAAAACTTTGCATAATGTACAAAATGCTAAAGCAGACTAGTGTAGTTATTGAAGCAAAAATTTATCACCCAAAATAATAGGGAAACTCACCTTCTCTGTATAATGACGGGAATAGACCATCGGGTGAAATAACAATTGGTCCACTTGGTAAAGCCTTTCCATCCTGCAACCATTTAATGAGTAACGAATTCAGCTTAATTTTGTTTCTCATAATATTGAAACTAATCTCTTTTTCCAGTTGAATTCTTATCTCAGCATATATACTCTAAAGTGACAACAATGAAATAATTGATGTGTAATTTTGTATACATACATTCTTTTATGGGAGGGGGGGCGCATGTGGCATATAAGGCCCTAAAATGTTTTAGCTAGAATAATTAATTATTTTGGTTTAATCATAAAAAGATCATTTGCAAGTGAGGAGCTGAAGCTGAAATACAGAAATACTACACCAGAGTTGAAGCAATTGAATTAGAAACTCTTGGGGTGTGTTTGGTTGCACTTCTTTTCCATGGAAAATTGCTCAAATATTGATATTTTCCCATCATTAGTGATATTTGATTATTAGTTTCCATGGGATCAATTTCCATGATACAACTTTGCTAGCACAAATTTTCTTGTTTTGCATATAATTCAAAAACCACCTAACCATCCTTTTGTTTTCCACAGAAAATAAATCCAAGTCAACTATTTTCCACATAAACAAATTAAACACACCCTTAGTTCCAACTTCTACTAAGATAGAATATAAGTACCTGCTTGAGATTGAATAGAAAACTTCTGGTTAAATATGCTTGAACAATTGCCCGTGCACTCAGAAACAACAACTGATAACCGTTCTCCTGTAAAGAATTAAAGTTTAATACCAAAGAGTATAAACTATTAACAAAAAGAAAATTTGGTATTTTCAATGGACATCCGCAAGACAAGATTAAATGAATAAATACATAAAGCTTATAAAGAAAATTGTAAAAATGAGTTGTCACTTCATGATTTGATAAGAGTAAGTTCCACATGTATGGTCATGGGGGTACCTACTCTTCATCCAATCATGAAATGACTACTCATTTTGTGTACAACTTTTTGTGCACATTTTTTGTGTGTCTACCATTTTTATTTGAAAAATCAAATCCTAAATATAATGTCAAGATTATGGGCAAGATTCAGCAACATGTTTATTTATCTTTGTTAAATTCAGATTTGGAAAATCCTTCGCTTATGTAATTTAATATTTGTGCTCCTATCTTTAGGGGTATGCTAATTTTTTAGTTTTCCATTTTTATTAAAAAATTATGAAAATATATGTGCGGTGTCGCTTGACCCTTACTTTTAGTAAAAGGTGAATGATTTCTTGCCATTAAGCCACCAAATAACTTTATTTCATTCTTTTCATTTTATATATACTAGAACCAAGACCCACTCGATATGTGTGCAATAGTATATCACTATATCTTGTGATCTTGATACTAATTAGATTTTTAAAACATTAAAAAATCATGTGACCGAGTTGGTTCAGATGTATGAATTTACGTAAAAGGTTGTGGGTTCGAATCCTTGTTCAAGTAGTATTTTGTTTTCTAAAATCAGAAGGGTAACTTAGTATTTCAGGTGTGCACCAAAAGTAACCGCCATCTCTACCTCGCGCTTAATATAAAAGATAGAAGATAAAAGCAACAGAGGGTAATTTGGCAACTTTAGGTTTTCCAGATCTATTTTGCCTAGTCCCAAACAAGGCAAAACAAATACAAATTACAAGTATTCATATACATAAACCACATACCTTAATTGCAGAGAAAAGTCGAGCTACTCCAGACTGTGTCCAATCCTTTCCAACTAATGGCATGAACTGACCAAGAACATCAGACCTAGAAGCACATAATAACTAAAAAATTAAGAGGCATTTGTATAATTTTTGGAATTTATCCGTGTCAAAAACACAATATGCAATTCATTTTGATGTTATAAACTTATTAGTCATATACAATAGTAGCCAGTTTGAGGATATTGTTACTTTGATTAATTGAGAGTAATGTAGTTCTTTTAAGTGCATACGAAAATATACCAACTCAGGTGAGGCTTAATATATAGTACTCCCTCTGTCCCAAATTAACAATCCACTATTCCCTTTTGGGATGTCCAAAATTAAGATCTACTTACCTTTTCAAAACATAATCAGCATATCAAAACTCACGATAGGATACAAATTTTGTTTTGAACCATTAATTGTGCTGAAATTAGTGCATTCTTAAAAAATGTGGAAGTCAAACATGGACTCTTAAATAAGATTTCTCACAAGCACAAGATTGAAGAACCACAATTTTGTTTAACTAAATTAGCAACTCAATTGATGATAAAATAAATTCCAAGAACTTACTTGGTGATTGTCCCATCAACATCCGAAATTACAATTCGTGCATTCCATTTCCACAAGTATATATGAGCTTCAACCTGTTTTAAAAGACTATAAAATCAATCTGAATAGAATGAGAATTCAATAAATTGACAGTCATCTGTGAGCATTGAGGGCCTGTTTGATAAAAAAAAAGAGTTGGAAAATAATTATGTTTTATGGAAAGTTAGAAAAAGAGATGAAAGAGTTGGTGAGATGTTCATCTTTCAATCTTTTTTCATGGAATTTTTTTTCTTACCTATCCCCCAAAGAGTCGAATTCCATGGAAAAAACATGTAGAATATCTCACCAAACTCGTCTCTTTTTCCAACTTCTTATTACAATTAGTGTGGTTTTCAATCATTTTCAAACTTCAATTATCAAATGCAACCTAAGGGTCAGTTTTGATAAAACGTTTGAAAATGATTGGAAACACTTCAATTGTTATCAGAAGATGGAAAAGGAGTGATTGTGTGAGATTATCTCCATGTTTTCCTTATTTTTGAAGTAAATTTTTTCTTACCCACCACCCAAAGGATTGGATTATGTGGAAAAACCAAAAGCATTAAATACCTCACCAATCACTCTCTCTTTTTCCAACTTCCATAAATTGGATTCTGTGGAAAAACCAAAAAAGCATTAAATATCTCACCAATCCCTCTCTCTCTTTTTCCAACTTCCATAAAACTTAATCGCTTTCCAATCATTTTCCAAGATTTTTTCATCACCCACCCCAAGTATTAAAAGAAATAACAGACCTTTTGCACTCCTAGGACCCTAGTATAGAAAACGAAAGTAACCAAATTTTGCCCTTCTTTCAAGTTCAACGACGCTATTTGCTCGGTAGTAGGAACTTTTGTCCTCACTAATTGCTTTTGAGGTGACTCGCTCTCACCGCCATGGACCGCCACTGCTGGAGTTACCGGTTCTGAAGTTTCAGGGACAGATTCAGAATCCATAAACACTTCTTCACTTGAAGAGTTACTACTAGTAGTATGCTCAAATGTTTTAGCCCGTCTTAAGGGAAGCGGCCAAAGGGTCCATCTCCCTCCCGAAGGACTCGAGTTCTCTTCCCTGGATCTTGGCGTCTCATCCACGGGAATTGCATCATTGGGATCAATAGATATATCTAAATTATATGCAGCTAGTCCAAGAACAATTGGACCAGCTTTTTCCCAAGGAAAGTATTTTCCTTGGAACTTGACAACTAAATTTTTGTTCTTGATGATTGATGCTGAAGAGCGCTTAAACTCCTCCTCAAATATGCGGTGAGTGTCAAAGAATTCGGCAGCCGCGCTCGAACCAATGCCGGCATGTACTAAGTTCCCACAAAGGGATATCTCGATTCCTGCAAATAAACAAATGAAAATGTTAACAAAGTCCAAATTACTTTTACTACTTGTTTGGTTTGGTTTTTGTACTTCGAGGAATACTAAACTAGTAAATTCACATATAAAATCTAGGTGCAATTCATGTCAAGAGGTTGAAACAAGAGATGGCAGTCTCTTTGTTAAAATTAAGGCTGTGTTTGGTACCAAGAAGCTTAAGCTGTTAAGTAGTGGGCCAACAATATATATCATGCTCTTCAACACTCCTCCTCGCGTGCGCGAACCCGAGACCTTGCAAAACTTGAGCTCTCATACTATGTTAGGAACCATCTCACCCAAAAGCTTAAGCTGTTAAGTAATGGGCTAACAATATATATCATGCTCTTCAACACGTATTAATGATGTTCGGGGGATTGATTTTCATGGAAAATGTAAAACAATGTGTTTAGTTGGCATTGTAAATTACTTTTATACTGTTCTCCACATTCTGATGCAAACCAAGCACACACTAAAAGTAGGGCAGTTGATACTCCACCTACCACCACTGCTGCCCCATTTTCGTGGCACCACTAATCCCACCTCATTGAAATTTATGCCACAAATCAAACTGTAATGAAACTCTTTACCTTGAAACCAATTCACATTGCATCAAGTTTTCGATTAACAAAACACATCCTACAAGTTCATGCTTAAAATTACCAATTTCTGATTCCAAGAAAACACAAAAACTTGAAAAAAAGGAAAAACAAACACTTAACAGCTACTTGGCATCCTTACTTGGGCTCGAGACACTTTTGATATCATCACAAGAAAATGGTCTCTTTATTTCCGCTGTCTCAATTTTACAGTATTCATCTTTAGAAGCAACACCTGGGCTATCTCCCATCCTTTCACCTCCTACTACTATATCAATATCCTTCTCTGCGATTTTGTCATTATCAACTGTATGATCAACTATTTCTTGAGAACCGCTATCATCTTTATCACCTAAATTTTTCTCAATTGGTACAATATTACCCTTTTGATCCAGATCAATCACTCTGCAAGAATTTTCTCTTGACTCACCAACATATCCATCTTCAGCTTCATCAGCTGCTAAACAACTCTGAGGAGATTTCTCTTGTGGATCTTTATCATTTTCTTTAATCTCTTCATCTTCTCTACAAACCTCCAACCTTGAAGCGCTATTATCATTTTGCAAAGTGGAAACATTTCCAAAAGAAACTCTAGGCATGCTCGCCTCGATATCGCTAAAATAATCGGCAGCCCATGGTGCTTCGCCACTTGTAAACTCCGCATTTTCTTCTCGAAATGTGGCCCCCTCGCCCGGGCCGAGATGAAACTGAGGAGTACTGAGCTGCAAATCCTCGGTATTATCCGTTGATGAAATGGGAGCCGTTATTATGCGACCATCCACACTCACCAAAACCACATCCGAATTCAAATTATCCGATTCCATCAAATGCTCAATATCCAAATTCTCGTACCTCTCATGAGAAGAGCATTCATCAACCGACTCATCCACATTAGAATTACTACCCTCATTTTCTCTAGAATCACATTTTCTATCATTTTTATCAATATCTAAACTACTTTCAACTTGCATATCGACAATATCTGAGTCATTCACTGCCTCATTTCCCTCGCTATTTTTACCCGAAAAAGCCTCTCTTATGAAATATGCCTCGCCCGAATTATCAAGGTACATATGGAAATTGGATTCAACGCCATTCACATCTATTCGAACAATCTTCTCCGCACCTTTAAGAACGCCTTGAAATTTCCCAAAACGAACATACCAAGGAGTGCTTCGAAAAGAGCCATCTTGTTGCTGAACAACAATTATATCAATAGCCCCACCAAATGGGTGAAATGGGATGGCAACTGAGTATACTCCTTGTGTAAGCAAATTCCCAAATTTACCCACCACATCCATCTGGTCTAAAGCTACCAACAATTTCCTTACTATTCCCAAAAAGCTGACAAAACCCAAGTGATGTTTTTACAATCTAAACGATCCCATGTGATGTTCTTACAATCCAAATAAACCCAAAAGGTTAATGTACCAAACAAACCCTAGAGAAATATAATTTTCAAAATCTCTTTTGGCCCTGTTGAGTTCAGTTGATTTGCGGAAATGAGGGTCGAAGAGTGGAGAAAGTATAATAAAATAAATTGGAAAAAACTTTAAAACTTACAGAAGTCGAAGTTGGAGAATTGCGACGATCGAGGATCAACGATCTGACAGACGAAGGAAAAACCTGATCGTAAATGATCCTCTTACTCTCGAAAAAAAAATAAAAAATAACAGGGTGTACGTAATTGGTTGATATTCTAAACCACTTTCTTGGTTTTGCTAAAGAACTTTCTTGATTCTACTTTGAGTTTGTGTGAGTGAAGTATCGCCTTCACACATTTGATTATAAATTTGCTTTTTGGGGTTTTGAAATTGTTGAGGATTGAAATGCAAGAGATTTTTTGGATAACAAAGAAACAGAACAGTGTTATAATTTTTTCCAAAATTTAAAGGTTTATATAGGTAAAATTACATCAAAATTACAGAAATACTTTTTATTTTGGTTTTGAGTGAAAAATATTGGAAGGGTTTTTCGGTAATTGGATGTGATTTTTGTTTCGACCGAGGAAGGTAGTAAATTCTGTACGCGGACGAAGGAAGTGGGCCCACTTTCTGGTAGTTTGTATTGTCTGGTTTTTTTTGTTATTTAGTTTTGAGGAGGAAAAAAAAAATTATGTCACCTTGAGGTGTTGAGAGTAGAGTGGGCCATTTATATATAATTAATTTTTAAAAAATTAATATTTATACTATAATAATAAAATAAAATAAATACTTTTATTAATGATATTATTTATTATATTAATTCATTCATTCATCTATTTATCTATATTATTTATTTATTACATTACATTATATTATATAATAGTATTATAGAGAAAATTTCTCTATTTAATATATGACTAATATGTATTAAATGTATTTATTTTATTAATATTTATTAATTGTATATATTTTATTAACATATATATATATATATATATATTACATGTATTTTTTCAAGAAAAATATAATTTCGATTTGTTAAATTTGCTTTACATGATGCACAAATTATTTACATTTTGATTTATTACATGTACCATTATCAACTGCTTCCTTAAATGTCCTCTTACTAAGATTTGCAAAGCCTTTATATATATATATATATTAATATGACCAATCAATATATTTATTTTTATTTCTATTCATATTTTCACTATTATTGCGTTTTTGGTATATTATTGTTTTTATTATTTTCAACAAAGAAGAATCCAAGCTGAAATTCATTAATAAAGTTAGCAAATACAAACTGGTAAAGATGATGGCAAAGTGCGATATAAAATTTTAGATCTTACTATGATTTTTAGATTTCTTGATTATATTGAACATTAATTGGATTTCTAGATCAGCAGGAGTATTCTTTATACCAATCTTTGGCCCCATATTTAACTACACGCCAAATTGAAAGTTCTAATGTAATTCATTTATCATTTAATGTGTCATATGATTATCTTTATTATCGCTAAATATAACAAGTAAAGAGTATGAAATCTTTTTGCATAAATAATTCATCGCAAGAAATGTGTGTTTTATTTTTTTTCTTTCTTCTTTCTTTTTTCTTTATCGTGTCATTTGCATTTTTTACCAAATATTCACACAGATCAAATTAGACAATTGAAGTAGATTTTTATTTTTTATACTATAAATAAATTTGTAAATCGTCTACCCCGTGCATCGCACGAGTTAGAATCCAGTATATAGTATAGTGGTAGAGTGTTTAAGTATTAGGTGAAAGTTTGAATTTTATTACTTACGCGTTAAATAAAAAAAATTAATAAAATAAAGGACCGCAAAGGTAAAATAGAAAAACCAAAAAATTGATACGACTTCATAAGTATCGAATTGTCTTCCGACTTTATATAATAATAGATATAATTAATCCACACTTGTGAAATAAATTTATTATTTTTATCTAATATTTGCACCGGTGATATTAGAGTCATAACCTTAAGTAAAATCACTGTATTATATTATTGTGTTATAATATTAAGTTATTTATATTATTAAGTAATATTGTTTTTATTCAAATATAGTGTTTCTTAAAAAAAAATATTATATATTTTTAAAATTGTACATGAATAACAAGTTAAGCATAATTACTTTCATAATATTATTGCCCTAATTTTAACTTTGAATGTCATATAAATGTGTTAAATATTAGATTTGGCAATTTCTTATTTTTTGGGGAAGTTCCCTGCATGATTCCTTAGGGAACGTGCACTTTATTTTAGTCCCATGGGACATGAGTTTATATATATATATAGGGGAAATTTCAGGTGTGGATTAATGTTCACGGATGAACAGTACGGATTGGTCCATTTGGCATGCTTCCCGATGGAATTTTTTGATGAAATTTTGTGGGGATGTTCTTCATCGTGTCTAGAACATCTCCACCAAATTTCATCAAAAAATTCAACCGGGAAGTGGATTAACTACGTGATTGAAAAATATTGGATTTTATAAATCTATTTCTGGATCAATATTTTTCAATCACGTAGTTAACCCACTTCCCGGTTGAATTTTTTGATAAAATTTGGTGGAGATGTTCTAGACACGATGAAGAACATTCCCACAAAATTTCATCAAAAAATTCCATCGAAAAGCGTGCCAAATGGACCAATCCGTACTGTTCATCCGTGAACAGTAATCCGTATAGGAAATGGACTCTATATATATATATAATTTTACAGTGCTATGGCCTTGGGCTTATATATTTAATTTTATAACGTTGTGGGCCACGGATTTAAATTTTATATGCCTACAATCTCTTATCATATAATAAGAGAAATTAACACAATTAATACAATTTTTAATAATTTTTATGAATTTATTAAATATAGAAAAAGTAAAAGTCATTAATACAAGTCATAATATCACCTAAAAAAGCACCCTTCTCTTATCTCGCCACTTTTAGCTTTCTTTCAATTAGAAAATGGTTATTTGATAATCTCAATGCATGTAAAAAACAAAAAAATAAAAGAGCAAACCAATGGCTTGGCTTTCCATCTCCTTCACTTTAATTAATGCACCTCTATAAAAATGCCATGGCTAAGCTATGTATATAATGGAAAATCCAATGAAATTATTCCTATCATAATTAAAAAAAGTTATGTATCATTCTACAAGCATGTTTTTTGAACATTGTTGTTGGTAAGTCTCTCTAAAAGTTTACGACACTAATTTTTCAAACATGTATCACATTTGAGAGTATATTGATTTTACGAAATCCAAATTATATTCTTACAATGTGTTATAACTTCATTTGTAGTTGCTTACTTCTTATAACCTTGGTTTTATATAATAAGATTTAGGAGGATATATATAAGCCAACTGTTTGTTAGCATTTACGTACTAATTATTGGTTCTATCATTAATATTTTTTGTAGCAATAATTATTTACTTACTAATTTATACATTCAACATATTATTTATTTTCCACCAAGGGTTCAATTAGTCACATAAAAAGGTTCGATTCCTTATATTTTGTTCTCCGCTATGCAATTTATACAATTTGTTTCAAGTAGAAATAGATAACTCATTTTGTATTAGTTACTTTATACTATTTTCTAGACCTGGTTTTGTATCCTTTTTTTGTATGTGTTATAGTACTTCGTTACAGGAACTGAGCTCAGTTTTAATGATAGCATTGCAAATTTGATGTGGCTAAAAAGAAGGGCTTTTTTAAAAGGACAAATGTCACACTCTCGTTTCTAACAAATGACACATTTTTTTGGGGATTAGTTTAAATCACAACTTTGGTTATAAAGATAAAATGTAATTTTATTTATTAATAATAAAATTTAGAGTGTTTTCCTGAACCACCCTTATTAAAGATAAACAATAACTAAATAAATTAAAATAATAAAATTAAATTGAAACAAAATAAAAACATAATTCAAACCAATCAAAATCAGATAACTTAATTTCAAACTTTAAACAAAACAAGTAACCGAAATATTATCAAAAAGCCTACCAATAAGATAACAAACTTTTTTAAACATAACAGCTAAGATAGGCTCATATGTCAATAACAATTGATAGACATCCATGTATTCAGTATAGATAGACATATTGCATGTCATACCACAAAGTAGAAAGCCAAATGAACGAAAAAAGTCTAGAAAAACAACACAACTATGGACATGGATAATTTATGATAATATACTTAACAAGAAATATGTACAATATATACTTTAAAAAATGTCAATTAGTATTGAACATTGTTGCAAATGACAATAATAATTAATAAATAAATGAATAACACTTGAAGATCTAATATTACATAGTCTATAACTAATTGAATAACATACCTGCCAATATGTATACACCATTTCTATTCAATGGGAACAAATGATGATCAAATAATAAGAGAAAAATTGGATTGTGATATTGCGTTTTAAATTAGCTTGCCTAAAATTAAAAACATAAAATATTTCACACTCATGAACGCCAGTAGTGTGATATTGTTATTAAATGACAACCAAGGCAATCCAAAGCAAGCATAGATTACCTTGTTACAATGCACATAAGAATAAACAACCATTGAATGATTGATACATCATCTTCTACAAATAAGTATTATTGGACGTATTTAACGTATCACCCATAATGAAAGTTGTATCTTGAACTGCATTACTACTTCTTAATAATGCATCATCGGGCAAAAAAGATTAAGAAATGCTTAACAGACGATTGTATCAGAACATTAAGACTAAGACTATAACTAAAAAAATTTTCCTTCTAAACAAAAAAAAATAACCGATTGGATATTCTATGGTTAAAGAGTAAAGGTAGGTTATAAATGGTACTTATTATGGGCCCATTAACTTTTTTAACAAATGTATAGTTATACATGCTTGTCAAAATTGAGTACATATATAAAACTTTTTTAAAGCTCGACCCAAAAATATTTATTTAGAAATGGGTAACCCATTAAAATGATGCAAGCTACACGACCCCAGTCCATGATATTATATAACGTAAAATTTATATTTTATATTATATTTGCCAGAAAATTTAAAAAATACAACTTAATATGTTTGCCATAAAATAAAAAAAAATGTAACTTAATATGAAAAAAATGGATATAGATTACATTACAAAACTTAATAAAGAGTAACAGTATTTCACCAGCAAGGGAAAGACATATAGTTGTTAGTGTGTGTGTGGGCCCAGCTTTATTGGTGATATGGTCAATATGTGGAGAAATATATCTTATTAAAATGTTTCATACAAGGTAGTAAGTAGTAAGGGCCTATTAACATTTTAAAAGGAAATTCAAATGGTAGATCTTGTTTTAAATTTGGTTTGAACTCAAGCCAACTTTTATATCAGTTGTGAGTGCATAAGACATACTTTAGGCTTATAAGAATTCATTAATTAGAAAATTTGTCATTTTAGAACTCATAAGTGAATTGTATGTTTATTTTATGGGTATATCTCTTTAATATGTTGAATTACATTTAGTTTAGACATATTATAATGATGTAAGAAGGTCATGGTAACTATATGACTAGTGGGCGTCAGATCCATTTACAGTAGATATATTAGAATGGTCTAAAAAGATCATGGTAGCATGATGACAGGTGGCCAAGGTCATGGTAGCAATATGACTGATAATATGTCTACGTTATGTAGTATATCTAATGGCTAGTAATTCCCTTCCGTCATAGGCATAATAGGCTTGCAAAAAGGAGAAGTGGTAATATGCCTAGGCTATTAATTTCTTAATAATATGAGTAACATGTTAATTTTAGTTGCAGGCATAATAATTTGCGCAACATGGTGATTTGTCTAAATTGCTAAAAACCCAATATGAATATTTAGGGTAAAATATGAATAATACAAATGCAATAATACGTATGTTTGCTTGAACCATAATATGGGCTATTCAACTGTTTGAAACTTAAGTTCCTTGAAGTATGATATCATGGATTATTAGTTTCTAGGTATTATCTAAGGGTCCATTTTTTGAATAATTCTTATGTTATTTTATTTTTTGATTTCCTTGTGACATGTGTTTGAAATGGTTTGAATTTATTTACATTGATTTAATTCTAAAATTATTTGTATATTTATTTTCTTATATTTATCTTTAAGAATTGTAGTATTGTAATTCAACTTAATTAATTGAAATAATAAAATAATGTTGAGGAATGTCCTTAAAATATAAACTTGATCCTTTATCCAAAAATCTGTCCTATAAACTAATAGAAAAAAAGTGTGTCCTTTATCCTAAGAACAAGCTCATATTTGTTCTTTATAATTATTTTTCTAAAAAAATAATAAAATGTGTTAGATTGCACATGAACATTGGTAATTTGATTGTGTACCATTATTTTGATGAGGCGGTTTTATTATTTACTATTTAAAATTGGATAGATCAACAAAAGTATTATAACTAAGTTGAAAACAAACAAGGTTAGTGCATCGCACAGGTTGATATTTAGTTTCAAGTATTATGACTACATAAATCTCTTTAATCCGTTAGATTTATCGTAATGGTATTTTGGAGTGCCAGTAAAAAGGGGCTCAAAAAATTAATTTTAAACTTTAAGAACTCTTTTCTAATTAAAACCTGCATACAACGTATCACATAATATCAAACTTTTCTTCTTAAGTAGGATAAAAAGTTGTTTACCATTGTTAAAAATGTTGCTCTAACGTACGATTAAACCACATTATAAACATGATTAACCTATCTGATGTTGAATTGAGATAAAATATTAATTTACGTGCCTTCATTGAAATTATGATTTATTGTGGCTATGTTTGAAAATTTGATTTTTAAAAGTCAATCTGATAGCAACAAAAAAAAAACTAATTGGTTTTTTTTAGAAGTTGAAACATGTGGTGAAATATCTTCTTACTTTATGGCTTTTTTCATGTAAAAATTTTCTTTGCTGGTTAAGGACGAAAAAAATTTCATAAAAAATAATGAATGAAAAACATCTACTCATAAAAATGAGTATGAAATGAAGAGTATCTCATCACGTATCTTAACTTATTTTCCAACCTCATACTTAAATTAAGTGTTTATCTTATTATTTCTCATATTATTATCAAACGGAACTTAATATAAATTTTGTTTCAAATTTTTTTTAAAAAGGGAACATATCAAACACCTTATAAGCATTTCTTTATAACATGTATGTGGAACTAATCATTTATTATCCGTAACTTTTATTAACAAAATATATAATGAAAAAATAAAAAATGCAAACATATATATACACACACTACACCAAAACATGCCTTGTGCAATAAACATTTTGTGTTACATAAAATTTTAGTAACGCAAAATGTATATAGGCGTGGCAGTTGGCATAATAACAGATAAAACCATTATTGAAATTATTTAAAGACTTTTACTATAATTACGTATGTAACGGATTGTAATTGTGATAGACATCTTCGAGACAGTTAAAATTTATTTTTTGTCATGCTTTTTAGCCGCTATTACAAATAAAAGATCGTTACTACATTTTATTTAGTATTTAAATTAATTTTAGTAACGGACAAAAACAGTTACTAAGGTTGCAACAATTTATAAAAAAATTGATAAAGCGTTGCTAATCTAGTAATGGGAAAAAAACATTAGTACCACCAACATCAGGAAAAAAAAAGGTTTTTTTTCATTACTTCCTGTAGCTAGAATCAGTTATCTAGCTTTTGCAAATTTCTCTAGGGGCAATTGGATAGTGTATCTGCTACCCAGCGCAATTAAATGTTAGCCTAGTGGTATACAATCACATTAGAATAATCAAACTTGTGCAAGAAATGTTAAATTTGTATTCAACTATTATTGTCTTACTACCTACAAATATATACAATTAAATGTATATTACAATGAGAGACTATCTTGAATAAGAGTAGAATAATTGATAAAATCTTGCAATAGGCACGTACTAGAATAATGTGGTGCATAAGAGTGGAATAATTGAACAATATTAGAATTGTTGATCATATTTAATTAAAAAAGGTACATGCACACTGGTCATTGAAATTGAAGAAAAACGCTTATCTGCTTCACGATGTGAGATGATAAAATCAATAAGGTCAAATAGTATTAAATATAAATGAGAAGATTATATAGAATAATAGATAAGTAAAAGCAATAAACAAGGTAATATATGCAGTATACATGCTTTAATCTAAAAGTTTGTAAGTAACCCAAGGTTTTCAAACATGCATTGTAGTCGAGCCAAAGAGAAAAAAATTAAGAATAACAAAACAGATGAGTAGATTTGCCGGGGAGCTGCTAAAATCATATAGCATAAACAAAATCTCTAAAAGCATATGTAATGGTAGTGCAAAAATTGAATTGTAAATCATATCTATTAATTAACTTTTACAAAAAAACTTAAACAATAAAAATAAAAAAAAATACTCCAATGGTATTTTTGTAAAGCCTTGCGTAAGTTTTGAAATAACCAATAAGATTCCAACACTTGTTAATTATCAATGTAAGCAAATTATTATTATTTTCTTGAATTTTTTTATAAATAATTTTGTAGTCACAAGGGATCTTGATTAGTAGGTATTGATGAACATATTTCAAATATATAATTTTTATTAAAATTTATATTTAACATTTGAAATTATTATATTTTCAAATTTTATTTAAAAAATGAAGAAAGAGAAAACTGACTTGGCATTATAAAATAAGAGTGTATTTTATACAACTATTTTACACAACTATTTTACACACTTAAATTTCAAAAGACTACTAGAAATAATAAAAAATAAAAAATTATATAAATCTTACACAAAATAAAAATATAAAAGATTTTTAGATATGCTTACGGCATATTTGGTTGGTGTTTTTTTTCCAATTTTTAAAAACTCAACTCAAAACAACTTTATTTTTATACTTTTCAAAATTTATTTTACTTTACTTTCTCTCTCTAATTTTTTTTTTAAACACCATAACTTTAAATCCAAAAATCAAAATTAGATAAAATATATATATATTTAAAACCTACTCATCGAGATAAGATCCATTGTGACTATTTTTCAAAAAAAATTTATGAAAATTTTGGTTGATTGAAAAAAACTCAAACAAAAATCAAATTCACTTTTCAACATACTTCTAAATTTTATTAAATACCATATTTTAAAAACTCAACTCAAAATATTAACCAAACATCACCTGGTTTCAAAAAAAAAAGGAAGAAGAGATGTTTAGAGATGCTCTAAATGAAAACAAAAAAACGTAAACTGATGAGTCAAATCAAAACCATAAGAAACAGAACCAAACCTAAACTTTACTAGCAAAATGCATTAAAAAGTAAAAACAGAGGTCCTTAGTCCTTTCGGTAAAAGCTTCTAACTTTACTAGTAAAATGCACATGCACTACCAGGATAAATAAATGGCTAAACATTTTTACTTAGAGAAACCGTGTTCATGTTTCCTTACAAACTTTCCTCTTTCAGCTTAAATACTCCATTTTGCTATTGATTCTTAGAATTTTTTTTTTTTTTTTGGTCTACTATAGCACTTATTTAATCAAACCGATAAAAGTAGAGGAGATTTTTCACGGTTACCATTTTCAATTAAAAAGGAAAACTTACTTCCTTATATAATATTATTGTACTAGAAATTAGGTAAAAGATCTTATTATACATTGATTTTTACCAAAAATTCAATGAATAATATTTTTTTGAATGAAGAGCCTATTTTTAATTGGTAATTAGTGTAAGAGGCTTATTTTGTTTTATATTTTAAATGAAGGTATTTGAATAAATTTAAATATCATTTAATTAATAAAAACATGTTATATGTTACCTAAACTACCCCTCTTTATGAAATTTGCATAAAAAATATGGACCGAAAATGCAATAAAATATGAACTGCAAAGTTCATATTGCAGTGAAATATGGACTGCAATATGAACTTTGCACTAGAAATATGGACTGCAAAGTTCACATTGCAGTAAAATATGGACTGCAATATGAACTTTGCACCAAAAATATGGACTGCAAAGTTCATATTGCAGTAAAATATGGACTGCAATATGAACTTTGCACTAGAAATATGGACTGCAAAGTTCACATTGCAGTAAAATATGGACTGCAATATGAACTTTGCACCAAAAATATGGACTGCAAAGTTCATATTGCAGTAAAATATGGATTGCAAAGTTCAAATTGTAATGAAATATAGACGGCAAAGTTCATATTGCAGTCCATATTTTAATGCATATTGGTATTTTTTTAGTTTATTTTAAGGGTTGGGATGTCATTTTACAATAAAAAAAAAAAAACAAATGTCATATTATCAATAAAATAAAAAATAGGCCCTTTATTTACAAAAAAATTATTCCTTGGCTTTAGTGTGAAAATCTTTCTCTAATAAGACCTTTTTTTTAATTGTCCCATTATTGTAAAAGTACCGGTACACACAGATTCTACATTAACCCCATATGTTAAATCTAATTCACCATAGCCTAAATATTACATAAGGAAATACAATAAAGTAACATTACATGCATAATTTTGAATTAAATAAGTTAGCACAAAAATAATTGATCAAAACCTGCATTCAAGAACCATTTCACCCCATTAACAGAAACACAAAACCTTTTTTTCCTTCATTTAGTTTTATCAAAAAATTAGGATAACAAGAAATTTGATACGTCAATCAATTGAGCACATTATACGATCAAATGGAGCATAGTGTGCGTGTAGTGCTTGTATATACGCTGATAGAAATAAGAATGGAAGTTCACTTGAAATTAGATCAACTGAGGGGAAAATTATTAACTAACAAGAAAAATTAGGTGATAAATGCATGGAATTAATTAACATTTAATAGAGCTGTTAGCAAACTCAAAACAGACAAATATTGGGTTTATTTATTTTTCCTTAAAAATAGCATAAACATTAATTAGAAAAATGTTCTTTTTATATTTTATTGGATGACTTACCTGTTATAATTGTTTCTCGGATTGAATCAACTTCTCTTTGGTACGGCCGTACGGGAAACCTGTAAACTAAAAAAGGAGTTGAGGGCAAATACAGTATACTAGGGTTGTAATTTGTAACATATATATATATATATATACATACTAGGGATAACTCGTATTTACGGTACTATAATATAAAAACAATTTATAATAATAAAAGGAAACAACGAATTTCTTAAGTAATTAGGATATGATTTAGGACAAACAAAAAGTGAAAAAGTGATGGTGGAATGGGGAACAACCTTTTAGTTTGGATTTCTTTTCCAAGAAGGCACAATTCAAAATTAAAAAAACGTAACAATTGGTCAAAGCATTTTAAAATCTTGGGTATTTCTTCTTATTGTCTTCAACTCAATCACCCACTACACGGAAAAAAAAAATATTAACTGATACAGCTTATTATATCTTACTTATAATAGTTAATTGAGAGATACCATAGCCAATCAACTAACCAATAGTAATCCATCACACGTCTACTTGAGGTGCACTACATTATGTATTTTTTTTTTTGAATAAGATTGGCACAGGGCCTTTATTAGAAAGGAAAATTCAATTAGGATTTTAAAAGACTATTTTAAGATAAATAAGTCTTGTGGTATTCAATTAAGACTTTTAAATAATTTAAATAAGTCTTGTGGTATTCAATCAGGATTATTAGGATATTTTAAAAAGGGTATCCAAATCTAGTGGTATTCAATTAGAACTTTAAATAAGTAACAAAAAGTCTTTTGGTATTCAAAAACTTACTAATTTCGATGGATTTGTTTTAAATTAGGAATTTGTGTGACTTTTTAGTGAGAGGTATAAATACCAAACCCTATAAAAAATCTCACCCTAACCCATGAGACTTTTCATGTGAGATTTTTTTTTCCTGGTAGAGAAGTTGAGTAGCTCTTCGTAAAGTTGAATAGTTCTTCGTGAACAAGGTATTGCTTCCTTCTCATGCTATGTCTTCTTGCGTATATTTTTTGTATAGTTGCTATATGTCATGTTGCTATCATGTATTATATACAACAATTAGGAGAATCAAACATATATAGTAGTATTATATATATATATAATAGTTCCCGTAGTGATAGTCTACGCTTAGGTCAAATATAGGGAACACATTATCTTAAATCCGAGTCCCTATGCTAGCAGCTATTTGATCTAAAAGCCCAAAAGCACAAACTAATATATATATATATATATATATATATATATATATATATATATATATATATATATCCCTATTCGGTTTATGTTCGTATATACAAGGACTCAATTTTCTCCACATATTGTTCTATATCTATTATGTGTTCCTTAAATTAGTTCGGTTTATGTTTTGCAAATTTATACATTATATAAATCTGCCATGTTCATTCTCAGAATATATATATATATATATATATTATCCTGCTCTAATAATATAGAATTATATATAATTTATATAATGTATAAATTTGACAAATAAAATATGATTGTATATACGAACAAAATATGTAATGTTAACAACATATATAAAACCTTAACTTAAAACAATAAATATAAATATATATATATATATATATATCACTATGTACTTTATATATATAAAAATAATATATATAACCTAGGGTACACATTTGTATATGCAGGTCTCACGGCAAAAATAAAATAAATAAGAAAACCAATGTATAAACAGTAATTTTTGTCCTTTTCTTTAATATATATATATATATATATATATAAAGTATACTTTTTTAAAAAATGCATGATTAATAAAGTATACATTTATCGTCAGAGCATACAAAGTGTATTTTATATATATCGATTAATATATATATATATATAATATAGAATTATATATAATTTATATAATGTATAAATTTGACAAATAAAATATGATTTTGTATACGAACAAAATATGTAATGCTAACAACATATATAAAACCTTAACTTAAAACAATAAATATATATATATATATATCACTGTGTATTTTATATATAAAAATAATATATATAACCTAGGGTACACAATTGTATATGCATGTCTCACGGCAAAAATAAACAAAATAAGAAAATCAATGTATAAACGGCAGCTTTTGTCCTTTTCTTTAATATATATATATAAAGTATACTTTTTTTAAAAAATACATCATTAATAAAGTATACATTTATCGTCAGAGCAAACAAAGTGTATTTTATATATATCGATTTAATATATATATATAGAACGGATATTATATATATATATATATATATATATATATATATAAAGAAAAAACATGGAGAAGGAGACTCGGAGAAAGAATGGATATTATATATATATTTAGAAATTATTATGTATAGAAAAATAGTGGTTATGTATATAAAAATATTATGAAATTGGAGAAAATATTCCTATTTTTTTAGAAAATATTCCTGACTAGTTGCGAGAAAATATTCCTGTTTGTTTTGACTTGGAGAAAGAACGGATATTATGTATAAAAAAATAGTGGTTGTGTATATAAAAATTCTAACACTTCGATTAAAATTCTATATGAATAATTGTATACATTTATAATTAGAATATAATTATAAATGTAGATGGCTACTTCCAGTGGACTAATTATTCATATAGAATTTTAATTGAAGTGTTAGAATACAATTATAAATGTAGGTGGGTTTGGAATGCTTATCTTTATTTCATTTTAACACTTCAATAGGGAAAGCCTTGATAGAGGTGACAATTATATTTTAAAATATGGAGAAAATATAATTATTAAAGGAAAAATTATTGTAGCTTTACCATGAAAGAAATTTGGACAAATTATATGTGTGTTCTGCGTGTATGGTCTGTAAAAGAACTAATAAAATTTCTTATATATGTTGTCGTAGTAATTTAAATGGGGGATTCACAACAAGTAAATAATAAAGGAAAGGGCAAAGAGAAAGAGAACTATGAATCTTGGACCATGGACGATACCAATGAGTTGTTGCACCTCTTAGTGGATGCTATCAATAGTGGATTGCGTGATGCTAATGGGTCACTTAGCAAGCAAAATGTAGAAAGAGTGATACTTCCTCGTCTTAATGCGAAAATTAGGTTCCAAAAAACTTATAATCATTACTTGAGCCGAATGAAGTGGTTTAAGAAGCAATATAACAAGATGTCTACGCTCATGCGTAACAACTCTGGCTTTGGGTGGGACCCAATTGCAAAGACATTCACTGCTAGTGATGAAGTGTGGAAAGATTACTTGAAGGTGAGCTTAGTTCATAATCTTTATTAATAGCTTACCAGTTTACTATAGTTTGTTATTTGCAATATATTAACAATGAATAATTTGTTCTTTGTAGTCTCACCCAAGTCACAGTAAACTTCGAGAAAAAAGTGTAGTTGATTATGAGGATTTGAAAATTGTTGTTGGGGGTGGAACTGCTACTGGGAATGGCTCTATTGCATTGGGCGCGGATGATACCGATGCAACAACTTATGAGAAAGAAAATAGAGATTTCGGGATAGAAGACTTTTCATATGATCCTACCAATGATGCATTCATAGCACCAAATCACTATCAAACATCCTACCAGCCTCCATCACCCCGCCAATATAGTCCACCATCTCAATCCCCTTTAGGTTCGGAGGTTCCCACCGAAAAACCAAGCCGCAATAAGCGAAGTAGATCTGAGTATGAAGGGAGTTCTAGCTCAATTGGGACCAACAATCAAACAAAAGTTCTAGAAAATCTTTCTATTGGCATTGAGACTATTTCTGCCAATTTTGAAAAAATATCTAACTTAATGGAGAAGAGAGAGAGAGATAGAGAGCTCAATGAAATAGAGAAAAGAGAAAAAGAGAGAAAAAGCAATATTTGGGATGCTATAAAAGAGATACCAAATTTAGATGACAATACTCGTTACATGGCGTGTGATTTGCTTAATACTAAAGCAAAGAAGGATTTGTTCTTGAAGATGTCATTGGAAGAGCGCTCATCTTGGATAAACTTCAAGTTAGGATGATTACTATTTTGATCATCTTGGATTTTGTTGAACTATATTTTTGTTTTTGTTATTTTGGTTAAACTATTTGGGTTATAATTTGGTTAAACTATTGTTATTATAATTTCATTAAACTATTTTGGTTGTACTTTGGATTAGTCTTTAATGATTTCAATGGTCGGCGTTTGTCTGAATCAGTCCTATATGTACTTATATATTACAGAGTTTTATGCATAACCCACATTTTAGTTTTCAAAGAAACCAAAAAAAGCAAAGAGAAAAACAACTTTTAATAAACTCATTTGCTTTTAATTTTATTTTTTTTTACAGCTTTTAGTAAAAAAACCAAAAGAAAAGAAAAAAAGAATGATGGACAACTTTTTGGTTTTTTTTCACATACATGTTATTTTGCAGTATCGTATAATGTCACCACTGAGCATGCATGAAGGCCAAGTTCTAGAAGAAGAAGAAATTGATGACGAAGAAATAGGTGAAGACGAAATGGATGAAGATATGAATTATGAAGATATGGATGAAGATATGAATGACGAAGATATGGATGATGAAGAAATAGATGAAGAATTTTATGAAGCCATGTACATATCCTTAATGGCAATTTATGCATTAATGCATGTGCTAAATCAGTTTCTTTTTATGATGCGTGGTGAACATGTTAAACGTCCATTAACCCGACGGCGAATTACTAGTGTTGGATATGACTATATACATCAAGCATTGAACGATGATCCTGTAATCTTCCGACAAGTATATAGAATGTATCCAGATGTATTCCAGAAGTTATGCACAATTCTTAGAGAAAAAACACTTTTAGAGGATACAAGATTTATTTGTGTTAAAGAAATGCTTGCATCATTCCTACAAATTGTTGGCCAAAATACTCGATATTGTGTCATTCGTAATACATTTGGTCGATCACAATTTGCTGCAAGTGAAAATTTTCACAAGATTTTGAAGGCCTTGAATTCAATAGCATCTGATTTGATGGCTAAACCAGGACCGACTGTGCCTGCTAAAATAAGGGAAAGTACAAGGTTTTACCCTTATTTCAAGGTATAACAATATTATCTAATTATAATAATATTGTTATTATAATATGTATTTTTCATAATATGGTTATTGCGATATATCATTAATTTTAGGATTGCATTGGAGCTATTGATGGTACACATATTCCGGCAATGGTGAGGGGACGAGATGTAAGCAGTTATCGTAATCGTCATGGAAAGATATCACAAAATGTATTAGCAGCTTGCAACTTTGATTTGGAATTCATGTACGTTCTTAGCGGGTGGGAAGGTTCAGCTCATGACTCAAGGCTACTAAATGATGCTTTATTAAGGAGGAATGGACTGAAAGTCCCCCAAGGTAAATACTTATTTTAAATGATAAATATATATTTTTTTAACTTTTCATACTAATAATTTTATATGTATTGTATATATAATTAGGTAAATATTTCCTAGTGGATTGTGGATTTCCTAATCGACGCCAATTTTTAGCTCCATTTCGAGGTGTGCGATATCATCTCCAAGATTTTGCAGGTCATGGTAATGACCCTCAAAATGAAAATGAATTGTTCAATCTTCACCATGCGTCATTGAGGAATGTGATCGAGAGGATATTTGGCATTTTTAAATCGCGGTTCACAATTTTTAAAGCAGCACCTCCATTTTTATTTAAGACACAAGCAGAGCTTGTGTTAACATGTGTAGCACTACATAACTTTCTTCGCAAAGAGTGTCGTTCTGATGAATTTCCAATTGAACCAATAGACGAATCTTCATCTTCAGTATTAACAATTAATGAAGAAGATAATTTGGAACATATTGTTCAAACCCAAGAGCAGCAACGAGAAAATGCTAATGCATGGAGGGCTACCATAGCTTTAGATATGTGGAGAGATGCTACTTAGGAGGATATGAAGCTAGATCAAATTGGCTACTAAAAGATTGGGATAACTTTATTGGCTTTGACTTTTCTTTGTTAAAATTG
This sequence comes from Lonicera japonica, assembly GCA_021464415.1. Classification (NCBI taxonomy): domain Eukaryota; kingdom Viridiplantae; phylum Streptophyta; class Magnoliopsida; order Dipsacales; family Caprifoliaceae; genus Lonicera; species Lonicera japonica. The sequence goes on from CM038465.1 coordinate 73,334,646, forward strand.
TGTTTCTTTGTTATCTTTTTTATTGACTCTTGTAACTTTGAATGTTTGCTTTTATTTATTGTTCAATTCCATTTGATTCCATGTGGTCCTTTCAAATCTTATAAATTCTTTATGATATAGTCTTTTAAAATCCAAACAAAAAAAATCCTAGTATAAAAAATCTTTAAAAAAAATCTGATAAGTCATTACATTCTTAAATAATCTTTTAAAATCCAATGGACTTATTTATCTTAAAATAGTCTTTTAAAATCCTAATTGAATACACCCCCCTAAGAAAAAGAAAAATACAAGAAGAACAAGAAAAGAAAACAAACCAAACAACTAACTAAACCTATATATAGGCTTTCCCATCAGGTCATTTATAACAGCTTTCCTAATTGCTGGAATGTCATGAGACCACCACATTATGTATTCGACACGCGTTAAGAGTTATAGTTTTCTTTTTTAATAAATATATATATATATATATATATTAACAATTAGTACAATTTAAAATTTGGGTTTTTATAAATGTAACTTGAACATTTCAAGCTTCGTTGTCGATCAGAAACCAATCTTGGAAGTAGGATTTTACATCATCTTCCAACCTGAAATAAAAAATGATACCATTTTGGACAATGATTATACTTTCTCAACTACATGAATCATAGTTTTCATTTATATACTTCACTACACCAGAATGGCCCTTTTGTAACGGATATAATCTGTTAGAAAAAATGTTTCTAACACACAAAATCCGTTAGTATTTAGGCGTGGGAAACACTTTAGTAACGGATATATCCGTTACTAAAATTAGCCAAAATCCGTTATAAAAAATAATTTTGTAACGGACTAAATGCATTGCTAATCCGTTAGTTATACTAATTTTAGTAACGGATTTAATCCGTGAAAACTACTGAACATCCGTTACAATTAGACATAAAAGTAATTAAATCTTTAATAGTTTGTAACGGAATAAATCCGTTACTGATAAGAAACCCGTTGCATATTTGTAATGGTCATAAGCCGTTACATAGCGTAAAATAATTAAAATAAAAAAAAACTAATTTTTTATTTTATTTTTTGTCCATTGTCCCTATACAAAACAATACAAATTCTTGTAGCTATAAATACAACTAGTTTTAACAACACAATTTGAGCGCACAATAAAAATTCCGACATAATGATCAAATGGTATCATACAAATCAATATTCATCCAAAACCAATGAGCCAATATTCATCCAAAACTACGCCAATATTCTTACAAAAAAACATGTCTGTCCCCAAGTATAAGGTACCAAGATGTCCAACCATACATCAAACATACTAAAACCAAAATGACCAGGTCAAAAATATAAAGTACCATCATATCCAAAAAAAATACTCAAAAGTGCACATAACAAAAATAAAAGTAAATTAGATATACTTCAACCAAGGCTCGAACAAATTATATAACTCCCAACAACATAGGCAGAGAAAATATCATTAGCACATTGAGGGAGCTTCCGATTGTAATTAGCCGCCTTACTTTGTGTATAAGAATTCGGAGAATGATAGATGGGAGTGGGGCTTATGGGCGTCGGTCCTTTGCCCTGTAAATGAAATCAAAGGAAAGTAAATGCACTAATTTAATCACATAAGAGTAGGATTTCTTTCCTAATTTATATAAAAGGAAAAAAAGGAATTTATATACACAAAGTAAGACTAGATATCCCATCCCCCCTCTCTCTTCTCTCCCTCCCTGGAGAAGAGAAACTACCATAAATATTGTAACACAATGGGTCCGTTCGATAAAAAAGTTGGGAAATGACTGGAAAAAAAAATTATGTTTTAGGAGAACTTGGAAAGAGATGAGTGATTTGGTGAAATGTTATCCATCTTTTTTCATGGAAAATTCTTTTTCCCATACAACAAAGAGTTGCATTCCAAGGGAAACCCAAAAAAGAGAGAATATCTTTACCAAATCACTCATCTTTTTTTCCAGCTTTTCATAAAAAGTGTTTTCAATAATTTTTCCACTTTTTATCAGACACCCAATGAGATAAGAGGGGGCCGGGATAAAAGGAAAAGACACACAGCACGGGCTGGCAAATGTACACATTTTCATGAAGGCGTGACTGACCTTTGCAGAGAAGCCCCTCGAGTAAGTTCTTCAGCAGGGGGTTCATACGATTAGGGAGATATAAGTGGTTATTAACAATCTGGAGAAAGCAACACTTCTCAATTAGAGTCCAGAATATCTCCGAATGAACCAAGCATTTTAAAATGAGAGCAAGCAAGTTAAAAGAAAAGAAACAACATATATGTGTAGGCATATCATATTATATCATTGTTACTAGGTGAATTGAACTGTTCCAACTTCCAATGTATCTGGCTTTGCAAAGAAAAACACCATGAGCAGATGAGCTGATAAAACGACTCAAGCAGATGCAATAAAAAGGAAGAAATGAGGGCAAAGACAGTTTAATGTCCATGCATATTGTTACTTTAAAAGAAGTGTATCGCAATGCATGTTGTTATGAACACTTCATTATTGAATAATTTTGTCATTACCTCAAAAACCTGGCTGACACTAAAATCACCAATCTTCACCGTGCCAGAACCAGTCACCAAAAGATTATCAGGTTTAATGTCCCCATGCACAATATTCTGTCATTTAGAGAAAAGGAAGATACGAGGAACAATTAGTGTTAGCTGAGAAACCAAGGGCAAACAATATATAAAATATGACTGAATAAGTTAAGCCATGCATGCCACCTAAAGCATAATCAGAAAAGCATCATACAACATAAGGAATTAGATTTGAACATATTTGTTTGTAGGCAGATAATTCATTTTTAAAAAAGTGTGAATCTGTAGAATTGCACTTTTAATTCTATGCTACCATAAGTAGTCGTAATCTTATCAGGTAGACGCAGTATAAGTGTATAACCTATTGTTCGATAATTGATAGCATTAAGCAGATTAAATGCAGATTGCAGTATTACAATGAACTAGAATAAAAGATTAATCAGACGAAGTGATCTGAAAGGAAATGGGGGGATAATCAGTTGAACAGAAAATTTACTAGTGTTCTCAAGTCTTACATGAGCATGGAGATACATCAACCCAGAAACTACATCCCGCAAGTACTTTCATGACTTCTCCTCTCCTAGACCACCTGGCGGACCAGAACCCTCACAAACCCATTTGCCTTCCACATATTCGAGAACTGAAGAAAAGAAACAAGCGTTTGAAGTTAACCAAATGCAATTTTCTCATTCTTCAGAACTTATAAGATGTGAAAATATAATATGCTCGAAAATATGAATGGACTTGTAAACGAAAAAAGAAAGGAAGGCAGATGGGAAATAAAGTGACAAAGAATAGTAGAATACCCATGTAGAAGTGATCTGTAGCTGGGTCATCCATCACCTCAATAAGATTTACTATATTAGGATGCTCCAACATCTTCATGATTAAAACCTGGAAGGCAAACAAACAAACAAAATTAACCATGAATCAAAAATCAAATACATGGAAATGGAAGTACCAAAGCGGCATGTCATCCACCACAAGCAAATGATTAACCTAAGTTTAACCCATATTATAAACGGCATGCTAATAGTTAGTAATACTAAGCAATGACCCAGAGCCCACAATAATTTGAAATTTATATCGCAAAGCAGAAACAGATTAGATCACAACTTCAACAAAATCGGACAACTTTTCTTTTACAAATACCCAAAAAACATAGCGGACATGGCATAGCAAGCGAAAACCTCGCGAAGAACATCAGTCATAGCAGTCTCTGATGGTGCAACTCGAAGCTTTAATAAATGAGACTTGTGAAAGGCCTACATTCGTAAATTGAGAATATTTGGTTACACAAGAAAAAAAATACAACTCAAAGATAAGGAATGGGATAGCACCAAATAAAACTCTTAGCATTTCAGATTTTTAGGTGATAGACAATACATATAAAGAAAAGGAGTATACTCCAAACAATATTATCCCTACATGATAGAGAACGCTACCTTAATTGCATAATGTTTTCCGTCAATACGGCTTCGGTAAAGAACCTGTGGGAGCAAGGCCAATGACATAAATATGAATTCATTTAGATAGATTCCTAGCAAAATATAACCAGCAATACACTTACCACTTTCCCATAGCTACCGGCCCCAATCTTACACTCACGAACATATTCGTTAACCGTTTTGTTTCCATTGTCGTCCTGAGAGTAAATAAAAAAAGAAGTTAATGATACTTATCAATGCCGAAGATAAGACACTTGACAGCATGATACTTATAGAAAGAACAAAGGCCTGCATGATTGTTTGTGATGTATTTACTTGTTCCTTCTATATTATGCAATGAACCCAATATTTTTATCTTCAAAGGATCCATCTTCCCCCACATAATTGGCAGCCTTAAAGGAAAGGATCAAAGAAGTCAGTCATAATTTTTTTTTCTTTGGCTTTGATCAAAAAAGAGAAATCAGTCATTGAGCGAACTGGAAATACTTGAAATTATTATTTTTGTAAAAACTGATGCGTGGAGTAAGTTGGATGCATTAACCCATTTATGTTAGTGCTAGCATTTTTAATCAAAAAATTTAAAACTAAATAAAAAAATCGAACCGATTTTAAATGATAACGCAACTTTGGAAACGATATGCAAATATGTATGGTTCGATTTTACCTAGCCGAACTATTTTAAAAAAAAATTACTTTCAATTTTAAACTAAAAAACTAAAGTTAGAGAGATTTCATTAACATTCATATAAAACCTCCCACCAGCTTATACAATTCATGTGATTGATATCCCAGAGCTCATCTGATATGTGATATCCCCAAATACAAAGATATTATTGGTTTTCATGACTGATTACATAAATGTTTTCTCATCAATTGAAATAATTCAAATTCAAATACTAAATATTAATTTCGGATGAAAGCGAAATATACCCATCATCGATTACATACTCCATGACAAGGGATGCGGGATCTCAAAGCACACCACCAGACTTTACCTCAAGTAATCCAAGTCCTATGAACATAAACTACCTTGTTTATCTTATACATATATATATATATATATATATATACAAATTCCAGAAAAATACCTTGTTTCATTACAAAATATTTGTTCAAATTGGAAAAAGATAAGTGGCGAACTAGTGTTTTAATTGGATTACAAAAAATAGGGATCAGACATAGCTTTCTAGGCCGCATTGTGCATAAGTACTGCAATTTTTATTAATTGCTTAGAGCTGAGTGCATAGTTCATCACATCCTCGTGCATTTATTATGAATATGAACATAAACTACCTTAAACAAATATAAAAATCTAAAAGGAGACTATGTTTAAACATAGATTTACTACATGAATAAATGGGGGAGAATGATCCAAAGCCAAAGAGAAACCCCAAATATACAATCCAAAGTTAAGAGGAGCAGAATAATAAGAAAGATGAGAAGAAGAATAATAAGAGAAATTGAAGAGAAACTCACCAATAGAAGCTAAAAAAATTGAATAATCAGACCTTCAATTCTGCTTGGGGGTTGATTTGAACCCTAAAAACCGCAAACATGAGGTCAGAGTGGGATTTTGAGCAGTGATGTGAGAGAGGAATTTCGATTTGTGATTTGAGAAGAGAATTTAAAGTTGTGATGTGAGAGAAATTGAAGAGAAGCTTACCAATAGAAGCTGAAAATTTGAACAATCGGACCTTCAATCCTGCCAAGTGGTTGATTTGAACCCTAAAAACTATAAACATGAGGTAAGAGAGGGATTTCGAGTAGTGATGTGAGAGCATTTTCGAGAATTGACGAGAGTAAGGAATAGCAGTGAGTGTGAGAGAAATGATGAGAGGAACGACGGTGAAGAAGGGGTGAGAGGAACGGCGGCGAGGAGCTGAGAAGAACGTAGCGAGGTGGAGGGGGTGAGAGGAACTACAGCGGGCAAGGAAGAGGGGTTAAGAACTGGGAGCTGCAAACTAAATTAGGGCTTTTTTTGTTCTTTTCATTAAGTGTGAGAGATTTTTTTAATTTTTTTTGATTTTGTGTTTAATTAAAATATAAGCGGCAAAAGTAAAAATTTGGGCGCAATTTATTTTTTTGTTTAGTAACGGATTTTGTAACAGTTAATCCATTACATCTCAATTTTTTTTAACAAATAATTATTTAATATAGTTAAGATAATATTTGTTTCATCAGTAACGGATATTTAACATTAGTAACGGATTAAACATGTTACTAGATTTTAATGGATTTAGTCCGTTACTAATCACAAAAACTATCTGTTACAAATTGCACGAAATGGTGTAGTGCTTCTAAAAATATTTATCCCAAAGACTGAAAGTTTGATAAAAATAAAGAATCAAATAAGTTTTGTCAATTCGAATACTTGCATATAACTTGAAGAATCAGCATCAAAACGTAAAAAATAATGAAATTCAGAATCTTATAATGTTTTAGCTGCAATGATTTGGGAATAAAATGATGAGGAGAAGAAAAATGGGAAAACCGTACATAGCGAGAGAACAGCGATGAAAGCGACGGCGAGGAGCTTGTTGCTTCAACTGCGAGAGAAGAAGGTTGTGAAAAATGTAGTCTAAAAATTGTAATGGGTAACAAATACTTCTTAGCACTAGAGAATATTCAAATATTTAGTAGCAAATACCACTTCTCTTTAAACCCTATATTTAACAAAAGAGAGGGTTTTCAACATATTGAATAAAAATTAAGCCAGGGTTTTGAAAATGAATGAGAATAAGAGTAAAAATTCCACTATACACAAACAAATTAAAATGGGAAAAAAAAGTCTTAGATCTAACAAAAGAGGGATTTTCTATTGAAGAAGAAGATGCTAAATTCACAACTGTGACTGTTACAACTTGAGGAAGAGAGCACCGGCGTCCGCTGAGGAAGACCACCGACGACCAGCGAATGAGGAGAGCACCAGTGATCTGAGCTTGGTGCGAGTGATAGGAAGATTTGGGGGGGTGTTAGCAAAAGAGACGTGCCAACGAACGGGAGAGTGGTGTCTGAGTAGGAGGTTTTGAATGTTAATAATAATAAAAAAATAAGTGCCACGGCTTATAACTGTCACTACCTAATTTTAGAACCGTTGTTAAATAAAAAAAAGGTTCAAATTTGGTTAATTAGATGTAGTAATAGTTTTATCGAATTCCGTAACATACTATGTATATTATGGGATAGTAACGGACTATATGGCCATCACAAATGGGAAAAAAATAGATCGTTATTAATTTCTTGTTTTCGTGTAGTGACATCTTAGTGTGTGTATATATCTATATATATACTAGAGTAAACAGCCCATTTGGCCACTAAACTATTGATCTAGTACCATTTTGGTCACTTAACTTTAAAAAGAACCACTTTAACCATTAAACTTTTGACCGAGTTTTCAAATGCCCATTCCATCCAAATGAGCTGTTAAAAGTGACAGATTGAAGCCATGTGCCCAGCGCATGGCCTCATTGAAGGCTAAACTTGTCAATTTTCCTAAAAAATTCACCATCCAGACTTACATAATACCTGTAACGATGAAAGTGACATATTTCAACCATTTTTCATCTTCAAAGTAAATGAACAATTCACAATCACAAAGCAGATTTTTTTCTTCAAAGGAGATTCTTTTATGTAAATTTATTTTGTTACGCCATGGATTGGGGATTGCGGCTCTATGATGATCCGATACAAGCTTATGAAGAATTCTATCGTAAGTTTTTTGTAACTATGTTCTTCTTTGAATTTTTTAGGGTGTCTATGGTTTGTTTTAAGGTTTAAATGTTATCGTTTTTCAGGGTTTTATGGTTCTAAATGTGTATGTATTTCACATCTTTTTCGTTGATGAAGAAAATGAAGGGTTTTAGGGCACAATTACTATATATTTGAAACCCATTTCGTTGATACTCTGTTTTTTTTGTGGTTTTTGTTTCTCTTTTGTATGTTAATATGTTTATTCTTGTTAATTTTCAGCAAAAGATTCTTCTCTATTTACCATTGTAATTCATCATAGTGGGCAGTTTGATTATGCACCAGAGTTGGTTTATAGTGGTGGGGAAGTAGCTTATGCTGACAAAGTTGATTCGGATAGATTGTCAATTCATAAAATATTGTTAATGGCTAAGGAGTTAGGAACACCCGAGGTTACTGGTTGTTATTATAGAAGCCCGGATAAGTTCTTTACTGATAAAGATGCCCTGATTGAATTAGTTGGTGATAAAGACATTAGGGAATTGACCAAGTGGATTCCTGCATATAGGGTCGTTGATGTGTACTTGCAACATAATGACTTGTTTTTTCAATATGTTCCACTTAATGTAGTATATCCACCTACACATAGTGAAGAGGGAATGCAAAATAAAAGTCATAGTATGAATCATAATGAGGGTCAGAGTGTGAATGATAATGCGGGGGAGGGGCATGATAATGAAGGAGATATGGGTGAGAATATGAATGATAATGAGGGGGAGGGGCATGATAATAAAGGAGATATGGGTGAGAATATGAATGATAATGAGGGGGATGTGCATGATAATGAAAGAGATAGAGCTGAGAATATGAATGATAATGAAGGGAAGGGAAATGATAATGAGGGAGAGGGGCATGAAAATGAGGCAGATGATGAAGATGCGGGTATAGATATAATTGTGAGTGATACTAAAGATCCACAAGTTAATGTGCAAGAAGAGGGTGCTGCCAATGAGGTGCACATGGTGGATAATGATGTCAATGATGAGTGGTCTAGCATGGAGGATTCAGATGATCTTGCAAGTATAGATTCAGATGAGGAGGATGGTTGTACTAGAAAAGGCAGGTTTCCTGAGTTTAATGCTGAAAAAGATATGGAATGTCCCAGCTTTAAACTTGGTCAACTGTTTGCATGTGCAGATGACTTTAAAAGGGCAATTACTGATTACTCAATTTTGCATAGGAAGGAAATAAAATTCTACACAAATGAGAAGTATAGGGTGAGGGCAAAGTGTAAGAGTCCATATGAATGGATGGTGTATGCTTCAAGAGTAAAAAGTGAAGAAACATTATAAGTAAAGACTGTCAATCTTAAGCACACCAACTGCAGGAATGCCAATCAAAACAGAAATGTGAACTCTAAGTGGCTGTCAAAGAAATATGAGTATATGTTTCAATCAAATCCAGACATGTCTTGGTAAGCTTTAAGGGAAGCTGTAAAAAGAATCAAAAAGTAGTGATTACAAAAAACCAATTTTATAGAACTAAAATGAAGGCTGAAGAGCTAATTGAGGGGAATCATAAAGAACAGTACAAGTTGATATGGAATTATTGTGGTGAGATAAAAAGGGTGATGCCAAATACAACTATTATTATGCATAAGAAAAACCTTGATGATGGCAAACAGAGGTTCAAAAGGATGTATTGTTGCTTGGGACCACTAAAGGAGGGGTTCAAAAAGGGTTGTAGACCATTTATTGGACTTGATGGGTGCTTTTTAAAAGGACCATTCCCAGGACAGCTGTTGAGTGCTGTGGGTATTGTGCCAACAATGGCATGTATCCATTTGCATATGCCATGGTTAAAAAAGAGACCAAGAGATCATGGACATGGTTCTTAAAGCTTCTTTGTGATGATGTTGGAATTGTGGAGGATAATCAACACATATTTACATTCATGAGTGATCAACAAAAGGTAATTATTTAAGTTTGTTTTCTTTTGTGATTTCACTTGTTTTCTTTCATATATATATAATTTTGTAATCACATTTCATTTTATAATTTTTTAGGGGTTGGATAAGGCACGACATGATTTGGTACCCAAATCAGAAAGAAGATTTTGTGTTAGGCACCATCATGCCAATTTTAGAAAGAGTTATAGTGGGAAAAAGTTGAAGGACCAGCTTTGGAAATGTGCCAAAGCTAGCACAGAGGAGTATTTTGAATTATGTATGCAAGAAATGAAGAAAATGAAGGCCGAGGCATACAACTGGTTGATGGAAAATGCTTCCCCAGAACATTGGTCTAGGTCATTCTTCCAAACTTATTCTAAATGTGATGTTCTTATCAATAACCATTGTGAAGTGTTTAATAGCTTTATCCTAGAAGCTAGGGACAAGCCTATTGTATCTATGTTTGAAACAATTAGGAGTTTTTTAATGGTGAGGATAAGAAAAAATAGAAACAAAATGAGATTACATCCTAACCCAGTGTGCCTAGGATTGAAAATAAATTAGCTGAACTTGAGACTTTATCAAATAATTATATTACTGAGTGGTCTGGAGGAGATGAATTTCAAGTCAGTGCTGGCCCAATTGTACAGATTGTGGTAAACTTAAGACAGAGAACATGTTCTTGTAGAGTGTGGCAACTGAGTGGCATTCCATGTGTGCATGTTGTGTGTTCAATATTGAGCCAAGCAAAAAAATCAACAAACTATGTCCACCCTTACTTCACTAAGCAAAAGTACTTAGATGGTTATGATCACATAATTAAACCAATCAATGGTATGCCTATGTGGCCACAGTCTTTAAAGGCTCCATTGCTTCCACCTGAAGTTGAAACCCAAGCTGGGAGGCCTAAAAAGGCAAGAAACAAAAAGGGAGATGAAAATAAACAATATGGGGCCAATACTGGAAAATTAGGGAAGATAGGGGTGGTAATGACATGTAGAAAATGTGGCAATCCAGGCCACAATGCAAGAAGTTGTAAGGGACAAAGGGAGAGCACTGCTGCAAGTGGCGGGGGGTCAGTGCGCAGTGGCAGTGGTGCAGGGGGTATGGGCAGTAGGGGTAGAGGCAGAGGTAGTGGTGGTGGTGCATGGGGTAGAGGCAGAGGTAGTGGTGCTGGTGGTGAAGGGGGGACAGGCAGAGGTAGTGGTGGTGGTGCAAGGGGGACATGCAGAGGTAGTGGTGGTGGTGCATGGGGTAGAGGCAGAGGTAGTGGTGCTGGTGGTGAAGGGGGGACAGGCAGAGGCAGAGGAAGAGGAAGAAACAGTGGTGGTGTAGGCAGTGGCACTGGGGGTGTTGGTGGAGTGGGCAGGGGTTTCACAACTGCAGCTCAATTGCAAAGGATGGGAAGGGAGAGGTACCAGGTATGTGTTTTTGCATTTAACTTGCACATTTATTATATATAATGAATTTCATGAGAACATTTGTTATATGTGTAGGCTAGAAGGAGTGGTCAAGGGCATGAATCTCAAACACAATGTAGTCAGCAACAAACTCAAGGAACTCCAAGTAATTCATCACAAACACAACAATAGTGTGGTATGATGTTTATGTAGGTAGTTAGGGGGATAATTTTTTGGGGGAAAATACTGTTTTTCTTTTGTAAAAATGGCATCTAATGTAAGTATGTATATTTTGTGTAAGAATGTCTATTTTGTAGTCAGAGGGGTATATTTTGGGGTCATACTTTGTGGAAAAAACATGGCCACTTTTGTTTAACTTCAGTTTACATGGTTTATAGCAGTAACTATGGTTTATATACCTTCAATGAACTCTGCTTTACTCTATTTTATGTCAATTGTTCTTTGTTTCATTTCTTTTGATTTGTGATATATTTATTAGTCAAAACAGAGCAACAATTATCTTGGTTGAACACTAAATTTCATTCCATTACAAACATCAAATATTACACCTTACTTTACATTACAATCGATTCTACCAAAATAAAACTACACTAAAAATGCTACAAAAATAACCCACTACAGTTTAACATGGCATTTCACTTCTCATTTTGCTCCTCCACACTTGCATACATCTTTACCAATAGCATCATCTTCATTGCTTGAGTTGAATATGAAGTAAAATATGACCAGAAATGCTACAATAACAACCCACCACAATTTGTTTTTCTTCTCTTTGTTAACCCTTCCACCTTCAGTTATCCAAAGGTACATGTCCTCCCAAATAAAAAAGCCACATTGGATCTGCAAAAACAAAAGGTACGTACTTGTCCTTTCTGTAGTTCTTTTTTTTTGGACCAAGGTTCAGTTTTATTCAATGGTGTACCTGTTCTGGGCATGTTAAAAATCTTCTTCCTGGATTTTGTGGAGTATTTGATGTCTTCATTTGGGCTACTCGACCGCAATTGCAATGGACTGTCATGTTTGCTCTGTTTTGTCTTTCTTTTTTCTCTCGTTTCTTCTTTTTTTCCACTCTTTTGGTTTAGATTTGTTCAGATTTTGTTTGCTCTGTTTCAATGTTTGTTGGGTGTAATGCTCTGTTATATACACTGTTTTCCTTTCCATTTTGGCAGGATTAATTGGAGGGAAGGTCTGTGTTGGAGGGGATGGTTTTTTTTAGGGAAATTGACAATTTTAGCCTTTAATGAGGCCATGTGCTGGGCACATGGCTTCAATCCGTCACTTTTAACATCTCATTTGGACGGAATGGGCATTTGAAAACTCAGTCAAAAGTTTAATGGTTAAAGTGGTTCTTTTTAAAGTTAAGTGACCAAAATGGTACTAGATCAATAGTTTAGTGACCAATTAGGCTGTTTACTCTATATACTATAAATAAGAGATTATGTATATAAATATAAATAAAGTGCGTTACTAAAAAAAATTACTTGTTTCAAAATATAGCTAGTTGAAAAAGGAAAGAAGAAAAAAAAAAGGTTGAGTGTATTATTTAATAGGGGTAAAACTTAATTAGTTGTTGTAATTCAAAAGTAGTCATTAAATAAGGTGCACTTAAAACAAAGCCATGCCATGTAATATATATAGTTACGTAAGTTTATTAATTTAAAAAAAAAAACAGGTGTTTAAAATCAACTGTGCAGGGTGCCAGTATCCTAGCTAGTAAGAATGAAGAGCAAGGAAGACAAAAGTCAAGATATACAAAGAGGAGATAGCAGGAGAGAAAGAAAATGCGTTAAATTAGGAAAAAAATGTTTTCATTCCATATTTTAAGCGCATAAAAGAATTTGTGCTGTGCACTTAAAGTTTTTGAAATGTTAGGAAAATAATGCAACAAAATGCAGATTGATAAAAAATTATTAGAATTGAAACGTGAATAAAATATTTTTTGAAGGAGTAATTTGTCTCCACTTGAAATATAAGTTTGTTAATAAAGTTCTTGGTAAATCATCTCTAAGATACAACAATATAATTTGTGAATTCTGCAATTTAGCAATATTGAAAAATTCAAAACGTAAGAACATTTCTTGAATTTGACAAAAGACAAAACGTAAGAAGATACGATTGTAATGGTTGTTTGGAAAATGAATCGAATTCCTGGAAATAGGGAGACACGCCTATATATAAGAATCTATTAAAACAACAATTAACAATATTAAATGCCATTTTAAATTCAAGATTTAACTGCCGGCCACTAGCTTGTGCTAAAGGAAGGCTCAATGAGTATGTGCAGCCTGTATTGAATTTTTTTTGTATAATTAAAACTTTCAAAACGTAAAATTTTATTTTTCTTTTTACACAAAGTATGTAGCTCTAGTAACACTTCTATTTTGTATCTCTTATTCTAATAAAATTTACGGGGGTTTTCCCTCTTTGCCTAAAAAATAAAAGCATAACTTTATTTTCCATTGAAGGATATTGGTTGTGTTGTATTTATTTATCAAATGTCAATATACGGCTCTTCTTCCATCTTAGTTCTACTTCAACTTGTAAAGCATAACTTTTGTATGTACTCTATAATCTTTGAAGGAAAAAGATTTGTGTAACTAGTAAGGCTTGCCACATATAATAGCAACCTACAGAGTTTCAAGTTGTTCGAACATTGGTAATCCGTGTTCCATATTATACAGAACACACCCTAGTCGCCATATATATAGGGAGTTTCATGTAAATATATACTCACATTCACTTTTAAAGCTATTTTTGGCAAGGTACAAAATGAAAATTTAACCAAACAAATCTGTAAATAAGTTATCACTCAATGTTCACTCACATATAAAAGATTTAAGTCACTCCTAATTCTAGCAAAAGAATTAATTAAATGCTTTGCATCACATATAGACTATACATTATCCCAGGAATATTAAATTATGATATTGAAATCTTAATGTGAATTCAACCAAGTGAGGCACAAAGTTCCCTATTTATTTAATACAATTTCCTTCAAGAAATCATAGTAGAATTGTGTGTCAAGGAGGAAGAAGCCTTGGACTAACTTTAAAATTGAGAAAATGATACAACTAATTCCCTGTACACCATAAATATAAAATTGATGTGAAAAGAAAAGGAAGAAGAAAGAGGTTCTTTAGCACATTCTATCGAACACCTATTAAGCATCAAATAGATACATACACTATAAATAACAAATGTAATCTTAGTTAAACAAAAACTACATTGTATAGCAATTTTGATTAAAATTTACCTTCGCATTAAAGCTTTCTGGCGTTTCTACATGGGTTATATGTTGATTGAATCTAACTGTTAGACCATTATTTTTTTAATCCTCCATCTAGAATAGAAGCATAATCACAAAATATGCAGAGCGAGGATATAGAAGCATAATCACAAAGATCAGGTTATAACAATTCAGATTTCACCATGTTGTAAATCAGTTGAGGTTTTGTTAATAATGAAAAACCCACGAGTGAACTCTATAGATTTTTTGGTATGTTGAAGCGAGAGGCGCCAAGAAAAACTGCAATTGTAAAAAAAATATACTAAAAACTCAAACACAATACTAAAATAAAAGAGCCTCAAATAATTAAGAAAAAATCTCACCAATTAATGTGGATTATGAGACAGTTAAACGATTTGTGCAGAAGAGATATATGATTTGTATAATGCATTGTTTGATTAAAGAATGACGCGATCAGCCATATTCAACTGAGAAGAAGGTGAAGGGGCTATGAAACTTATACGGAGAACTAACTAGGAGCAAAGAATCGGATAATAGTGGGCATTCATCATTATTTAAGAGCCTAATAAATGAGCGGAACGAAAAAACTACTAATAGCGTAGTTATGGAGGTACTATTACGTTTGTAGATAGATTATAGAAATAATCTTATGCTTTACATACCATTGGTGCATTCACAACCGTTCAATATAAAATTGAAAGCTCTAATTGTTCCTTGCGACACAAGCGTACATAGTGCGCCTCAAAAAATCCCAATCCTAATGCAGGATTTTATCCTTTTGATATTTCTTAACTCTTCAACTCCCTTTTAATAATATATTAGAGCATTTCCTGCGGTAATGTATTTTGTGATTTTGTATATAATTTATACAACTTGTAAAAATTACAGTTTCTAGCGGTCTTTTAAATTTAGCTTTTGTGTAAAATGAAAATGTAAAATACACTTCAAGTTTACACTGACACGTCACTTTTTCAATCTCCAATTTTTTTATGAAACTTTAAAATGTAATAATTTTTAATATAAAATATATATTTTAATAAGAATTATATATTTCAAATATACCCATTAAGACAAATAAATCAAGATCCATTGTGATTAAAAGATTGTACAATTTTTATTTTTTTTACATAAGATATCAAACATGCGTTGGTATCTTAATGGTTCATTCAAATTTTATACAAAAGTACCAATGGAGCATTTTTTTTGACTTCAAAATTTGTGTAAAAGTAATTTGACACATAAGATTTATACAACAATTTTTATATTACAGTTGAAGATGCTCTTACAATCATCAAACGTAAAATATTTTCAACTAGATTATTAAAAGAAATGAGTGAATTGAAAGTGAACCTATAACCGTTCAAAAGAAATCGAAAATTCATATTGCTACGAAACTTTACATTTTGTAAATCATTATTCTTTTTGTTTTCAAGAGCAAGAGCCTCAATCGATTCCAAGCGCATTATATTACATCAAATAGGCATCAACAAGAATAGAAATTCGGAAGGGGAACAATGAGTCTTAGTTCTCCGAACTCTTTGACAATAAAATTGACTGATATAGATTATTCTAGAAAATATAATACGTTCAATGTGTTTATAATTATTGCACACACGTTAAATGTATCACAAATCTAATATGTTAAAAGAAAATTTTTATAGATATTTTCATAAAGGTGAAAATTTTTATTTGCATAATGGTGATTTTTTTATTTTCATGATATGTTACAGTGTTGCATAATTCCATCCTGATCCATTTAATAATTTCTTACTAAATGAATAATTAATCTTTTGTCCGAGCCCAAACCCAATTCGGCCCATTAAAGCATCTCCAATAGCAATATATAAAATTAATATGTAAAAATATGTGAACTAATAAATAATTGACATTTAATTGATAAAAGGTTGTTTTACACATAAATTATATACATTCTCATTTTTGCTCAAATGGTTCATACTTATAATATTTTGTAGAATCATGATGCACCAATTAGAGGCAATTAGGTATAAGGGCTCATTATAATAATAATATAATTATAAAGGACATTTAAAAGTTAGCTGTGTAAATTAAGGACACTATACAAAAAAGACACTAATACCCATTCCTTATAATATTGTCTCATTATAACACTAACAGCAACCAGAAGGTGCTAAATGCATTTAGCACCCCTTGCACAGCAACCAGAGGGTGCTAAATGCATTTAGCACTACAACCAAAAGGTACCAGAAGGTGCTAAATGCATTTAACACCCTCTGGACAGCAACCAGAAGGTGCTAATTGCGTTTAGCACCCCCTGGACAGCAACCAGAGGGTACTAAATGCATTTAGCACCACAACCAGAAGGTGCTAAATGCATTTAGCACCCGTCCAGAATGTGCTAAATGCATTTAGCACCCCCTGGACAGTAACCAGAGGGTGCTAAATGCATTTAGCACCCGCTAGACAGCAACCAGAAGGTGCTAAATGCATTTAGCACTACAATCAGAAGGTGCTAAATGCATTTAGCACCCGCTAGACAGCAACAATAAGGTGCTAAATGCATTTAGCACCACAACCAAAAGGTGCTAAATGCATTTAGCACCACAACCAAAAGGTGCTAAATGCATTTAGCACCCTCTGGATAGCAACCAGAAGGTGCTAAATACATTTAGCACCATTTAGACAATAATCAAAGGGTGCTACATGCATTTAGCACCATCTAGACAACAACCAGAATGTGCTAAATGCATTTAGCACATTCTGAACAACAACCATAAGATAACACCACTTGAACAACAAATCAAAAGGTGCTAAAATAATTTTAACACCATTACAAAATAGAGAACAACAAAATTGATGAGATCAACATCCACTCAATTTATTTATATGTATATAGACATAGATCGACGTAGGGTTCGTAAAAAAATAAAAAAAAAAGAGTTACAATCATATTTTTTTTTTCAAATCCCGCTGGGCTGTCAAAATTGATTGATTTCGATAGCAAAACGACTTCTGATTGTCTTAATTTTTCGTGCAATAATAATAACTTTGTCTTCCGAACAACATATTCAAAAATCAGCCAAATCCAACGGTTCGATCAAAAGTTATATATGTTTTACGATTGCAGATCTAGAAAAGAAGAAGAAGAAGATGATGATGATGATGATGAGAACGATGATGATGAGAACGATGATCCTCTCGGAGATACGATCGGAGAGTAAGGTGGTGGTGGTGAGACAACTTCTCTTTTCTCTTGTTTTTTATTTTCTCTCTCTAAACTATGTGTATGTAAGAGAGAATAATATGTCTTTTGTATAATTAGAATAAATGATATAGTAGGATAGTTTTGTCCATCAACATTTATCATTTTCCTTAAAATAAATTAATATTATGAAAAGTGTCCTTATTGTAAAACCAAATTATGAAATTAGTACTACTTCCCTTTATTAAACATGAATCCGTCCTTAGAGTTATAACAAATTACGGAGCGAGACCTTATAACCCATTATTTCCACCAATTATATGAAAACAAATGAAATATATAATATTCAACATTTTTTATAAATATTTTTTATTTATAATTAAATAGTTAAAGTGGGTATTGATTTTAAGATCTTGATGAGTAAAATTCAAATATGCAAGTTTTATTGCAAAATATATTTTTAATTTTTAATTATACTATTTTAAAGTTTTTGTAAAAAGTTGAAGAGATAAAATGATGATGTAAATGTGTAAAATAAATGGGTAAAATACACACCTATTTTAAATAAAAAATAATGTATCATATTTTACACAAAAAATAATATAACATATTTTACACAATATTATAAAAATATCAAAAATTATACGCATTGTATAATTTTTACGCAAATTTTATGTAATATAATTTACACATACCTGTAGTGCAGATGTCCGTCATCTAACTATTGCTATTTGGTGAACGCGTGCCTGGTGCGTTTACTTTCACATTACGTTTCCGGATCTTACAATTCTCACCAGATTCAGATCTAACGACTGACCAACACGCAAAAAGGGCATTTTTTGTAATATAGCAAAAGATAAATGCAGTCAGGTAAATTACCTCTAAAGCCCTTAAACTATTCAATTATATCAATTTAGCCCTTAAACGACCAAATATATCAATTAACCCTGTAAACTATTTGAACCCAACCTTATAAATCCTTTTGTCCATTTGCCATCCACATTTGAACAAATAGGCATGTGCTTAAAGTGTATTTCATATTTAGCACGTAAATCATTCCATGCTTGTAAATCCATACAAGAATGAGCAATGAAAAATTTACACATCTCATAAAGTAAAATTTTAGAAAAGATAAATAGTAGAATAAAAAATTGCCGATGAGTCATACAACCTAAATCACATTTTGGACAGTTATAGAATATTCGCTTGTTCTAAAATCTAGTAAAACTTTCACTACAACCCTTTGACTGCAATCAAAATTTACTTCCATTGCTTTTTCTCTTATGTTTTTTTTATCTTTACTTTCTTGCTCTATTTTGTTATTGCTATAACATATACAATGAAATATGTAGATATATATAATTAAAACTAAAAATATCAAGGAGTAAAAATTGAAACTAAATAATGACAATAACCTTGAAAATGAAGCATGCATATTTTTGTCCATATTTCAATGTGTAAAGGATATAACAGCTTCTATGGTTGATAATTTAGGGGCTCATTTGGCGCATTTGGTAGTTCAAGGGCTAAACTGAAACAAATAAAATAATTCAAGAGTTTAGAGAAATGTCCAATTTAATCGTAACATTTACTACTCCGTCATTGTTGCTTTTATAACCCCTTCCATCCCCTCTCACATCCGCTTTGGTACTTTCTTCGACGACAGATCTCCACCACCACGACGTCCGACAATGGCGAGACACCTCCACGCCATCGTCCTCCTCTCCATCACTCTCCTCCACGTCACCACCGCCGAAATCAAAACTTTAAAAATCACCTCCGACTCCCGCCCCATGATCCTCTTCGAGAAGTTCGGATTCACACACAGCGGCCACGTCACCGTCGCCGTCTCCAGCGTCTCCGTCACCTCCACCCTCTCCCCTCCCGAATCCTCCCGCCTCGGCTTCTTCCTCCTCTCCGAAGAATCCCTAATCCAAGTCCTCTTTGAGTTACAGCAAAACCCTAATTTCTGCGTCATCGACTCCAAATACATCAAATTACTCTTCACTTTTAGAGATCTTTCTCCTCCTCCTCAATCAAACTTCAATCAATCGTATCCGATCGATGTGCCCAACGAGTACAGCCTATTCTTCTCTAATTGTGCTCCCGAAAGTCAAGTCACCATGAATGTCAAAACCGAGGTCTACAATCTCGACGATGGCAAAATCAAGGACTATCTCTCTGCAGGTCTCACTCAGTCGCCCTCTCTATGGCTCTGTTTGTCTTTTTAGCCTCTTATTGCTGAACTTTGATTGCTTTTAATGCTGAACACAACCTCTGAAAAATGTGTTTTCTTTTTTATTTGGCCTTACAATTTAGCTAATAAAAGAAATGAGTAAAGGCACAATTGGAATATAATTTCTTTAAAGTTAAACTAACTTTCAGCACCGTACTTGCGCACTTGCCGCTTAACGCCCAATGCTAATTCAATCTAATTCAATATTTAAGATTTGAGAACACAAAAATAAACACTACCTATGGCTCCGTTTGATAACGAAGTTGGAAAATTTATTGATTATGATAAGTTAGAAGATGAGATGAGTATTTACTGATACTCTTCATGTCGTTCTTATTTTTATGAGTATTTAGTTTTTTGTTATCATTTTCCAACTTGTTATCAAACTGAGCTCTATTTCATTTTCCCTATATTTTGTCTCACTCTCCTAGGGTTTTGGATTGTTTATGTGCAGGTCTTACTCAGCTCCCCACTCTGTATTCAATCTTCTCGCTATTTTACCTTGCTTTTCTAGGGTTTTGGATTATGTCTTTGTGGAAAAACAAGAGATCTGTTCACAGGATTCATCTCCTTATGGCTGGATTGCTTGTAATGAAGGCTCTGAATCTAATCTGCGCCGCTGAAGATAAGCATTATGTTAAGGTTACTGGAACCCCTCATGGTTGGGATGTATTGTTCTACATTTTCCAGTTCATTAGGGTTGTGTTGTTGTTCACTGTAATTATCTTGATTGGTACTGGTTGGTCGTTCTTAAAACCCTTTCTGCAAGAGAAGGAGAAGAAGGTGTTGATGATTGTGATCCCATTACAGGTTTTGGCCAATATAGCCTCGATTGTGATTGGTGAAACTGGGCCTTTTATAAAAGACTGGGTGACTTGGAATCAGGTGTTTTTGTTGGTTGATATTGTGTGTTGTTGCGCGATTATTTTCCCGATTGTGTGGTCGATTAGATCTTTGAGAGAGACATCAAAGACCGACGGAAAGGCAGCGAGGAATTTGGCTAAATTGACATTGTTTAGGCAGTTCTATATTGTGGTGATTGGATACTTGTATTTCACAAGGATTGTTGTTTTTGCTCTCAAGACTATTGCAGCATATAAGTATCAATGGGTGGCTAATGCGGCGGAGGAGATTGCAAGTCTTGCTTTTTATATGGTGATGTTTTATATGTTCAGGCCGGTTGAGAAGAACGAATACTTTGTTCTTGATGATGAAGAAGAAGAGGCTGCAGAGATGGCCCTTCGGGATGAAGAATTTGAGCTTTGATTTGAACGAGCAAGGAGGAGAATTGTGTGATGCTCCTTTTGCATTTGTACTGCTCTCTCGGGCTCTCGGCTACATATTGTGAGTTGGTTAGTGAAATTACAACTAGCTTTTCTGGAACAATCTCCTTTTCTTTTTCCTCTTTTGTTTAATGCCATAGTAACTTTAATTTCGATGGTATAGTTCTTGTATTTTTGGATGATGGAATTATCATGTCATTTGTTGCTAATTCTTCGAGTTTACAGAGTTGGTTCACATCTAAATGTAATTGTTCATTTTCTTGTCCTTTTTTGTTGTTGTTGTTGTTACATTTTGCCGTGAATTCTCATTTCCATGCATAATTTTTAACCCAATATAGCAGATATTAGAGAATCAGAGTTCGCAGTATTTTTGAATTCCATTTCTTTTAGTTGTTGTTGTTGCGACTTGTTTCACATGGGCATTAGGCATAGTAAGAATGTGCTCAAAGAATTGCTTCATTTTTATGGAATTGGGCTTCGAAGATCAATTCAAGACTTACCTTTTAATTGAGCTACTGTCTGCTATGCTGCTTTAACATGTTGCTTGCTATCCACTATATGTATGATGTATCCTTTCGTGTATTTGATTTTCTGTCTTTCATATGCTGTACTAAATTCTTATATATCTAGGCGAATCTGGCACTAGTTTAAATGAATTTGTCCCTAAGGATTTAGCTATACATATACTGCTCACCAATTTGCATACCTTTTTGTCTACAAAATCATTTTCAAAATTCAGTCCCTTAGAGTTCAAGATACATGCCATCCTACGCAACGTTTAGAGCTAGTGACAGTTTAGGCCTTCAGGGTGTTTCTTGAAATTTACATTAAAAAAATCCACTGTGCCTTTTTTCAATTGAATGTAGATCTTAGGTGAAGGAGCTGACAATTTGACATCTCTCATAAGAACTGTAAGACAGGATAAATTGTGTTGTAGTATTAAATCAAGAAATGTACCTTGTTTTCTGTTCCTTACTTCCTTTACTATCCGCTTTCAACTTAAAAGCGTTGTTTATGTTCATACATTCCGCCCATTGTTATCTTGAACTGCGTTCTATTATAAAACATTCCACTTCTTAACCTTGAGCCCAATTTGGATATATGGTGCTTTTTTTTTTAGTTTTTACGAATAGTAGATTCATTAGAAGGCACCTAAGTTGGAGCAATCCATGTTCAAGCAATGTATAAGGAGGATGATAAAGACCTATAAATAGTTGCAAATTCTCTCACCCGCTAAACTTACATCAAGCCAAAAGCTTGTCAAAATAATCCATCCAATTCTATATTAGTATAATGAGAACCTCCCTAAACATGAGATCCATGGGCAAAGCAGTCTTTTAAAAGTTTCATAGGATTTGAAAGGGAGCCAGTAACATCCATCCAAATTGCCCACTCTACCCAATTCATCTTTAAAAATCGTCTCCTCTTGATTACACAAGAATTACTTTCTATGATGCATAACTCATTTCCCTGCGAAAAGGAAAACCAATAAAGTCCAGAGAATGATAGGGTAACTGGTAATTACAAAGGAGATGGTAAATTCTCTTTTGCCCTTTGCATGAGAAGAATGCAGTGTTTCCTCAAATTAGCAACGGTCTAAATGCTCTCTAGAATACACAAGCCACAGGATCCTTATTTCTACACTCAACACTGGGCGGAGTTCTTCGAATGGATTTAAAGCTCTCCTGTCAGCTTAATTTGCAAGAAAAATCGGGCTAAAGTTAGGGTTATATATATATATGTACTGATGAGACATAATGGCGACTTGATTCTAGAGTTTCCCTAGGAGATTCTGACTTTACCCCTGCACATCAAAAAGAAAGGAAATCTTTTTAACAAACTCTTTTATTACCAGGCCTGTCAATTGGGCCGAGTAAGCCCGAAGCCTGCTCGTTCAGCCCGCTATATTAAGGATCGAGTTTTAATTGAATTTGAGCTTCATGTTCTTCATCAATTTCTTACTCTACTTCTAGTCGTTGCAAAATTGATCCCTATTTCTATTCATTTTGATCTTGGAGGCTTAGTAGACCGTGTGCAATGGATATAGGGGTTTTCTTGAGGCAGTTTCTGGGTTGAATTTCAAGTTTTGGTTCTTTTGGTTGGGAAACATGGTGAAGTGGATACTCGTGATGTGTAAGAAACAAGATTCCCCAACTATTGCTTATCTCTAAACTTGTGTGCTTAAAATGTGGAAGATTATGATCATGTGATTCATAGATGTTCTTTTGTTCTTTCCAAGTTTTGTTTGACATAACAACTGTGATGAATTTGGGCCCAGTTGGGCCCTTCTGTAGAAAATTGCTGATTTTGTGATGGAAGTCCTGTACTGTCTATGTAACTACGAATCGTAGTTACATGTATTGCTTTGAATTGTGCGTGAATATATGTATATTTTCAAATGCTGCTCTGAGCTCGGAACGTTTAGGTGGTGGTCCTTCACCATTTGGACACCCGCCCACCTGCTCGTGATTGTCCGTGAATTGAGATCTCTTTTTGGAGGAGATTCTGAAAAAGGGTAGTTAGAGAGTATGTACAGTGCACGGGTCCTATTTTGATGTGATTCTTGTCCTAGTTACCATAAGATTTGGTCCGTTCGAGATTTCTCTTCCTCTTTCACTCCATCCTGTAGGGTAACTATGACCAATTTTCTCACTTTTTTGATGTTCCAATTTGCAGGGAGATTCAAAACCATACATATGTTTTTTTCTTGGTATGTAGACGTGATGCGTGTGCTGGTGAGAGTTCGTTAGCAAAAATTTCGGGAATTATTGGACCTTCCAAAGCGGAAAATGTGCTCTTAATTTAGACGACTTATATAAGAATTATGGACTCCTTAATTTTAGATGGCCTAGTATGAGACATGTAGTTTTAATTTGTCAATGAGGGGATGGCGTGAACTTGAAAAAAGAAGTTAGACTATATTGCGTCTTCGTCCTTCCTTTTACTCCACATATACACACACAGTCCGGAACTAATGCACTTTGCCAATATACGGATTGCCCATTTAGCAATAAATTCTCGTCGTCAAAATGTTGGGAGAGTTTTTTAACAACAATAATTCGTTGCAAAAGAACCAATCCGGCATATAAACCATCTACGCCAAATCCTTCCCATATCTATATTATAAAACACCAAGTTTGACCAAATTTATTTTCAAAAAGTGTAAAAATCTAATGGTTAAAAATATATATGTTATGGTGTGTATTAACTTTACACCATTGGATGAGTTTTATACACACATCAAGATGTCACATTAAAGTTAAAACACTTGCACCAATAATATACACACAATAAATTTTCACATACCAATAATTTTTTCTATATTAAAAATGATATAACTTAAAATAAAAAATTCAAAATTTAATAAAAATTTAATATTTAAAATCTACTAATCAAGATCAATTAAATAAGATCCATTATGACTATAAAATTATGTAAAAAAAAATAAAAAATGCCATATCAATCACCAATAAATATTTTTACATTAAAAATGCCACAACTTAAAATAAAAATAATTCAAAATTTAATATTTAACACCAATAATATACACACAATAAACTCTCAAATATCAATCATTTTTTCTATATTAAAATGTCATAACTTAAAATAAAAAATTCAAAATTTAATATTTAAAATCTATTAATTAAAATCAATTAAACGAGATCCATCATGAGTATAGAATTATGTAAAAAAAATAAAAAATTATTAAGTAACATTTAACACTAATAATATACACAAAATTAAACTCTCACACACCAATAAATATTTTTACATTAAAAATGGCATAACTTAAAATAAAAATAATTCAAAATTTAATATTTAAACTCTACTAATCATGAAATTTAATAAAAATTTAATATTTAAATATAATAATCAAGATCAATTAAACAAGATTCATCTTAAATAAAAAATATTTAATATTTAATATTTAAAATATACTAATCAACAAATTTCATAAAAAAATAATATTTAAATCTACTAATCAAGATTAATTAAACAAGATCCATCATGACTATAGAATTATGTAAAAAAATAAAAAAAATATTAAGTAACATTTAACACTAATAATATACACAAAAGTATACTCTCACACACCAATAAATATTTTTACATTAAAAATGCCATAACTTAAAATAAAAATAATTCAAAATTTAATATTTAAACTCTACTAATCAAGAAATTTAATAAAAATTTAATATTTAAATATAATAATCAAGATTAATTAAACAAGATTCATCTTAAATAAAAAAATTTAATATTTAATATTTAAAATATACTAATCAACAAATTTTATAAAAGAATAATATTTAAATCTACTAATCAAGATCAATTAAATAAGATTCATCACGACTATAGAATTCTCTAAAAAAAATAAGAAAAAATATTGAGTAACATTTAACACTAATAATATACACACAATAAACTCTCACATATCAATCATTGTTTCTACATTAAAATGTCATAACTTAAAATAAAAAATTCAAAATTTAATATTTAAAATTTACTAATTAAAATCAATTAAATGAGATCCATCATGACAATAGAACTATGTAAAAAAAAATAATAAAAATTATTGAATAACATTTAACGACGTATTTTATATGTTTCTACATTATTGATCATCTTAGTAAATCGTTTTTAGGAGTATTTACAATATATCAGTCAAATTTTTGAACTATTTTCAAATCATAGCAACAGAGGTGATTGAATTATTTTCACATATGGCCTTGAGTTTAATTTGTTAAAAACTTATTTTTCTGAGATCAAAATAAGATCAAAAAATATGATTAAAAGATTCTTTAAAAATTAAAAACAAGTAGCTCCAATCCAGTCTACTTTTAGTTGTTCTAGCATGAAGATTTTTTTTAAATAAAAAAACATATGAAATTTTAATACACTACATCTTGGATTTTTTCTTTTTTTTTTTGAACCCAAATTTGACAAGTTTTTATTTAGTTTCAAATTTCAGATTCAAAGTTTTTATTTACACGATTCATTGCATCTTAATTTTCTACATCTATATTTAATTTCACATGAAACCCGAGTTTTCAAAAATAAATAAATCTATAACATCTATATGTGAAGTCAAAATCTATAACATCTATTTATTGCACTTACGGTTGTTTTTTTTTTCAATTTTTTCAATATATTTTTTCCTCATGTTAACATTAACATGAGGAATATTACATGTGCATTCACTGTTGGATTTCTTTTGAGTTTTTTCAAAAAAAAATTAACCCAAATTTTAGACTTTTGAACCCAAAATCCTCAAAACTATTATTATAATAAAAAATTAAAACCCAAAACTATTATTATAATAAAAAATTAAAACATACATACATAAAGAGAGAGAGAGAGAGAGAGAGAGAGAGAGAGAGAGAGAGAGAGAGAGTATTGAAGAAGCAAAATTTAAAACATAAATGAATAGTAGCCTCAAACTATATTAGAATAAAAAATGGTGTACAATATTAATTGAAGAAGAATAAAAGTCACATACATACATGAAAAAAAAATACATGGAATAACATACATACATACATGAAAGAGAGAATTTTTTTTTGGTGAGAGGGAGAGAGAGAGAGTATTTATAAAAAAATTGTGAGAGGGAAAAAGTTAGAAATTTTGAAATTTGAAATTCAAATTGTATTGTTTTATCATTAAATTAAGGTGGAGAAAAATAAAGTAAAAAAATATGATTTAATTGGGTGATTTGATATCCTAAAAACACATCTAAAGCTTCATATTTTTTTTTGTGATTTGTAAATAAATTTAGACCATTAATTAAATAAAAAAAAGTGTGTCTTATAATATTGATACTAGTTACAAAACACACGACTAATAGAGATAATTTTCAATCCAATTAAATTATTGAATAGTTACGTTAGATTTAAAAGAAGCGAACATACATAAAAATATTAGTAGACAATTACAAACATGCTATTACCTTATATACGCACAATGCAAACAATAGTCCTAAACATGCAGAGAATTCATACGCATTTCAGTAAGAGCTATAAACATCTTCCCGATTAACCTCGATTATATTTAAGCACATACAAGAAACAAATAAAACAATCAAATAAGGATCACGATTAACTTTTCAGAAGCATAGTAAGTAGAGAGATTGGAATTCTTTTATAGTTACTTCGCAAATCAAGAGTTCCACTTTAATTTAAGGAAAAAATTAATTTACCAAATCTTGTTGAAATAAGTTGTAATCTTGAATATTAATCAGTGTAATATTAAACTTCTCTTAAAAATTAGTCTCTCTACTAAGGTTCAACCAACGTGGTTTTGAAAAAAATAGCATTTGCAGTGTGATTTGAACCCACAGCTGCTATATATTTTAAATATATGGGCCTTAACATTTCAAGCAAACATCACATGACATTTAAAATATATTAAAGACGTACCAATTATCAAAAATTATCATTTATCTCAAAAAAAGAAAAGAAAAGAAAAATAATTATCATTATATATTTATCTTGATTAACTTCACACATGCAACGTGCGGTAAAAATTCATGTACCTCTAACAACATTCCTTTTTTTTTTTCGAGGCATTAGTCTTTTTTTTCATTTTTCACGCAAATCTGGAGGACCAAGGTGCTGCAGATATATTTTATTGATAAAAAAGTTGGAATCACCCGAATTCAGCTGTTGACAAAAATAAAAATAAAATTAAAAGGGGAGGAGAACTGAACTTGAGCTCCCCCCCCAAAAAAAAAGGCACACAAAAATTTCGGGCTAAGGGTTTTGCACTAGACGGTTTACAACAAAACATAAAAACTAGAAGATGAAGTAAGGACTAAAAATAGGGCGCATTCGACAAACTCCCACCTGTCTACGCAAAAATAAATAAAAGCAACCAGATTAAGATCTAAATAAAAGTTTCACCTTGGACCTTTCTTTGTTTACCTCCTCTTGTTCTTGCTCCCTATCAACAAAGCAAAGTAAAACAAAATCCTAAAGAAGAACCCCAAAGCAATAGTAATCCACAGGCAGTTCCATTTGCTTATATCAGTAATCCCCTGTTGCTTCAGCACATCCACCCCTGTTGTCACACATGTTGAGCTTGTTATATTCATCCCCAAAGTCTTGCTCAGAGACTCTAACACCTTCACCTTCAAAGAATCTGGCACCAACCCTAATGGCGAGTTATCGAAGATTTGAACACCTCTTATAAAACACTTATTCGGGTCATCAAGTTCGTTCTGCAACACGCCTTCGTACGGGTATTTCACCAGAGATGCATAGTGGAACCAAATCCAGTATACTGGAATTCGGTCCCGATTGATGAAGAATCCACTAAAGAGGAGAAAGTAGGCTAACAATGCGACAACAACCGTAAAACCGACCATAACGTTCGGTATAACGCCAGAAAGAAAGGTGACAAATGAGTTTCCGGCCCAAAAAGAGGCGAAAACGAAGAGAAAGAAGAAAAGGAAACCAGTGAGTCCACCAGCTAGGCCAACGGCCCAAAAGGTTGTGGCTGCAAAAGCTAGAGAGAGAAACAGTAATGATGGGATAGAGATTATAGAATGAGAAAGAACGTATGAGGAACGTCGGTAGGTATTGTATGCAGTCTCTCTCATGAAAATGTACCGTTCTTGGAGAAAGACTGGGATCGCCTCCGCACACGTGTAAAATGTTGTTGACATGGCGAATGCAAAAAATCCCAATCTTTCTTGAATCCCTTTGGGGGAGTTATCGAGTTGCCAAAAAATAGTGGCTAGAATGAACCCAGTGACCAAAACCACCCCTAATCGTACCCCGAACAAGTGAGGCAATCGCCACGAGTTTAAGAGTGATCTTTTAGCTATGACTATCATTTCAGTCCATAGCGGATTGGCAAACTTGGAAACTGAAGAAGAAGAAAAGACATCACTTTTGGCGTTTGTTGCTCCTGATACTAGCTTTCCTTGCGATATACTTGCGCTTATTGCATCTTTAAGGGAAAGCTTGGGTCTAGGCCCTCTCTGCTCCACCAAATTATTCTGCCATGTACTTTTGTTGAACTCGACCAAGCTCACAGTCCCATTTTCAGACCCTTCGAGTTCGCGGATGAAATCAAGGGCGAACTCAGTTCGGTTTTCATTCTCAGGGATCGGGTGGCCAAACTCGGTGAAGAAACGCGGTAGACTCGCAGGTGAACCGCTATAGACTGTCTGTCCGCAGGAGAGAAAGATAAGATGATCTAGAACATTGAGAATCCGAGTGCTCGGTTGGTGAATCGACATGATTACGATGCTTCCGGTTTGAGCTATATTCTGCAGTACTTTCACCACCATGTACGCGCTCGTGGAGTCTAGCCCGGACGTGGGCTCGTCAAGGAAAAGTAGAATCGGATCATGAATTATATCGACTCCGATCGATACACGTCGTCGTTCGCCTCCCGAGACTCCTCTGTGGCCCTCGTCTCCGATCACAGTATTAGCAGCGCTTTTGAGGCCTAATTGGTCAATTAGTGCTTGAACTCTTTCTTTCTTCCTCGACTTGGAGAGAGCTCGTGGAAGTCTAAACTCGGCCGAGAACATAAGTGTCTCTTGGACGGTTAACATTGGGAATAGCAAGTCGTCTTGCATTACATAAGCCGATATGATTTTGATAAGATTAGATTGCAATACGTCGCCGTTCAACGTCACACTACCTTTCAAGCTTTCTTTCGAGATCCTATCGGCAAGTGCATCGATCAACGTAGATTTCCCAGACCCGCTCGCCCCAAGAACGGCCATGATTTCGCCTTCTCTCGCTTCACCGGAGATATCATTTAGCAAAACCTTAGTTTTATCCTCGTGTGAAGAATCCACGGTTGTTTTCTTGAAACAGCTAGGGAGTCTTGTTTTTTGGCCGATTTTAACGCTATATGTTAAATTGTTAAATGAAAGAACGAACCCTGTATTGTGTAGGGTTGGTCCTTTCATATCACCAAGTTGAAGGATTTGGTGAGGTGGTGTGGTTTCATTTGGTGCTTTTTGCAAGAGCTCGCCGTTGGAAGGAGACGCATGTTGTTCTGGTATTCGGGTGATTTCCTCCAACTCTGTAGGCCGTTCTACCGGCGACTCACTCACCGATGACATGTTGACTCCTCTGGTGATCAGAGAGATGAGTAGAGGTGATTTTATTACAATACAAAAGGCTCTAATTAACTCCCTATATATATATATATATATAGCAATGGGTAAATAAAGGTGAGGGAGTTTAATTAGTATATATATAGTATTAATTAAAGTTGAGAGATGGAGAGAGTTGTATTATATAATTAATTAATTAGGCTCTTGATGAGTGAAGGAAGATTAGCTACTTAAGCAGAGTTTAAGGACAATTGAGCACATGTCGATCCATCAACGAAAACTTGCTGCCGGGGTTTGAAAAACGTATGTATATGTCTTTCGTGAAGAAAAGAAAGCGTGCCGAAATAAGATTAGGTGCCGCTGGTCACCCCACCCCTCTCATGGATAACGCAAAATTATTTGAATATATCTACACTGTTAGCAAGTAAGCAGAGGCGGCTTAAATTAAACTAATTGGGCCTAGGCCAGAATATTGTAGTAGGAGTTTTTCAAATTTTGATAAACTGACTCATAATATATAAACATGTTTTAATTTTTACTTATGCTTTATAAATATGTATTTATTTATTTATTTTTTCAATATGAAATTGAAATTTAATAAAAAAAATATATGCTAATAAAAAATATTACTTTAATATTAAATCATTAAATTTATCTAATATAATAAGAGACATTTAAAAAACAATACTCTACGAAAGTATAAAGAATAAGAAATCGTGAAGAAACAAGGAAATTTTAGAAAAAATATACTTAATAAAAGATTGTGGACCGAATTCTTAGTTAATTGTTATTAATTACTTTAGAATCAATCACCCCAGACTTTCACCTTCACGCAAGGCCCTATGTACAACAGCAAAAAAGTGACACCTCCCAAGTCAATATTGTTAATTACTTTAGAATATGTAAAGTCACAAGTGAGACTCATACATATTAAAAGAAGAAGTGGGTCCTTCCAGCAAGTGAGGTCCTAAGCAATTGTCTAGTTTGCTTTACACTTGGGCGGGCTCTGCAAGTAAGGGAAAATATGTTGGCTACAATTGCAATCAGGGTGACTTGAAGTTGAGGTGGTGTCCTTCAACACGTACTCAAATAAGCCCATAGGATCAATGAGACAAAATAATCAGTATGTGAAAGATTTAAAATCAGGATTATGGTCACCTCAAAAATAACTCTTATCGACTCAGTATCACTTATACTACTTCTTAAGGGTATGTATGGCTATTAGCACTGCAAAATAAAATTTTAACATTTAAATATGATTTTTAGTGACACTTTTTATGCATCTTTTAAGACATTTTTTTTTTACATTAGTTATGCATTTTAGAGTGCTATGTATTATACATAAGTGAGAATAGCAACACTCTTTTTTAGTTATAATATAGAATTATTTTAAACATGCATGTGGTGTTAAGGAGTAATATATTAAGTGCGGTAAGTGAACCTTGTTTCACGCACTATATTTATCCTATGCCTATTTAATTGAAAATTAAAAAATGTAGCACACCTTCAAGATGGTTAAATGCCTTTATGTGTATGGATCGTAAGTCTTTTGTTTTTCACCACCAGTTTCATATTATTTTTTAAAATTTGGTTTAAAATTATCAATATGTGAAATACACGCTCATTGTATTACCACCGAAAGTTAGTATTTGTTTATATATATATGTACGTGTCAATATCACAAAATAGCACAGAAGTTACAAGTTAAAATCAAATTGAAAACATTTACCAGAAAATGGATGGCAAACAGCAAGAAGTATATGCATGAAGATTTCAAAAGATGTGACGTACCACCAAACTTGTCCATACGGTGACAATGTGATATTACAGAGAAAGATGGGGATGATCTCTAGGATATTCTGTTTCATTCTTTAAATTTTGTTTGGTAAATATTCTATTTATTTATTGTATATATATAAAGGGTGTAAATGGGGAGAATCAAACTCTTGTTCAAATGTAACGGGCCTCAAACACAATCCTAACCTACTGGACAAATCTCGATTCTTTAAATTATTTCTTTAAGAACAAATTAATGTGTATGGTACATATAAGTATGTGAGACTGTCCTAGCTACAAGGTTTGGTGGGTAATTTTTGTTTTCTTTCTATTTTGTGATTAGCAAATTTATACTAAAGAAAAATGTTTTTTTTTATTTATGATTTTTTTTAGCGAATGTATTACATGGTTGTATATTTATTGTATTTTGTAAAGATACAACTCATGTAATGCATGCAAACAAAAATATCCGATAAGTGTAATATTAGTTTTCTTTTTATATTATATACATAACTACGTCAATATTAGTCATACGACTTGCTTAATAATTATTTGAATTATGTTAAATTAGGAAAATGATATTAGCACTCCACTTTTGTCTTAAGGCACTCCACTTTTATTTTTAGTGACACTTATATATATCTTTTGGGACATTTTTTATGTCACTAAAAATGAAAGTAGAGTGAGTGGAGTGCTAATATCATTTCCCTTAAATTAATGTGCCTTAATATAATAGGTAAAAATAATATATTATATTTCACCCCGGCCGACAAAAACCTACACTAGCTTATGATAAATTCAACCATCAGATGCGCAATTCATATAATTACAAGTTTCCTCCCTGTCAATATTACTTAATCGTGAGTTGGTGAAAAAAATTAAACAAAGATTAGGGAATGAATAGAATATTGGTTTTAAGAGGATAAAGTTTTATTTCGTGTGTCCCAAGTAAATGCAGATGATTTGCCAATTTGACCAGCTTGGGTTCCACAACTGTGATAATGAAAAAATTCAAAAAGAAATGGATCGGAGTGTGCTTTTAGACAAATTAAACCACCCATAAAATAAAAGTAGAGATACTTCCAGCCCCAACTAATTGTATAAGATTATTAACTTTATGGCAAGTTAAGAATCCTCCGTATCAAATAGTTGGTCTATATATTCATCTTCCGTTTGTATATGTAAATATTAAAAATGGACACATATACGTACGTATAGATATAATTTAAAAAAAAAAAGAAGACAAAACATAAAATATTAATTGTTAGCTCAATGATGAAAGAATTATACTTTGAGGTTACAAGTTGGCAAAATTATAAAACACCAAAAGCTTGGTGTTTTTATAAGTGCTTTTAATTAGTACATGATCTGATTTAATATATATAATAGAGATTAATATGGATGGATTATTGAATGGTTCAAGTAGACTCTTAGGATAGATTTGCCCTCCTGGGCATGGCTTATGGACTTTGTGCCTTTGCGTGGATGTTGACATTGATATTATACTTTACCATTGCAGTTATTAAGGGTACTAAAAAAAATTTCTTTTCAACACCATGTTATAGTAATATTTATTTTTAAAACATGGTTACAATTGCTTAAAGTCTGCATGTGATATTAGGAAACACTTTTTAGGACATCGTTTAGTAACCACCATAAATCAACAAGTGCATCAAATAACCTAATGTCCGATTGCATCCCTAATGTAACACTTTCAATTAATAGAATTGGGTCGAAATTATAGTAACAACTCGTGCTTAGAAGACCCACCGGGAAAAAATGAAATTAACTAGCTAGGCTTTAAATTTATGCTTTACTCCCTACTTTCAACCAATAATGCGTAAACACGGGTATACGTGTACACTTTTATCATTTTATGTTTTTTGTTGATCCCTCTTCTTGTAATGAATAATGTGGTTGCACGTGTATAAATTCTAGAAAAAAAATGTAATTATTGTTATCCTAAAAATATAACCCAAAAAAAATAAAAAATACAAAATACAAAATCAAGACATTATCACATAAAACACAACAAAGAAATTGTGACTTGGACTGCAGTTCTCCCTACAGTAATACTGTAATAGGATTTATGACACTAGGATATATGCATATGAAGATTATTACTAACATAAATTTCAATAATAATTGTTAAAATTAAAAAAATTATAATAAATCGTGGTGTACAAATCGGATCATCTAGGTTGGGCTCACTCATTTAAAAATCTAGAATTTGGGCCGGGCAAGAGGGCCTAACTCATGTCAGCCCCTTAAGGGTCGATTTGTAGCCGTCCGATTTTCCAAATAGCATCCAGACCGTTGGATTCTGTCGATTCGTACCATAAAACCGACCCAAAGTCTTTCTCTCTTTGTCTCTTCGAAGGGAAGTTAGGGCTAATCGGAATTTGGGAGCAAACACGCAAGGTACGTTGAATTTTTGCTTATGTTTTTGTGCTCAACAGCTTTATCTCTGTGTATTCATATCTGTAGGTTTGTGTAGTGCTGAATTTTGGGATCTGTTTAAAGATTGAACTACGATATTGTTGATTAGAGTTAAAATTTTGGGCTAAATTGTTAATATTTGATCTAATAGGTATATTTTGTGCTCAATTACTCTATCTATGTGTACTTACCTGTTTAGCTATGTTTGGTGCTGAATTTTGCGATCTTTCAGATTGAACTTCGAAATTGTTGATTAGAGCTAAGAGTTTGGGCTTCATTTGTAAATTTTAATCCCAAGTTTCATATTTTGCTTTTGATAACCTAACTTACGAGCATCAATTTTCATTTTATGCTGGTAATATTTATTTTGGATTCGCGTGTGTCAGTAATAGGATTTTTGTTTGATGTAATTAAAGTATTTAAGATATCTGTTTAGGGGTGTGTGGTTCATAAGCAAGTTAGTAGTGGAATACTCGTTAGTTTTTTTAAACTTGCGATGGTAGAATTTTCGTTAGTTCCTAAGTTCAAACACATCCATTTCAATTTGACTCGTATCCCTTTACATCAGCCCACCCCTTACAGAAATCCTGGATCAGCCCTTGAATTTTAGTTCTAAGTTTCATATTTTGCTTGAATAATATGGGAGTAATGCTATCACACAAGAAATTTGCGCAAGATGAGTTGTCACCTCATTTGTGGGGGAAGAGTGGCTCCAGTTCAACTCTTCATCCGTCAACCCTGAGGCGTCTCCTCAACCTGTGAAGAAATTTTTAGTGAGTATAGAGTTATTCAACAGGCGCGTGGTTACAACAAAAATATGGTAGCGTAAACATTTTCTTTGTTGTACCCTTGTTTCCGAAAACTGATTTTGTGTAGGTCTATTCTTTGCCATGTGATCAAAATGGTAGTTATTTCTATTTCTTCAGGTGGTTTGGGCTTGGGTTGCAGCAATTGCTTTCAATTAGTATAACACAATAATAATAATAGATTTGGTTATGAAGATTAATTAATTTCCTTACGATGCACTTCCTTTAGACTAGCAGATTTTTGGTTAATTCAATTCATATATCTAAAATGAAGTTCAGCCCGTGACTTGTTTACATTTTGATGATCATTATCTTAAGATTGTGCCATGATTTTCAACCGAGAAAGTGTTTTTTCTTTTAAATCTCTAACCCCCAAAGAGGGCATTAGAGGCTATATATTAAAATAACAAAAAAGATGACAAGGTGGAAGGTGTGAGTGCTCACCCCCAAAGCATACAAAATTAGCCTAACAAACCAATTAAAGTGCCTATACCTAGGATGGCCAATTGCTTGATGGATGGCAACCAAACAATTGAAGTCCACATACCAACTCAAAAGGCTGTCATCACCTGTACAAAAAACTATAATATGGACAAAAAAATGAATCAAACAGAAAGCCACAGTCTGATTCAAAAATCTACTGCTGCTGCATAAACTGTACTGATACAAAAAAAGTGTTTAAATCTATTAGTAGGAGTTAAGTTTGTGCTTTGCGAATTAGATTGTTCAACGCCATTCCCCAGCTCGTTTATTTATTATTAACCCACATAGTTAATGACTTTGTTACCACAGCTTGGAAATGCCTCGTTATGATGATCGATATGGTCACACTCGACTCTATGTTGGTCGATTATCTTCGCGGACACGGTCACGTGACTTGGAGCGCCTCTTTAGCAGATATGGGAGGTAAGTAATTATATACCTGGTCTTTCTAGTATACTTTGGTGATGCTTTTGAAAATTTGATATCTTACCGTGCAGCAAAGATAAAGATAAAAGTTGAAAAAATCCTGAAATAAATGGAGTTAAAATATTTTCAAATCAAACTAGCCATGGTTATTAGTTTCCCAGAGAGAATAAAGGGCTGAAATTGAATTTATTCTGTGCCTTCTCTTTATTGAAGCTGTATGCATGTCCTTCAATATATAATAGCGTTTGGACAACTGGAGAACACCCCAGCCGTTTTTCTGATTTTGTACATAATAGTTTTTAGATAAGTATTTTCATGTGTTTTTGGGTGGCTTAGGGCAAATTGAAACAACGGAGTTTAATGGAAAATACTTACAAAGGTTCTAGAGAACTGAGATTGTATGTTTTTGGTACATAAAGAAAATGTATTCGGATGATTAAACTTGGATGGACCATCCACGAAGAGTGTAGAGATTTATCCTTTTAAAGGTATACTACTTATTATATTGTTATACACCTCCAAGAGTTTCTGGCTAACTATCAAAAAGTATTAGCATTTACTTATTTTTAGATCCAATGGTGGTCAGTCATTGTGGGGTATGGGTTATACTCCCACTTATGTGTAGGATAGGTTCAGTCATTTGCCAAGCATGTTCTGTGCTAGAGTCTACGTTATTAATCATGTTATCTAATGAAGGAACTTTACCCCCCTAGGTGTCCATTTGTGTTTTAACTTGAATGATCTTGTTGAAGGTTTCTGGGCTTTTTGCCTGACGACCTGGAGGTCAAAGGTGAGAGAGGTTGGCCCCTGTTGGTGGAAATTGGTGGAAAAAGTCTTGCCCAGAGTTTTAGGAGACTTTGACGATTCTGTTTCTGTTGTGTTATTGCGTGTTTTTATGGACTTGCCCAACAATCTCAAACTCAAACTGGTGTTTAGTTCGTATTTGAGGGGCGATGATGTATGATGATGCACTTCCACTACTTAAGTAATGATGGCCTTATTGTTTATGGAAACCGTTTCCGCAGAGTTCGAGATGTGGATATGAAGCACGACTTTGCCTTCGTCGTATGTATCATCTAACCTCTTTCCTGCTTATAATTGTGATGTAGTGATTTTAGAAGGCCTTTTTTCTTTGCCCCCTGTTCTTAATGCAAAATTAGACTTAACCCAAGTTTTCATTATTATAACTATGCCCCCTGTTTTCATTATTGTTACTTTGCCCGCGGCATGCGGAGGAATCTCAAAGAAATACGCACAAATTGCACCCCCCCTGGGTGTTTTTACAAGATCCTCCCAATATAGGGGTGGGGCTAGCTATTATGAAATATTGGGTAAGTTTAAATCTTCTTATAAAAGAGAGAGGGGGTGGCAAAGACACAAAAGCCCGTTTTAGAATTATTGCTGTTAAAAAGGGCAATGTATCATTTTGCACAAACATCATTTTCCCTTTGTTTTTTTGGGATTTTGTGTCTCAACTTCCATCAACAGGACTTCAGTGATCCCCGGGATGCTGATGATGCAAGGTATAGCTTAAACGGCCGGGATTTCGACGGAAGTCGACTTATTGTGGAATTTGCAAAGGGAGTAAGTCTTAGCAAATTTTTGTACAGGTCCACTTAGTTTAATTGTGATTGGAAAACTGCTGCCTTGTATGCTTATTTGTATTGTGTTATCCATGCGTGTCAGAATCTACGGTTCACGATTTGATTTGTGATTGGTAACTTAATCAATAAGGACGGTGTAGCGAATCCAAAGTGAATATGGTCAATAGTGGATCTTACCTGTCACCATACGACCAACAATGATATAGTAGTGAATTTAAAGTGAACACGGATAATATTGAGTCTTAGTTGTCACAATATAATTCAAATGCGTTTAATGGATGAACGTATGAAGGAGTTGTTGAGTATGTAAAATCTAAGTAAACATGATTGTACTAGATTTTCTACTTTTATCAATTGAATTGGGACAAAATGAATTTTGATTTAACTCTATTTGAAAATATTTTTGGAAGCAATAATTTGGGTCAGTTGAATTTCAGTAAAATTCATATCTTGGGCTCTTGGACTGTAATAGATATTTTTTAACATATACATCAAAATATTACAATTCCGTTAACAACGTGATCATATGGTTCATTGTAAGGTTTTATTCATGATACAAGTCATGATTTGACAACAATTGTGAAGTCCCAAGTTAGCATTCCAATGCATCTTAAGAATTTCTTGTTTTGATGTTCTCTGTTCCTCCATAGTTAAATTGTTTGTGCTCATCTCCTTGTATTTCAATGTTCCTGTGCATGTTGTGCATATTTGCTTAAAAAAATAAAAAGGGAAAGTAAAAAACATATTGTGTTAAGGAGTATTTGTTTGAGGTTGCTAGGTTAGAAGGTGGTGTGACGCGTTGCCAGTGCAAATTTAAGAAATAATATGAATAAACCTTAATATTTCACACTATCTTTCTGAATTTTTCACGAGGGTATATTTGTATGTCGATACTCCTTCCTTCTTTCCCATATGGGCACTAACGTTTTCCATTTTAGGACATAAATCAATGTGCCAAATTGTACAATAGAAATTAAGTTTTATTATTTGACCATTGGATATGTTGAATTAGTCTTCAAACTAAAATCTTGGAAAGTCAAATGATGTGATGGTATCTGTTGGTGTTTTTGGTATCTATTGGTATACTTTTGGTATGTGCTTGAAATTATGAAATTACCCTTCATGTTTGAGAAATAAAAATAGTACTTAAAACTGAGATTTGAGACCATGACCTTAAATACAAATAACAAGTTATCACAACTTGACCAAATGCTATCGCAATTTGTTTTAAAAATTTAGGTAATGTGAGGAATTACTGCGCCCCTGTTTGGTAGGAAATTAGAATACCAGTTTTTTAGTTTTCTACCAAAAAGTCAACTTTGCTTCCACACCTTCCAAAATTCACTTTACTTTACTTTATCTCTCATAAAATTTTTAAAACATCATAACCTTAAATCCAAAAATCAGAATTAGATAAAAAAATATTTGCAACCTATTCATCTAGATTTATTTTGATCCATTTATTTTTTGAGTTTTTTTGAATTGGTTGAAAAAAACTCCAACAAAAACCAAATTCAACTTTTCAACCTACTTTCACACTTCCCAGCAAAAAAACTCAAACTCCACTAAACAGGGCCTAAATATAAAATTTCAATCATTGATTGTGCCACAAGTACTATTTGTTACCTATTCAGACGTAACAAACCTTGTTTTTGTGATGCTTTGACCTGGTGCATGCAGGCGCCACGTGGACCCGGTGGGTCTCGAGAATACCTGGGTAGAGGTCCACCTCCTGGGTCGGGCCGATGCTTCAACTGTGGGCTCGATGGTCACTGGGCACGAGATTGCAAAGCTGGGGATTGGAAGAACAAGTGTTATCGCTGTGGAGAAAGAGGTCACATAGAAAGAAATTGCCAGAACAGTCCTAAGAAGCTCAAGTACATTCTTTTGAATAAGAACTCTTTGCTGTTAGTAGTGGCTTGCCCATTTATATTCAGTTGTTTAGATTGTGATTATATACATATTGCAGGCGTGGTCGGAGTTACTCGCGGTCACCTGAGCGATCCCGCTCTCCTCACCGTGGTAGAAGCCGGAGTCCAAGTTATAGCCGTAGTCGCAGCTACAGGTTAGTTATTAGGGCTTTTTTTTTCCCTAGATTGCCCCTCATTTTCTCTCTGAAATTAGGCTTGCCAATTTTCATAATCATTATACTTTGCCTGTTGCATGTGTGTTTCCCCCCCCCCCCCCCCCCCCCCCCTTTTTTTTGTTTTTGTTTTTGGGGGTTGGTTTGGAATCTCAAAGAATCGTGTCAGAATCTTTAAAGAAATTAGACATTACACCCCATTTTTGGGGAATATTTATCCTTCTAGTAATCTGAGGTGTGAATTCATCTTTATAACCAATTGTGAGCCAAATCATGGCTTCACTTTCGTAGTTAGGAAAATAATGAAGGATTATCTTTTGATCCGCAAGGGAAGGAATCCTGTTTTCTCTTGTTTGGTAGAAAGGATGAGAAGTTACAGGGATACATTATCTCTTGCCTGGTATGCAAGGAGGAAGAGAAGGAAAAGTATTAAATATGTCAGTACTGATTATACCCTTTCAACAAAGTATTTGAATATTTTTAATTTCAACAAAGTATTTGGGAAGGAAACTGGATCCATATGCTTTTCCTTCTATATCAAGCAAAAGAAAATTGATTATTTTTCCACTCTTTCCTTTTCCACACCTCCACTTTTCCTGCCTACCAAACAAAAGCTGAAGGGACGGTTGACAATTTTACATTTACCCTAGTATTTTTTAAGTGGCACAATCTAACACGAACCTGGGCGCGATGTCAATAGTTGCACTTTCAATCACTTGAACTTCAACCAGGTTTTGTTTATTAACAGAATTTCAGAAGTTATTTAGTGACTTGTAGTTCTTTTATTTTTACAGTAGGTCTAGATCGCCTCCAAAGAGAGGGAGGGTGGAGAAGAAGAGGTCAAGGAGCCCGCGCTATAGTAGCCCTGAGCCAAGGGATAGCCCCCTTCCCACCAAGGCAAGGAACCGGAGCCCAACGCCTGATGACAGAAGCCCTAGCAATCGAGCTAGCCCTTCTCCCAAGAGAAGTCAGCGCACAAATGAGCGAGATGGGTCCGAGTACAGCGGGAGCCCCAAGGAGAAGAGCCGAAGCCCCATAAGCCCCGAAAGGGAGGACAGCCCTAAGGCTAGGAGGTACCATA
This sequence comes from Lonicera japonica, assembly GCA_021464415.1. Lineage (NCBI taxonomy): Eukaryota > Viridiplantae > Streptophyta > Magnoliopsida > Dipsacales > Caprifoliaceae > Lonicera > Lonicera japonica. Next base: position 73,375,419 of record CM038465.1, read on the forward strand.
GCCCTTCTGAAGCCAACGGTCACAGTCGAAGCCCTAGCCTGAGTCCTAGAAATAACAAGAGCCCTGTTGCTGATGAGGACGATTATCGCGGGTCCCCAAGGGGAAGCGAGTCACCTTGACCATGTGAGATACAAGGCAAATGCAAAGGAAGCAGTTTGGTCCTTTTTTTTTTATAACTTGTTACTAGTGCTTTGTTACGAGACTCTCTGTTGAGTATGAGTGCATGAAGTTCAAACTATTTAAAGACCTTGCAAATGGCCTTTAGTACTAAATAACTTTGTCGTAGATTGTTATTGATGTAGACTTTAAGGTAATTATTGATATTTATCTCATAGAAGCTTTTGTTTGCAATTAAAATGCGTCTGATTCACGTGGTGAACAAAAAGATTATAATTTATTTTACTGAGTTTTCGCCTTGGCCACAGTAAACCAACAGGTAAACATCACATCTTTTTTTCTAAACAGAAGGTGAAACATTCTATTTGCATGCTCTTATAACATTTGACGAGAGTAAATTCATCCCATTTTTTGAAATTCGAGGAGTGTGAACCATAATTTGCCAAGCAATTAAAATTAATTTTCATTTACACCTCTCTTTTCCATTTGTACGTAAAGATGGATATGGGAATAGAACATGATGCTGTCGCATGCAAATGCAGCCGCTTTCTATAGCCCCATAAATGCTTTTTCCTTCATAAATGAGATTCGGTTCCACAAGGATCCATATTGGATTCGGCTTCTCTAATGTGCATTGAAAAATCTCGATTGTTCCTTTTTACTTTCTTTTCCTGGAATTATACCCTGCTTTTTCCTTCATAAATGAGATTCGGTTCCACAAGGATCCATATTGGATTCGGCTTCTCTAATGTGCATTGAAAAATCTGGATTGTTAGATTTAACTTTGATGGTTTAGATTTAGACTCATTGTGAATGGAATAGATTTTTCGAGGCTAGGAATCATTTAAATAGAAGTCACTTGTCAAAATCTGGACTGTCAAATGTAAGTTTGAAGATCCAGATTTTCCTAAGAGGGATGCCTGTACACCCTTTTTTATCTCAAATTTACTAGTTAGTATTGATACATCTAGAATAACCCAGTTTGGTAGTGGCAAAAGACCTTTTTCCTTTTCCATTCTTGTGTATAAAGTGAGTGAGATCATTTTTGTGAAAGAGAAACAAGAATTCGATAGATGTAGTTTACCTTGCAAAAGGGTCTGGACATTCGAGTCTCGACGAAGTTTTGGAGCTGGAAATCACAACCGATAAAGCCTTACTCAAGCTCTGAACTCATCGAGCCCAAATTCATCGAATTCAAATCATACCATCACACTCAGTACAGCGTTAGTTACACAAACTTGGGCCCCTATGGGGAATCAATTCCATCTCATAAAGATGGACTCTCATGATTCCACTTCTTTGAAGTACGGCGATGAAGGATTTTGTTTCTCGGGCAAACACCGGGACGAGAATGAATTGAACAATCAAGTATATGAGATGTTTCAACTGCCGTACGGAGATTATGAATCCTACTTTGCATATGGCGGCAGCAATGGTGCTGCTGGTGGTAGTGGCAGTGGCAATTGGGTGGGAGAATACAAAACCTACTTTGTAGGGGGGTGGGGGGAGGATATGTTCTCTGGTGGCTACGGCTCTTTGGATGAAGAACGCATGCCCCACGAGATTGACAATGTGGAAGAGGATTTGTGTTGGGGTGAAGGGGGCGACAGCTGTTGCAATTATGACGGGGGCATGGAAATGGAGTATCCTTGTTATGATGATAGTTGTTGGTTTGGGTTTTGGGAGGATGAGGGTTTTCATGGCTATAATGATGAGTGGCAAGAAGGTGAGGCTTCTGTGTATGGGCTTAATGGCTTGGATGAGATGAGGCTATGTGAGAGTATTTTTGGTCATTGGCCTTGCCTTGAACAAGTACTTGCTTGAATGTTTTTGGTATTTCTTCCTCACTTTTGTACTTAATTTGAATGTATCTTGTTTTCATCACTATCTACGGCCAGCACTACAAAATTGTTGTTGCATTTGAAAGGACAAGTTTCAATACAAAGTTGGAAAACTTATTAAAAATAAAATAAAATGAGGTTAATAATACTTTGCATGTCCTGCTATTTATTCGATTTTTATTGGAATAAATATAGTCTAAGATTTATCCGAGTAATTTTTTAACTTTTTTTTGGAAAAATGTAGTATTGTAATAATTACACAACAAAGCATTCCTATCTTTCTTGATGCATTATGAGAAGTTAGAAGATGGGATGAGTAATTTAATAACATACTTTCCGTCTCGGGTTTAATTTTATGAGTACGTGCTTTTTGTCTTTCTTAATTTTTTCAATTTTTTTTATTCACGAACCTACCCAAAGATTTTATTCAATGGAAAAAAGGAAAGAAAAAGTAACAGAACAACTCTACCAACATCACTCAACTCGTGTTTTAACTTTTCATATAAATCAAGTTATTTTGCTATAATTTTTCAACTTTGTTATCCAATGGAATTTAAATAAATAAAGATCTCCATTGTAAAAAAAAAAAAAAAAACCCTCTTCAGGTCTAGCTTTCCCTTGGATTTTTTGCAGAATTCAACCGTTAAGTAAATAACTTGTATGGTGGCAAGAATAGTTCATTAAGCCGCTATGTTTTTCTTAGACATTTTCATTCTGACGTACAACGCATCTGTCACCAATGGGCGGATCTGATCCCTAGCCGATTGGGGTTGTAATACAACCCAATTTTTTTTTTTTTTTTTTCACTTAAGTAAGAAAAGGGAATAAAAGAAAATAAAAACATGCACGGAGATCACGCATGCTGTAGTACCTGGTTATAAGAAAAAGTAAATTTTGTGGTGTAAGAAAAAAAGAATTGTGAGATTCTCTAAATAAACTCCGAGAACTAGTACAATCTTGCCATCTCCTTTCTTCTTTTTAGACGACTCAGCTTAAAGATTTGCATTCCTTTTTCAATGTACCAACATTACCCAATCTAAAAATTAAAAATAAGTTCTATTGGATGACCATTGTTTAAAATGAAAAGAGTGTTACAAATTAAGTCGGTTCTCTGTACATATTTTAACTAATCCAGAAACAAAATGAGCTTTTGCCAAACAAATCCAACTAAACGGTTGATTTGGCATGAATCTCCACAAACATAACCTAACTTCCTCATCTATCCTTGCAAGACCATATTGAAATAATTTGTACAAAAACTAAAAATTATTTTAACCCTAACCCTTTTTCCCCCTTTTTCCTCTTTCCAAACAAATAAAACTCAAGCCACCGACTATACATATATTTTGATGTAACGAAACATATATAAAGTCTATGTTAAATTACATTGGTAAGAGGACCAATACCTAATTCGTCGTCAATTTCGTCGCCATCTTCAAACAGTTGTAGGAACCGCGCTTGATCTTTCTCCCTCTTCCTCTTTTGCCAATATTTGTAAGCACCCAACGTTCCAATGATAAAGGCTGCTGAAACTAATAGGCTGATCAATAGTGCAATAACCCAATGCATACCCTTTCCTCCATTGCTTGAGCCGGACACTTGATGATCTGAACCTACAACAAAAAATTGTAGAAAACAAATGGTGTAAAGAAAGTGAAAAACAAGTGATTGAAATGACAGAAATCATGCGTACAAATGAGCATAAACCCAAGCCAAAAATTCATTATAATGGTTGTAAGGATGATATGGAGCTAAATATTTATATCTCTTGTTGGATTTTTGACAAAAGGGCTAAAATTATTACAAAATCGCCATTGACGTGATTTGAACCTTTGATTTCATTATCTTACGTTTACCGTTCAATCCACAGTACCACGTCATCGTTACAATGGTTGTATCCAATATCGTTACAACCATAAACACATCTATCTACTTACTATTAAGGATATGTGTGAGTCACAACAAGTATAGAAGAAAATGAGAGGGAAATAAGAAAATGTACTAAAAGGTACAATAAGGTGTAGCATGGTAAATATAAGAGAAGTTGGAAAAAGACACAAAATGATTTGGTGAGATGGTCTATTACATTTTCAGTTCCATGGAATCCAATTCATTGGGCAAGGTAAGAATTCCAATGGAAAATGAGAAAAAAATGGAGTACATCTCTTTTTCTGACTTTTTGTAAGGTGCTTCCCTTTTTAATGGAAAATTTTCTTACCCGTCACCCAAAGATTTGGATTCCATGGAAAAACCAAAAAAGTACTACAACATTGCACCAAATCACTCATTTCTTTTTCCAACTTATAAATTTAAGAGTGATTTTAAGTTTTTAACTATTTTCCAGCTTTTTTATCAAAAGGGGACCCTAAGTGTCCCTATACTAGCATTAACTTGGCAATGCAGAAGACCTAGAGTATGAAGTACACTCACCAGTTCCAGGAGGCACGCACTCAGGACACAAAAACGTAGCATTGAATTCCTTCTCCACATAACGGCTATATTTTCCGTGAGGATCCGTAAAGTCAGAAGGGCAAAATTCCCACTCGTTAAACACATCATCTGATTTTATTCTGTCCTCCTCATAGAGCCCACATCGCTTGCATTTTTTATTTGAAAATTCCGTCAGAGGCTGGGAAAACATTAAGCAGTTCAAATTGAACATTATTTTCCAGGAAAAAAAAGTTTCCTAACTCAACGTTAAGGCAACAGGTCATATAATTCATGATTGTCTACAATTTTGAAACTAAGTAGAGTCAACTCCTGGCTATGAAGCACGGACACTCTCTTGGAAACCACGTGTTGGGCCCGACACTTGTAGGACACTCCAACACTCTCCGACACTTGGATTTAATTATAGTCTCTAATACTTGATAATTGATTTAGATGGCTACTACTCCTAGTATTTCTTCATTGCAACATCAACTGAGGATGAGGCAACTAAGCCACTTTTTATATTCCCCTTTTGTTTTCTATCATTCTATGGAACGATAATTATGGAACAATTTAGTGATCATGTTTTGAGTATTTGGGTGATTAATGCCATCTAGTTTCATTTTATTGAATTCTTAAATATTCATAATGTTTATTGCATATATAATTAATTAATTAAGAACGTGTCTCCCCCCACGTGTCGTGTCCTACATTTTGGAAAAATTGCGTGTCGCCCCCCACCTCTTACGGATAAAAGTACTCCTGAAGAGAGAAAAGATCTAGAGAAGTGGGATAGATCAAATCGCATGTGTGTCATGATTATGAAAAAAGCCATTCCGGAAGCATTCAGAGGCACAATATCTGAAAAGATAACCACAGCTAAGGAGTTCCTTGCAGACATTGAAAAAAGGTTTGTCAAGAACGAAAAGGCTGAAATAGGTACGCTCTTGACAAACCTACTTTCAATGAGGTATAAGGGTAAGGGCAATATAAGAGAGTATATTATGGAGATGTCTCATCTTGCTTCAAAATTAAGAGCACTTAAGCTAGAACTCTCTGAGGACTTGCTGGTGCATTTAGTTTTGATATCTCTTCCAACACAGTTTAGCCAGTTTAAGGTGAGCTACAATTGTCAGAAAGAGACTTGGTCTCTGAATGAGCTCATCTCATACTGTGTTCAAGAAGAAGAAAGGCTAAAGCAAGATCAGGTGGAGAGTGCTCATATTGCCTCAACCTCTAAAAGTAAGAACAATGGGAAGAAAAGAAAGAAGGATAAGGAAGTTGCAGACGCGGCACCACAAAAGAAACAAGAAAATAAATCGGGCGAACCGGAAAGTACTGGATGTTACTTTTGTGGAGCTGAAGGGCACATAAAGAAGCATTGCACCAACTTTCACGCATGGCGTGCTAAGAAGGGGTTACCTCCATTGCCGAAAGACAAATGATGGTGAAAGATACATCTACGTAGGTGACGGCAAGACGGTTCAAGTTGAAGCAATAGGAAAATTTATATTATTATTAAAGACTGAATTTTATTTGGATTTAAATGAAACATTTATTGTACCGTCTTTTAGAAGGAATTTAATTTATATTTTCTCTTTGGATAAATCTGGATATTCTTGTTCATTCAGTGATGAAAAATTTAATTTGTTTTATAAGTCATTTTTTGAATCGGAAAATGTCCGGTTCTTTGAGGATGTAGAGTTTGTGGAGGGAGATATAGCAAGAGATTTTGTCTTTGAAGAGGAATATGTTGATATTCCCATAGGTGCCATTGGCACTAATCAGGTTTTCATTCCTGACTTTGTTCAAGACACAAATCAAGACAATATTAGAGAACCTCCCATTCAAGAAATTATTCCAGAAGAACAAACTCTACCACCTCAAGAACCTATGCCATTAAAGATATTCACTAGAAAAATGAGAAGTGCAGTGCCAGATGACCATATAGTATTTCTCCAAGAACATAAGGTTGACATTGGAATGATGGAAGATGATCTGATCAACTTTCATCAACCATGAAATGTTCCGTTTCTTAAAAGTGGATTGGTGCCATAAATGAGGAGATTTAGCCAATGAAGAAACAATGACATATGTGATCTTATCTCATTGCCAGAAGGTGCGAAACCCATTGGTTGTAAATTGATATTTAAGACCAAAAGGGATTCGAAAGGAGATGTAGAGAGGTACAAAGCTTGTCTTGTTGTAAAGGGTTTTACACAAAATGAAAGCATCAACTATAAAGATATTTACTATCCAGTTTCTTTAAAAGATTGTTTTAAGACTATAATGACATTGGTGCAATCATAAAACTTTGTGGTGGGAGATCCAAAGAATATGATTTTTAGGAAAATAAAATGCAGAAGATTCCTTATGCATCAGCAGTATGGAGTCTGATATATATTCAGGTATGTACACGTCCAGATTTTGCGTACATTATTGGGATGCTTTGCAGATATTTAAGCAATTTAGGAATAGACCATTTGAAAGCAACAAAACCAGGTCTTGTGGTACTTACAGAAAATAAAAGAACTACATGCTCACATATCGGAGGTTAGATAAGCTTGAGATCTTTGGATATACTAACTCCGATTTTGTTGGGTGCAAAGATAGAATTAATCTATCTTGTATTCCACTAACAACGAGGGTTTGACGAAGTCTAAATATATAGACATCAAGTTTCTAGTTATTAAGAAAAGAGTTCAGAGTGAACAAGTGTCTATAGAACACATCGGTACAAACTCCATGGTCGCGGATCCGCTTACTAAGGGATTGCCACCCAAAGTGTTCCATGAGCACATTACTTGTATGGGTGTCATTTATTTTCAGAAAATTCAGTTTTTAGTGGGAGTTTGTAATTTTAGTGTTTCTATGATATACACTTATTTCGGTTGTTTCGGTTTAAGGACATTTAAAGTTATTTTCTGCAGAAATAAAGTTTGGTTTATTTTCACTCTGATTTTGGATATGGTTTGGTCTCACTAAGGTTTCAGGAGGACCAGTTGAAAATAAGCATGTTAAGATCACATTACATGTAATTTTCATGCTACACATCCACATCATGATCCATGTCATTCATTTAGATCGACGTGTGTGACCATTGATGGGTCGAGTTACGTCAAGTGTAACAAAGGGCGCTTTGATCCTATGTTGATATGATTGATGGACCGGATTGGATACAGATACATTTCAGTAATGACAGCAAAGATGAGCTCAATTTACAATACATAATTATAAGGTTACACATATAGCCCAAGTGAGAGATTGTTGGATCCTTAATCCAACATTGGGCTTATATGTGAAATAATTATGTGTTGTGGACTGTTGAATGGTTAAGCCCACTTTAAAAGTGATCAAATAAGGTTTAAGTTATTTGGGCTTAAATGTATCTAATAGGGTGTGGGCCTTTAATGTGTAGATACTTAAGAGTAATTCTATTTTTATGATGGGCTAAAATAGAAATACTAAATAGATAGTAGGGTTTACTATCTATATATATTGTGGTTATGGTCCCCAGATCATACGTACGTTTCTTGTCCCTGTTGAGCCTCCATCATCACAGAGAGCAAAGAGAAGACATAAAGGGGATTCTCTAAAGAAATACGTGTTGATCTGGAAGGCCAACCACTCGACTACAAACATACACGCTATGGATTCAGGTACGCTTCCGCATATTGATTTATTAATTCTTGGTGATTCGACATGAACGATCCGAGGGTTTATGGTTATTTAGAACCATCAAGTTCTAACATGCAGCTCTCTTATTAAGATTAAAAGCAAATGATAGAATAGACAAAAAAATTCATTTAGGGTGCATTTTGATAAAACAATTGAAAAATAAGTGAAAACACTACTAAATTTATGAGAAGTTGGAAAAAGAGATGGGGTAATTTGGTGAGATCTTCTATTACTTCTTCAGTTTTTCCATGGAATCCAAAGATTTGGTTGATGGGTAAGAAAATTTTTCCATGACAAAAGAGAAAAAGATGGAGAACATTTCGCCAACCCACTCATCTCTTTTTCCAACTTCTCATAATTTTCAATTATTTTGCTGTTCTTTTTTTTTTTTTTTTGCCAAACAGACCCTTAAATGTATTTTTGTTCCAATCCTTTCCTATGAAAATTGCCCATGGATCCATACTTCACATGAATCAGGAACTTTTTTTAGAAGAGTTAATTTGACAGAAGATTTTAGTTCAAATCTCATCATTTTTATCTTTATCAGTAGCCATGTTTCATAGGAGTAACTCAGGAGAGATAAAATAATTTAGAAACAATAATTATGTTAAATGAATGCATAGATGATAAGAAGCGTTTAACCCCAAGCAGTCTATCAATACTCTGGGATCTTTAATTTTCGAAAAAGAGCAAAATTTATATAAAGAAAATGTGACAAATGACAACCTAATTCATTGATCACAAACCTGCCAAGATTCTTCCCCTTTGAAAGTAAGTAATGTGTTTATTTTCTTCACATCTGGCAAAACTGTCTTGTTTTCTCCTTTACAGCAGAAATAAACTGTTGGTTTGGATGTTAACCACTCATGGGTTTTGTATATTTCAATGGATTCAAGTGTAACAACTGCCGCTGATATGAACTCTGTAAAACAGAAAAGAATAAGAAAAATAAAATAAAATTCAAACTATGAAAACTCATGGGTAATTAAACAGAACTAGTTGGAACATTTCACAGACAACCAAGAAATTTTCAAAATTTGAAAATACATCATTAGATGAAAGTTTCTGAAGTAACAAGAATCTCAGCAGACAACTAAGGCTCCGTCTGATAACAAGATGGAAAATGATAGGAAAAACAATTGATTTGTGTGAAAATTTGGAAAATAAGTTGAGTATGGGTGAGATGCTCTCCATTTTTTATGAGTAGATTTCCCCCATCTTTCTTTATTTTTTGTGGAAATTTGTTCTTCCTCACCACTCAACGAAATTTTTTCCATGGGAAAAGCCAAAAAGTAAGAGAACATATCACCACTCCCCAACTTATTTTCAAACTACTCACACAAACCAATTGTTTTTCCTATCATTTTCCATCTTGTTATCAAATAGAGCTGGAGTTTCAAAATTTGAAAGGCACGGGATTCCCATTATCAGCTTTATGACTTTACCCTATTTCATTCTTCTTGTTATCCGTTTCATTGTTCCCATTCATTTGTATTTGTCAAAAGTTGTCCCCTAGTAGGTGTAGTGGAATAGAGCGAGTAATTTAGTGTAGCCCCGTAGTATGTGGGATTACGTAAGTGAATCTATTTTTTCTTTTAAAAACTTGGGGTGTTCAGACCTCGTAAGTGATCGTCCCTCTAGTAAGTGGGATAATTTAACTGATTTCTCCCTCCATTGAAATGATCATTATCATCTCCATTTCTAAGTAACATAGTTTTTCTTCTTTTGTTTTCTTCCTATCATCCAAACACACTAGAGGAGAGTTGAAGAAATCTGAGCTGCTAGCTTAACTTTAACATTAAATGGTTAGAATTTGACAGGTAGTTTCAATCTAAATGAGTCCTCTTAGAGGCAAACACCATACGTCAAAATCTAAAGCCAAAGGTCCAGATTTACTACTTTACGAGTGGAGCCAGATCCGGCTCTAGAAACCAGAAGTTTGGAAGCAGAAGTTACACGATTGGACGAGGGGAAAGAAAGTTCGAGGATTTTGACAATAAGACGCTAACATGAAGGTAGGGGTGTTAAAGTCAATCCGAAAACCGACCGAACGAACCGAACCGATCCGGACCGATCCGCAAAATCCCGAACCGAAAAAAAACCGAAACCGAAAACAAGAAAACCGAACCGAAACCGAAAAGTTTGGTTCGAGTTTGGGGTAAGCTAGTCTAAAACCGAACTAAACCGAACCGAACCGAATTATGTATAAGAAAAAAATATGTTAATATATACTTTAAGGGCACACATTAATTATACTATACTACAAAAAAGATGACATTTTTATAAGAATATATTTTTTATTAATTGCATATTATGATAATCTTAAAAAAATAGTCATTAGCGCGTGCCTTTATTATTTAATTAACTACATAATGCTAAGATTTTTTTTATCACATACATGATAGAAAAATAATTCATCATTTTATTTAATGTGTTTCATTTTTATAAATGTACAAATAAAATTATAATTAAATAGAAAATATGGTATTTATATGTTGCTCCTTGTTTCTAAAAAATAATCACTTTAATTTAAATATAAATCATTATTACATTACTATAAGTATTATATTTTTATGTTAAATTGATTTAAAAAAAAACATATGTCAAAACCGAATAAAACCGAACCGAAACCGAACCGAAAAGTTTGGTTCGAGTTTGGGTTTCGAAGATTTAGAAACCGAAACCGAACCGAACCGAAACCGAACTTTTATATTTGGTTTGGGTTTGGGGTACCTTGGTTTCTACCCCGACCGAAACCGAAAACACCCCTACTTGAAGGAACTGAATGAGATAATTTGATAATGGTCCATAACATGTCGACCTCACAAATACTATGGAATAAGCTAGCAGGACCTTCATTAATTTTCAAAAGGTCTTGTACCTGGATAGATATGTGGCCAAGCTGGGGTTCAAACCCTCTATACTTTTGACTTTAGTTTCCACGATTCCCACATGACAACACGAATGAGTGGATATATCATTGTAAAAGGTTCATGTGCATCTCGCTTTGATTCATTGGGAAGGCAACACTCTCAAGTGGTTCCAAGGATATTTCACTTATTAGGTACGGTGTAAGTTGTTGCTCCCTGATAATCAATTAATCACCATCTCCCTCTTTTAGCAATATAATTTTCCCTCTTCTTTTAACCCAAAATCCAACTAATCAATTCGAGCATTTCAACTAGAAGAATCATGCTTCGAAGTTCTTTAGGTTTAATTTTAAGGGTTCAAGTCCCTGTTTAAGTAATAATTTTTATTGTAATTTTTGAAGCGTGAAGGGAAATATTGTGAAGTTCGCACAGACCTGACAAAAGCACTCCTCACGCTTAAGATACAGGTTCAACAAGTTAAAAATTGTTAGGAACCATTTCTCCAAAAAGCTTAAGTTATTATAAGAAGGAACTGCAATGAGTATCATGCTCAAGACCATCCCTCACGTGCGAGGCGACCCAATACTTGCATGTGGAAAGCAAAGTAGACTCTTATACAATGTTAGAAACCATCTCTCCAAAAGCAAGCTTAAGCTGTTAGCGCAATGAATATGATGATGCTTAATATAAATTAGCACACTGATTATTAAATAAAACTTAACAAATAAAATACTTTTAGGTACGAAATTTGGATATTCAATTGTTAATCAATCAAACGTCTAAAAAACTATGTTTGAAATAAGGGCTATATATATATATATATATAAGTTGAAGAAGGAATTTGATCGTACCTGGAAAGCAGCTGAGGAGAAGGGAACAGAAGAGAAACGCAATTGAAACCCTAGAAATTAAACGCCGCCTCATCGCCAAATGGAGAATCTTTGGTCCTATGAAGAACAATCTTCAACTGCTTGATTAATCAAATAATGGGACTCTTTATTATCTGAAGAAAGGAATCAAGCGAGGAAAGAGAATGATGATTCTAAACTTTAGTTTGGAGAAGACAATGACGATGTCGTTTTAACGACGTTACGGTGGTTGAAGTCTAACGGAGAGAGAGAGAGCGAGAGAGGGGTTAGGCCACCTGTTCGCGCGTTCTTCAACGTCCGTTGTACGCATAGGATGACTGAACTTGGTAAATTAATGATAATGTTGTACATTATTATTATTTTTGTACAATGGTCGTACATTATTTCACTTCCACCTATTGTTTTTTTAACGTGCAACCCATTCATTTTTTCTTTCTTTCTTTCTTTCTTTTATGATTTTACTGCTATCAAAATAATTTACAATTTTAAAATTATATAGTTTAATTTATTAAAGTAGTTCTATACTTGAATAACAAATAATTGTTTTAACTTTTAACTATATAATTATCCTTTTTTATTAGCTTCCCATTAAAAGAAATTTTATGCATTGATTGAGTTGGTAAAAATTCAAATATTTTGCTTATAAGGCTTAGTTTCAGATTTCGCTCATGCTCTATATTTTGTGGAGTGAAATTCACTTTAGTCCTTTAAAGTTATCCAACGCCTCGCTTTACTTTTTGATATTTTAAATTCATCCATTTGACTCTAAAGTTTCATTTTAGTTATGATGCGCCCCAAATTAAATGTCTTGCTAGTCCTTTTAACAAAAAAGACGTGCTAGGTATGAGGCACCCACCTGGAGTTTGAAATGGGGAAAGCAATTGTCTGTAAGCGTTAAGTAAGGCATTCCCTCCATTGCCTAAATTAATCATGAATGAAGTACTGCAACAATATCCTTTGCCTTTTGTTTTAAACAGGTTGTAACAATTGTGCCCTAATAGAGGGAATGAAGGACAGTCGTACATTTGCCTTTTCCTTTTTGTGTTTTTAGGATAGTGTCTCGTGTGTAGCGCATGCCTTTTTTATTGAAGGAATTAACATAGTCTAATTTATTGCAACTGGAATGCCACTCTAAGGATCAAATTGGCGAAATTAAAACATCAAGTATTAAAGTGGGACTTGGGATAAATTTCAAGAAACTAAACTATAGAACTAACCTTGAACATGAGATTCACTCCCCTCACTTGAACTTTTGTTAACAAAACAATAGCTATTATGTTGATAAATTGTCTTCAAAACTATAATAATAATAAAAAAAAATATTTGGTTAGTGGTAAGGGAGATTGTTCTTTTTGCTTGGGCTCTAATTCTTTCGAAAGTGTTTGGTAGCATTAAACATAGGCACCCTTCATAATATGAATGATTATTCCTTGTTGTAATCATGAAGTCTTCTTCTTGAAATAGTTCCATATAAAAGTTAATCAAATGTGTTAGATAAGATTTCAATAATCTCCGACCTATAATGTTTTTTCTCTTACAATTTTACCTTTTTTGGGGGGGTGATGGCAACTCCTAATATTATATTGGACAAGGATATACGTTGTGTTTGTATTATAGTAAGTATATAACTTTCGAACATGAAATCTTTTGATTCAGGTAAAATCATTCATGACCCAGACAAACACACACTCTCTTTATTCAATCTTTTTGAATTAAGAATTACATTATTACAATTTAATTTTGTCTCAAAAAAAGACGCCCTTGAAACTCAAATTGAACAAAAATCGTGCGAAAGAGAAAATTACTATCTATCTGTTTATACTAAATGCCAGCTGGACTTGGGGGTTACATGTTAATATATATGTGTATTTTAAAATTACCCTTAGCCTAATTCAGAAAATTAAAACTCATGACCAAAGAAAATGTATTAAGAATCTAAATCATCAAGAATTAATTATCAGATAAGTCTGCTATGATCGAGTTTTAATATTCTTAACGTGTTATATATTGCCAAGTAAAATGGCAAAGCATTTATCTCCAACTAGTACTACATTCTCTTCACAATTCACACATTCATTGAACTTAATATCTCAATCTGAAGAGAATACATTAGTTTCTAATTGATAAGCTTTGGTGAAGAAGGAAGGCCAGCAAAGGTAAGTAGACATAATGCTGCTAAGGGTTGAAGCCCCAATAAGCATGTTCATTACCACAATCTGCAGCTGAATGGCTTCTAGTGGTGAAGCCCCTCCCATTATAAGCCCAGTCATTGCACCGGGTAGCGATATTAGCCCTACCGTCTTCGCATTATCAAGCACCGGAGAGAGGGAGATTACGAGAGACCTTTTCACTTGCTGGAGTGTTGCTTGCCGTGGTGTAGCCCCTAGTGCCAATGCCGTCTCCACCTATATATAAAATCCAAGCCATATATATCAAGTTGTTAAAACTAGCAATGATATGGTCAATATAATTCACTGGTATTCTCGTATGATTCTAGATTTTTTCCTTTTCAAGAATCTTTAATGGGTAAATTATATTCACTTGGGTTGTGTTCACAGTCGACCCAAGATTTGAAAGAGAGGCGCGTTGATGCATCATTAGTTTTGAAGGTGGGCGATTGTACGTAGCTCTTTTTTCACAAGTCCTTCATAACTTATAAAATAGGCTCAATAATGTTATAAACACAGTATTAGCATAAGGATCCAATAAGTTCCATATACGGGAAAAAGACCCTTTATTTCTACTTTTACACAAGGTTCTATACATTTGGGGACCAACCTGGGCTGATGTGGGATGAAGCCTGCTCTGACAGGCCCCATTTTGGCCCTAGTTGTGTTTGTCAAGAATCTTGTAGTTCATTCTCCCTTTTTTAAACTTTTTCTTTATACTTTCTGTGATCTAAAAATTAGCAAAAAGAAAATCTACCAATAGGAAAATTCAAAAACATTCCCAAAGAGGATTCAGAAAAATGGAACCTTAATTACCAGGCTCATTTGTATCTTAATATCATCGCGAAGTCTTTTCATTGTTACGCCAGTAACCGTCATTGAATTTCCAACCATCATCCCGGCCACAGGTATAATGTACTGAGGAGTGAAGGGGAAAACTTTCAATAAAATAAGCACAAGCATTGTCACTGCAGTTCCGGCCAGAATGGAAGCTCCGCCAATATATTTTCCACGTGGGACGTGTTTGGCACGTTGACCAGCGGTGTAGCCAGCAACGGATACCTGCAAGGGAAAAACCAAACAACTCCTTAATTAGAAGAAACTAATCATCAAAAAAGGCGATCCAACTTCTACTGATATTGGTTTACAACTACTCTACAACCTTTTTTTTTTTTTTTTTTTTTTTTTTTAAATTAAAGGAGGTCTAAGTCTCTCCCTTAATCCTATAAATAAAGGAAAACCCCCCACCCAACCCCATGAGTCGAACCCTTGACCTCAAGACAAGGGTGGAGGTTGCCTTAATGAAAATCAACTACACTGGTTTTGGTGTACACTTGATTGTATCAAAATGTGAAAACCAATATAAAAGTATATGACAATTTTTTAATTACAAGGTCCATCACACGTGCCGCACTTCTACATGTAACCAAATACAACCTAAATGATAGTCATGATTAGTTTAAATAAATCATACACTTGTACCCAGATAATGTTGTGCTTACCGACACATGGGCTGAACCCAAAGCACTTAGTAGGCCCATCTGTTCATGCAAATAGTACTAATATTATTCCCAACTTAAAAACATTTGGGCCATATGTGTGGGATTTTATTTTAAAATATCCTGTTACTATGTGGTGATCCTATCCTAGTTATCAACCCTTATTGAGTTCTACAATTTTCAAATATGGGATATATTAATGGTTTGAGCCAACCATTTTTAACAATCTCCACCTTTGATCAAATCAGTTCACATTTAGCTCCACCTTGGACTGGCGCTGGTCCACATTAGTTTCGCTTGGACCTATACCTTAGTTCATCTTGGATCCACCTGTGAACTACCCACGTAGATCATTACTCAACACCATCCGCATGATCATCCACCTTTGGTCAATACACATCTCGAGATATACCAATTTTAACTTACTCGAAAAACTTGCATAACCACTTAACAATACCCTGGTGTATGTAGGCATATAGACACTCCACCCTTACTTTTTCTCATCACTTTTTCCCTAGTAAATAGCACATTCGAGTTGGATTCTTCCCTCTCCTTTGAGCGTTATTATCCAAGATGACCGAGAATACCAAATCAAATGTCACATTTTTCTTTCCATATATAAGCGTGGTGGTTAGATAATCATAGGATTCCGAAAGTGAATTAATAAACAAAATTGCATTATCCTTATCATCAATCCCGACTTCTAATCCCTATAAAAATGATATTATCTTGTTGAACCCGTCGAGATGATCGTTCATGGATGTACCTTTCAAAATTCATACTGGAATAGATTTTTTTTCAAGCACAAATGATTCTCGATAATATTTATTATATACTAATTCTTGAGCTTCTTCCAAATCACCGAGGTAGATGTTTCATGCATCACTTAGTACATCAAGTTTGGAGCAAGGTATAAATGAATAGTACTATATGCTTGCCCAACAACTCAGCCCAATCGGCGTCGGACCATTCATCGGGTTTAGTTTTGTTTCCTAACAATGTTTTGTGTAAACCTTATTGGATGAGGATGTCGAACATCTGGTAGTGCCACATCGCAAAATTCATCCTCTTCCTACAAAACTTCTCTATATCGAATTTAATCGCAACCATCATTTTATGAGTAAACACCTTTAAAGGTGCCTTATTTGCTGCCTTGTCACTCGCCTCCGAAGTATTAATAGTAGACATCTTTAACTTTTACACAATTATCTCAAAGAATAAATCTCCCTCTAATATTAAAGATGTTGCCAAAAAAAATAGTGTGTGTAAACTTTGAAAGTTGTTGTATGGATTGAAGCAGTTCCTGTGACAATAGTATAAGAGGTTTAACACGTTCATGATTGCATAAAAGTTTACTCGGAGCGAATTCGATCGTTGTGTTTACTTCAAAAGGCTCGAGTTTGGCAATTTCATATATTTTACTCTTAACATGTTAATGATATGCTCATTGTTTCTCTGAACTTGGCAAAAATGGACATATTGAAAGCTCAGTTAAATAAGGAATTTGAAATGAAAGATTTGGGTGAAGCGCGAAAAATTTTGGGGATGTAAATTGTGCTAGACAAAAAGATGGATTCAAAGTTGTTGTGCTCACCGGCGCATGGCTAGGCCCAGGGCATTGACTGAGCTCACTGGTCCGTACACATAGTAACGATATTATCCCCAACTTAAACATTTTTCGGCTACAAGTGCAGGGTTTTATCTTAAAAGGCATCATTGAAAAAAATGTATAGTTACTATGTGGTGACATTACCCTACTTAGTAATTTTTATTAAGTTATACAACTTTTTCATGCAGAATCAATAGTTTGAACAAACCATTATCAACATATAAGTTCTTTATTTTTATTTTTTTTTCTCGGTCCTTAAATTAATGTTTCTCGGCTCTTGGGAATGATATTACAGGACTTTCTTGACTTGATCAGTCCAGTTTGGGTTTCTAAATTTTGGGTGACTAGTTCCATAAAAAAGATCAAGTTTGAGCATGTAGAGGAACTCGGGAAATAAAGCAATTTAACATATATTTGATAGAACAAAATATGTAGTGGAATCATATATGATTAGAAGATTTTTAAAGGAACCAAGAAAGCAAATAATGGTTTGGAACTTTGCCTACTATAATGTACAAATGAAAATAATTTTCAGCAATACACTTGACACTTTTTCAAAATCCTTCAAGAAGTTTCTTGTAATTGCACTAGAAAAGTTCAGTCCCTTCAATAAGATCAATAGAAGTCTGTGTTTGACGCTCTTACTATTTTTACGAATACATTAGTTACATGATCAATGGTTCATAAATAAATTTATTTATTATTGTAAACTTTTATACATTGATATATTATGTTTAAAAAAAAAAATCCTACCCTATAAATTAATTAATTAGAAACATCCTCAAAAGGATCAGTACAACCTTTAATTTAATATGAAAAAGTATATATAAGCTTTAATATTAAAAAACTGTAAAAGAACAATGGACTTTTATTTTAGCACAAAGAAAGTATATATATATATATGTCATATTAGCAAAACTAAGCACTGGGTTTTCCTTTTAAGTACAAATGAAGGAAAACTTATAAATTAAGTAGATTAACAATCAAGAGAAACTCGTTTAAAAAGAAACAATCAACCCGACCAATTCAAGAAAGAAGCCGATACCGACTGTAGACGTACACTTAATGATCAAGTGAAGGAATTTTCATTGTTTGACTTTAGACAAAACAAGTTCAAGTCATTTTATATTCGATCTCCTTAAATTTTCTCAGCAACGTACGAAACAGGCAAAAAAAGAGAGGCATATATATGTATATATAGATATATATACGTACCATGAAAAGATAAGCAAGAACAATCCACCCTCTATTGTCCTGGCTAAAGATGAATTGAAGAACGAACCCAATAACAGAGAGCTGAATAAAAGCCCTGAGAATGGAGTAAACCATCTCAAATTCCAAACCCAAATTCTGTGAGTATGACAAAATCACAGCCAGGGCCACCACAGAAAGTGCAGCAACTGGCTTCAACATCCCCTTCAAGAACTCCATTAACCACTCCAAATCCATAATTCACCACAATAACATTAATAGATTGTATTTATGTGCAAATTAATGAATTATATTCACACCTGTATATGTATGTGACACTGATAATATATATATATATATATAGAGACAAAGTTTATAATGCACGCAAGGTGTTTGTAGAAATGACCTTCACCTAATGGGGGCGAGAAAGTGAGACTACTCGTGGAGTTTCTATTTGAGCAAAGGGAGAGTAGAGAATATCCAGTTCTAGTCATAAACACAATGATATAAACACTATAAATGTATAAGGGTATATACACAACACACAGTGGCGTAGCCAGAAATTTGAAGCCGGGGGTGCGCAATTTCCACGAAGCCTCCGAAATGTCCACGAAGCCTTCACAGTAAATCATAGAAAATTTAAAATATATAAAACATCAATGCTGCAAGGATTTAACAATCATATATATGATTAGCAACCACTAGCTACGAGCACATGTTTAGTCTTTAGGCTATATCCGTTGATAATTTTACACAAAAAATTAAGCCCTAAAATCAACCCTATAAAATTAAGCTCCAACAAATTTTACCCAATCACACATATATTGATATCATATATGATTTATGCATTCATGATTCATAATATATATCACAGAAAAATTATCAATTTCGCTATAAAAGGAAAAGGAAAAGAAAAGGGACAAAAATGGTGTTCTTACCTCAACCTAACTGTCCAGCCGTGACTCCTGAGCAGTGAGTCGTCCAGGCATGAGCGGTGAGCTGTTCTTGTTGAGGCGTGAGCTGCGTGATGCAGCCGTGCAAGCTTGGTCGGCGACTTGGTGAGTGTGAGTCGTGAGAGAGTAGAGAACAACGAAAAAAGAGAGAAAGAAAGAAGCGTGCTGCGTGCGGAAAGAAAAGGTGGAGTTTATCTCTGTGGATCTCAATCATTTTTAAGTAAACTTTATTTCTCACCAGTCCCTCAACTATTATTTCTTACAACTACATACCCTCAACTCTTTTTTTTTTTTTTTTTTAAATTTCCCGAAAATCTCGGGAGTGCGTCCGCACTCCCTCGTACAAGCGTGGCAACGCCCCTGACAACACATATGCTTAGGCTTCATTTGATAACAATATAAAAAAAGAAAATAAAAATAGTTGATTTTTGTGAGAAGTTAAAAAATAAGTTAAGGCATGTGGAGAGATATCTTCTTATTTTATTACTTTTTTCATGAAGAAATTTTTTTTGCTAGTTGAGAAACAAAAAAAATTGACAAAAAATTAAAAAAGATGTTGGATATTTGTTCATAAAATTAGTATAAAATTGGATAATATCTCATTATATGTTTCAACTTATTTTTCAACTTCTTACTCAAATTAAATATTATTTTTTATGTTATTATTAAACGGAGTTTTAATATTTAATATTTAGTAATAATTTCGCACGAATATAGTTACTGACATATATAGTATCACCATTATGTATTATTATATTTTTTTGACAAACAAAAAGCAGCTAAATCGACCGCCAATACATTTGAAATAAACTAGGGAGGGGGGGGAACAGACTCCCAAAACCTAGGATCAGTTGTAGAATCAAACTCTCTAGCTAGATAATGAGCGACTTGATTCGCTGATCGATGCACGAACTGAACCGAAATATTATGAATATCTTCCATAAGGACTTTACAATCATTAATCATTAAACCGAAATATTATGTATTATTTAAAATATACAAGTTATATTACATTTATTCTTATTAAAATTTGTTTGAATTAATAAATGATCGACATATTAAAATATCAATTCTTTATAATAAAAGTAGTTTGATTTTCCGTGAAAGGTGAAAAAGACAGCTTTAGGGGAAAGTGGACGTACGTACGAACAAATACGAAAAAAAGTCCTTATGGGGAAGGTTTGTAAATTGGAGGCCCACTAGGCGTGGGAGGGGGGAGGAGGGAGACGTATTTGGGGAAGGTTTCAACTAATTTTACCTGGCTTCGGCCACGTTGTTAATATTTTACATATAATAACACGGTGGGTATTTATTTATTTATTTAAAAAAACTAAAATTTCAAGGTTGGCTAATAAGATCAAAACTAAATAAATTATGAAAAGTTTTAATATGCACTCCGAGTATACGTTATAATAATTTAAATATAAAAAGAATAAAATTATAATATGTATTAAATATTGTATATATTATCATATAAGATTTAATTATTTTTATTTATATTATATTTAACATATATCTTATAACACATATCAACACGATCGTTATTTTTCATTAAACGAATAATTTTAAAAGCATGTTTCAATAAATTTCTCCCTGCAATCATATGTATGTGGAATACAACTTTTAGATTATTATTTTTGGATGATTTGTATTGGATTTCAGATATTTACTATTATAAATTAGCTTGCATAGAAACAATATGAACTTACATGATTAAAATAAATTGCGTAAAATTCTCTTTACTATATCATTATACTTTTTTATGTATTAGAATATAAGTGATGCATAATCAGACGTGAGACATGCCGTCACATTTATTTACATATTTTTAATCACTTTATTAAATTCTTGAATTTTAAAATATTATTTTATACTACTGTTTAAGCCCCCAAATTTTTTTATTTGTTAAACATTTGTAAATTGTTATTTACGACTCGTTAATAATCTAATCATACTCCATCAATCATAAAGTAAGATCTCTCTCAAAATTATTATTTTTTCGGAACATAAATATTATACCAAATTTTATAATAAAAAATAAATACCGAGATAGCTCCCAAAATTTGTTTAAGACCCTCCAATAAAAATACCCATGTTACCCGTTGATTATTAATGATTCCCTCCCTTAATTTAAAAAGAAAGAAATCTTTTTTTAATTTCGGAGGTATGTGGCCGTAGATCGAGCCGTACGTACCAAAATGATTTTAAAAGGCTTCTTGGCCTTTTGCAGCATATAATTAAAGATATATTGTGCATCGCCAACATTCTATATACACATTATGAATGTCATTTTAAAAAATGTTTTTAGAAATTATTTGTTGAAAGCACACTAGCTTGCTAGGTAGTAAAACAGAAGTTCAGTTATCATATTTTATACGCTATATATGTTTAAACTAATAGTATCACTAGCTTTCTTGCTTAAGACGTTTCAAATTTAAAAAATTTATATATTAATCTCTTTTTGAAGACACAAACAGTGAGATTATTAATATCAAATAAGAAGAATGTTAGTGAATAATATATATGTAGCTCAGAGATAATAAATGAATTTGAGGTAAGATTAAATGTCTAAACAAAATATCAATAATTACCAACTTCCAGTTCAGTTTAGATTGTGCTTGGTTAGCTAAAACTTGAATACGGTGGAAATTATTGTCCACGTGCAAAGTTTAATTTAGTGTAAACAAAATATATTTTATGACAGTTTGGATGGTACGTATTAAAATAAGGGTGGTGATGTTGGCACCCCCAAAATTTCTTGAAAATACTCCCATTTTTCATTCGGTCCTTAACAACCGAATAATGTATACGTTATTCGGTTGTGAAAGACCGAATATAAACTTGCAAAAATTTGAAAAAACTTGAAAATACCTTACTCGGTTGTCAAGAACCGAGTATATAGACTTATATTCGGTCCTCAACAACCGAATAATACACTTTACTTGGTTGCGAATGGCCGAATTAAAGTGGGAGTGTTATCAAGTGTTTTTGGGGGTGCCAACATCACCACCTTAAAATAATAAAAATCAAATGCAGTTGGTTCAACTCATGCATGCAAAATGCGTAATTAAAAGAAATTAAACCAAGAAATTACAATGCTTCGTTTAAAATTTCAATCAAACACATACTGTATTTTTGATATGTTTCTTGTAAATCAATCCCATTCACCACATTTATATATTCCACTGGATTTACACGTAATTGAACATAACTTTAGATAGGCTCAAAGAGCATGCAATGTATATTAATTTTGGTCATAGTGACCAAAGCATATTTGTATTTTGTTGATATTTTGATAATATTCAGATCAATAGGAAAAAATAAATTAAGAAAATTCATAATTGGAAAAGGAGATACTTGGGTATTAAATTAATGAACTTATTTTTATCAAGACTAAATCAATATACCAATTTTACAGTAAAAAGCAGATTACATTTCTAAATACTAATTAAGCTGAAAGTTGTATTTTAAAAAAAAATATATATATATATATATAAAAATTAAAATAAAATTATCAAGATCAAAAAAGTACAAATGATAAGCCAAGTGAAAGGTTAAATGATAAAAGCAAGAGACAACTGTCCAAAACATAGAATAAAGGAAGGGTATCCAAAGATAAGCTTTAATGTCTCGATCGAATATAACAAAGCTTGGTGGGGTATGTCATTTTCTAAAGTAATTGAATATATATATATATATATATATATATATATTTCAATTTCATTTGAACAAGACAAAGAGTTGCCGTTGCTCACATGGCCTAACTACCTTATTTTCTAAAGTAGAGAGAGAGAGAGAGAGAGAGAGAGAGAGAGAGAGAGAGAATACTTCAGACTTTCGGTAGTGTCCGCCTGTCCGGTTGCCCTTCAAGAATAAAAAACGAAAACTTTTCGGTTGTGTCCGAGTCCATTCCCAATTCTCTTTCCTAATTTTTGAACAACTTGTATTTGGAGGGACTCTTTCTTAATTAAAAAACAAAAACTTTTTAATAAATCCATTCTCCAACTTAGAAAATAAATTGGCTTCAAATTTTAGTTTACATTTTCAAAGCTTCATTTAAAAGTGATAAAAACAAATATTTATCAAATTCAAATTTTAGCCGAGTATTTCTTATTAAATAAAAATTGGCAATAGTCAATTAAATATTCCAAAATAATAAATGATACCCTTAATTTGAGATATCTCAAAAAAAATAAAAAATAAATGATTTTATAATCACAAGATAGAATTAAAAACTCGTAGTGTATACAAAGAAGCGAGTGGTTTTAAATTGACAAAAACTCCATATTATGTTCTAAACTAAGTGTCTATTGAACTCTCACATATTTTTAAATATAATACTTTCAAAATAATCCACTGTCAAAAATGAAACCTCTTTATTATGGAAAGATATTGGACGATAATTATATTTTAAGTAGAAAATTAAACTTTTAATTGGAACATCCTAAAATGAAGTAATTGAGTCTTAATTTGAGATCGGAAAATGTCATACTTTTTGGCTGCAATTTAAAAGATTCATTTTTTAAGATTAGAAATAAGATACATTTTGTCCGAAGTTTAGAAGAACACACACAAACATAGAAAGAATTCCCTTCCACATGCACATTGCGCCTCAAGGGTTCCCGCCATTGGATATGTTAGCCCAATGACTTCGGCCTATTTTTTTATTTTTTTGGACAGGACTTGAAGGTAGTTTGCTTATGCCTGAAATTTGATCATTTCTTAATGGATTATACTAATGCGTGTTTTCAGTAGGGCCGGACCTCAGAATTTGGGAATTTGAAGTAAAATTTATCAATAAAGTGTTTCGTCTTCAAATTTTTAGGTTTTTTTTTTCTAAACATCCAAATTCAAAGAAAATAAATTAAATTAAATTAATCTGCATAAATGATTACTACTTATTTTTTGATTAATGAACTTCCCTATTAAAGGCCGGCAAATAATGCGGCAAATAAGTAAAAAATTATATTATGAACAAAAACACTACTTTAAGCAATAACAAAAGCATCACTTAAATATTACCTGCCTTGCAATTTTAGAGGCAAAAATATCAATCAAGCTTTAGTAATCAAGTCATTCAACTACTTTTTTTCTCGATGGATAACATAGCCAAGTCATTTAACTCTTTTGTGATGTTGTTGATCGGAGATAAGTTTTGAGTAACTTTGAAAAACTTCTTTCAGCAATTGCAGCTGTAACCGGTATGGTCAGTAAAATTTTGTAAGCATATATACATTCGAGTAACAGCCTTCTATCATCTTCAAATAATTCAAGACATCAATTGCTCATTTTGCTTCTTTTGGTAGTGTTGATCTTAAAAGTGTTAACTACAAATATAAATCATATGGTGTAATATCAGAGAGTCCATTATGCTGCCTCAAAGAATTTTTAAGATTGACACAAGAAGTGCGTAAGCTCTCATCATCAACCAATTTCTCTAAATTAAACAAAAAACCAATCTTACCTCCGGGGTTTTGAAACTTTACAAACTCAACTTCAAACTTTAAAAAATTGTGGGTCCCTCAAAAATTTGAGACTTGAGGCAAGAGCCTATTGCAGCTGACCTTAGGCCCAGCTCTGCTTTTCAAAGTACATGTTACACACATACATTACAAATTCTCATATAAAATATTACTCTTTCTATTCGTAATATAGCTAGCATAGGCCCTTAAAGCACATGTTATTATTTTTCTTTCTTAATATAACACCAATTAATTTTTAGTCAAAAGTATAAAGATTCTACCCCTTTCCTCCAAAATTAAATAAATACAAAATTATTAATTCTTATGTATAATCAAGGATCTAATATTTATAAAAATCGCCATTATTGGTGCTAAAAATTAGAAAGGTATTTTAGACCACACAGTCAAAATCGGATTAAATGATTGATACAATAAATGTAATAAACCAAAATAATCAAAGATGTATATAGGTTGTTAGCCTCGTATGAAGAAACGGGTTAGTCCTCCTCTGTGAAATAGAGCTAGAAGTTCGGTTTGCTTTGTATTAATGATAAACAAACAAGTATTACAAACTCACAAAATTCTCTATAACTATTTTATCTTCACAATGTTACAATAAGAGTATTCTCAGGTTACCCGAGTTCTGACCTCTCTATTCTATAAGCTCTACTGAGTGTTCTGAGCTTCTATTTGTCTCTTGTCTTCTTGCTATTAAATAATGGATTCTCCTTATTCTTAGGTTTGTCTGATTGTTGTTCGGTTGTTAAAAGAAGTAAATGCTTCTTCTATATATATGACTGGGAGAAAACATGCGGCCAGAACTCCCAATACAAGTATGGGGCCATACTTCAATCATCATCAACTCTGACATTACTTCTCTATGAATTTCGATGCATTAAATGCAGTTGGTGTGCATTTAATGAAAGTGAGAGGAGTTCTGCGCGTTCTGCAGAGCAGGTGACAGTTACCCATATTTTTGCCAACCACTCTAGCAGAGTGGTTAGGCAAGAAGGAGCTCCAGAACTCGCCGAAAATTGGAGAGAGAGAGAGAGAGAGCCTCTATAAAAATTGAAGAGAGAGAGAAAGCCTCTATAAAAATTGGAGAGTATCTTTTGTTACTTATTCATTTTAATGATGTGACTCTTCAAATTATTTGCAAAATAGTTCTTTTAAGAGCATAGTAGAGAGATGGTTTCATACACCAACTTCTACATATTCACTAGTTAAAAACAAAATTCTTTTACCATCGTGAACTTTCCATACATGATTATGTTAAAAAATGGAACCTAGAATACTAATTTGGATCAACCCAAAAAAGAACAATACACCCTTAATTTAGAATGTACATAAAAAATAGGATACTCTTTAATTTAGTAAGGATGGAGTATATGCCAAATTAACAAAACTAAAGAATGAGTTTATTTTAACTACAAATGGAATAAAAGGTTATGAAGTACGTAGGTTAATAATCCTGAGAAACAACCCAAAAAATATATAAATTCAAGAAAGAATTCAATAACTACACCAGCCACATGGAATTTCATTGTTTGACTTTAGGCAAAACTAGATCTAGCTAATTTGTATCCTCCTTAAATTTTCTAAGGAACCAAACAGAGGCAAGAAAGAGAGGCATACCTACCATGAAAAGATAAGCAAGAAGAATCCAAACTCTGTTGTCCTGGCTAAAGATGAACTGAAGAACAAAGCCAATAACAGAGAGCTGAACAAAAGACCTGAAAATGGAGTAAACCATCTCAAATTCCAAACCCAAATTCTGTGAGTATGACAAAATCACAGCCAGGGCCACCACAGCAAGTGCAGCAACTGGCTTCAACATCCCCTTCAAGAACTCCATTAACCACTCCAAATCCATAATTCACCACAATAACGTTAGTAGATTGTATTTATGTGCAAATGAATTATTATATTCACAACAATATATATTAATATATTAGACAGTGAGTCAGTGATTATATATATATATATATAATAAAATATGGGAAATGCTATTAGCACTCCACTTTAGTACTAAGGCACTCCACTTTTATTTTTAGTGACATAAAAAGTGTCCCAAAAGGCATATATAAGTGTCACTAAAAATGAAAGTGGAGTGCCTTAGGACAAAAGTGGAGTGCTAATATCATTTCCCTAAAATATTTGAAAATGTTTATATTAGACAGTGATTTTTATTCTTTTTTGTTTTACTTGCTTTAGTTTAGGTAGAAGTGAAAATTGGACGTACGTACGAACTGATACGAAATAAATTCCAAGTGGGGGAGGTTTGTACGATTGGGACGCACTATCGTTAAGGTTGACGAGAGGGAAAGTTTATTTGGAGAGGGTTTTAACTAATTACAGGGTGAGACTATTTATAACTTCTATTTTTCTCACTAACACTTCTCATTTCACAAACAACCGTTAAATATAAATTTTTTATCACTAACATCCCCCTATTTATTTCTCATATTTACTTTAAGTATTTTATATAAAGTATGTAATTAAAATTTTAATTAATCTTAACTAAAATTAATCACACACTTTAAAAATATAATTAACCTTAATTAAAAAAATTAATCTATCAATTTATCCATGGGTAATAAATTAATCTTAAACTCTCTTGATGTGGGGAGAGTAAATGGAATAAATTCGGCTAAAGTGAGGAGACTGGTTTTTAAACCCACTGAAAAATTTTAAAGTTAAACTCTCCTCATGTGAGGAGAACATATGTTATTTACTCTCCTGATGTGGGGAGAGTAAATGGAATAAATTCGGCCAAAGTGGGGAGATAGTGAGATATAAGGGGGATGTTTTAAAGTGTGTGATTAATTTATTACCCATGGATAAATTGATAGATTAATTTTTTTACCTTAGAGTAAATATGTTAATTGAGGGGGTGTTTGTGAGATATAAGGGGGTTGTTTAAAAGTAAATCTATTCAAAATTAAATGGGGGGTGTTAGTGAGATAAATGGAGGTTGTAAATAGTCTCACCCTAATTATACCCTGTCAATTGCCACTTCGTTGATATTTTATTTTATTTTTCATATATAAAGTGAAAAATAAGAGTTAGGCTAAACGGTTTAAATGGCAATTAAATTTTTGAGTTAGTATCATTTTAATTATTAAATTTTAAAACAAATCACTTTATCCGTTTAATTTTGAATTGAGTAATAGTTTAGTTATTCTGTTCAATTTGATCATTAAAATTGATGGAATGACACCATGTTCGAAGCACATGACTTTATTTAAGAAAATTTTGGTTATTTTAGTTATAAAATAGTCTAAGTTACTCTATTTATTTAAAATATTGGTTTGTTTTATGCACACTGTGTGTTTCATTTGAGAGGAAATTATCGAAGAGAATGGTGTTTTGTTAAAAGAAAATGTTGTTTTGTTGCAATATCACCAAAATATCTTTAAATGAAGTCATATACCTCACACACATGACTTATTTCCATCAAATTTAAGTATCTAACAGTAAAATTGGATAAAATAGTTAAAGTGGTACTCAATTTAAAGTTGGATGGCTGAAGTGATACTAGATCAAAAATTTAGTAGCTATTTAAATTGTTTACCTTAAAAAATAATATAAAACTATAGCTTATTAAAGTTACTCTAATGATAAGCTAGCAAAAAGTTATTCATAACCAACGGTAGTTATAGGTTAATATACATTCAATTTATCGAATATTTTTTAAAAATTAGACCTGATGTAAAATAAATAGTGGATATATATACTTTTTTTTTAGAATTAAAAACAAGAAATTACATTAGATTAATAGAATAATGGATATATACTTAGTTACATTGGATCATCGCAAATCCACCTGTCCCAAAAAGTGACAAAACTAAAATTGCATGGGTCTTAACTAGTTTGACCATAAATGGCCTAGAGAAATCAAGTCACCGTCTTTGGCAGTGATGCATGTTGTTTTTCGGCTAAATTACTTCGTTTAAACCACAAATTCGCGTTTTTACTATTTAAGGTATGTCTTAATTTGGTACTGAGTTAGGTTTTTTAGAAAGTCAGATTTGACTTTCATCAAATCTCCTATGATCATCGATATCAACATAACAGGATCCCATGATTTTTGTAATTTTATACTTTTTTCAGTTTTTCGAATTATTTTTGATAGTGCAAATTATTAGTCCAATTTTTTTCACTAACCACGAGCTGACGCGTGGTCATCCACGTCAGTTATCGGACTTGCCCCAATGCGAGGAGCTCGAAAGAGTCCTATTGGTCCACTGTAAGGAAGATGGAGCCCTTCAAGAATTGGGTACCCCTCGAGATTTAATTGCGAACAGCGAATTGTGAAACTCGAACCCCATAGCTCTTTTGGCTAGCTCTGGAGCTCCCTCTCACCCAACCACTTTGCCAGAGTGGTTTGCAAGTGTATGAGCGACTGCCACCTGCTCTGCAGGGCGCATAAAATTCGCCTCACTTTTATTAAATGCACATCAACTGCATTTAATGCATTGGCATTTATGGAAAAGTAAGGTTAGAGTTAATACTTATCAAAGCATGGCCCCAGATCTGCTCTAGGAGCTCTGCCCACACGTTTCCTCTAATCATATATATACAAGAAGCATTTACTTCTTTCAACGACCAAGTTTAACCCGACAACAATAAAAGAATTCAGCATTCAATAGTAAGAAAACAAGAGAGAGAATAGGAGCTTAGAACACTCAGTAGAACTCCTAGGATATAGAAATCAGCACTTGTATAGCCTAAGGGCACCCCTATTAAAACATTATGAGTATCGAGTGGTTAGAGAGGCTTGCATGAATTTGTAACACTTGTTTATTTATGATCAATATAAGGCAAATTGAGCTCCTAACTCCATTTCACAGAGGAAGACTAATCCATATCTTCATACGATGTCAACATCATCTATACATCTTTGTCTCTATCAAATTCTTTACATCTTTATTATTCCAATCATTCGATATGATCATTGACTGTGTGGTCCAAAATACACTTCTAGATTTTAGCACTAATAATTTTAAATTTGTTTTATTTCTTACATTTGTCTCTTTTTATAAGAGGATTTCATTGTAATCGTTTGACACAGACTATCTTTTTTATAAAATTTTAGTATTTTTTTCTATATCGAGAGTTTATTCCTTTACTTTGTTAAGGATTTGTCCATTTCATAACTTTTCGCTACATCAAGACCACTTTTTAAACAAATTTATCTGTCTAATCCATTTTTTAACTTATTAGTCAAAACAATACACTTTAAAAATAGTGATTTTCTAAAATCACTATTGATGGTGCTGATTAATGGTGCATTCTACCCCGCCAACCTCGAGCTGACACGTGGCTGTCCACGTGTCAGCCGCCGAGTTTGTTGCTAGGCAAGGAGCTCGGAGAAGACCTATCATGACCTCGTGAAGAAAATTGATCTCTTTTAAGGTCTGGATGTTTACTTGAGGATCAATTTCGAACTATGTATTACAAAACGCGAGCTTCGAAGCCC
Organism: Lonicera japonica; assembly: GCA_021464415.1. Lineage (NCBI taxonomy): Eukaryota > Viridiplantae > Streptophyta > Magnoliopsida > Dipsacales > Caprifoliaceae > Lonicera > Lonicera japonica. The sequence continues at coordinate 73,405,588 of CM038465.1, forward strand.
TTTCAACGAGCTCCAGAATTGCCTCTCTCCTTTAGGAATGGCAACGGGTCGGGTATGGGGCGGGTTTGGCCATTACCAAACCCGACCCGCATATATATTACCCCGCCCCGAACTCGAGACGAGTCTTTTTTTAAAAACCCAAACCCACCCCGCAAAGTATACCTTGGAGCCCCACCCCACCCCACCCCACCCCGCCCCGAATTATTATTATTATTATTATTATTATTATTATTATTATTATTATTATTATTATTATTATTATTATTATTATTATTATCATTATTATTTATAAATATATAAAAAAAATAGAGAAGAGGTGTTAATGCATATAATCTAATGCTCTACATTTCGTAAAAAAATGTCTATTTTTTTGTAAATAAATACTATATATAATTATATATATATAATTTTTATATTAATATATTTATATATATATATACAAGAGGGTCGGGTCGGGTTGAGTTTTTAGTGGGCAAAACCCTAACCCGCCCCGAATCCGGTCCGGGTTTTAAAAAAAATTATCAAACCCGCCCCGGTCTAAAATAAACCCACCCCGAACCTGCCCTATCTGGATTGGGTCGGGTAAAAAACCCGCCGGATTGGATTTTTTTACCATCCCTACTCTCCTTCATCTCTCAACCACTCTGCCAGAGTGGTTGGCGAGGGTATGGGCGACTGTCACCAGCTTTGCAGAACGCGCAGAACTTTTTCTTACTTTCATTAAATGCACACCCGCTGCATTTAATGTACCAAAATTCATGGAAAAGCAAGGTCAAAGTTGGTACTGATACAAGCATGGCTTCAGACTCTCTCTGGGGGACCTAGCGACACGTTTCCTCCAATCATATATATACAAGGGGCATTTACTCCCCTCAACAACCAAGAAAAAATAAGACAGAGTTCCCAATTAAGAACAAAAAAGAAGAATATACTTCATCGACGAGGATGAAGAGGTATAGGCAGGGCTAGGCAGTTTGTAACTGAGCTCCTCTTTACGAGAAGACTAAACTAGTGATAGCTCAGCTTCTCTAACCTATTGTAATAGTAATAAAATAGAGCGGCAAGAGAGACCTCCTTTGAGAGTTTGTATACCTGTAAATTTATCATTAATACAAGGCAAACCGAGCTCCGAGCTCCATTCCACATGGGAGAAGTAACCCGTATCTCCTTACGAAGTCAACCTCCTCTATAAATCATTGATTCTCTCAAATTCAGCACTTTCTCCTTTATCACTTTTATCATTTATCATAATCGAATTGACTGCGTGGTGCTGAAAATGACCTCCTAATTTTTAGCACCAACAACTATTTTAAAGGTAAAAGCATGATTTGAAATCACTATTTTTTGTTGATAAATATTGAGATCAAATTATTATTGTAAACAAATTTATCTTTTTAAAAAATTGAAAAAAATTAGTGATTTGATCTCTTTACTTATTAACAAAAATAATTACTCCAAATCACTATTTTTGGAAGTGTGATATTTTAGCTAATTAGTCGAAAAGTGGTTTAGTTTATTTATTTTTAATTTGGAAAAAAAAAGTCCAATACATTTATCTAGATGCAAATAGCAAAAGTCTGGGAGACTTAATTTTTTAATTGATATTTTAATTTTTTTTATATAATCGATGATCATGCTTTTATCGGAAGGAGATAATGGTAGATTTATGATTTCTGTGATCGGTGGGTTACATAAAAGGAATAAGCCAAAAAAAATCAAAATTTATCATGAAAATTTCAACGGTAACAACATCAAACATTTAAACTTATCAGTAATTTAATAATAATTAATATTTAAAGTTAGTAATAAATTTAATTTCGATAAGTGTTTAAAATGGATCATTAATAGTTAAAAAATAATAAGGCAATTGACGTTTAGAAAAAATATAAGGAGAGAGTATCGGATAGGGAAAAAAGGAAAGAGATGAAAAAGTATGAGATAGGAAAAGAGAGAGAGAGAGGGTTAAAACAAAAATTAAAGTTAGACAGTGAATTTAAACTCTTACTCTGCATTAATATAATACATCTTTATCACTTGAACCATAAGACACTTAAATTTATTAGGTTTTTTCATAAGTAATGACCTAATATTTATATTTGGACTCGATTAAACATATATCAATATTTTAATCAACACTAGAAAAAAAAAACTTGGGGTAAGATATAGCCGACCTCCACACACACCCCCATATGCTCTTTGAAGGAGATAAAAGATACCTTCACAAAAATTGAAAGCTTTTAAGGTCGATTATATTAAACTATCTTGTGTATAAATTATAATTTATTATTTATATATGTGAGTTGTGCATGCAAATTTACTAAGGTTCTTTTTGTAATCACAAGTTTAGAGGAAGTAAATAATATTTTTTTAGCAGGAAATTAGTAACATTTTACAAAATAAAAAGTCTGTTTCACTTGTTTTCATTTTTTGTCAAAATAGAAATTGCTGTAAGATAAATAAAGTCGTCGGTAGAGGTACCATGCCCGTAGCGCCGTACCAAAAAGCTTTTAAAAGACTTTCGGAGTTTTGCGTCATATAATAATTTCAAATTGTGTAACTTGGACATTTTTAAATATTTTTATGTTTGGTTATATATGCAAATAAAACAGATTTCCTTCATATGATAATTATTAAAAAAAATGTAAGAGAATTGTTGATCGATCAATAACTATTTGTTGATAGTACCTTAGGTAATAAGAGTATCTCCAATCGTTATGTAAATTTTTTTGTATCAAAAAAACTTTTACACAAAATTTAAAGTCTAAAAAAATATGTTACAATGGTTCTTTTTAAAACTTTTGTATAAATTTTGAATAAACCAATAAGATAGCAACGCATGTTTGAGATCATTTTATGCACATTTTTATTATTTTTTCTTGAATTTTGGTTTACATAATATTATAATAACAATGGATCTTGATTTATTGGTCTTGATGAGTATATTTTAAATATATAATGTTTATTAAAATATATGTTTTGCATTAAAAGTTATTACATTTTAAAGTTTTATAAAATATTGAGGAAATAAAAAGGTTATGTGGCAATATAAACTTGAGGTGTATTTTTACACATCTATTTTACACAAAAGATAAAATTAAAAGATTATTGGAGTGTAAAATTTTTACAAATTTTATATATTTTATACAAAATCTAAATACACATTATTATTGGTAGGGATGCTCTAAATTAATAAGATTCCATATCATACGTGAAATAATAGAGGTTCACCTTTCAATTATGACATTATATACCAGTGAATAGTTTGAAGTTGATGGGAAGTTATTTGTTGACTAGAGCTAAAATCTGCAAACTAAATAATCTTATCACCTATGTTTGTTGTAATATTTATTGAAAAGATACCTCCAAACTAAATAATCTTATCACCTATGTTTGTTGTAATATTTATTAAAAAGACTAAAAAGACACTGATGCATTCTAAAGACCTAAATTAAAAGAATGTGTCAATTTGTATCATAAATATCTTTTTTGATATTTTACACCCTATATACAAATTATCAATTTATCTCAACATTCCATTTCCAGCCATATTTCAAAACATCTGACCATACGAGCAAATTGCTGCATTAATATTCCATATTCAATACATCATATTCATCCTCACTACATCAAAATCATCAAAAATGACAAAATCCATCATTACTTCCTACTTACTATCACAAAATTCATTCTTCATTCATACTTATTACAACAAAAATCCATCTTTACTTCCTACCATAAAATCCATTTTTTATTCCTATTACAAAATCCATTGTGTGAAGTTCAATCTGAAACCCTAATGGCAAAATAATGCTCTATTTTCCCCTTTCTTCTTCTTATAACAGTGAGCTCCCAATGTTAGCACCAAAGTGGAGAGCAAAAATGGAGTGAAAGTCTCTTATTGTCCCTTGTCCAAAATGCCCTTGCCAATTGCATACGCAATTCACTTGCATGATTGAAGGTTTTGAAAAATGGCCGGAAATAGAGCATTGAGATAAATTGATATAAATTGTATGTATAGGGTGCAAAGTGTCGAAAAAAATATTTATGATGCAAATTGATACATTATTTTAGTTTGGGATGCATCAGTGTCATTTAATCTATTAAAAACAACATATAAATCTCTTTGTTTTATTAAGATAACAAAGAAAACTCTCTATCCGACTTTAGATGCTATTGAAATCAGGAATTTTTTAAATCCAAGTGGAAGCATTTATCACTACGCTAATCTACTCGCACAAAATATTTATACCTCGGCTAACTCAAGTCCAAGATGCTAGAGATTTCTACTGTTGTTATAACTTTAGTCGTTGAAAATTTAATATTGTGAAAATTATTTTTGATCTAAAGAGTTGTATATGTCAAGTTGGTTTGTAACGTACAGAATCATAAAATTCAGTTACACTGTTATTATAACTGTAAGTTATGTAATTGACCCACTCATTAATTTACAAATGTATTTTTTATTTTATTTTTTTAATATAAGTGATAATATATCCAAGTGTTTAATTAGAAAAGAGAAAGGGTACCCGAGGAAAAGGAACTGAACTATGGTGCACTCTTAATTTTTGAAATAAAGCCCGAATATTCTAACTAACAAATGTATTAATAATATGAAATTGTGTCTAAACAAAGAGACAGAGAAGGGCACATTTTAGTGTGACATACAAGGAGCGAGTAGTCCATATGAAATAAAAGAGAATCCAAAGCCATCGAATATAACTAAACTGCAAAGATAATTTCATTTTCCATTAGAATTTCTATTCTTGATTCTATTAGTTCTTTATGACGGGAAAATGTTATGTCATTTTCTTATTTAAATAAATTCAAAAAATAATTTATTATTCTATCAATAATTTAAAAGGCTCATATATATAATATAAAAATTCTAGCATATTTAATGTGAAAATTCATCGTAAGTAATGATTAACTGCTCATAGAACAAACTCTGAATTGATCCAATTTTTTATTTAAATTTAAATGAATGGTATGAATTGAAGGATTCTTATTTTTCTTGAATACTCAATAAATTCATAGGAGGTGATCCCTTATAAATCCATCAATTTTTTCACAAATTTTTCATGTGGAAGTTATCCACTTTTATTCTATGTTTCTATCTCAAATAGTTCACTCTGGGTGACAATTTCTCATTACCCCATAACAATCTTGTGCAAACAAATATACGATTTCAATGTTCTCACGGAAGAGAATACGAATCTATAATAACCTTTCACAACAAGTGTGATATCCCACTAAAAATTGCCTTAAAATGGCTGAAAATTTGTATTTTATCAATTTTTCCAACACTACCAAGCTAAATTCTTTATTAGATCCACTTTTTAATATTATGTATAGTTTTATTTTTTGATTAATTGCATAATATTAGTTATGTTTCTTGATTAATTACATCATATTATTAATGTTATTATATTTACATTCAAATTTTATAGTTTTAAATATGTTTTTGTGTATTTTGAATTTCGCTCTCTAGCCAAATTCCTGACTTCGCCATTGGACGTATAATATGGTTTATGTAATAACTTTCATTGCCGCTAGTATATCGTATTGTACCACAAAATTTGCAAACTAGCATCTCAATCCGGCACGATTATAAGACATAAGTAGTGTCAAGTTTTTGGCATCTCTCATAGTTGTGCCAGATTTTGAGCCTAATTTTTTTTTCATACTTTTGTCCAAAATTTATTTTAGACAGAAAGTACCGTGATCTCTATTTTTATTTTCTGTTTTCACCTTTACCAAAAGTTATTTGACCTCTACCAAAAATAACCCAAATCCTCATAGTCACACTTGTTCCCACTGCTAACCCTTTTTGCTTGACTTGCGTTGCCGGACCTTCTTTTTCGCCAAACGTGTGTTGCCAATATTTCAATTTTCCTCTTTTTTTTTCCTTATATTTTCCCTTCTTTTTTTTTCCCATTTTCCTTTATAGTTCTAATCATCTTCTGTTTTGGTACATTACCAAATTTTTAATATCATAATGGTAATAAATTTTAGTGTACTAAAATTTTGGTACCGTATATTATTAGGGTGATTTTCCCACTAGATTAGGCTTCTCACCCCACTTTGAGAGAATTTTCTTCTCACCCCATTAATTTTTGAAAAAATCTTTCAACTCACCCCCTAGGTGGGGTGAGTTTATTAAAAGTAATACCTCTATAAAAATGAACATTTAGTGACGAATAATTTGCCGTTACTTTTCACAAAAATTCAATTGCATAGAGTTCATTAGATTATGAGTGGAAGTTACATGGAAATTAATTCTAAGCAAGTAAATGTTGAAAACTAAATTTCTTGAAAAATATTATTTTAACTGGCTATCTTCATTACCTGTAAAACAAATCCATTAATAATTCATGCGAAACAGCGCTCGACACAAATCCATCAATAATTCATGCGAAATTTCATTCTTATTACAAGAACACATAATCCAAAATGCTAAATCACAGATGTTCCCCAAAACATAGAACCGAGTAAGGATGATTTTAAATGCACTTTATCAAAACAAATAAAATTAATGAAGAAAATTTACATTATTTTGAAGTGAGAGACAAAATCTTATTCTTCAATCTTCTTCCAATTAGTTTCGCTGCAGATGGGATGAAAGAATCTACCAATTAGTTTCGCTGCAGATGGAGAAAAGAATAAGAGAAAAAGGGGATGAAAGAATAAGAGAAGAAGGGGTTTTATTACGCTCGGGTAACAGCAGCAACAGCATGAGATTTTTGGTGGGGTAAGTTTACAGATCTCAATTAGATTATTTTAGATAAAAAATATTTAATGTAAAAATTTTAAGTGGAGTGAAAAGCATAATCTAGTGGGTGTATTTAAAGTTACCCTATTATTACATTATGTTCTTTAATAAAACCACCCAGCCCTACCTATGCCTACAAGGCTGTCCATTGGCTGGGTTGGGCTTGAGCAGACGGGCAGATACTACTTAAAAAACAGCATTAAGAAAGGCCCAAGCCCACCCAACGATGACAGAATTATAGCAGCTCGTTCCCATCAAGCCCTGCCCATCCCCTTCAGTTTCTAAAATACAATTTTCATGAAATAAATAAGAGTTAGTAACACTTTTGCGCCGCAATTTCGGACCTCTATATGATTAAATTTTAAAAAATGTTGAACTGCAAAATTGAAGCTCTTGAAATTCTTTTCGTGATACGCTCAAGAAACCCATGATTCGGAGTCTCGGGAAAAAAATTATGCTTTAAAAATTATGAGTCACTTTAGGCATCTATTACAAATTTATCATTCAAATCATTTTACTCAATTTAGGTACATTCAAATCATTTTACTCAATTTATCTATTGCAAATTTAATGGATGATAAACCCAGTTGAAGCCTAATTCTTCTTTTAGCTTAAGTTTTTTTTTTTTGCTTAATCTTTTAAAAACTTAATTATTGAAAATCTATAATTGAGGGAAGCTAAAAGTAAAATGGATGATCAGATGTACTGAAGTCAATATCCCTGAAGAATGGATATCATCATCGTCCATTTTACTTTTAGCCTCCATTAATTATAAAATTCCAAAAATTAAGTTTTTAAAATATTAAAACAAAAAAACTTAAAAAAAGAAGAATTAAGTTGTAATTGGGTATAAAAAACATTAAATTGACAACACATAAATTGTGTAAAACGATCTAAATATAAATTATATGGAGAAAATAAGCTTAAGAGTTAAAAAAAAAAAAAATTGAGTTACAATGCTTAACTTTGTTGAATTTGTGGGACAAGATACCAAAAGTAATTCAAATAATTTTTAAAACGATTTTTTTTCCTTGAGACTCCAAATCACGAGTTTCTTGAGTGTATCACGAAGAAAATTTCGAGAGTTTTAATTTTGCAATCCAACATTTTTTCAAATTCGATCATCTAGAGGTCTGAAATTGCAACTCAAAATTTTCCCAGAAACATGGAAAATAAATTATATGACCCCACATGTTAATTCCGTTAAAAAACTTAACGGAAGTTACTAATTGGACTACATTGAAACAATTTCTAAATTTTGAGATTTAATGTGCCCAAATCGAAACATTAGAGACAAAAGTGAAACTACTAGCATAGTTTGAGGGTCAAAAGTGTTACTAATTCAAAAAATAAAGAAAAAAGTTGCAGCCAAAGTATACCAAAAAATTGAGAAAGCAACACAAAACAGACAAGAGAAACATGAGCAAAAGCAAAACAACAAAAGCCGAGCATATACGGCAAGCGCAGAGTTTCTAGTTAAATGGCGATTGCACTTTCTTTGGTATCTAATTGGGTTGTTAGTTCAAAATTAAATTGGCGAAGTTTCACTATGTAATTAAAAATGAAATATTTTAGAGGAGGTAGTGGATCCAAAGTGAAAGAGATTATTTAAAAAATAGTTTAAAAGCGACAGACATGCATTAAATCTCATTTGAGACAGTTTCTCAAATTCTTACAAGAGACTGTTAAGATGGTTTCCCCAATATTGTAACCCACAGTTTTTATAATAAAAATTGTACTCTAGTCATTGACTAGAGTTTAGAATAAACCAAGAAATAGCATTATCCCAATAGTTGTGTTACATGTACATAATTTAATGCTTAACTTGTTACGGTGGATGCATGGTAGAAAAGAAAAAAAACATACGGATGGATGGATGGATGGATTTTTATGTTTCTTCTTCCAATTTAATGAATTAATCGCCTGCTGCTGCGGCTTATTTGATCCATCAGAGACAGAATCGATGTGTTTTCTACTATTCTTCTGAAACTCCGACGTAATGTAACCCAACTGAACTGGCCGGCCTTATTTAATCATAACAGTAAATAGAAGTTCTTTCATCACTTCATGAACTATCTATAATATAAAATCATCCAATCCTCTACACCCAGCTGTAAACATTTCATTAACTAGCATCTCTCTTTATATATATATATATATCACCTCAAAACACAATTTTTCATTGTCAAGGTTTAATGATCACAATCTAACATTAGTTAAATGTGAGTCTCTCTATCTTTTCTTTTTCCCTTTTTGTATTCCTCTCATATAGTACTAATTCTTCATTTCTTTTTTGTCATGCTCCTATTTGACCTAGTAAAATATTGTTCGCTTTGGAGCTAAGCCCGTGTTATATTGTGTTTTTTTCCAAAGGCCTCTTACTAGGAAAGACTAGTCAAACAAATATATCACATTGGTTTACGACACCTAAGCAATGCAAGATGAACACCCAAACCAATGACTGCACATATATAGCACATTAATTTACCACGCCCAAGAAGTATGAGATGAATACCCACATTGTAGAGCATGCCAGCAACTACTATAGTCACGTACCAAAAACAAACTTGTGCAAGAGCCAAGCATAAAAGGTACCTAATAAATCCACATAAAAATATTTGTTTTCTTTCCCTTGCTTTTTCCTCTATACTTTCAGGATCCAACTTCTATAATTAGATGTATTATGCATCAAACTCTTCATATTTCGGGTTTTTAGATTGTTACTTTTTCTTCATTGGTAGAATGGCGAATTTCATAAGGAAACAGGGGTTATCCCAAGAGCTGTTCAACAAATTTTTGACATTCTCGAAGCACAAAACACTGAGTACAACATGAAAGTGACATTCATAGAGATTTATAACGAGGACATAACGGATCTTTTGGCCCTGGATGAGAGTTCAAAAAACATAGATGAGAGAATTAAGAAGCCAATAACTTTAATGGAAGCTGGGAAAGGGGCTGTTTTTGTAAGAGGCATAGAAGAGGAGATTGTATATACTGCGGATCAAATATTCAAAACTTTGGATAAAGGGTCTGCTAGGAAGCACACTGCAGATACACTTCTTAATAAACAAAGCAACCGTTCTCACTCAATGTTTACTATCACGGTTCAAATTAAGGAGTGTAATTCAGAAGGGGTAGAGCTAATCAAGTGTGGAAAACTGAATCTTGTTGACCTCACTGGTTCTGAGAATATATTGCGGTCTGGCGCAAGAGAGGTATTAATATAGGTATACTTTTATATAAAGAGAGGACCCATTTCAAACTTTTGATTTCGAATCCCCCCCTGGGAACATAAAAACATGGTTGCAATCTGTCATCATTATTAAACAAATTATATAAATGTAAGTGCCACACGCATCGCATGAGTAGGGTAATCCACTGTATATGTGTGTACGTGTTAGTTATATTCTATACAAGTTTTGCATCTATATTCTGTGTAGCGCATATAGATATTGCTCATACCCAAGACAAAATTTTGTGAAACAACCCCAACCATATCCAGAACTCAAAATTGTCGAATAAGTCAATTGATACTTATTTGGAGTATTGGTACATATTCGAGCTGTAGTCACATCCAATATTACATTTTTAATTGTATTTCCTGAAGTATCCGTGCTACTTAGTCTACAAAAGGCTCTTTCACCCCCTCATCACTTGATGAGAGAGAAACTGTGATAATGAAACAAAATCTTGTGCAGGAAAAGCATGGGAAGCTGGTGAGATCAATAAAAGCTTGCTTACGCTCGGTAATGCACTTGTTGAGCACTAGGGACATGTTCCATACAGGTATTAATCCTAATTAGCAAGGCAAAAAATTGAAAATGTATGACACTATGATATAATGCAAATATAGAATTTGTGTGAACTATTAAAACAAATACCTGGATGATCAGGGATAGCAAATTAATGAGGTTACTGAGAGATTCATTAGTAGGGAGAGCAAAAACCTGCATAATTGCCACTGTTTCGCCGTCTGTCAACTGTTCAGAAGAGACATTCAGCACTCTGGATTACGCTTACCGAGCTAAAAACATCAAGAACAGACCAGAGGTTAGTAATTTGTTATAATTTTTTTTCACTTTTGTAATTCTGAATTCCATATTCTTTCAACAAAGTCTAATAGTTCAATTTTGCTATGGACTTTAGGTTAATCAGAAGGTAATAAAATCTGAGGTCATCAAAGATCTGTATACAGAGATAAACCATCTTAAGCAAGGTTTGCTCCACATTGTATATTTGGCTATCATAGTTTTTTAAGGATACATTAATTTCAACATAATCTACGGTTAAGATCAGAACTTCTTTACAATGATAAGATTTGGTACACTAATTATGTCCTAGAAAGGAAACTGACCTCTATATTTGGAACGTACCAGAGAGAGTAGTGGACTCTTAATTTGGGATGGAGGGAGTAATTTATTTGGCATAAAATGACATTAATGCTCTATTGTGTCTAAGTAAAAGGTATATTTATTTTCTTTTCTTGTTTGGTTGGTCTGTCTCTTATCAGAATTGCATGCTACAAGGGAGAAGAAAGGCGTCTATATACCCCGGGAACGGTACTTGAATGAAGAAGCTGCCAAGAAAGTTCAGATCTCTCTCTTTATATATATATATATATATTTATATATGTATGTATATATAATGTTTTAGATATGGCTTAACTGTATCATCTTCATTTATATAGACGATGACTGAGAAATTAAGGCGCATGGAACTTGATTCAGCGTTCAAGGACAAGGTAAAATCACCTTGTTCGGGTTGCCGCAGTACCAAATAGACAATGACTGAGAAATTAACTCTCTCTCTCTCTCTCTCTCTAAGTTGTTAAGTAATTTATATGTTGCGATTTGTGAATAGAAACTGATGAAGCTTCAAGATCTCTACATTTATCAGCAACAGTTGTCAACAGAATTAACTGAAAAGTTTGAAAGGACCAAGGTACTGTAAACACTAATCTTGTTTTTTCCTTTTTTGCTCTGTATCAAGAGAAGGGACTAAAGCATTCACATTTTACTTCTAACTACAGAAAAAATTTGAACAAACTGAACAAGCTTTGTTTGACATTGAAGACAAATATAGATACACAAATGAAACAATTAAAGAGGGGGAATACTTGATATTTAATCTCCTCGGATCTGGTAAGTGAAGTGTCATTATAATCCTTTCACCTGTCATCCTAATACCACCATAGCATTTTATTTTCATCCACAAAAGAAAGCTTTAATGTTCCTCTAAAAAAAATACCCAGATCATACTCGAATAGATTGGAATATCAACTCTCAAACTAATGTTTTCTTTGAGTATGCTCTATATATCATTGTCTACGTTGCAAACTTGACGGATAAGGATACCCAGTATAATATGATAGATGATACAACAAGTCTGAATTATGCAAAAATAGAAACCAGATACAGCAAGGATGAGATGATAACATAGCATATTACTTTATATACATGTGTATTTTTTATTAAACAAAAAGCATATGTAGATTTACGTATATGCATATGTACATAATATACATTTTATTTTTAACTGTAGAGAAAGCACTTACTGAACGAGCATTTGAGCTTCGAGTAGAGCTAGAAAATGCAGTGTCAGAGGTATCAAGCTTGTACGCGAAAATTGGTTTGTATTGGTTCTCCACAATTTGACCTTGTTTTTCGGCCACGTCTCTCTCAAAAAACATAAAGATTGATAGCTCTTTACTTTTTGATCTACAGAACACAAGAATAATATAGAAGAAGGAAACAAATTCCTAATTGAGAAATTTAATACTCAATTAGCTCAGCAAATGGAAGTTTTACACAAAGCAGTAGCAGCTTCTGTTACACAACAGCGGCGGCAGCTCAAAGTAATACAAGAAAATACACAAACATTCCTATCTCAAAAAGAAAAGGTAACCTGCAAAAAGTAAATTGACTTACCCCTTGTTTTCATAATTGTTGGTAAATAGTAGTTCCACCTATTTCAAATACGTTTTTTATAGGGCTATTTTTATTTTGCCCCTGTTCTATATGGGAAATTTGACTTACCCCTTGATTTCATAATCGTTGGACTTTAACCCCTGCATCGAGGGAATCTAAAAGAATTACACAAAAACAAGGGCTTAAGCCAAAGGATTATGTTAGAAAAATTAGACATTGCCCCCATGTATATGTAATTCTTCGAGATTCCTTTGCACACAGGGGTCATTCTAATGATTATGAAAACAGGAAGAGAGGGGGGTAAGTCTAATTTCAAATTAAGAAAAAGGAGCAAGTCAAAAAATGCCCATCTTTGTTCATACAAAATTTTTAAAAAGTGCATATATCCAATTTCAAACAGAAACCGTCAACATGGTTTAATGCCTAATACGTTAAAATAGTTTTCACCAATTAACGTTTCACCTAGGTAAAATTGTTTCACTCCGACTCAAACGGGACTTAAAAGCTTATTATACTTTTCTAATGGTGTATAAATAGGCTAGTGAGGAGCTTCGATCACGGTATAGAAAGCTGAAAGACGTGTATGGCTATGGAATTAAATCTTTGGTTGATTTAGCTAGTGAACTTGATGGAACTTCTCAGTTAACTTTTGGCGATATAAAGTCTGAAGTATCAAAACATTCTTCTTCCCTTTCAAAAGTGAGTTACCTAGTTTTTAAGCAAGCCTTGTTCTGTTTTTCTCCTTTTTATTGATTCATATCACTTACATTTTTACACAGCTTATAGGAGAAATTTCTTCAGAGGCTAATGCAATAGTCAATGATCTACAAAGTAATCTTTGTAATCAAGAACAAAGTTAGAAATATTAAGTTCTTAGAGATTTCTCTCTTGCAGATTTACTGAGAGTGAACCATGATGCAAGTGAGAAAATAAATTCCCTGGTTGATCCTTGTCACGAGGATATGAGAGAAATGCAAAATTCTCACCTCAGAAATATTGTCAAGATCGCAGAAAATGCAGAGAAGTGCCTGATAAATGAATACATGGTAAGAGTAGCAGGAAGTTCACTTTATATTTTTGAGTTTCTTTAGAACACAACTAAAGGTTACATGAAGGTCTGTCATTAGAATTCGTAAATATTCATTGGTTCTAGAATTCCATAAAAAAGAAACCCATAGACTCAGCTATATTTTCAACCTGCTGTATTTATAGTTAGTTTGTAGGAAGGAAAATGAAAATGAAAAAGAAGGTTTAGTTTGATAGAAAGTTGGGAAATGAATAAAAACACTACTAATTTTATGAGAAGTTGTAAAGAAAAGGAAAAGGCTGAGTGATTTCGGGTGATATTCTCCATCTTTTCTTATTTTCCATGGAAATTTTTTCTTACCCACCAACCAAAGAATTTTGTTCCATGGAAAACCCAAAAAGTAATATAACATTGCGCTAAATGACTCCTCTCTTTTTCCTACTTTTCATAATAATTAGCAGTGTTTCCAATCATTTCCCCACATTTATTTATCAAGCACACCCAAAGGATAAGTATTTCTTCATTTAGTTAGATAGAAAATGGGAGGGGCAAAAAAAAATGGAGGGATGCTTTTCCCATCTTGGCCCACCATATTCTTTGATTCCAAAAGTGGAAGGAACTGGAAGAGAGAGAGAGAGATCCATCTTTCTGAATTTTAACCTATGTGAACTGTTTCCAACAATCAGATGGATGAAACCTTGTGTTGACACCACGGAAAAGAGAATTTAATCTACCAAGTACGACGTCTACTGAACAACTCCAAAGTCCCTCCTTTGAGGAGCTCTTGAAAAAATTCAGGGGAGCTGGATCAGGAAAGCAAGAAAATGGGGATGTAAACAAATCTTCAGGATCAAATCTTCAAAGCATAATGTACAATCATTCAATGCATCATTAACAAGGTAGAACAAAAATAACCTACAAGTACACTATTGCAAGGCAGAATACATGACTCAATTACACTATAGCTCTGTTGTTTTAAACAAGAACTATCTGGAGAATTCATTTTTTGTATTTTCTAAAGAGAAATAAAGATTTGTGCTAATAAATACAAAGTATTGAGGTTTTCACTTTTTCTTCTAAATGATGTCTCAGTTGGTTAACTATGTTGGAAATCAAGTTTATTATTTATGGCAGTAGGTCGGTTAATGGAATTTATTTTAGTTATGGTATTGCTTTGTTGTCTTTGGTCAAAACATAGCATAGATAGGGGATCTTTTTAGTTGAGTCAGTCCTTCATTATTTCTTTCCTTTTCTGTCCTACCTAAATTGTTGCCTTAGGTTTATTTTGTCTCCTATTTATACCCACTTTAAGAGTTTTTGTAATAACACAATCATAACAACAATTATCAATATAATTTCATATTCTGAAATTCCTCTATATATGATATTTCTATCAGTTGAGAAATTACGGACTCACAGCGAATTGCTGAGAAAAACAGGGGTATAATATATAATTCATTCACTCTTTTGATTAAAGCTAATTTATAAAACCCATTGGTTCACTTCAGTTTTTTAAGGTGCTCGGTTCGGTTCACTTCGTGAAAAACCAAAGAGGCCGGTTCGGTTTTAGCTTGTATAGAACCGACCAAAACCGAACCAACGGTTACACGTGTCCTCTTCCTATTGGTTCAAGAAGAAAAAATGTCCAAGTAAAAGATTCAAATATGAAAAATAAAGTTCTAAAAAAATTCAGAAACGATATAGGCCCATGGCCCTAACCGGCCAAAAGTGACCAACCCAACCGAATCGAACCCAGTTGGTTTTAGCCGGTCTAACGGTGAAACGTACTAAATAAAACCAACAAGGTCAGTTGGTTGGGACTTGAGGCTCAAAAGTCCAAAACCGAACTGTAAACACCCTACTGTCACTACCATAAAATTCCACAATATATATACACCAATACATAGTCTAAATGGACAACAACCCTTGGGTTATGCTAATAAGGAGGGAACGCATAACTGTGAACATTCTATGCAGGATTCTCAATTACAAAGACAGGTCAGCAAGATTTGGGAGATATAATTCAAAACAGAAAACACAAACTTTATACCTGTACCGCTTAAAAAACTATTCTTGTACTTAAAAGCCTATATCAACAATTTTCTTGCTAATCTATTTCCTTGACTGTGAAAAAAGTCAAAAACCGTAACTTCCCACCATTTCATCTCCCCTTGAAGTATACAACTCTGTCTCAAGCAAATTCCCCCTGCCACATTTCAGTTAATCGTTTCCCTTTCTTTCCTGAAAAGATACAATCATACACAAAATTCTCTTCTTCCCTTTCTCCATGCAAGTAAACCCATAAATGCCTATCTTTATCAAACTGTACACAATTCATAATGTAGCCAGTCTAGAGCTCCACTTACAACTTGGTTAACTCATAAGCCCGAGATATCTTCCACGATGAACTCCGAATCTCTTATCAAAGTACAAGCATCGGCTCAGGTATCAATACTCCTGGCAATCTAACAGCTGCATCTCTCACAAGCAATGAACAGTGAAATGAGGCGGTTGGGTTTTTTTTTAAGCATAAAATGATGTCGAGTTTTTACCGATGGTCTACCACGAAACCTTCTCAGAGGAGCAACTGCAGATTTTTTACCATCAAGAGCCGTATAAGAAAAATGCCCTTTCAGAAATTTTACACTTCAGAGCTTCTTCTTTGTGGAAATAAGCCCTTCATCAGAGCTGGGGTTTATAGTGCTAAGACTCCTAAGGGCTTTCGGATCCTTAAATCTCCTATACATGTTGGTGGGTTGCATCAACATAACAGGTGCTGAAGGAAGATTTCCAATTTGTTGAAGCATCGTTTGACCTTGTTTGAGCCAGTTAGCAAAGCAACCAACCAACTTCACTAGGGTTATGTGCGGAATACCCCAACCTTCGGAAGTTATTTCTTCCTCAACATGAACATTATATCGAAATTTATAGAAAACCGGGCCAACCCAGGACCATTTTTGGCTAGCTTTTTCATAATCTGTGAGCGCCTTCCAACCCTTTGTTCCTAGAGGTGTGGTTTTCGATGAAAATATATTTAAAACTCCTCTGACTAAATCTTGAACTGGCTCCATGGTTTCAAGAATAGAAGGTTCTCCCTTCATTAATCTCACACGATGCACAATTTCATCAATAGCAAGCAAAGATAACTTTGCTTTTTCTGTTTGCGGTGTAATCAGTGCAGCACGGACGGCAGAAAGAAGATATATATTTGAGAAGGAGAACTCCGTATGAATAGTGGGAGTGATCAGCTCAAGTGATGCTTCTTTGCTGATTTTGTTACAGGCGCCGCATCATTCATGTCCTTTTCTGACAGTACTGAATCGCAAATTCCCACAACCTAAAGAATGATGTTTGGCTTTTAATTTCTGCAGACCATATTTCTTCTTTGAAAAAATAGGATCATCAATCAACTTTGGGGATCTAACTAGTAAGCATTCATGTACATCATTTCCATGCAAGTATTTCCTATCTAATTTTGCTTTCCGGCTCTATGTCGCCTCTTTCTTTCCATATTTTCCATGTCAAATCTCTCATAACCATTGGACAATCCAAAATTTTCGTAAGATTTAGCGTTCTCCCCTTGCTCCTCCTCCCTAATGTAACAACTGCCTTCTGCACTTTTTTACATGGGATCTTGAAAAGTTACCGGCAAGTTTTATTTTCCTCTGTTTTCTCTCCTCATTGGTGATCTTCTTTAATCAGAAAGTTGACCATTCACCACTTATCTTTATTTTCCCATCTCCCAAAAATTTATAAGTACACTGCCTTTTAACATCAGCTAACACAATCGTCAATACCTTGCCAGCTGGCTTTTGAACATAATCACAGTTCCTCCTAAATGAAGGTGACTCATTCTTTGGCAAACACAAAAGACTATTTGCCATTTCTACCAACATGTGCGCTGCATCAGAATCTCTGGGGTCAGTTATTTCATCAGATAGTTTTGCTGCAAAGTCTCGTCTCTTGTTTGTGCTACCCAACACTCCTGATTGAAAGAGCGAAGACAGAACTACAAGTTATAATTTGTATCGAACAATTTTATGTCGGGTCCATAATGTTCATTGAACAGATATGGGATCAAAGCTTAGTCTCAAAACTAGGAGGAGTTCTTTATTTATTTATTCTTGCAAAAGAGGATACTCACAAAAATTATAAAAGAAAAAGGAGGACATTAATGAAAATGCAGCAACACTTACACAAACACAACTCAAAGTACCTTCGTTATACACAGATATTGGACATGTATAGGACTAGCATAAAATGAACATTGATTATTTGTATAAAAAAAAGATGCACATAAAAAAAGGGTGGCCATATGCCCATATTGCCAAAGCACAAATGGCTCATGCTGAGCAATATAGCATCTTTAAACCATAATGTACAATCATTCGGTACATCCTTAGCTTTGGCGATAGCAATTCTGAGAAAAAAATAATTGTCCATTGATCTTCACATTAGGCTACCTATCAAAAAGAGAATTCACATTTGCTTGCTTAAACACTGTTTCCTCAAATACAAACAGAGATTACTTTTAGGACCATAGATAACAAAATACCTACTCGTCTTTTACGCATTTCAGTGGAAGATAGTAATGAGTTAATCATATTGAGATAGGAAACAATATGCTGTGGGTTCTTAAAGTTATAATTTCATTCATTTTGTCCATTTGTTTTTGAAACCTCATGAAAAATGTGTTTGATTTTATTTGAATACTAAATATGTGACATTTTACAATTTTACACTTATTAGTATGATCTACATCAATAGCTAATGAACAAAAAGAACACTGAAATTAATCATTCAGGAAAGGCCTTGCCTCTTCACGTTGGCATTAAAGCTCCATTTTTTGATAACAAGACGGAAATATAATAGCATAAATAATTGATTTTTGTGAGAAGTTATAAAATGAGTTGAGATGCTTACTTATGAGTATTATTATGTCCATCATTTTAAAGAAAGGAACATTTTTTCATGGAAAAAGCGAAAAAAAAGCAGAGTGAAAATCTTACCAAATAACCCAACTAATTTTTCTAACTCTGACAAAAATAAATAAATTATTTTTGCTATGATTTTCCATGTTGTTAAGAAAACAAGCACAATTTCAACCTCTTAGGCTCCGTTTGATTGCAAAGATGGAAACGATAAATAAATTTAGTTAATTTGTGTAAAAAGATATAAAATAAGGTGAGAGATGTTACTCATGTTATGAGTACATATCTTACATCCTTCAATATTTTTGGTGGAAAATTTTTACTTACCACCAAGCAAAGAAAATTTCTTCATGGAAAAGCTTAAAAATCAAAAGGATATCACTTTTATCACTTACCTTATTTTCCATCTTTTCACAAAAACTAACTCAATTTATTTTCCATCTTTTCACAAAAACTAACTCAATTTATTTTTCTTTTCCATATTGCAATCAAACGGAGCCTTAATGATGAATAGACTTCCATTCAGCATTAATCTATTTCAAAGAATGCAGACGCCCAAGTGTAAACATGGAAATAGGTAAAAAGTGAAAGAAAGTAAGTAAGAACCAAACGATATGATACATAGAATGAGCAAATGAAAATCGAGTAATACGTAGTTTGAGCATTCAGAATTTGGGTTGTCCATCGAGCAGAGTTTATGGAGAGTATTGAGACTAGGGTTTAGGGTAATCGGAAGGAAGAGAGAAGAAGAAAGAGGTTGAACAGAAGTGTGAAAGGGAGGAAGAAAAAGAAGAAGGTGACGTGGAGTGGAGTTGAGTGGTTTGATGGTGTCACTTTACCCAGGAGTTAAAATTAACCAAGTTAATTGCAGATTATAATTAGACATGTATTAAGATTCAAAATGTCATACATACCTTTGATTTCCCCTCCTTTTCTTGATCCAAATGATTTGAACAGAAGCAAGTTTGTCACTGTCAACACACACTCGGTGCGTTCTAAGTGATTTTGTAGGTGGTGTAAATTTGTATCAAATCTTATAAAAATTTATTCAGCGTAAACTGGTAGAGATGATAATTGAACGGAATTTGATAATCAATTTATAGTTATGGAGCTGAGAGTTTTTGTTGTTGGGTAGATTCCTCTGGCAGCTATTATTCCGGCCAGTAGTACGCCCTCCTTAATTGTGTTGTTTATTAAGCTTTAATGGGTTTTTTCAAAAGTTATAATGATTTTCTTCTCCTTCTACGAAAGATGAACTCCTCTATTTATAGGTCTACCTCGTAGTACAAAAGCTCAATTAGGTTATAAGTAAAATGACTATAAGGGTATCAGTCATGATCCTTGTGATCTCAGTTAGCTCCTTCCATGTGAGGGGAGCGTATTTGTTATAACTAACCTTTTGCACTTTACACATGTCATTTTGTCATTCGATGTCACTCATTTCAATAATGAACACTTATCATGCTGTATTATCACAGGTGTCACTGTCTTATTGGTTAGCACGTCCATATCGGCATTTCTGCTATCTGTAGCCTTAAAACCTTACTTGACTCGATCATTCTTTACTCGGTGCTCGATTACCCTTTATTCAAAGCTCTATCACTGTTTATTTGGCGCATATCCTGTATTGCCCCCCCATGTTGTTGGGCCTTGCCTTGCCCATTCGGTCCACACGAGAGTACCAAAATTATGCCCCCTCTGATGAGGATGATCATCTGTTTACCAAGTGAATGATTGTGACATTCGAGTGACAGTTGGATCAATTAAAAAAATATATTCAATCTCTCTCCTCAGCCGTCATCAAGCGATTTTAGGCCATTGGTCATTTTTATCCCACCAAATTTTTATAATTAAATAGAAAAAATATGTTTTAATAGTATTTTTTATAATCATTTGTATGTGGTGTGGAATGTGAGTCACATTGATAATTTCTATCACTATTTTTATTACTATTTCTACACATAAAAATGGTGACAAAGATTTTCTATATGACATAGCACATTATCATTGAATATTATAAAACCCATTAATTCTCTCTCTTTTTAAATAAGTGACAAGTAAGGAAGGAATGTAAAAATTAAAATTAACATTGGAGACTATCTTTTCTATCATTTTCTACTCATGTAAATATATATGTTGCTAATTAGATATAGAAATATTATAAAATAATATTGACACATATGATAGAAATAGAAAAATAGAAATTACTGTTGGAGATGGCCTTAGACACCCTAACCTAATCACCGCATACTACTAAGCGACTCAAATAATTACAAAATGCGCCGAGTGAGAGTATTGTTTTGAAAAGAAAAAAAAATGAATACTAGTGATGAACAATAGAGATATTATTATTATTATTAGGTTAAAATGGAGGAGGAGGAGGAGGAGGAGGAGGGAATTTTAAATCAAGAAGACGAAAAGAAAAGGAAGGAGATGAGTGATTGTTGCTCCGTGCGTTTGGCCTTTGAAAACGGGACATGTGAGGGAGAAAGGGAATGGTTTTTGTTTTATTTAGCTTTTATTTTTGTTAATTAATTTCTTAATTATTTTGTGTAATAATAGTAGTCTTTGGAGTGGTGGAAAGGAAAAATGTTTTACATTACATATTGGTCTTTTATTTTACCACAGTTTGTTTTATGGAAACTTTAAAATCTTTTTGTTTACCTAAAATTCAAAACCAGTATTTTATTTGTGAATCCAACATTCGTATTGTACCTCATTTTTCCTGTTGTTTTGGTTCTTTATATTATGATTAATAAACGTATGCACAAATACACATGAATAATAACTTGGAAAAGAGAAGAGAGAGAGATTAGGGATGGTGGAGGCCTATGAGTCCACGTGGATTTTAATCTGGTCCGTGAAATGCTTGCTTAGAATTGAATCATTTTTGGTGCTGAAAACTTATTTGCTACGAAGTGTGCTCTTCAAGTTGCCATATGCATGCCTATATTTGTGTAAAAGAAATTGAATCTATCGAACACGTACGTCTTGTTTCGTTGGGAGTCTTGCCTCATAAGGCTGTAGTGTCAGAACAGCTTTGGCTTAGTGTTTATTCTCTTCAGTCCATCATGATTCACTGCTAGTTTGCGTGGAAAGCGTTGCTTCGTTTCTTTTTTTAGAATTCCTCTTCTTCGGCTTAACTACGTACTATTCATGTATTCTTTTTATTTGGTCAGCCCAAAACCTCTCAAATTACACCATTTGTGTTTTAAAGCAATTCACAAAATTTATTAAGTTTGTATAATGTTATAGGCGCAGGTAATGATATGCAAATATGAATAATTCCGTAGTCGTGTTTAGCTAGTTATAACGTGATGAAAAGTATACTTAGGCACAATTAGGGGTGTTTAGAAACCGAACCGAACCGCGAGACCGAATAAACCGAACAAGAAAATGGATCGATTTGGACTGAACCATTTGAATTCGGTCATGTCCAGTCCAAATTTTGAAGGATCGAAACGATTCGGTCCGGTCTTCGGTCTTAAATTTCACAACTTTGGTCGGACCAGACCGGTATTATATTATACATATATATTTAAATATATATTAATAATATATAATATTAATATTAACATCAAACCCTAAACCAAACAACACCTAAGTAATTTTGATTTAATTCTTAAGATGCTATTTTCTTTCTTCCTTTGATTAAGCTTAATGAACTCGGTAGTAAGTAGGACCAAAGTAATGTTATTTGTTTAAATTCAGTAGTGTGGTCAGTGGTGGTTACACTCCAAAAACTACTTACATTATGGAAAACACCATATATCATGCTTCAATTCTACAAGAGACTAATTACCTAAGCATGGGAAAAAAAATGTACCACATTATCAACATATGCAAGGACAAGAAGCATAACAATTTACATTAAGTCGTTACTCTCAATAGAAATATGCAAAACTTCATAAAATCCCTAGAATCTGAATTGGTGGTCTGGCTGGTATATATTTAATTCCTTACTTGTAAATTGTAATAAACCTGGCCAAACAAAGCTGTGATCTTATTTTTACTACTGCGAAAAAAAGTCCATATGAACTATTTTTGCTATTATTTTTTTAAGCTGTCTTTGTGCAGAAAATTAAGTTTAAAATTCATATTATTGTTGTGCAAAAATTCCTTTTTGATCCTAATACAACTCTTGAGCCCAAAAATAAAAAGCATAGATCGAAACCGGACCGAACTGGTTGGGTCCGGTCTTAACAAACATTTCGGTCCGGTCCGCTCCGGTCCGGTCAACCGGACTATGAACACCCCTAGGAACAACAAGTTTTTTAAAATTGTGACCTTAGTTATAGATACGAGAATTGAAATGGACACATGCTCGTGGAAAAGAATTAGACTTAGCTCCTATATTATGCTTAAAACATATTGTGTATTTGTAGGTGTTATATTAAATATTTTCTCCATGGTAATGTTTAATTCTGGCTCCGCTGTTATTAGAAATTAGATCCAAATATACGTGATGCGTGCGCAATATTATAATATTATGTAAATTATTAAAATATTTCAAATTCATATAATCTAATTTGGTTATGTGTTAAGATTTGTGTTATTTATGGTAAAAAATCGTAAGTTCAAGTCCTATCTTAAGGGTTATAATTTTTTAGTTTGTAAATTGTGAAACAAAAAGGAGCAACGGTAACTTGGTGATCATGTACATATGCCATATGTAATAGCAAAAAAAGAAAATCACTTAATTCCAACTACTAGATTTAAAATATTTGATTTGTGTTAGAAGTTAAAAAATAAGTTGAAGCATATGATGATATTCTCTCAATCTCATACTCAATTTATGAGTAGATACCCTCCATCCTTTATATTTATTTTTTTGTGAAATTTTTTTCTTTCCCAACTCCTAACGAAATTTTTTCATGAGAAAAGTAATAAAGTAAGAAAATATATCACCACATATTTCAACTTATTTTTCAATTTCTTATGAAAATCAATTATTTTTATTTTTCTTTTTCATATTATTATCAAACGGACTTTAAAGCTCCTTTTGAAAACAAGTTTAAAGATGTGGTGAGATTAACTCTTGATTTTTGCTTTCTTTCATGAAATTTTTTTTTTTTGGGTGGTGGTAAAAAAAATTCTACAAAATATAAAATATGATAGAGGATATATACTCAAAAAATGAGCATGAAATGGAAACCATCTCACCACATTCTTAAACTTATTTTTTATTTTTTTATCTAAATTTAAAAAAAATCTTGTTATTTTTCATATATTTATCAAACCAAGTATAAAAAAATCAATGTTATCTTTAACCATGCAATCGATAATGTTGAAACTATAGTGAATCTTTATTAAAATGCGAAGTCAAACTTGAACCGATGAAAATAATATTTTATGTATAATTTAAAAGTGAGTGTATTTTTTTCTCTTTTTCTTTATTAATATAAAAAAAATGGAGTGTGAAACGAAAAAAGTGGAGCTATTTGTTGAAGTGCTCATTGGGACCAAAATTTAGCTTTCAAGGCCAGCTGAATTGAAGCCTTTGATTACATATGTAATTCTGAGTATGCAATTTATTTGTTTGGGCACATGAAGTGCTGTTGATGCTATTTTTCCATTCTTGGCATAATTTGAAATAAAATTGCTATAAATTTCTATGACTAATGTATATTACACTCTTACGCAATAATTCTAAAGTATTATATGTATATTTGATATAAATTATTTATATATTTAACGTGATCGTTATATGTTAATTAAAATATGAAATTCATATAAATTTAGTGTTAATATTTTTACTAATAAATAATGATAAAATAGGTTATAAGATCTCGATTCCTAATATTTTATAACTCTAAGGACGGACTCATGTTTGATAAAGAGAAGTAGTACTAATTTCTTAATTTGGTTTTATAACAAAAACACTTTTCATAACATTAATTTATTTTAAGGAAAACGATAAATATTTATGGACAAAAATACCCCTAATATAAACATCTCTTATTATACACACTACTTGCTACAATAATGATGAATCAACTTGCCCTTCCTCCCCCACCGAAACTTCTAATACTCCTCTCTCTCCCAAGATTCTCATTCAACCATCAAATAATGTTCTCTATCTTACCAACGATCTCACCTCTTCCACCACCACCACCTCTCGACTCTCTGATAGTATCGCCGAGAGGAGTGCCGTTCTCATCATCTTCTTCTTATTTTTTCTGCAAGTGCAGTCATAAAATAGATATAACTTTTTATTAAACCGTTAGATTTTACTGATTTTTGGATATGTTATTCGGAAGACAAAGTTAATTTAATTAAGCGAAAAATCAAGACGATCAGAGGTCGTTTTGCTATCGAAATCGACCAATTTCAATAGCCCAGCTGGATTTGAAAAAAAAATCTGATCGCAACTTTTTCTTTTCTTTTTTTTTGCAAACCCTACATCGATCCATATATTTACATATAAATAAATTAAGTGGATGATGATCTCATTAATTTTGTTATTCTCTGTTTTTTATTAGTGTTAAAACTATTTAGCACCTTCTGGTTGTTGTCATGTGTGTTAACAGGTGGTGCTAAATGTATTTAACACATTCTGATTGTTGTTATGTCTGTTGACAGGTTGTACTAAATGCATTTAGCACCTTCCTATTGTTATTTTGTGTGTTAACAGATGGTGCTAAATGCATTTAGCACATTCAAATTGCTTGTTACTTTTTGTTGAAAAATGATGCTAAGTGACTTTTAGCACTTTCAAGACTACTTTACATTTGCGAAATGTTGTGCTAAATTGCTTTTAAAACCCTCAGATTGCTTGTTAGTGTGTTGAAAGGTGCTAAACAGATTTAACACCATTGTTGCTAAAACAGATTAGTGCTAAACAGATTTAGCTCTGTTAGTGCTAAAACAGATTAATGTTAAATAGATTTAACACAAATTTTGATGAGACGTGGGATGTTATAAAAAAATGGTATAAGTGTCTTTTTTGTACAATATCCTTAATTTACAAAGCTAATTTATAATTATGTTATTATTGAAATGAGCATCTATACCCAATTGCCGTATAAATAATTATCAAATATAATATCATTATTCTATTTCAGATTAATATGTCTTTCTAGCTAAAAGGGCCCCACGCGTTAGGTTCCAAGTAAGATCATCCCCGACTAAATTGGCAAAATGCTCTAGTCAATTTACATTTGCCAGCCCATTTGCCAATTCTATTTTTGCCCAAACAGCCATATTTTCTAAACAATTAAAGCCTAAATTTAGGCTCGCCCTCTTCAAACTACCCATATGTATCTATCACTTATACGAAGGGAAAAAAGAATTAGAAAAATACTACTTTAGAACATTGTTTACCTATCAGACTCTACAGTGAATATGTGTGGCACACTTTCAAATATTTTGATTTCTATTGTCTTGAATAAGTTTTAATTTTTCTTCTTAACTAATTATAGCAACATATAAGGGGCAACACAAAAGGAACAAAGATTACGCAGCAAAGTAGAAAAAAGAAAAGGAATATTAGTGAATATCATGAATTACAATATCCCCAACCATTTTGTATAATCTGAGCCAGTTACAGCTACAGTGGGAGGCAACCTAGGCATTTGCCTAGTGCCCCACTTTGACATAGGGTACCAAAAAAAGAAATTAAAGGTTTATATGTAAAAATTTATAATTAAGAGTATTTAATTGTAAGAAAAAAAAAAGTTTAGGGGCTCTTTAAAAAATAAAACTTACCCATTGAAATTAAAGTGAGAAAATGCTCACTCTCAGGTTATCTCTCCTCCCTTCTTCTTCCCTTATTTCTTTTCCGAGTAAATAACTAAATTGGTCATTGAACTTTATTTCAAATTTTAATTTGCCCACTCAACTTTTTTTTTCGTAATTTACTACTTAAAATTTAGTCCGCATTCAAATTTCACCCTTATGTTTATTTTAGCCGTTAACTTCACAAAAAATGCACACGACCCGAAATGAAAGGTAAACCAGTTATTTTATAGTACATAAGAAGAGAGAAAAATATATAAATCCATCTCTTGATGTGTTTACACCAAGCAGTTTTTTCATTTTTATAAACAAAATATAAAAACGTTGAGATGAATCAAAAATGAGTTTTTAATTTAAAAAAAAATATCCTTATGAAACCAATCAGGTGAAACACTCAAAAATTAACCTCCTGGACTCGATTTTTTTTTTCAAAAAGATCAAATAAAATAAAAATCACAAAGAACAAGAAAAAAAATAACACAAACAAATCCTTATGAAACACATCAGGCGAAACACTCAAAAACTAACCTCCTTGACTTGAAATTATTTTTTTCAAAAAAAAAATTAAATAAAGACCACAAAGAACAAGAAGAAAAAAACAAATAAATCCTTAAGAAACACATCAAGTGAAACATTCAAAAACTAATCTCTTTGACTCATTTTTTTCCCAACAAAGAACAAGAAAATAAATACAAACAGGTTCCAGTATATAATCTTCATGATTTGACACTTAATTAGCACCCAATCACCCAAAACATGTTGAAACTAAAGCCTAATCAAGAAGCAATAAACCACCACAAACCATCCGACGGCGACAGATTGTTTTATTTGTTCATATTTGGCCATTTGTGATCAAATGGAGATGTACGCAGGGTGAATTGGTCTTCGATCTATGTTTGATTCTTAGGTTTTTGGTGTACTTTGAAGGATTGGGTACCTCCGTGACTCCGTCCTCCACTTTTACACGTAAGGTTAAGTGGTTAACTACTTCTTAAATCTTAAGTGCTAATTTTTGTTTAGTTATGAACTTATGGAGTATATTTCTTGCATATTTCTTGATTAATGGTATGATATGAAGTATATTTTTTGAAATAGGTTAAGTGGGTTAATTATGTTATTTATTAAAAAATAGTGTTAGCTACCATTAATTGTAGTGATGTAATTACTAATTTTACACTTTAAAAACCAAGAAGAATAGGCTATTAGATAGTACGTGAGATGGTTTTGTACATTTTTGTTACTTGAAGATTTTATTTATTAATCTTATGTTAATTATTACCTTAATTTTTTATTTAATTTGGTAATTGATTGGGTCTATTTTTTGCAGCTTTCTGGCTTCAAATTATTAAATAATATGATTTTAAGATTGTGTTTGTTGAAGGTGAAGACAATGATACCGGGGTCCAATTTTCTTCGATATTAAGTTTCGTTTGGGGTCTCAAAATCCCTAGAGTCGGCCCTGTGTATAATTTTAGTTTATGTAAAATTTACGCGTTTTGCAAAAAAAATGATTTACAGAAATCTTTTAAGAAACTTTGACACTTAGAATTTGTGTAAAATACAAACCTAATTTACACATCTGTCATCTTTCTCTTTCCTTATTTTTTTACAAAAACTTAAAAATGATATAACTAAAAATCTAAAAAATAATTTTTAATATAATTTATATATTTGAAATATACTCATCAAAAGTTACAAAATAAGATCTATCGTGACTATTAAATTATGTATAAAAAAATTTCATACAAAACTATTGAATATTACATGTAATAATACATTTCATTGGTCTACTTAAATTTTACACATAAGTATCATTAGAGTACAAAATAGATATGTATATAATTTATGTATAAAACTCCCTTACACATAAAATTTTATACAAAATTATACACAACTATTAGAGATACTCTTAAATACAAGTAAATATTAGTTAATTAAAATGGGTATAACAATGAGGTGACTTGTTACATTTAATATTTTTTGAGTGATTTGCGAAGTAAGGATTGTAATTCCTCTTCATAGAAGGGGGACTTAATAATGATGAAAGACCCTTATCATTCAATTAATTATATCACAACACTCTTACGGGGATTATATTTATCTATTATTTTTCCTAGGGAGGATACTACCAATATGGCCCCTAAAATTTTTCAATTAACTTTTATGTATAGACTAAAGTTTATACAATGTCCTCCTTCAAAATTTAATTTACACTTCTTGTTTAACAAAACAAAAATAATTTAATTATTTACAAAGTCTTCGATTAAGTCAAATAAAACATTAACAACAGGGAATAAAATTAAAATACTCTATTCAAATAAATTTAACATGTACATTTTTTATAGTTTTGTATACTTACTACACGTTATAAGGGCAATAAAGTGAAAATAAGAATGATTAGTGAAATAAATCACCCTATATATTATCATATTCAGTAAAAAAAAAAAATTAAATTTGCCGTCCTTTACAAAATGGAAATGTGGTTTCATCTCTGATTTTTTTGATATGTTTTAAGTACTAACAAAATTGACACTTAAATTTGAGAGGTGCAAGAAATGTCACGAGCTTTTCAATTTCTAAAAATAAATGAAAACTTAATGTAGTCATGAGGATGGAACGGTGAAGAGTACCAAACCCTAGCCCCCATTGCCCACTTCACTCTTGTTTCTCTTTAAAAGGGGCAAGTGGTCCATTTGAATGATAATAAAGAAGTGTACTTTAAGTCAAATAATTATCTTTTGTATTTTGGAGTAACAGAGAAGATGTGTAGGAAAAATCAAATGTATTGGTACAAAATCTAAGAAAATAATAATAATTAATACTAATGAAATAAAGAGGTATTAAGTGATTACTTTGAGGACATAATAATAATAATTACAATCATAGAAAGAGGAGATTACTTTGAGTATAATTCAAAACTACTTTTGAACTCTAATAATTAAAAGTAATATATATATATATATATATAGAAAGTAAATCAAGTATGATCCTATTCATCCAAGCAAAGATGTTAGTTTTAATGATTTCTATTAATATAGTTTATTACAACTATAAAATTATTTAATGGTTAGTAATTTACTCTCCTTTTTGGTAGCAAACTATTTTTTCCCAAAAGTATATTGAATTTTCATATTAACTTTTGGAGAAAGTTATTTTTATTTTATTTTTTACAAGGACGCATTCACAGACTATACAGTAATGTGCTGTAAATATAGTTTCAATTGATTGGTCCGTCACATAATTTACTTTTTAGTAGTGTACAAATGACATGTCATGTCCTCACAATCTTTCCTGTAAATGTATTTTGTACATATATTATTCATTAATAGGGGTATAAATGGATGTCCAAAAATTTGAATCCGAATCCGATCCATAATCGAATTTAAATTTTGTGAATACTTATCTGAATGGATATTCGAAAAAGGATATGTGAATAGTGTTTTTAAATATCCGAGAAAATGAATAAGGATATGAATAACGATAGTATTCGACCTGGATAATCTGTATTCGAGATGGATTATCCATATTTGCGGATCCGTATCCGCTATAATTTAGTATATATTATGTGTATATATATATTCTCTCACCTTTAGAAAAATCGGCCATGTTTAGTTTGGTGTTCATAAACTGCCTAAATTTACCAGAGTCTTTTAAACTAAAAAAAAAAGGCTTAGAAAAGAATAAAAAAGAAAAAGAAAGACTTAAGTTATATTTACAACATATATATATATATATATGTGTGTGTGTAATTTTTAGAATGAAAGGTTTGAGACCATATCAAATTAATTTAAATGGTAATAATTTTCAATTTGAATTTATTATTTGCATTTATATGGTAGTTATCTTATAATGTAATATGAATCTTATTAGATTATATCATGTCAAAATTTACTATAAAATGTAACCTTTTATTTTAACAAGTTTTGAAATGTTTCATTTTACTTCACAACTTATAACTTGTAAAAGATTTCATCTTAATTAATAAATCAAATAGTTAAATTTATTTTTAAGATTGCTTTAAATTTTTGCACTGACAAAATATAGGAGCAAAAGTACAATAAGAGAGAAAAAATATAGCATAGTTGTTCAGGAAAGATGTGCTAGCTAATCTAATATCATGTCTACCCTGTGACTAACCTTGTTCTCCAGATTACCGATATTGCATGTGGATTATCCGCTCTATAAAGAGATAATCAATCTTGAACGGTCTAGAATTTCATGTAAAAAGGACTAACGATCTAAAATTGACCTTTTTTGCTTTTTTCCCTCATGTAATAGTAAGGGCAAAGGTAGAATTATATTATTTAACAACATATCTATAGTTATATAAAAAAATGAATAGGGTAATTATCCGAATCCTAGAAATTCGATAAGTTAAGGATAAGAATAATTAAATCTACTATTCGAAGGGATATGGATAAAGATTTAGATAGCCTATTAAAAAAGGATAAGGATTATGGATAGTGTGGTATCCGGTCCGTATCCCATCCATTTATACCCCTATTCATTAATCTTATTTAATTTTACAAAAATGTATATGATTTTGTTGCACAAGTTAGAAACTAATTATGTATATTACGTACCCTATTTCTGTATTTTGTCCAATTTATCCTGTGTAGTAGCACTAATTACATAGTGCAAAATCAAAGGTGAAATCAAGTGGCCTAATGATAGAGCGATAGGTTTAATTGAGAGTTATTTAAGTTGAGTTTCAATAATTGCAAAAACACTTTAGTAGTTAGTGGTTGACCTTTATTTCACAAATAAAAATGAGTAAAAGTGTGCGAAAGTTATTAAATACACCCTCATAATAATGATAATAATAATAATAATTAAAAAAAAAAAAAAAGTTGAAGTGGGACGGTCCATGAAACATCACATGGCATCAATTGTCTTCACTCTTTCAGTAGTTTCTATTGATTTCAGAACCGGTCCCCTCCGCGCCAAACAAAACACCAAAGAAAAATTCGAAATTATTACTTTATGAGTTTTATCTAAACTTAAAATTTACTGTCTATATCAAAAACAGATAAATCTGGGTGTTTCTAGAAAATAAGGCGAGATTCAAACTTATGTAATTATCTGTAAAATTCATAATTTCAATCACTTTTTATTTTTATATAATTTTTTTATGTAATCTTCTTATTTAATTTTATTTTTATGTAATTTTTTAAGATTCATTTATATTAAAGACAACGTCAAATAATTATAAAAATATATATTTGTATGTTAATTTTGATAAAAAAAAATTAATGTTAAAAATAGAGAGCAAGATACGATGACCTGGTCCCTCCCGCTCTCTTGAAGAATAATGATACATGTAAAATTAAATAAAATTAAGAATTTAAATGACGCGTCGAAAAATAATCAATATTTCAAATGAACCTTATCAATGCACTTTTGAAAATATCATTTAGTACTACTTGAAAACAACAAACATAGTTCATGCAATCAAATGCAATATAAATAATAAACCATTAAAATAAGATCTTTAGTTTCAGTTATACATTTTTTTTATCCCATACATTTTTAACATTTAGATTTATTTATTTTTTGGGGAAATTTAACCCAAAATGAAATTTGAAGAACCTAAAAAGTATAAATAATAAATGGGCAGTTAAAACCACAGCAGTAAGAACAGTTATCAATTTAATGTCAAAGTTATAAGATATAGAATGTGAATATGTACCCCCACTATATACAGATACATAATATAATATAGGTATTAGCCCCATTGATTATGCGGCTCTGCCCTTGGTTTCCTAACCATCTCTATCCTATGATTCTTACAAATTCTACAATATTTTTTTAAGCCCTCATCTGATCTGAGTGAGAAAATTGAGGTGAGTTAATTTTAGGATTCCGACATTTTTTTGGATGCAGTCTCTGCTATCTGTTTACTGTCTCACACACAGTATATATCATCATGTCTCGGTTACAACAACGATATCTATCTCCGGGACTGCATTCAAAAAAATGAATGTCTGAACTTAACTTCGGGGATATTTGGTTCACTACATAGATAGAAGTAGATGTATGTGTAGTGTTTTTTTTTTTAATATTAACTTTGGGGGTATTTGATTCAGTGAGAATAAAATGGGGGGAGAGGAAAATTTGAGGACAGTGGAGTGTTTGAGAGGGAGATTGCTTGCAGAGAGAGCCAATTCTAGGGTTGCCAAACAGGATGCTGATAAATTAGGTTCTAAGGTCTGTTCTCTCTCTCTCTCTCTCTCACACACACACACTTTTTGTGTTTTTTCAAATTCCAGTATCATGTTCTTCCCCAAATTTGGCAAAATTACGCACATTGTTTCTCTCTGTGTAAATGTGTGTATTTTATCAAATTGATTGCAATCTACTGATTTTTTGGTCTCTGGTTAGATTGAATTAACATCTACAATTAAACTTTTGCACATCGATATGTGTTTATGTTTCTATCAGTGTGTAGATTCAAATTGATTGCAATCTACTGTTTTGTCCCTGCTGATTAGATTGAATTAACTTCTAGTGTTCCGTCATTTCTCGATTTGAAGTAAAAATTTGAATATCGTTTCACCTTCATTATGTATGTGTGTATATACATATAATTGTCTGTCTGTTATTCAAATAGTAAGTTGTAATCTACTGTTTTTCTCCCTCCTGATTTGATTGAATCAATCAATTTCTATTATCTTACTCTTTCTCAGTTCGGCAAAATCTTGCACATTGTCTCACCTACACTCCCTGGGCACGCATTAAATTACTTTAATTATATTTTATATTATATTGTATGATGGTTTTTTAAATTTAAAATGTAAGGGATGATTGGAGGGTTCGGACGAAAGATGTTGAAAATTGAAGATGTGTAAGGCGTAGATTAGATCCAGTTTGTGAGAGTACTACTTTTGGTATGCACTAAACTTATGACCTCAAATATAAAGAACATAAGTTACACCGATAGAACGCCATCACATGCTCTTAATGCGTTTTAAAAATCTACATTGCTTGGAGAAATTACTCGGTATAATATTAGATTCCTATTGAGTTTGCCAAAAGTTTTAGTTTATACAAATACTCCATCGGTCCCAAATTATATTATTAATTATATGTTATAGATAGATTCTAACGTTCTACTCTTTTGTCTAATTCTAGGTCCAGGGGCGTGGCCATCCTTTGTATTGTGGGGTCTAGTGACCCCACTTAATTTTTAAAATGTATGTATAAATATGGCATATTTTGGATAAATTTGAGTTGGTGTGTATTATTGATACCACTTAAATTTTGAAAAAATAATTAATAGTGGGGTCAAATTATAAAAAAAATAAAAAAATGCGTAGCCTAATCACAATTTTCATGCCAAACTCTCCAAAAAATGTCCAAAAATTGTATCCCAAATGCATTTTGAATGATACAAATGTATTTAGAAATGCTATTGAGTTGTGTTATTTTAGGCTGACCCCACTGCATAAATTTTCTGACTACGCCACTGTCTAGGTCTGCCTGTATTTCACCTTTTATCTCTCTGTACATAGCTTTTGTATATTCAAATTTGTTGCAATGTGTCACTCAAGTTTCTGTTCTTTCTCAATTGTTTGTAAATTCATTCACATTGTTAGATCTGCATTCTCTCTCTTTCTCTAAAAACAGCTGATTGAGCTAGAGAACCAGTTGAAAACGGAGATGAAATCAAGGAACAAAGCAGAAAAGAGGCTAAAATCTGTAATGAAGAAGCTTCAATCCTTGAACATATTTTATGTTTCTGATGAATCAGAAACCTCAAGCTTTATGGAGAAGAACGAAATTTCCTCAATTTCATCCACAGCCTCTTCATTTACGAAACAAGAAAAAGAAGATAAAGAACCCCATACCGAAATCACAAACTCCACAAACTGCGAGATTAAAGAGCCATTGAAGAAGAAGATAGAGTCCCCATTAGTCTCGGAGAATATGAAGCAAATTGTTCCACAAACAATATGTTCAGATCAAAGTCATAAGTATGATTCAAATGAAGAGGATTTGGGTACTTCAATCTATGAAAATTCTACTGAGCTTGAAGCCAGTCAAAATTGCCATGATTCAAAGACTGATGATGATAGGTATGTGCACTGATCTGTATTCTCGTGCAAGTTCTATGCATATATCGGGTAGATTTATTACCAGCAAGTTTAAAGTATAATGTACAATTAATCAATGCATGACTTGCTTTTCCAGTAACCAAAACTGCACTGGCAATAGCAATTGCCACACATTCCCCAACACTATTAAATATTATTACAAGTTTGTTCCTCTTTGGATCGTTACGATGACATTTTTTTTTGTTTGGGTTGGGATTTTACAATTTTCGTACTCCCTCAATCTCAAATTAAGAGCCTACTACTTTTTTTTAGGATCATTGCCTCGGATTAAGAGTTTAGTTTCTTCGTAAGATGGACAATATACTAAAATCTCATAATAATAATAAATAGGTTTTTGGAAAGGGCAAAAGTCATACATGAAGTCGTGAACCATTTTGGATCAAATTTTGAAACATGATGGATTAGGTAATGTCACCATATGAAAAAGATCTCCTAGGTAATAAATTTGAGGAATTAGAAAAGAAGTTTTCACATATAGAGGAGAGGTCATGTTGCAATTATTTAATTACATTGAAACTACTTCTATGACTTACGAGATAATGGAGTGCCAATTACTTGTAGCACCAACTCTCCGGCAGAGATTAATGGAGAAAATGATCAAGATTGGGAAGAAAGTGCCGATAACTCATTGGCATTAGTTCTGGTTGACACGCCGCTGACAACCAAACCAACCATAGATCTGCCCATGGCGAGTGGAAGTGTTAAACAAGTTCTTGATAACCTACGGTATATTAGAGAAAAGATTCAAAGCACTATGGACAGAAGAAGTATGATTAGAGTTGGCTCAAGATAAAAAAAATAAATTATTTTGGTCACTGACCTTAATGAATATGCCATTGTTGGATCATATTGAGATGCATTTAGGGGGGGATATGATGTTACTTGTTTAGTGTTCATTTTTTTTTATTTTTTTTATTTTT
The DNA here is from genome assembly GCA_021464415.1 of Lonicera japonica. Taxonomy (NCBI): domain Eukaryota; kingdom Viridiplantae; phylum Streptophyta; class Magnoliopsida; order Dipsacales; family Caprifoliaceae; genus Lonicera; species Lonicera japonica. The sequence continues at coordinate 73,441,016 of CM038465.1, forward strand.
TTTGCATTCATATGCTGCTTATAATACATGATGTACTTAACTTATATAGGTGGTTGAATTCGTGATGCATTGATGATATATATATATATATGTGTGTGTGTGTGGACTAATAATAAACATTGTAATGCTCGTGACAAGGACTAAATGAAATTGGGTATGTGTTTATATTATTCATCTTATGCTTTTGCCTCAACCTCAACTAGCAACCGTGACCTCCGACCCTAATACATTCATATATACTCCATTCGTCTATGTATATTATTTCTTTCTGAATATTTTAAAATTAAAATTTTTAGTTTCTTTTGGAGACGGTCAATATATCTCATGAGAATAACAAGTTTATATTTTAATCACTGTTTATGTTAAAATTGATGTATCAAAAATTTAGATCAACGACACAAATTCATAATTTAGAACATATATAGTGATAATCATATTTCAGATTATGTTTGTCTTTAATTACGTTTAAGTGTGATTAGAGGGACTAGTTTTTAAGGAAAATGTAAAATATTGTGTTTGGTTGGTTTTGTAAATACAAAGAATGTGTTTCATTTTTATAATATATATATTTTTTATATTTTAGTACAAATAAATTGTAAATTGGAGCTGTCAATTTTTCCGGCTGCCACCGTTATCATCACATTTTCATGGTACGAATAACCCCAACAAAGAAAAGAATCAAACAAAAGTGGTGCTTCGTTGTGTATAAATGCTGTGACCAGCGAGAATAATCAATTTTAGTTGATATCGTCGTAATTTAACTTTACGTTGCCTTCCATGTCCTAATGCAAGCAAACCAAGTACATCTCAAAAGATTGACATTGGAATTATTTTTCATCATTTTTAATATCAACTATAATCTCAAAATATTTCATTTATGCATAAACTCTTTGCATTAAAAATATAAACTACTACAATAAGTTTTGAACAAATTAAACAAAACTAAAAGCGATATAAAAATTATTTGTATATTTTTTTTATATACAAACCACATAGAGAGAGACAGAGAAACTACTTTACTTGTATAAGTTTTTTTACCGTTGAATTTTTCACCAATCGCACAGCCTAGAAGCCGAAGGCACCTCCCTTCACTTTTGGCTTTATTAACGTAGTTTTGTCATCTTTTTTAAGTCATTTTATGTTTAACTTGACTAGTTTAAGTATACCTGTTACCAAAAGGGTGAAGATATTAATATCCCTAATATTTCTTTAAAATATTTTCACTTTTCATTCGATCTTTAATAACCGAATAAAGTATATGTTACTCGATTGTAGAGGGCCAAATATAAATTTGATAACACCTCACTCGGTTGTCATACTCGGCTCTCAAAAACTAATTAACAAATACCTTACTCGATTGCAAATGAAAGTGTGAGTTTTATCAAGTCTTTTTGGAATGTCAATATCTCCACCCTTAGCAAAATAATTTCTTTAGTTTTTAAAATTTTAAATACTCCAAAAATGTTTCAGAAACTTGTTATTAGTTTATATCATTTCTTTTTGATATATAAGAATTATACTCAATAGCATAGTCAGAAAATTTTGATCGTAGAGTCATTTAATAAACAATATATTTTTAAGAAAACAACAAGTTCTAAAATTTGTTAGTACAAACTGAATAATGTTTTGCTAAGATCATCAATCAAAATTCATTTTTTGCTTTGAAATTGATCCCACCTGATTTTTTTATTGTTTTCTAAAAAATTTAATGTGATTTTTTATATTTTACCTCATAATTTTTTATTATAACATATATCTTTATGGGAATAAAAAATTTTAATTTAATATTAAGAGATTAGAAAACAAATATTATTTGTAAATTTTAACAATGAATAGACCTCTTCTATTGAATATTACAAGATAAAAGAGATACATTACCAAACAAATGTGGCCAGTTCTCTGTTAAAATTGGGAGATATTGGGTTCTAGGATCTCGCTCCGTAATGTTTTATAACTCTAACGACAGACTCATGTTTAATAAACGAAAGTAGTACTAATTTCATAATTTTATTTTACATTAAGGACATTTTTTGTAATATTAATTTATTTTAAGAAAAATGATAAATGTTGATGGACAAAAATACCCTTGATACATTACATTACATAATTATTATTAATAACAGCCCCTAATTTCCCCTTTTACCATCTCCTCTCCTCCTCTTCCTTAGTTTTTAATTTTAGACCAACAACACACACTCTCTCTGTTTCTCTCTCTCTCTCTAGAAGGAAGGAATCAGTATATAAAATATAACAGAAGGATTTGGAAATGTGAGAAATGCCAGGAATAAGAGGACCGTTCGATTATTCACAAGAATCTCCTTATCACCTTTGCTTTCAAATTAATTCTAAGGCTATCTCTTTCTTTCTATGTATATATGTAATGTGTGTGTAGTTGTAAAATTATTAGAAGAGTTGTTTGGGTGTTACTTTGTATATATATAAATATATATATATATATATATATATATTAATAGGAAAGAAAGAGAGAAGATTCAAAGCATATTGGGATAAATAATTTAATTTACTGCTCTATTTTTGTTGCATTGAAGTTGTTTGAACAGTGTCCTAAATTTATTGATGGACATGTAGTGCTAAAACTATTTTAGCACCCTCAGTTTAGTTATCAGTGTTCACATGTGGTGCTAAAACCTTTTTAGCATCATTTGAGTGTTAAACAATTAGTGCTAAATTTCTTTTAGCACAATGTGATTAGTTATTTTCTTCTGTACAATTGGTACTAAATATATTTTAGCACTTTTGATGGTGCAAATTATTAATTTAATTTACCCCGCTAACCTCGAGCTAACACGTGGTCGTCCACGTCAGCTACCGTATTTGTTTCTGTACAAAGAGCTCGGAGGAACTCTTTTATGACTCTGTAAGAAGGATGGAGCTCCTTGAGGGCTGAGTATCCGCTCAAGGGTCAATTATGTACGACAAATTATGAGGGCCGAGCTCTGGGGCTCTTTCGAGGAGCTCTGAAGCATTCTCTCTCGCCCAACCACCCTGCCAGAGTGGTTAGTAAATGCATGGACAACTATCACCGCTCTGTAGAGGGCGCAGAACTTCTCTCAGTTTCATTAAATACATACCAACTGCATTTAATGCACCGAAATTCATGGAGAAGCAAAGTCAGAGTTGATATTGGTCGAACCATGGCTCCAGACTTGCTCTGGAAGCTCTGACCACAAGTTTCCTCTGGTCATATATATAGAAGAAGTATTTACTTATCCCATCAACCGAGTGATCACCAAGTTTTAATTGGAAAGAATCAGAGAGGGACAAAAAAACACACCACAAACAAGCACAAAAAGACATAAGCAGAGCTCGATAGCTGATTTCAGAGCTCCTCTGTTAGGGAGAATAAACTGTTGTTAGTCCAGCTCTCCTCTTATTGTAATATTGAGAAAATAGAATGGCTAGAGAAACCTTTGTGAGTTTGTAATACTTGCTAGTTTATTATTAATACAAGGCAAACCGAGCTTTTAACTCCATTCCACAGGCGAGAATTAACCCGTATCTTCATACGATGCTAACCTCCTCTATAAATTCTTGACTCGCTTAAATTCAACACATTTACCTTTATTATTCAAATTATTTGTCATAAACTTTTGATTGCGTGGTCTAAATTATTCTTCCCAGATTTTAGCACCAACAACTTTAAATTTAGTTGTTTTATGTTCACTATTAGTGCTAAAGCCCCCATTTTAATGTTGGATAATTGGTGTTAAAATTGTTTTAGTACCATGTGATTAGTTATTTTATTTTGGACAATTGGTGTTATATCTGTTTTAATACTTTGAATTATCTATGTTCACCTATGGTGCTAAAATATTTTTAGCACCATTCTAGTGTTGGACAATTGGTACTAAAACTATTGTAGTATCATGTGACATTACATAAAAATGTTAAAATTAATCAATAAACATGAACGAATTTGCAAATTTCTGAACATAAAATATATTCAACTGTTAACTGATTTTTTGGCATGTATGTAGTAATTATAAAACCATCTTATGTTCTTCCAACTTTTAATTTATGCTGACACTGCTGAGGTTTTCCATTCCAAGTTGTCTCATAAATACTAACCATTAGTAATTTAGCAAAAAAAAAAAAGCAGCACATTATTAAAATGTGACGTACGAGTTTGTAAAAGTGTAACCCCCATTATCCCCACCTTCTATTGGCCGACCTGGGAAAAAAAAAGAATAAACAGTACTAAAAAGAAAAAGGATTGTTATGTTATTGGTTTAATAAAGAAGGGACATTATTGTATTTTTTGTGCAGTATCCTTAATTTACACTACTAAATTATAAGTGTCATTTATGATTATATTATTATTGGAATAGGGCTTATGCCCAATTCCCTCTAAAATTAGCTTAAATTTTGAACAGTGTTATTTATACCCCTTATATATATTACAAACACCCTTTAAAGGTAAATTTCTAATCACTAACACTCTCTAAGACTCGCCTAATGAGAAGTAAGTGTAAATGCACACACTCACCCCATTTGAGAAAATTTTGTTTGTAATAATTCGCCTAACAATAAACAATGGATTACTGGAGTGTTTTTCAAATAAGGCCCGCATAATGAGAGGTGGGTAGACTTACATAAACTCGGCTTACATGATAAAAGTGTGTTGCTAAGCATTCACCTAACATCAGGCAATTGAAAGAGTGTTTGTGACAAATAAAATGGTATTAAAATGTATTTTTAGTTAATTTTAAAGAGGGTGTTTGTGATAGATTTCGGAGTGTAAATAACACCACTCTAAATTATTAACATTTCTTTGGGGCAAAGGTATTGACACTTTAAAAAATATTTGATTATATTTTTACTCATATTTAATTATTTACAATTGAGTAAGATTTTTAAAAATCAAGTATACTTTTATGTGTTCTATTTTTGATAATTAAATAAAATAATATTTAATTTTTTACAATCGAACAACGAACGCATTATTTAATTGTGTAGAATGGAATAAAAATGAGAGTATTATTAATTATTTTCAGGGTGTTCGTCCTTTTCTTGGCACTCACACCTCGGGAAGTTCGTGAACTTTCCTTTTGGTGGGAGTTAAGAAGGAAGAAGAAGAAAATAAGCTAGACCAGAAAGGCAAGAACAAATTACTTAGCAAAAATTGCCTAAAATGGTGGGTTATTGTTCATAAAAGCCTAAAACTACTCAATTCTCAACCAAGTAATCACAAACCCTAGAAAACCCACAATTAGCCACAAAAAACAAAACAAAGAGAGAAAATAGGGCCACGGGGTATATAAACAAGAAGTCCCAAGCTGTCAGATATATTGAAAAAGAAAAAAGGAAAAAAAAACCAGTTTATTCAATCTTTCTCTCTACCCCCATCATCTCATCTAAGATCTCGTCTGACAACCCATACCAAAAGATCCTCCTGCTCAAAAAATTCCAAAACCCTTTTTCAATTTATCCATCTGATCAATGAACAAATTCTGTCGCCATCAAATCTATATGGGTTTTATACAGCTAAGGTGTTTGTTGTAACGCCAAGCAGGAAAGGGTTTGAGAGAGATCCAACAATAAATTGGATTAAAGAAAGGCAAAAGCCCTAGGTTCAAGGTATGCAAGAAAAACCAGCACACTTCCATATTCTCTGAACTTTGCAGCATATAAAAACTATTTGCTTCCTTGTCTATAGACACATTTGCTGGTTAAATTTTGCCCATACCCATTTGGTCTTTTTTTTCCTTTTTAATTATTTTTTGGAGGTTTCTTGATATTAATGGTGTCTGGGTCCTGTAGTGGTGGGTATATAATCACAGGGATTGGGGCTGTTGGTTTGGAGCATAAACAAAAGCTGGAATTGAGGCTGGGTTTGAATATGTTATTTGCTGGTTCTTTCGGATAATATTTTATCATATCATAAGTGGGTTTATGTAGAGGAATTTATATCAATATCCATATACATACATATATATATATATAGATAGATATATTTTTATGACGATATATGTAATATGAGATATAGTGGTTGCTATATTGAAGAAATGGTTAAGCCTTGTTGGAAACCATCTGTGGAGGGAGATGGGAGTAGGAGAGGAGGGAGTGATCAAAGTAGCGGTCGGACCGATGGGTTGTTGTGGTTTAAGGATTTGGGTCCCCATGTTTCTGGTGAATTCTCAATGGCTGTGGTTCAAGCCAATGGTTTGTTAGAGGATCAAAGCCAAGTTGAATCAGGGAAATTGAGTTTACACAACTCTGGCCCTTTTGGCACCTTTATTGGGGTCTATGATGGACATGGTGGAACCGAGGCTTCCCGGTTTGTGAATGACAATTTGTTCCTCAACCTTAAGAGTATGTTCCTTACTCTTTTATTTTTGTTTGAATGCTTATTTCGTCGTATTACTTTGATTATATTCTTAGTTGCTAAGATTTGTTTTCATCTGGCAAATTGACATTATTAATGAAGATATTTTTGGTGATGGGTCAAATGCATTGTGTTGTAATAGTAAGAAAATAAGCATGTGACTAGTAATGCTAGACGCACATGTACTAAAGAGAAAAAGTGCACAAAATGCATTTGATTGGTCAAGAACTAGGGCCTAGCAAAATATAGTTGGAATCATTTAACGGTTCACCGATCTAGCACTTCATTTTGCGTACTTAGTTATTTGCGTACTCTTTGTGGGTAATAGCGTTATTGTTTCGAGGGCACTTTCTACAAGCTTCAGTAGTATCTGGAGCCTAATAATCTCAACGAATGAAATTCTGTACATATTCTAATTACTTAAAAATAGAAAAAAATGGCGATTATCCTTTTAATTTGGAATTGAAGTATGAAAGAACTACTGAGAGTCATTAATTTGTGCACTACCAAGTGTAATCCCAAATTTTGAGACACTAAATCACTCACTATATATAAAATATCCAAAAACATTTGATGAGCTGGTTCTTTTTTTCTTTTTCTTTTTTTTGATAACCATGGGTATCGGGGCACCACTCCCACTAATCCCATGAGGCCTGGTTGCTCGATCAGGAGACACCCCCAGTGGCTGAAGAAAGGTTGCAGCGCAGAATTGAACCTGAAACCGTGCGCTTACCCACACAGTCCCAAGTTTGCCCTTATTGTTGTGGCAACCTCTTGGGTTGAGCTGTTTCTTTATTTTGTAACTTTTATGTGCTAGCTTTGCTATCACTAGTAAACGATATCAAAATATGGGATACATGGAAAGAGAAATTCCTTGGGAACACATAATGTAAGGAGAGGTGGTTTTGAATTACATCAAAAATAAGGAAATCAGGCTAAACCAAGTTGCGCCATGGAAGTTGATTCTATAAAAGATAACTTGTGCAATCAAACACCACTAAAGATGGAAAATATGAAATGTTGACAATCTTTTATGAAGAATAGTGATATCAAACATCCTAAAGTAACTTGAAGGCTCTGTTTAATAAAAAAAAAAAGAAAAAAAGGAAAATGACTGGAAGCATTTAAATTTTTGAGAAGTTGGAAAAGGAGATTAGTAATTTGGTGAGATATTCTCCCATCTTTTCAACTAATGAAAAAAAATTCTTACCCATCAACCAAAGAATTGGATACCATGGAGAAACCCATAAAATAATAGAACATCTCCTAAAATCACACATCTCTTTTTCGAACTTACCATTAAGTCAATAGTATTCTCAATCATTTCCGAACTTTTTTATCAAACCTAAAATCTTAAAAAGTAGGTCATAGTGCTCATTCTGACTTCTATCCCCTTTTTTTATTTAGAATTTGCCTCAGAACATCAAGAGATGTCAGCGGACGTTATTAAAAAGGCTTTCTTGGCAACCGACGACGAGTTTCTCTCTCTAGTAAAGGATCAATGGCTTAGTAAGCCTCAAATTGCATCGGCAGGATCATGTTGTTTGGTTGGGGTTATATGCAACGGGCTCTTATATATTGCCAATGCAGGTGACTCACGTGTTGTGTTAGGTAGAGCTGAGAGGGCCATTAGAGGAGTTGAAGCTATACAATTATCAATGGAGCACAATGCTAGTAATGAATTTGTAAGAGACGAGCTTCGTTCTTTGCATCCTCATGATTCGCAAATTGTGGTTCTAAAACACAAGGTTTGGCGTGTTAAGGGTCTTATACAGGTAGCTTGCTTGATTTTGCCTTTTTCTTTCTTTGACCAAATATATATATAGATATGGATATACAGATATATGTTAAAAAACTATGCGTGTTCATGTCCCTATATAATTATCAGTGAGTTGAACCTACTGTATGGTTGGTGAAGCAGAGTTTTAAATTGCTCTTCAAGCTTCTGGTTGGATCCATTAGATTTTAGTATAAATATAATAATCTCCAAATGCTTATGTATACCTAAATAGATAATGTTTAAAATACTCATTAACAACCAATGCTCAAATTGGTCCTCCAGTTGCAAGCAAAACACCAAATACATTTATGGGTTTGACTGTTGCTGGATTTAAGTCATTGTTATGAATATTTTATCAACAATTTAGATTTTAGAATATTCGCATCGATAATGACAAATACATTTATAGGGTGCTCCTAATCTAAATTTATTACTTATTTTTCTGGGTTATTTCAGGTTTCGAAATCCATTGGTGATGTGTATCTAAAGAAGTGGGAATTCAATCAAGAACCTCTATTGCCAAAGTTTAGACTATCTGAGCCATTCTCAGAGCCGGTCCTTAGTGCAGAGCCGACAATATTTATACACAAACTCAACTCTAAAGATCAGTTTCTAATCTTCGCATCAGACGGTCTGTGGGAGCATCTTAGCAACGAAGAAGCTGTCAATATTGTCCATAGTAACCCGCGCAGTGTAAGCTTTTTGAAAATCTCGTTGAATTTGGCATCAAAATATTTTCCTTCACGAATTTAAAATATAATATACCCCCAACCCACACGCCCAAACATTTTGTGATCTAAGAGACTTGGGGTACTCCCGAGTTATTGAAAAAGATGTTACTCCCTTTGCCCCATATAAAGACTCCAGTGCTCTTTTCCTTTTGGTGACATGATCAATTCTATTGCATCTCACAATAGTAAACAAGTTTTGTTCTTTCCTATGGATTACATTGAAGTCAATGTTTCATAGTCAAAGTCGAATTGGACTCTTACTTAGGGACGGAGTAAGTATGAAGATGTGACAGAGCCAAATGATATAAGACCATATAATCTCTATGATGGTATGTAGATGCGTGAGGCTCTTCTCAAACTAGATGATTTCACATTCTTCCCTACTTTTGTGTGCAGGGAATTGCTAGGAGACTTGTAAAATCTGCGCTCCAAGTAGCGGCCAAGAAAAGAGAAATGAGATACACGGACCTCAAGAAGATCGATAGGGGGGTAAGGAGACATTTCCATGATGACATCACGGTTGTAGTCGTGTTCCTGGATCCCCCTTTGTCAAGTCGAGGCTCCCCTCATAATTCTTCTTTTTCTATTAAAGGAGGCGGTGGTTCGCTTGCCCCGTCTAAGTCTTTGTAGTCCGCAATATTATCCTTAATTCATATTCTTCATCTTGTTCATGTTTTCTGCTGCTGCTGCTTCCACTTCAATTATCTTTTGTTGAAACTTCAACCGCAAAGGTATCCATTTTCTATTTTTTTATTTTTTTTGGTTTTCCAAGATATCTGCTGCTCGACATGCGCAAAGCAAGCGCCAGGTATCGAACCCAAGACGTCTTGGGTAAAGGATCCGAGTCCCATCCGAGAAACGACAATGCTAACCTAACTAGTTATCAATAATTTTTAAATTATTTTTTTATCCTGACTTTTTTATGCCAACATCTTGTTAATTGCATTAAAGTCTAAAATTTTGTTGAAGTGGCCACCTTGGCACTATTTTTCCTATTAATCTATAAGGAAGGGGGACAACAATCATAATGCTTCTATTAATGTAGATATAATAAACAATTGGAAAATATCCAGCATCAAACATATCTTCATGATAATAGTAAAAATATGGCTGTCCATAGCTTTTTCTATGATACTCACGGTTGTAATCTTCAATAATGTTGTAAAAGCAAATTTTGTTTGTCAGAGATGCACTCCAATAATTCGCTTCCACTTCTCGGAACTTTAAAATATGAACACTTCGGTTTGATCAAAGATTGTATTTGAAGAGTACTTACATATACTTTACATACAATTCTGTTCATCATTATCATCCATGAAAAAAATAAAAATATCTATCATGACTATTAAGATATGCATAAAATTTTGGATAAAATTAACATATCACGTGTTTATATCTCGCTTCCACGATGCTTATTAAACCTAATTTTTTTTCTTTTTTTCTTTTAAGTGGAAGATTTTAAGTAGTGTCACCGTCAAATAAAGAGACCCATCATTTGCAGCAGCAATGATCATAGTTTACCCACCACCTACTTAAGATGAACTGTTTAATTAAGTGTCTAAATAATTTGTCCCTCCTACTTGTCCTATGAAAAAAGAAAGGTCACCTACTAATAAATTGAGAAAGGTGCTCTAATTCTGTGTACAAATTTTTTTAAAATAACCAAAAAAAAAGACTCGGAACTCGATCTCATTACCTTCCCACATTTTATTTCTTTTATAATTACTCTCATTTCCAAAACGTGCACCACTCCATCTTTTTAAGTAGAACAAAGCCTTTCACAACTAAAGATAATTACCTACATTTAAGGCAATGCCATCATCTAACAGGACTTCAACACCCCCCCAAAAAAAAAAAAAAAAAAAAACCCACCAACATTGAAGCTGAATTTAAGTAGCACCGAAAAAGGATTCAAGAAATGATAAGTAGCTCAACAAAACAAGAGTCATAGCAGAGGTTCAAATCTCTTTTCTTCTACTCATCTTTTAAGAAATAAAGGTCCACAAAGGTACAACTGAACACCAGAAATATAACACGGCCTCAACCGTTATTATATACCCTTTTTTACCTTTCATTAAGGAAAATACTACTGTAGCAGAATGTTTCTTCTATGATTAAAAAACTCAGTGCAGCAAAAACACCTTTCAATGTAGAAAGTACTTCTGACAAATAAAATGTTTTTAATTGGTATCAGAAAAACAATGTAACATCAGTCTTTCACTTAAGTCGTCAATGAAACATTTCCTTACTCTCATAAGCAATGCCATGCTTACTTTGACGAGGTAAAGATATCTAAATCATTGGCACGTTGCGAGCATAGATAATCGTAATCATATACGTATAAAATGACAGCAATGGAATGTCAATCCTCAGGTTTTATTTGTAAAAAAGTCTCCATTCCTTCATATCAGTATTCACTCCCACATTCATTCAAACAGAACCATAAAACAACACACTTGAACAAAATGTAACATTATTAAACGTCAAAAACATTGCATACTGACAATGACAGAAGGGAAAAACAAAAAAACAAAACAAAATGAACCCCCAATTCAACTTACCTGATCATTACATAGTAAATACAAACAAATGTTTGAATACAGTGTTCTTAAACAAAAGTCCTCTCCAACTAAAGTTCCATGCATTTATACTATACTACCAGTAGCCAATACAGAACCCTCCTCCAGTGTGTCAACTGATGTAGTGTCTTAAATAACCTGTTGCTTACCGATGTTATAATTACTGAAAATGGGGCTTGGGAAGGAGCCAATAATTTACCCCAAGGGGTTAAAAATAAAATAAAATAGATATCCCAACAATTTAACATTAGTTCAAATCTCAAACCGCCCTCTTCTATCGAGACTATCATCAAGATTGCATATTTATGAATCCAACATAACTGAGTTGTTGAATAAGTGGCGTTTCAGATCGACCGACTCAAATTTAACATCATCTGATCCACAATTCTAGCGTCAAAAATATGTTGGCACTAAGAACATGAGGTAAACATCTATATAATCAGTACAAATATATTAATTGATTAACTTTCTTAATCTATGCCCAAAAAAGTTCCCTGCAAATATGTTTTACCCAGAGAAAACTCGCATTGTGATATTTTAATACATGCCAAATATAAACCTAACAAGCACAGTAATGCCCAAACAGCAAATGCCTTACAAGATCTAAAGATTGCAAAGATCCAAAAAATAAAAAGTTGGGTCAATTTTAATGGTACCTCAATGCGACTATATGGAGAAATCCTTCAATTTTTGACACTGAAAATCATGGCTCTGATGATGTTAAGAATTACCCCTCAAACAACTCAAATCAATTTGTGACAAAAGAGACATTGGCATAATGATACTCACAAAACTATGTTAAAAATTAAAAAAAAAATCAAATAAAACCATGTTTCCACTTGGGATTGGGGGGCCCCCCCCCCCCCCCCCCCCCCTCTTCCCTTTTGAAGTTGTAGATACCTGATTTTATACCAAAAGCTCTGTAAGCAAAAGACTTTCCCAAGCCATAATTTTCAGTAAATTTTGTGATATCCTTAAAATGGTCATTTAAGATAAGTTGATACTACGGAGGGTGGTGCTATTGTTGTACCTAAGGATGAAAGAGCAACGTATCTGGAAATTCTTGTTGGAGGGAAGATTTGGGCGTGCAAGCCTTTGGGGAAATCACAAAATGCTAAAAACCTAACCTGCAAATAGGAGGAGAAACCAAGCTTAGAACCTATCTCAAATATATTTTATTTTATTTTTAAAAAAAAAAAAGCCTACCTTTTTTTTTTCTTAATGCGAAATTACACTTGCCCCCCGTTTTTAAGTAATTCTTTGAGACCCACCAAAGCAGGGGGTAAAAGTCTAACAATTATGACAACAGGGGTAAGTGTAATTTTGTATAAAATTGGGGGCAAATTCAGAAAAGCTCAATTAATATGCAAGGCAAGCAATAATGAAAATTTGAACCAAATACTTACCATAAAAACATAAAAGAAAAAGAGTAATGGAAGATTAATTTCAGTCCCCCCCACCTGCCTTGCCCGCAATAGCTGGCTTCTGAAATTAAACACAAAAAATCAGCACAAAAGAAATAGAGGAACACTGTGAGATTGTCATCATCCAGTCTTTAAAGCAACGCATTAACACTGGCTTACCGGCTCAATGTTTCCTTTGCCATTCGCTTGTGAAAACCTGGAAAATAATTTTAAAATCATGTCAGAATTAATGCTTGCTCATCACCCTGCCTTTTGATTTTTAATCGGTTTTGATTTCAGGTGACCCAAAACAATAATATATTTTAGAAGTTTCAAAAATTTACAAAATTTATGTATTACGCAGGGGCATGGCTATGTAGAGCTATTGAGATGTGCTTATTTTTACTAGAATTTTTAGAATGTATAAAATAGAGTTGCACGCCTTATTTTATGTAAAAAAGTTATACCTTGCCTCCGTTGTATTGAATTGTCCAAACTTTGTATTTAAGGGTAGGGTCAACTGACCTATATTTTGGTACTTATGCGCATCAAAATGAAATATAGTCAAATTTTATACAATACTTCTGACACTTTCCAAGCTTTAGCGAAACTTTCTTGAAGTACCAAAAGCGTTACAAGAGTATTCAATCATATGTAAAAACTAACTGTTTGCCCCCTTTACCATCAAAACCTAGCTCTTTGAAGAATCAGTAAACTGGTATTACATATATATGTTAAGATTGGGCAAACTGAGTGGTGAGTGGCAAGTCATTGAGATTTCAGCTGTTTTAGCAAAAAACTATTCGTTTACTTGGGTGTCGAAATACCCCTGTTAAATCAGCTGGCATTACAAATTGTAAGGTACATAAAAATAGGCCTATAATTATAGGCTTTCAAGAAGAAATAGGCCTGCAAACGGTAGATATAAACTAAATCCTGATGGGTGCTCAAAGGGAATCCAGATCCTAGTGGGGGGTAGCATTTTGAGGGACGAGAAGGATAAATAGATATGATGTCAGGCAGATTTCTATGGGATTCAACCAAATATGGTGGCAGAACCTAGAGCTTTAATGCAGGAAGTTAGAAGATGTGTGCAGGAAGGAATTTTTAAGGGTCAATGTCGGAGCAGATTCTTCTATTCTCATTCAAATATTGCAAGGCAAAATTAGTGCTCCATGGGCAGTTGAATATGAGGTAGGGCAGTTGAAGATTGGTATTTGCCAGAATGAACTTCTAGTTGATGCATGTATCCCGGGAGAGCAACCACTTTGCACATTTTTGCTAATTTAGGGTGTATGGGGCCAAGCAGAGTTGATGCATGTATTCTGGGAGAGCAACCAACTTCATGTATTTGCTGATTTAGGGTGTATATGTCCAAGCAGAGCATTTGTTTCAATGTATATGAAGATATGTCTAGGAGGTTGACAGTTTTTTTTAATGTAGACAGATTAGGCATTCCCAATCTCAGATGTAAAATAATTGTATAGTGTTGTATCAGGTTGATTTTAATAAATTTTGGGAGATTGCCCCTTGCTTCTTTTGTTTTCAGAGAAAGAGAGAAAGAGAGAGAGAGAGAGAGAGAGAGAGAGAGAGAGAGAGAGAGAGAGAGAGAGAGAGAGAGAGAGAGACTCTTCTTGGATGTCATAAACACCATGTGTGAAACAAATGTTTTTTTCTGAAGAATCCAACATGGGAAAAACGAAATAAAATCAGATACCTCGCATGAAAATGAGGAGGAGGAGGAGAAGGCATAGAGATGTCAAAATGAACAGACCTAAGTGCCCTAGCTTTCTTTTTATCCTCTTCCTGTGAATCTAAAGCTGGAGCGGCCGGTGCAAACCTGGCAAGCCTAGCCTTCTTCTTCGCCTCCTCATCAGCAGTAGGGACAGACTGTGCAAGCCCAAACCTGGGTGACAAAAATAAAAGATTACATAAGCTATCTGCATCTTGATGGTGATTATGAAAATGATGACAGGGTGACAATGCTTCCAAACACACCAGCAGGATTGGGGCAGTAAAAATTAAGACCAGGGTAGGTATGGGATTTAAAATAAAAAACCAGAACGGATCCAGGTTGGATTTTGGTTTGCACAAATTTAACCTGTTTGACCCAACCCGACCCAGCTTGAATATAATATTTTTTCTTTAAATACCCTTATAATATAATTACAACAAGTCGGGGTGGATATGGACTTAAACATATAGTAAATGGTGCGGTTCAGAATTTCCAAAATAGAAGCAGAACTGGGTTGCATCAGGTCAACAGTATTTATAGGTGGATCGGGTTTGGCCAAACCCAAATAGTTGCTGTCCCAAGAGAAGATTATGATGCAAACTCATAATGTGATACTTTGACGTATTCAACTACAAATGACTATGTTGTCAGACGAAGGAGGCACCTCTCCGCTCTAGCTTTCCTCTTCTGCTCCTCAGATTTCTTTACCGAATCTGAAGCTTGCAAGCCAGACCCAGTGCCAAATCTGCATTAGGAAAGGCCAAAGATGAGAAATTCAATGATGAAATAGCAAAAAATTGGGTCACTCCCAAATAAAGAGTCCACGTTTGAATTGAACACCATATAAGAAGATCCGTCTCAACATAATCAACAATGGAAGCATAATTTTTCAAAACGGTTTATCCACTTCTAAGAAAAAAGGAAATTTTAAAATAGAAGATCAACTTTGCAATGATCTACAATGTTATTCATCTTAGTCGACGAGACAAACCACAAACCCATTCATAATCCATGCATAATCACACTAACCTAACTATAAAAATAAAGAAATCAAAAGGAACAATTATCTTTTTCTGTTTTGGGTGCTTCCTAGGATTAGAAAAACGACTTTCTCAAAAACAAATGGTTTCATCCTTCTAGAAACAGAAGGCAACCACAGCTTCCTGATGTAAGGATGTATAAGAAAGGAGATTCAACTTGGTTCTGGGAAACACTTGCAAGAATGTAGGAAATATGCAATGAAGGAGAAAAGGGAAATATTTGGTTCCCCTATATTTTTTGGAAAGGAAGCTGACAAATTGGTAAAAAAAGCCAACCAAAAAGGGATCTTTTGGTTATTCAATATTTTCATCGAGGAAATTAATATCTTGCATTAATTTTAGTAATTCCAATTAATTCTGAGGGAAAAAATTTATGGTGATATTATTAAGATGGAACCCATATATTCACATTTGCTGACATTTTCTATCGCCATGTAGTGTGTTCTCAATAAAACACCTTAATGAACCATCAGGAGAGCGCAATCCAGAAAATCTCAGATTGCACATCACGAGGGGTATGAAAAAAAAGGAATCCTAACGGTTAGGACAATGGAACGGGTATTATTGAATGCCAATGATTCTTTTAATATCAAATAGACATCCCCAAACTGCGGCAGCGCATTGGTTAAAGAAGGTAACATTTATTTATTTCTTTGGTCTATGAAGGTGAGTAATTTGGGTTTCCCATATCTTTGCTGATCAATTGGTCCCTCGAGTCTGTAGCTCCACATGAAGATTTGTCAAGTTCGACAATGCACAACCTTCTTCATTACTAGTTTCTCTCAATAACTTTCTTTCTTTTCACAATTATTTCGGTGATGATGGATTTTTTCAAATCAGCCTTTTTTGCTGATTAACATTCTTTTTGTTGTAAATGGATCTTTGAGCTCTTTCTGGACCCATATTTTTATAATGCACCTCTGGTTGGGTTCTTTTGTCACAAACTCACCCTTCTGATTCACATTTTACACTTATTCTTCTCCAATTGTGAAACTCAAATCTGCAAATTACTTACACAAATGGAACATTGCATATGCTAAATAACCCTGAAACCATAGTGCAAAATGCAACATGGGTCATGATTTAAAAACATTTATGTAGTTGTGAACATCTATTAATATAATCAAGATCATATGCATAGTTATATCAGAGGTTTTTATTGAGATGGTTTGTGTCAAATCAAAAATATACACACTCCTCTCACAGCCGCACTGTACAAAACACTCCAACTCCCATGACAAACAGAAATCACTTTGAACACAATAAACAATATTACTTCACAATATCTAATGTTAAGTAGATCCAACCAAGCTTAACTAGAGAAGAAGAAAATACTGCACAGGGCTCCACACCGTCTAGAGCCTCCATGCAAACACTATACGTGGACGGCAAGAAACAAATCATAAGTGGCACGGCTACTACTGTTCATTAAACATTTTAAGTCCTTAAAGCGCATTTAATCATATAAGTTAACAATTTCAAATTGGAAATACAAGTTTGTCACCCTGTCAGATTGGATTGACACATAATCCACGAATCTAAATTTTGGAATGGTTACAATTTTGGACAGTTTTTTTCATTATTTTAGGCATTTTGCATACTAGGTCAGCACATACTGAATGCCAAATAAAAATTAAGCTCTACCACTGTTACATACTCACATTTGTTCGTATGATTTAAAACTTTCATCAATCAATAGATATGAACATGTATCAAAATAGTCAACATCACGCCTCTAGTTTATACTAGAGGCATTCATTGAAATGTTTCATGTCAATAAGCCAATCAACGAAAAACCACTTGAAACAATTATCGATTTTTTAATACCATTAACCAGGAAAAGGCAAAGCTTCACATGAAAAACACTAGAACTCCATGGCAAAACGAAATTCCCACCAACTCAACAGCAATATTACTTCAGAATAAGTTAAGGATTGAAGTAAAAACCAGCCACTCTTAAGTCTTAATTAGCGAAGGGACCACAGATCTAACAAGGTATGTAGGGCGGACAGTCCAACAAAATAAATAGAACTGTTCCTAGTCTTGATTAGTTAAAACACACAAAACGTGTAAAACACAAATTTGCCACTGCCAATTCAAATTGATACATGATCATGCCATTTGGAATGCATTGACCTATAAAATTTAACATTAACATCATAACTAGTATGCATCGAATCTCAACCTAAGGAAGGACCTGCTCCAGTGGTTACACTTATAGCTGCTTCCCACAGGATGTACTGGTGCATGCCATTGGAGAGACAAATAATTCAGATTAGTTAGCTTCTCTAAGGTGGTGTTTCTTTTCAACTCTTAATGCCAAATTGGATTCAAAATCAGCATTCAGAGGGCAGGTCTTATGTTGAATGCCTGACTTGATTTTAATAAAAATTTATTCCAATTGTACTTCTATTCTCTCATTCGCTCGATAAATCTAATAATGAGGGTAGTAGTCAAGTCAACATTCAGAGTCAAAACAAAATCAAACACATTTTTCAGAGGTTTCATTCAGCATTATAAGAATCCAGAGTTCAGCATTAACAGCTAAAAAGGCAAACATCAAGAGGACCAAAAAAATGTGTTTAAAACTTGAGACAGATACAATTCGAATGCATTGGACCAGAAAATTATAAGAATATTCTTCCTGAAGATAATAATGGGAAAACTAGATGAAAAGGAGCTGGAGACGAAAACGCGCAAGCACAAAACCAGCTACAAGTGTAATTGTAATTTGGAACAAGCAGAAATTGAACTTCCAAAAAAACCCTAACCTAGATACAATTTCATATCAATACATACATACATGCGTGTGCAACATTGGTAACTATTAATTAATTAATTCATAGATATTATGTAGAGTATTAAAACACTTTCAAAAACATGTGATAGCGTATGGTCCAGTGCAATATTAGGTGACAACTGTTTGAGATAGTGTTTGATCAATTGGTAAAGGTATGCTAATGACATAAATAATATACAAAAGGATGGATGGCATATACACAACAGGATGGATGACATATATGTATGTACCTCTCAGCTCTAGAATTGCGCTTCTCTTCTTCAGAAAGTTTCACCGGCATCCCAAAGCGCTCCGCTCGGCGGATCTTCTTCAGAGTATCAGTAGTAGTAACCGAATCTCCTCCGCCACCGTCACTTTTCACCGGATCTCCTTCTATCGCCTTCGATTCGTCGACCCTGTCCTTCTGTGAAACTTCCAAGGCCGCCGAGGACGGCGGTGATGGTTGTTGAATAGCCGGTGAATAGCCTGTTTCGGGGTCTGCCTCGGTTAGATGATGATGAGAATCTGAATCTGAGGGTGGTGGTTGTTGGTCGTCGGTGGTGATTAGGGTTTTGCTAGGGTTTTCTTCTTCTACTTTTGTGGTGGTCGTGGTCGTCATCGTCGACATCGATTGATTTTCTTTATTCTAGGGTTTGATTAGCGTTGGAATGTACGAGGGGGGTTCGAACGGATCGATTGGTTGCGACTTTCTGACTGCCTTTAGATATTTGTACAACTGAAAGAAAAAAAAGATATTTTCTTATTAGACAACTTTAACCTTGAAATATGTGAGTAATAGGTATACCTGTACCTAATGGTACGGAATAGCGAAAAAATTAAATTTATATTTATGATTAATGAAAAATATTTTTAAATGTGTACAATTTAATATAGTAGAATACAAAAAATATTTATTTATTTTTATTTATTGTACTTATGGCATAATAATTCACTTGTAGTAAAAAGCTTAATTTTTTCTTTTTTTTTCCTAACGTAAAATTGTAATAAACTCAAAATTTATTTAAGTAAATTTTTTTTTGATAATTTTAATTTCTAACATTTTTTTATTCAAAACATTAAAAAGGAAAATTTCTCATTGTTCGTCAAAAGTAAACCTTATTCACTTATCGCAAACAATAAAATAATATTATATTGTTGATCACTTTTCAACCGAATCCATCATGATCAGTTTAAAGTTAACATAAATCAATAAATCGTATTCGTATTCTAATGTCAGGATTAGTAGGATTGGCAATGGTTACGTATTCAACTTGGTTATCTCATATTATTTATTAAAATAACAAATATAGTTTGAATATTATTTGTTCACCAAGGAAAAAAGCAGTTATTCATTTAAATCCGAAACGATAATACCTAAAATTCGATAAAGTACCATATAAACACGATCCAAATCAACTATTGACGTGTTTAGTGAAAAGATCAATTAAGAAATACAGAAGGTTAGTGATCATTTGTTAAACGATTAATTAATTAAGGAAAAAATTGTATTGGATATGATTCACACAATATAAAACATGTTACTTATTTTACCACCAATCAATCTACATTTTTATTACCTTTTTTTTTGTCACAAATTAAGTCTCATTTTTTTTTTCTTATATCTCAAATTAAGGGTTTTAGATAAAATATATCATTTTTAGAAAATAAAGTGATAGGTGTAAGTAAAGAACGGTAATAAAGTGAGAAAAAAAAGTAGAGTTTCTAGAATATATTTGAATAACAATAAGTGAGGTGTGATTTTAACCATTGGATTGGATGAGAAATATGCATTTTGACCTTTAGATTGTCCATGTAGGACAATAGTCACATCAAATATCCTTCATTACATCTCTCTACTTAATGGTAATTAAATTTAATGGTTGAGACGGATTAATTTAACAAAATCCCAAAAAGGGAATTAATGGGAAGAAAACGAAAATAGCAATAAAATCACCTGTAAAAAAAATAATGGTTTAAGGTTGAAAACAAATCATCTGAATTATACATATTTGAATTGAGAGGTTCAACGAACCAAAACACACCTTTAGTGTAATTAAGTACATTATATCTTATTGGTTCAACATTTAAAAAATGCCATTGAAAGAATTAAAATATTAACCAGAAAAGTATCATTTCAGCATTAGAATAATCAGTCATGTTCTAATCATTTATGCTGAAAGTAAATGCATAGAAAGAGAAAATTGAGGTTTTTAATTTTACATTATTCTTCAAACAAATAGTACAAAGATATACTTGATGCTCAACCACGGGGGAGGAAAAAGGGAAATAGGATTATGTGAAAAATAATTAATATATGTATTTTTTTTTGTAAGTATATCTCAACTAGTGATTAAACTAAATTAATGGTTGAGACGGATCAATTTAACGAAATCTCAAAAAGGGAATTACTGGTAAGAAGTCGAGAATATTAATAAAATCACCTGTAAAAATATAGTTTTTTGAGGTTGAAAACAAATTTCATTAAATTGAGAGGTTTAATGAACTAAAACAACAATTTTAGTGTAATTAAGTATATTATATCTTATTGGTTTTATATTTTAAAAATGCTATTGAAAGAATTAAAAAATGCCATTGAAAGAATAATTAGTTATGCTCAAATTTACAAATTTTATTTTCCTTTTCAACTATATTAAATTATTTTTTCTGACGTACATAACTAATGTACTAAATCTTATGGTAAAAAGAAATAAAAAATATTATCTCATGGAATTAATTAGATTAAACTTAGTATAATTTTAAAAAGTCTAAAAATGAAATAAAATTATTAGTATATCTGAGTTACGGTTCCCTTTAGATGGTAATGAAATAAAATTTGAAAAACTTACAAAAGTCTAATAAAATTATTAGTCTAAAAATGAAATAAAAAATTGCCAATAACCAAAACATAAAAAAAAATTATAAAAATAAAAAGATAAAAAAAAGTAAAAAAGAAAAAGAAAATAAAACTAATAAAATAGTTAATTTTACATAGAAGAAGATTTACAGAGGGTGTTAAATAAATATCCTTATACTTAGCTCTTGTATCAAAATAGTAAAATACATTATTAATTTTAAATTATGAGTTTTACTTTCTATTCCAAAATATAACTAAATAAATTAATATTCTAAATGTATTAATTTTGTAAGTTAGAGAGGAAAACATAACTAAATAAATTAATAATTAACAAAAAAAAAATTGCCAATAACCAAAACACTAAAAATAAAAGCTATAAAAAATAGTTAAAAAAAAGTAAAAAAGAAAAAGAAAATAAAACTAATAAAATAGTTAATTTTACATAGAAGAAGAATTAAAGATGGTGTTAAATAAATATCCTTATGCTTAACTCTTGTATCAAAATAGTAAATTAATATTCTAAATGTATTAAGTCAAGAATCAATCTTGACCATTGAATTGTTGAATTGATCGGTTACCTTTAGATGGTAAAAGTTAGTGGTCATATCAATGAATAGTGTAATCCTTGATTTGTATTATAGATGACCATTGAATTGTTGAATTGATCGGTTACCTTTAGATGGTAAAAGTTAGTGGTCATATCAATGAATAGTGTAATCCTTGATTTGTATTATAGATTGCAATTTGAATTTTGGTGTTTTATTTTTTTGGCTAAATGAATAAAAATAGCAAAGTATTTTATCCCGTTTTTCACTTAGGTCATTATATTTTTTTTCCATCAAAAGCACCAACGAAGTTCGGACGTTATTTCAGTTACATCCAAAACGTAACTTCCGTCCATTAAATTTAACGAAATGCTTATGTGGACAATAACTTCCATCTAAAATATGATTTGGCTTATTTTTTAAAATTAATTAATAGATTATGTGAAATTTAAAGACACGTCAAATTTTTCCTCCTTCCCTTTTGAAAAGATTGCAAAATCGCCGAGCAACTCCATCGGTGGCGGCAGAAAAGGATATATGGTTGAAGAAGAGAAATGAAAAGCTAGCTAGAGAGAGAATTGTAGATGAGCGTGGAGAGGGAGGAACATGAATTTAATCAAGATGCAGAGGACATGGGAGAGAGAGAGATCGCTATGATTATATATATATGTAGAGAGAGAAAGCTGTGATTGTATTAGGAGCTGTAAATTTACAATCCTCTCTCACTCGTTTTCAGTTTCTCTCTCTAGATTAACGCAATCATCTCCCACTCTCTTTCCTTATTTCACCTTAATCTTCCATTCACCTAAAAATGACTTTCCGGCGAACCGACTTCACTGTCGTATTCTTCCTTTACCTGTTAACCCTATCTCTATCTCTCGAATTTCACAAACAACGCAAACACAAAATCGATAGCCCCATCAAAAATACCTCCGACCCTACCTTATCAAAAATCAATGTAACCGGGAAAAATAAAGCATTCGGTGATTGAGTTGGAATATGAGGAGAGAGAAACGTCGAGGTGGAGAGAGTGGCGGAGAGAAAAAGTGTGGCGGGTGTAAGCAAATGGGGTGATGATGTGAAAGTTATCAGAGGTGATGTCGATCGGTGATGGGGACGGAGAAGCGAAGGGAGGAGAGGAAGGAGGAGGGGCATGGGTGGTGGGGGAGGAGAGAGAGGGAGGGGGATTTTTTTAGGGAAAAAGACGAAGAGAGTGGGAGATGGGTGTATTTTTATGTTGTGTTATTTTTATTTTATTTTTTTAATAAGCCACGTCAGATTTTATAGTCCACGTAAGCACCTCGTTGTCCACGTCAGCATTCCGTTAAAATTTAATGGATGGAAGTTACATTTTGGAAGTAACTGAAATAACGGCCAAACTTCGTTGGTGCTTTTGATGGAAAAAAATGTATAATGACCTAAGTGAAAAACGGGGTAAAGTACATTGCTATTTTTGGTCATTTAGCCTAATTTTTTCAATGCCAATATTAAAGGTGTGTTTGATTACAAGTATAAAATTTATATGAAAATAAAATAAGTTTCAGGTAATTATATTATTTATAATTAAGTTGCATTAAAAATGTAAATTAAATATATTTAATTGTTTTAATTTTCTATTTAAAAATTATTAGTTGTATTATAGCATTTTTAATGTAAAAAAATAATGGGTATTTTTTTTTACATAATTTTATAGTCATTATAGATCTTCTTTAATTAATCTTGATTAGTAGATTTTAAATATTAAATTTTAAATTTTGTAGTTTAAATTATAGCATTTTTAATATAGAAAATACAAGCCTCCCAAAGAAAATATTTTCCTTATTTACATGAAAAAGTACATGAACAACGCTAAAAGTGGGAGTTTGACTGCTAGAAAAATTATAGCAATCAAACGGCATAAAAGTGGCAACTTGGGTGAAAAACTATATTTTTTATAGAAAATATGGCCAATCAAACACACCATAAGTATTTGTTTGGTTGAGATTTTAAAACATGTTTTTAGATCAATTTTTGAGAAACGTGAAAGTAGGTTGAAAAGTTAATTTAATTTTTGTTGGAGTTATTTTCAATCATTTTTAAAAAAAATCAAAAAATAGTCATAATATATCTTATTTTATAGATCTTGATGAGTAGGTTTTAAATATATATTTTTTATCTAATTCCGATTTTTGATTTTAAAGTTATAGTATTTTAAAAAAATTATGAGAGAGAAAGTAAAGTGAAATAAATTTTGGAAAGTGTGAAGTAAAACTGATTTTTTAGTATAAATTTTAAAAACTTGATTTTAAAATACCAACCAAACACCATATAATGTTTTATAAGTTTCGAAATCCAAATCAACTGTTCACTTCCGTTTATATTCAATTGAAGGCAGTGACTTGGAGGTCTAAGTTAGCGCTTACATGAAGAGATGAGTGCAAATGAGTCATTCCCTCCATTAAACATATGCAAGTGTCTATGTATATTATAAGGGTCATGTTAACGGGTTAAGTATCCATTTTTTAAAATAATTAACTTTCAACATGCATTAAATATTGCACAAATTATCAGACAAGATTTTATTATTTCTATTTATAGTAGTTTTAACATGTTATCATTTTCCACATTATAAAAAAGAAAAGAAAAAAAAAGGGTAAGAGTCCAATCATCGCTACCATCTCCGGCCACCTCCACCATCATCTTCTGCCTCTACTAACTATCGTCACTTCCACCACCACCATCTTCAAATATGTCTCTCTTTAACCCTTAACTTTTTTGTTTTCATCCCTACCACCATCTCCACTTATCTCTCTCTAAACCCACCATCTGTCTTACTCTTCCCCATTCAACATAAAGCTCCTCATTCCAAAACCAACACAACCACTCCTATTCTATTGCTGGACGACAAGGATGGTGATTTATAGTATTTTATATTTTTAATCTTTTATATTTAACAATATATATATATATATATATATTCACCACCAAATGAAAAAGGCTTATCAAACAGTAAAAAATCGTATTATGATGAATTTGACATGTGTAAGCAGCTTGATATTTATGGGAACAAATAAAAAAGAGGGAGGGTTTACATAGAAAAATTAGTGGAAAGGGTTTTAGGCATGAGAGATAAAATGGGATGATTAAGAGATAGAAATTATAATGGGGTGGAAGTGGCCGGAGTTGGTAGAGGTGGCTGGACACATGAGAGGCCAACAAAAGATCCATCAGTGGCACATGTCTGGGGATGGCCTCTAGCATGTCTCTATGGATTTCAATTGCTTATACTTGTTTCTCATCATCTCTTACCGCCATAGCTTTACTAAATGCAACCATATTTTTGTTTTAGTTTTAGTTTTAAAAGAATAAATGGAATGCTCTTGATGATGGAATTGTGATTCGGCTGTCTATTGGTTATGTGTTGCTCATATGGTGTTGTTTTTGCTCATATGGTGTTGTTTTTGTGTATCTTTTGTTTTTAGGACCTTAGTATACTATTTTGATGTTTTAGCTTAGTGTTAACTTTACGGATTCTTTGAGATTTTGTATTATATTTTATGTTCTCATATTATGTTGGTTTGCAAATGTTTTATGCTCGCGAGGCTCTTTGGTCCTTGATGTACCATGTCGGTGATAGAGTATTTCCATACCAATTTCTATAATATACAAAACCTGAAGCTTTCTCTTTGAACCCAAAAAAAATAGAATGAAGAATAATTTAATTCATGTGAGTATAGGCTGGGGCTATGATGCATGGGAATATAAATGTTAAAGAAGAGGTTGGGTAATTGACAATCTTAACTTTAATGTTTTGGGTCAGTTGCAACTTAAATATCGTTGTTTCAATTTCTCTTCCATTTAAGGAAAAAAAACCGTCTATTTGTTCTCATTTATACGTCAACGCCAACTCAGATATCCACGTCAACCGCCGTTTATTAAATATAAACAGAAGTGAATGGTTGGGTTGGATTGCAAAACTTATGAAATACTGGTATTGACATTGGAAATTTTAAAAAAAGAAGAGTTTAAGTTACAATTGACACCAAACTTTGGGGTTAAAATTATCAATTACCCTAAGGAATTTTTTTTAACAAATCTACCAAATTAATATTCACAATAAATTGTAAAAACTTGTCTTTTATTCTATCCACACGATGTCGTTTATCTTTATCAACTAATTCAGACCGTTGATTCTTTTATTTTTACACAATCTTTACATTTAGATAAAGGTGCATACACAAAGATATGCATACTTACACAAAATCTATTGTACTTAACTACATCAACTTTCTCTGTCCTAATTTTATTTTTTTAACTTCAAAATGTGATAACTTTTAACCCAAATATCAAAATTATATAAAAGTTACATATTATATAAGATCCATTGTGATTATGAAATTATGTAAGTATAAAATTAATAAAAACCTATTAAAAATCATGTAATGAGCCTAACATGCATATTATTGAATATCATATTTGATTGAATATGCAAACGAGAGTCCCACTTGGATTTAACTCCCAAATTAACCAAAAAATTTGACTAAGTTTTAATATATGTCAAACCTTTTTTGTATAACTTTTTTTATACATGAAAAACGGCTATTGTTTTTGGATGAACTATACAATGGCTAACTCCGTCACCATATGTTTGAGGGAAATATTAGAAAAAACACTCTCAAATCATGTTTTTCATCAAATACGATATTTGATTTTGGGTTAGATCGGGTCGCGTCGCCCATGATGGGTTGATCTGAATCGAGGTAGTTATCTAATAACTACCTTGTAAAGAAATTATGAGCGGTCATGAGAAGTTGAAAGATGTTAAACATTAAATTTAAAAAAAAAAACTTGTAAAGAAATTATGAGCGGTCATGAGAAGTTGAAAGATGTTAAACATTAAATTTAAAAAAAAAAACTTGCACTCTTTCACTAAAAAATAAAACAAACAGGGGGAATTCTCTGCAAAAGGTATGGCCTCAACAAATGTTTCTTCCATGAAAATTGATTAGATATACTAAGCATCTGGGTTGTGAAAACAAGAAAGCATATCTCATTAATTTGCATTTAGACTTAGCATTAAATAAAACACAACTTATGGTTTTATCAAATATTAGTAACCCTTGATTTATTTATGTTTTCTGCATTTGTTTATATTGATATCAGAGGAAGGTTAATATTTCTCTTGTTATGTTTGATTTTATAAATTATATTGACAAGGTTGTTATGGTTAAACTTACATACAAATATATGCATATATAAGTAAGGTTCATAATGGGGTGATGATTTACAACTGCAAAACTTTTAATAAACATAATATGTATGATAAAGACGAAAATAAAATATCTTATTTTATATATGCAAAACTTTTAATAAACATAATATATTAGGAGGGGAAGGAATGAAATAGAATGGATAGGAGTGAGTTTAATTTTATTATTGTTTGGATAGCTAAAGATTGAAAAGAATATAACAAGAATAAATCTTGTTTGGATAAAAAGTAGATAAGAAATAAAAGGAATGTGATTTAATATATTATTAACAAATTAGGGTTAAATTTGGAAAAACATGAAAAAATCATTAAAATCTTTTCATTTCCCTCCCAATCCTCCCAATATTGGAAGGAAATAAAATAAAGGAATATAAGTGATTGACATTTCCTCTCAATCCCTTCGTTTCCTATTCACTCTCTCTTATAAATTTATCCAAACGAGTAAAATGTAATCATTCATCCTCTTCTCCTTTCCTTTCTATTCCCTCAATCCAAACGGAGTGTAAGTTTGTGTTTGGGATTTCTCGTGATTGTTGAGGAGGACATACTTCTTTTAGTTTTTTATTTTTATTTTCAATGAGGCAATTTCAAAAAAAAAAAAAGACGATGAACAGTCTTTTTGGATTGTTAAGGTTCATAACAGTGAATAGTTTATCAAGGAACTTCTATCATTTGTCATTGTTTATAGCAGTGAAAAAAAGTATCAAAAATTTTCTGAAACTTCTTAAAATTTCTTTTTTTTTAATGCTAAATTAAGGGGTCTTTGAGTTTGTATAAATTCATGCAACATATAAATTCATATCACTTTTCTTAAGATTATATTAAGGTTAATTTATCTAGATCCCTATATAAATAATTTATATATTTAAATTATGAAATTACACTGCCACCACAATTGGACTCCAAATTATCGTCGGATATTTTAGGTATATTATAATTATTTTTTCTTCATCAAAGAAAGCATATTATTTTGATGAAAATTAAATCTGAATGTATAATAATAATAATAATAATAATAATAATAATAATAATAATAATAATAATAATAATAATAATAATAATAATACATATTTAAGGATGTTGAAGTCGAGTGGGAGAAAGTAAATGTATGTTGAGTTATGGTTAAGACATTTTTTTTATGTGTGGGAGAAAGTAATGTATGTTAAGATTGTAAATGACATGCTTCAAATGATAACTGGCAAATGCCAAGTGTTGAGTGAAGGGTTAAAATATCGAGCTTTGCGTGCTACTTTACCTGACTACTTAAAATAAAAACTTAAAAGTTTTTGGTCAGTTGAATATAGTGAAGACTTTGGGGTTAGACAAAATGACCAAATTGATATGTTAAATGGGAAAACTAATACCTATCAAACTATAGTTTACCTGTTTTTGTATGAATACACTTGGAAGAATTTGAACAAATCTTCTACTCTAACTTTAAGTCCCAGTCTCAGGACTACTAAATTAATTGTTCCCATTTTCCATTGGCTTAAGAAGATGGTTCCAACTATCATGGATAAGGAGAAGGTGGAAGAAAATATCCCTAAGAAGATCATATATATAAATTAATTAACATACATATTAATTTGTGTTATTTACTTTGCATCAATTCTGCTTATATGTTATTTCGTACATTGTATTGAACTTGTTGAAAATTTGTTTTCACTACAAGAAAAATGGCATTTTTGTGACGAATATGTTTGTAACGGTTCAAAAACCGTTACTAAAGGCATTTATTTGTCACAAATTTTGATCCCATCACAAGTAAAATTATTTGTCACAGTTGGTTACGTTCTCGTTACAAATAAAAGTTATTTGTAACAGTTAAACATAGAACTGTGACAAATAACTTTATTTACCGTGACTTAGAGATCTATTACCAAAAATATATATTTACAAGCAATAATAGGACGTCGTTTCAATTGAAGAATATTAAAAAAATTAATTAATTTATTAAATAAAACTTCAATTGTGTTTCGTTCCCAACAAGAAGCCCACTCAAATACTTCTTTTTCGCTTAGAACCCTCTTTTCTCCATCGTGAATCCCTAATACCCTTTTATCTATCTCCAATCCCTAATCACCGTTACTCACCACCAGCATAAAAAAGGTACATCTCTCTCTTGCCCTTTCTCTATTACTTTCTCTCGACCCTTTACTTAGTATTAAAGTCATCTATCCAATTTCCTTTTTTTTTTAATTCTCTGTATTGTCTAGTTATGTATACAGTGTGTGTATATATATATATATATATCAATTCCTATAAAATAGTGTAGCAACAATTTTTAACTTTAATTCAAACAAGAAATAAAAGAATAGTACAATAAAAGCAACAATTTACATACTAGAATATGGTCAAACAATATAGATTATGTCTGTGCGTGTACTCGTTGGCTGTTGCTTTGTTTGTTTGTTTTAATAATCTGTTGCTTTGCTGCTCGTTTTTATGCCAATTTCCTTTAATATTTAGATTACGTGCACTTTTTAAGATTTTGCAAATTGTATAAAATTTACAATCCTACATACGTGAAACTTGTATGGGAATGGAACTCGAGTTCAATTTACAATCCTACATACGTGAAATTAGTATTATCATCATCATCATCATCCATCCATCCAAATCATTCTCCTTATCCAAATCATTCTCATTTTCTCAAATATTCAGATAACTCGTCCCAAATTTCGAATTATAGTACCAAACGGATTCGATTTTTAGATATCCATTTATATTCCTAAATCTATAATACAAATCAAAGTAATTGATTTGATTACTATCCTAATTGTCAAATCCAATGATCCATAATGCATCTAATAATTTTAAAGGTGTAAAGTTATCTTAAGATAATATGCATTTGTATTTAAAAATGCAATGGGCCCCACTCATCTTTCTCTCACCTTATTTCACCTCTTTCATTTTCTCTTGCTTTTATAAATACCTTATAATTTATGTAAATTATTTCTCAACTAGATGTTAAAGTATGCGCGATACACGTGCACTTTTAATTTTTGCATGTGTATCATCTATTTGAAAATAAAAATAAAAATTAAATTAAAATTAAGATTGTGTTTGCTTTATAGCTCAAAACTTGATATAAAAATAATCACAGTAAGTACATTTTTTTTATTAATTTAGTATTATAGCTACCTTTAATTATAGGATGGTTTCTTAGCTTTCTATATTACTATAGATATCTTCTTATTTTTAAACTATTTTTTTCACATATTTATCTAAAAAAAAATAATAAAAATTCTCCAAATGTGAGAGAAAGTTGTACATTTTGGTGTAAAATAAAAAAATACCAATCCATTTGGTAAAAATAGTGATGGGATTGCTAATGAGAGCTAGCAGGAGTTGTATGGTAGGAAAGTAAAAGCAAGATTTGTATTAACCTTTGAAAACTTTTTAACAAAATAGTTTTTCCCTTATTTAATTTTGTTTTTCTAGAAATGGTATTTTCTACTCGGGATATTAAAAAATAGGGCTTGCTTGAAAAAGTTTTCTATAAAATAATCATAAAATAATATTTCTATAAATTAAGAGCCTATATTTGACCAAATTCCAAAAGGAGTTGAAAGTTAACTTTACAATAGATTTTTAAATTGTATTTTTTTTATTGAATCATGCAAAATTAAGTTCGCACTATATATTTTTTAGCATATTATTATAAATAAGTGTTTAATTGATAGTGTTTTAGAATAATTTTAACAAATTACATATTCAAAACATGCGTGTAGTACAATTTAGAACATATTGATGTGACTACAGTAAAAAGTATCCAATGGCTATTAATGATTCTTGCAAATGTAACGGATGGGCTTTTACTTCATTTCTTTTTCATTTTATTTTATTTTTATTAAAAACTTACCCATTAATGTTATTATAACATCTTTTTCTCTCTCTAACATTTTTTCTTTTTCATCTGACTCATCTTACATCTCTCATCATTTCTCTCCTTTCTAATATGGTTGATCACCAGATCTTTAATCTCACTTATATCCGCGTAGCTCACCTTCACGCATGTTGCTAAAAGTTCACCAATAAGATCAACCCCTTTCTCCCTCTCAAATCAACCCCCTCTCTCATACCGCTATCTTCTAACTCATCGTCTTTCTTTCTCTAAAATAAAACTCTTGCTTCTTTAATCTATCAGTCTGTCTGCTTTCTATCTCCATTTCTTCTTATTTTTTATTTTTAATAATTTCCAATTCATCACTTGGTGCTAATTTGAGGTGGGATTTTGACAGGTGGTTGTTGGTGTGTTGGGGGTGGAACGAAGTTGGTCGATTTCAGCAAGAGAGGAGTAATTTTTGGGTAGCTCACATGATTAAAAATATTTTTATTTTAGGTGGTACTATTGTTATAATAATTATGTTTATTTTTTATCATTATACAACTTTAAAATATATAATACAATTTTTTAGTACTATATGTTTTGATAAGACCGAAAAAGTAATATAAAAATTATTTGGGCAAAAAAGTGTGCACGAGCTCACTAATTATGCGCGCTTAGTTGGGAGTTATGTTGTTTGGTTTGAAGAGCCCCTCCTGGTTACGGGAGTTAATCTCCTTAGATATACTAAATCAAGTTTTGCCAGTTGAACAAAAATTTGCTTTGCGTTATGGGGGAAAAAAAGTTCAATGTTTAGATATGAAATAAATAAAAATTTAAATATGTTTTACGAGACGTTTGCTTTTATTTCGAAACAAGTATTTATATTTACTTTGTTAATTTGAAAGTAATCATGTGATGGTTTTAATTTGTTAAGTTGATACTTGACATTGGGGTGATACATAAAGTTTTTGGCCAAGTGAATTAAGGTTTTTCGAGTGTTAATGTTTTTTCATTTTTTTCTTTAGTAAAATTTTGACAAGTGCCTAAATGAGTATCATTCATTCTTAAGATTAATAACTTTGTATATAATTTTAAAGTGAAGTTAATTTTATTGTGTGATATCTATAAAAAAAAGTTAGATATGGCAAAATAGTTTAACTCATTAGATTTTTTAACTTTACCCAGCTCCAATTTGTGTAGTTGTTATTTGACATTGAAATGATATAAATGATTTATTAGTGAGTGAATTAAGGTTGATTGTTATTGGGTTGATAGCAACTCTTTTAGTTTTTCTTTTTTAAAATTTTGATGAGCGCTGAAACATGTACCATTTCTTCTTAACATAAATTACTCTTTGTACATATTTTTAAAGTACAAAGATGACGTGAGAAAAATGGCTCGACCTATCGGACCCTAATACGGTGTTTTTTTTTTAATCGGGATGGGCTTATGTTTTTTTAAATTCTAACTAAACCTATGTGTCCCGAATGTAATGTTTTTCTCTTTAATTAATACCCTAAGCAAGCAAGCGAGTTGAATTGGAATGGTGTGTTTAATTGAAAACCCAACTCGAATCTGGAATCCAACATTTTTATCAAATTGTGGAAAATATCATTTATTATTGTAAAAATAATCTTTTTTTTTGTTGTGTAATTCTTTTTATATAAGTACCGTGCCCTTGAGCACGGGCATTACCCTAGTTAGGGGTGTTCACTGGTCGGTTGACCGACCAGTTGACTTGCTTTTTGGACCAGACAGATTATTTCAGTAATTTATTTTTTTGGACCGGACGTGACCAATGCATGTAAAATTGGACCGGACCAAAGTAATATTTATCGAGTCTGTTTCGATCGGTCCATCGATCTGGGCATGATATATGGGCCTATTGCAAAATAAAGTTGGGCTTATTACAAAATGAAATTGGGTTTAGAAATAATAAAGAATCTTAAAGGGGTGAAAGACCAATAATATATTAATAATATTAGCAAATATATATATTTTTTAAAAATATGTAAATACTTGGTCGGTTCGGTTTTTTATAGGATTTTTTAACCTACAGGATTAAGGACCGAACCAAACTAAATCGGTCCATAAATTTTAGACCGAACCGACCCACAACAAATATGAAAACCCAAAAAAACCCTATGATCCGGTTCGATTCGGTCGGTCTTGTCAGTCCAGTTCAATTTTTGTACACCCCTAGTCCCTAGTTTACCCTAAAACCAAAGTATAAATAAAAAAATAAGAGGAAAAAAGAGTTGCATATAAAAAAGGGTAATTAGCAAAAATTATCCCTAAAGTTTGACTAATGTCTCTCGCTCGCCCCTAAAGTTTAATTTCCGGTTGAAGCATCCTTCATGTTTCTAATTTTTCCCTCACTCGTTCAAAACTGGATGCCCAGTTAAAAACTTGGACGGAAAAGACACGTGGATGGACGAGTGAGGGAAAAATTTCAAACTTCATGGGGTTATTCTCGGAGATTTTCAAACTTTAGGGATTATTTTCAAAGGTTTTTCGTTCAGTTTTAACATAGCATCCAGTTTTAGATGAATGAGGGAAAATCAGAAACTTTAAGGCCTCGTTTGATTCAGGTATTAGGGCCAGTAGGATTAATAATACTAGTATTAATAGTACTAGACTATTAATCATGGTATTAATTTAATACCAATACCCTGTTTGATTCGTGCAGTATTAATACTGGGATATCTCATGTTGATGTTAATACCATGTTTGATTCTGTAACTCGTATACGAGATTATATTTTGAACTAAAAAAAAGTTTCTAAAAAAACATTTATTTTTTTTTAAAAAAATCAACATTTTTTTAGAAAAAAATTAAAAATAATAATAATAATGTAGTAGTAGTGGCATTTTTAAAAATATATGGTTCATTTTTCTTAATCCTGAATAAACAATACCTCACCCCCCATGGTATTAAATTATACTACAAATAGTGGTATTAAGTTAGTATCGGTATTAGTAATTCTATCACATTTGCGCGAATCAAATAAGGTATTATAAAAAAAGTGATATTAATAATCTGATCCCACTTTTTAATATCCGAATTAAATGAGGCCTGAGGATACCTTAGCTTAAAATTGAATTTTAGAGACAAATAAGAGATATTGGTCAAACTTTAAGAGGCATTTTTGTTAATTACTCATTACTCAAAACAAAAAAAACAAAAAAAAAAAAACATTGGGTTTGTTGTTTCCCAGTTTAATCGGAGACGGTGGATTTTGTCGAAGAAAAACCGATTGATTTGCGTAATGTACGTAAGGTAAAGATGCTGATACTAAAAATACAGATGCTCTTGCCATATTTTTTATAATCAAAAACATTTTTTTATTAATTCACTGATGCTCAAATCATTTGCGTTTGATTTAATTAACTGTTTTCGACGTTAAAGCAATTGGTTCCTCAGGTTTATACTCGGGACGATGAATTAAACCCTAGAGTGAGTTCCTTCGAGAAACTTATCCCAACGATATCACCTGTATGTCTCTTCCTCCTCCTCTCTCTCTCTCTCTATATATATATATACATTTGGTCTATTCTCAACTGAAGAATTTCAATTTCCATTGCCTGTTACGTTAATTCTAAAGTCGTTGTTGCTTCAAGTGACTGTAATTGATGCCTGTGGTAACAATGAAGAAAGTAGGAATCATCTGCTTTTTGGAGGCCATAAATCAGGATTTATTATCCATTCAAACAATTTAAAGGATCTCAATTGAAGGCTGTAACTATGAATTTTTCATGGAATGAGAGGAATTCTATATTTTTTACGGGTAGTTTTAGAAATGTGGAAAATCACGTGAGGGCTAAATCTCGTAAATGAAGAGAGTTAGGACTTAGAGCAACTGGTGTATAGGTAGGAGTTGGGAATTCGTGAATCTATTTTTATCTTTAGATCGATGATTAAATCATGTGTTTTTCTCCCATTGATGTTTTGATAAACCGTTTGTGCGACCATAGGAATCGATGGACTTGTCGGAAGGGGAAATATTAGATGAGGAAACAGTCGCACTTTTTTTGGAGCAACTTGATTACTCAGATCCTAAGGATATGGAGAGATTCTAGAAGGCACATGACGCACGGCAAGCAAGATTTGGTGAAACTGTATGTCTTTCTATTCTGAACTGAGGGGCTCTCTTTGATAGTTTGATTCCAAAGAAATTAGTACATATGCGCTGTGCCCCCACTCCCCCAACTCACTCTCTATCTATCCTTCCTTTACGGCTTTACATTTAGTTCAGATGTTTTGCCTGTTTGATTCCAAAGTAATTAGTGTAGGGGGGTAATTCTCTAATTTGATCTCAAAATTCTTAAGTTATGTTTAATTACTTTAGCAAACGTACTCCCAATTTTAATATTGTAATTGCTTGAATATTTGATCTGATTTGATTTTTTCTTTGTCATTGTTAGGAAACTGTTGAGGTGGAATTTTTGTGTGGTACTGGCCTTGCTTGGGTTGTAGTGCGTGGATCTGGATCATTCGATGATAACCCCTTTCTCGGCCGACTATGCTGTGCAGCTATTGACAAGTTCAATCGAGTAAATGTAGGAATGTTATAGGATTTCTTCATGTTTTCTTCTCTTTTCTTTCCTTTTTCAAATTTAATTATTTCTTCATCCCCTTCAGCTTAGGCAATACAAATTTGCTAGAGCACTTGAGGCGACGTTTTATGGCTGTCGTGACAAATTGTACTGTATCACTTTTGAGGCTACTACTGAAGCTGGTCATACTGAAACCTTCAAAGCCGAAGTGAATTGCAATACTAAAGATGAAGTAGAAGTGTGAATATTGAATGTGGCGGTAAGTTTCATTTTGTGCATATGTTTTTGATAAAAAATGGGACTCTAAGTTGATTTAGATAAAGAGAAGTAATGAACTAGGAGAGAGAGAATGTTATGCATGTTTACTGACTGAGGTAGTGTTGAAGTTTTTCACAAGTAGTGTGCGCAGATTGAGAATAATGTGGTTGAATTTTTTAGGGATGTTTGTAATTGAATTTAGTATTTATTAGTTTCTTTAATTAATTTTTAGATTCAAAATTTTTAAATTTTAATAATTGGAAGTTTCTCATCAAATTTTATTTTATATATTATAGAGATATATCCGATGAAGTCCTTAAAAAACGATCCAAGTATGTGTTCCCAAACAAATTGTGACTTGAAATAGCATTCCAAGTTCCAACTAAGCCTACACGGATCTTTGATAGAGAAATCCCACATCAAGGATAGAAAAATATCCAATTTGCATCATAGTGCCTGGGGTATTGATCATTTCTGGACCCAAGCAGCTGTACCTTTTCCGATATAACTCGGAAAGAAGGGTGCATGTTTCCCCCAACCACACCGCATGCTTAATGACGTCCTCTATCACGTACTTGTACCGCACGTCTGTATGCCATATCCCTGTGAACCACGCGTTAAGTAACATTGATTAGCGTGTGTAGGATTATCTAGTGAGGTCTTGAAGAGCATTGTTGACCCACTACCTAACAACTTTAGCTTTTGGGGCACTTGATTCCTAATAACAACATAACCAGCTTGGAGGAAGAAAGGGAGGGAGAGACCACTTGGTGAACTATCTTTTAATTATTGGACTTTTTCCCAGTCTGCCAAAATGGAATTGTCTTTGGTTGGGAAATTCTTGAAGTGACGATGTTTGTTACTTCCAATTTAGGGCAGCCCATGAGCACTGTACTTGGTACACTGCGACTTGTTGACCAAATTACGCACTTTGGCTGACACATCAAAAATTATAAACCCCCTCCTTGTGCAGACTCTGCGTTTAGTGCGATTAGGCTTCTTGTTGCATCTTAGGTTACAAATACCAGCTTTAACTCCCTTAACACTGCAACCTAGTTGTGCATTAGAGCCTTTTCCTCTATGCAACTACCTTGTCATTCTAGAGATAACTTCACTGCTTATTCACACATAAATTACTCTCTCTCTTTACTTCAGAGGTGTTTTTATCTTTCTTACTTTTCGACGTTCCTTGTTTTTTTTCGTGAGATTAATGATTTCTTGGATATATTGTTCTATGGATTACGCGTCATCGATTACGAACCCCTGCATTGTATATTTCTAATATTATATATATATATATATTATTTGGCCTCTATTTGCAAATGAATTCCCCACCCCAAAATTTTCCTACTTTTTCAGTGTGCACCACAATGTTCTGCTAGGTTTTTTGAGTTGAGTTGACAAGTCTGTCTGCAGTGGTTTGCATGTTGCGAGATGGGATCTATCTCATTTTTATTGCTTTAACCTCGACTATCTTGAGCATAGGCGAACACAAACTAGAGTGTTTCATGAGCTTTGGCCATTGCTTTTTTACTTTTCCCGAACCCGTATGTTTTACACTGTCTTTCGAGTCCCCCCCACCCCCCCCTTCTCTCTCCATTTTGTTGAAAATTATTTTAGAAGCAAATCCTTAGCAATATAAATACATGTTTATTTAAACCTTTTCTTAAAAAAACTCCAAGGCCCTCTGTCTCTTGCCACAGATGAATCAAAGTCTCGAAATGATGATTCTCCAACAACGAAGGAGAAGGACCTCGATCTCAGGGAGAGGTTACTGCTATGCTGATGAAGGTATGGTTAAATAATATATATTGTAGTCTATATGCATATAGCCTGCCCAAATTCGATCTGTGCCTTGAAACTTGCTTCCGTATATGGAGTAAATGGTTTCAATCTTTGTTTTAGACAAGATGCTGGTTGATTTATTTGATTATATGTTTGGAACTTTGATTTCTGATGGGTTTATTCTTTGATTTCTACTTCCATCTTGGTCGGAAAACTCAAAAGTGGAAACCGATTGCAACTGACCCAAAACTGACTGTTTTATTAATTAGGGGGCGGTCTTGGTTTTGCCATTACAAGGTCGGTTCAACCACCTGTATACATTTATATATAATTTATTAGTTTCTATGTACTTTCTCTCTTTTCCGAGAAAACAAGCATAGGAAATTCTTTGTTGCTTTTGTGCCTTGAGAGAGGATGAGCTTGTCGAAGTGCCATAGAAATTATTATCCCTATTCTTTGTGCTTGACCCTTGATTTATCATCGCTTACAGCAGCTCCTCCTAATGTTGTGTTTGCTAACCTAATTCGGATTTTGCAATTTATTTGATTCCTTTTTTTCCTTTTGCATGCGCGTGCAGGTGTAGGTGCTTGGGAAGGAAGAGAAGTAACAGAATCTGAGGTTGGACGTTGCTTTTGATG
Source organism: Lonicera japonica (assembly GCA_021464415.1). Classification (NCBI taxonomy): domain Eukaryota; kingdom Viridiplantae; phylum Streptophyta; class Magnoliopsida; order Dipsacales; family Caprifoliaceae; genus Lonicera; species Lonicera japonica. The sequence goes on from CM038465.1 coordinate 73,479,125, forward strand.
AAATGGATTTCAAAATCTATCGTCATTCTTTGCAAGTTAAAAAGTGTTTGCTTTTTGTTTATAAAGAACAAATTCCAAGATAGATAGGTATTTTGAGGTGGCTGCTCTTGTACTTGTTGATTAGGAAATTGTGGTCTTGGCGAAACTCTTTCGGAGATTGCAAAATGTTATCATTGACCGATTGTGTAGTTTTATCTTTTATCTGACCAAAGTATTTCGTATTTCCTGGGATTTGTTTTTCAGAAAGTGAACTGGGTTTGTGCCAGAATTTGATCTATTTAGTTGGATTTTCTTTGTCTAATCAAACTCAGTTTGAGTTCGCTATGCCTTTGATTAACAAGTTAGGTGTGGGTATATGTTAGTCCAATCCAAAATTTTCAATCTGATTCAAAATTTTGGGATTATGGCCTATGGGATGTGAAATTCAGCGTTTCATGATTTGGCACAAGGTAAAACAAAACATATTTAATTTAACTACGTTTACAATTGTTTCATTTTGAAACCGGTAGGACTGCAGACAAAGTAATTTGTTTTTTGAGAAGTTAAAGTTCGGATCTTGTAAAGTTGGGTACTTGGGTTGAACTTATTTGTTAATGAATTAGGCTCTCAAGTCTCAACCCGTGCATAAAGACTTGTTCGTTAAACAACTCGGGCTTGATTCGTTTGTTTTCAATTTTGTTCAATTTTTTTTTTTCAATTTCATATGGTACAAAGACATAAGACAAAAAATTCGAAGTGATCAAATATTTTGATGGCATTGAAAATTGTATCTACGGAACTAATTATTCTTACATTCAGAAAAATAGAAAATAAAATAAAATAGATGATGGTTTGAAAATCCAGCCATGTGTTAATCATGCATTGGTAAACAATCAAAATATAATTCTTTCATTTGATTGAGTTGAAATATGAAAACCTGTATAAAAAAACCACATCTATTTTTCGAAGCAATACATAAAAGAGCATATTTTACATTTTAGGTTTGTTGAATTAACCCATTTGCTAATGGCGATTATGAGAAAATTTCATAAATTAATTTTTATTAACATAATCCTCTAAATTTCGTTAACTTTCCATCCATATTTTTTTGGAACTTTCAGTTGAAAGGACAAATGTTTTTTTTTTCTATCTACTCAAGGGCGTATGTTTTTTGTTTTTCCCTTTCTTTCTTATTATTAAAAGTCTAAACTTTTTTACAAAGGACAATCTTTTTTAAAAAGGACAACCAAATAATAAATACAAAATAAAATATAAAAAATGATGAATTTTCCAAAACGCCCATTTCACAAAATTTATTTCTGAAATTTTAAAGAAACAAATAACCGAAACTCAAGCAACAGAATAAAACTATTTTTGAAAGAAACTTATTGTTTGAAGAAATTCAAATATTAACAACAGAATCCAACTGTGCAAATCCAAAGTTTATCCGCCACGGTGGATAATGACAAATTTATCCCGTGGATAATGAAGAATCTATCTCCACTTATTATATACTAGTTAATGCCCGTGCCTACGGCACGATTCAAATGTGCCTATATGTTTTTGATCACACTATCTAAAATAATATTTATTATTATTTTTTTTATATCTATAATTACTTGTAATTTTAATTTTTTTTTATCTTATATTAAGAGTTCTTATTCCAATTTTGTTATTTTTCAAAGAAATTAATTTTAACATTATCCTAAAAAAGTAGTAGAATACTTTTAATTTGAATAAGAGGAATTAAATTTTCCCATACGACACTAATTTTAATTTTTAATCTTAACCAAATTTTAAAAATATAATTGTATGAATATTATTCAAATAGTGGTAGAGTAAATTAAATTTGACTAATTGTACTTCCGTTATAATTAGAGATAAGAAATGCCATAATTCGACAGGGTTTTGATTGAACAAACCCCAGTATAATGTTGACTCTTTCTTTTTTATTTTATAATCTAAAAAAGTATGGGTGCTAAATGGCTTAAGTTCAAGTTCGCGTAAATTTTGTCTATTTGTCTCAACTTTACTGAAATATAATATTTTTTTTTTAAAATACCGTTATGATATAATTTAAGTTAAGAGAATATTTAAGTCGTTGGATTAAAATATAAAGGCTTAAATTAATTTGACCCACCACTTAAGAACATAAGTTTAGAGAATACCATAATATTAGGACTGGCCTGATTTATTAATAGATTAGCCAATACCCGTGCCTTCGACACGATTCGATTGTACCTATATGTAATTGGTGACATTATCTAAAAATATTTATTTTTATATTTTTTTATTTGAGTTCTTATTTAAAATTTGCTATTTCTCAAAGACATTAATTTTAACATTAACCTGAAAAAGTGGTAGTATAATCTTAATTTGAGAGCAAAAGGAATTGATTTTTTTCCCTATGGCACGAATTTTATTTTCTAACCTTAATCAAATTTAAAAAATATAATTGTATGCCTATTATTCAAATAGTGGTAGAGTAAATTAAGCCTGTTATAGTTGCATTTTGATTACAATTAAAGATGAGAAATTGACTTATTCGACATATTTTCGACTAAACAAATCTAATATAGGGTGAACTCTTTCTTGTTTCTTTTATAATTCAGAAAAGTATGTGTTTTAAATGGCTTAAGTTCGAATTCATATAAATTGTGTCCATTTAACTCGATTCCATTAGAATATAACATTTTTTCTTTAAATATTCTTACGATACATTATAATTATAACATGCATGGAAGTTTAGAAGGAGTTGAGGTTTATAAGTATAATATAGTAAATATGATAGATTTTAATTATTTTTTTTTTAAATAAATACGCTTTTAGTCGAGTTTAGTTTCAAGTAATCATATTTTTAAATATCTTGAGTTCAAATTTGACAAAACCCTAAACTCGACTATTGATTCCCTATAAATAATATTAATCCCAACATCCATTTATATATTTTCATTAGTACTTTTTGGATTATTAAAATTTAGAAATTATTGATCACATATAAGATAAGCGTATGCGAAGAGAATAACCAAGTAAGTTTAAATTAATATGTTTATATTTAGATCAACATAATATTTAAAAATTAGAATTAGTTTCCATAGAAAATAAACTATTATTAATTTATTTTGAGAAAATAATAAATATAATATCAGATATGTTCTAAGTTTTGGATACACGCACCCTTATCACTCACAATTAACTTTTTTTTATCCTTTCTCACAATTAATTGTATTTTATTCTTCAAATAAATTGTTATTGTAAATAAGTGAGTTCTAAAATTTTTTAATGAGTTGTTAATGTATATATAACATGATACCTTTGTATTTGTTTTTAGAAATAAAGGGGTGTTGAAAATTAAAATTCCTACATTTGGAAAATTAATTTTTTACTATTTATAATAAGAAAAATATAAATAATTTTTAGAAAGTATAAATAATTTTGAGCAATTAAAATTTGGGGCAATTAAAAAAAAGGGCTTATTAGAGAAAGATTTTCACACTAAGGCCAAGGAATAATTTTTTTTTAAATAAAGGGCCTATTTTTTATTTTATTGATAATATGACATATGTCTTTTTTTTTCATTATAAAATGACATCCCAACCCTTAAAATAAACTAAAAAAATATCAATATGCATTAAAATATGGACTGCAATATGAACTTTGCAGTCTATATTTCACTGCAACATGAACTTTGCAGTCCATATTTCACTGCAATGTGAACTTTGCAGTCGATATTTTTAGTGCAAAGTTCATATTGCAGTCCATATTTTACTGCAATGTGAACTTTGCAGTCCATATTTTTAGTGCAAAGTTCATATTGCAGTACATATTTCACTGCAATATGAACTTTGCAGTTCATATTTTATTGCAATATGGACTTTGCAGTCCATATTTTTTGTGAAAATTTCATAAAAAGGGGTAATTTAGGTAATACATAACATGTTTTTATTAATTAAATGATATTTAAATTTATTCAAATACATTCATTTAAAATATAAAACAAAATAGGTCTCTTACACTAATTACCAATTAAAAATAGGCCCTTCATTCAAAAAAATATTATTCATTGGATTTTTGGTAAAAATCAATGTATAATAAGCCCTTCTACCTAATTTCTAGTTAAAATTTACATTGAATTTTATATAACTAAACCTTAAAATATTAATAAATAATTGATATTTATAGTAAAATCTGCTCATACATGCCTGATATTCAAATAAAGATACGGAAAAATATAACTAAAGAAGACATTTTAGCAATAAAACTAATCATACATGCCTAATAATATAAAAAAACTGAATTCTAATTTTAGTTTAAGGTATTCAAATTTATTTATTTTTTTACTTATTAAGGTTATAAACACTTTAATAGTGATTATAATAAATATTTGTTTAGATATCATATAACTATATTACCTAAATCGAAATTAATTATGATATAATTATTTATTTAGTTTATCACATAAATGAAAATTAATTAGGAGACAAAGACATATTTAGTTATCATAGAAATATATGAACCGTCAGATTAAAACCCAAAGACTCAAACTAAATCTCAGTTATCAGTTAAGAACATAAGTTAAGACAATCTCTAAGCCGTTAGATTAAAACATAAGGGTTCAAATTAAATATAAACCACTTAAGAATATAAGTTTAGAAAGTCCCATAATATTAAAACTGACCTGATTTATTATAAATAATAAAGTGTTAACACATAATAATTGGTTTATTTAACAAAATCAATTATAGATAAATATTTCTTATATGATAAGATTTTTGTAAAGATAATTTACATTTTTTTGATATATATAATTGAATTAGTGTAAAATATATTTTAGTAGGAGTTGTAAATATATAAACAGTTTAATTTTAGAAATAAATATTTAATTTAATGGATGAAGTTAAGTTATGAATTTTAGTAGGTTTTAAACACTATTATATTTTGTTAGCGATTCAAACAAAGGCCATCATTATCATTTATATTACAAAGATTCCATGATAATCCAGAGTTGTTTAGGGATGGCAAAAATATCCACGAGTTCGGGTACCCGCGAGTATCCAACACGATGGGGGTGGGTATGGGGACAAATAATCGGGGGCGAGGGCGGGTTCGGGTCGGGAATTTTAAAAAATAGTCAGTTCGGGTCGGGTTCGAGTATGGGAGTCTCCAATCCGTACCCGCCCCGATATACTTAATGTTGTGTTTTTTTTTTTAACTTTATGCTTATATATGTGTGTGAATATATGTAGATAAAATATATATGTATATAAAATTTCATTGTTCATTGTATATATATAATTTTATTTATATATGTATATATATATTTATATAATATTATATTATTTTTAACTCACTTTTCTTCTTATTTATTTATTTTTTCAAAAAAAAAATATTGTTGGGGATTCCCCGCGGGGACCCGATACCCGATGGGGACGGGGATGGGGATTACCCGATTTGGGGAACCGGGGACAGAGGCGGAGATGGGGATGGTTTTTTATAACGAAGATGGGGATGAAATTTTTAAACCTGACCCGAACCTGACTCGTTGCCATCCCTAGAGTTGTTAGATCAAAACATAAATATTGTTATAAATTAATTAATTAAGAGACACATATGAGCCATCAGATTAAAACATAAAAGCTGAAATTAAATCTTAGCCACCAGCTGGAAAGATAAGTAAAGGTTATTTATGAGCTGTCAGATTAAAACGTAAAGATTCAAATTAAATCTGAGCCACCAATTGGGAACATAAACATAAAGAGTCCTATCATTTTAGGACTGACCTGATTTATTAATAGATGTGCATAAAATGTCTACAACTGGACATGAACCAACTTAGAATAAAAATGTCTACAATGTGTCCAGGAAGTTGGCTGGAGAATCTACCTGTCTTGCTTTAAAATGTTTCAGTCGCATGAACAAGCAGGAGACAACTGGTAAATGAGATACAACAATTGAAATGCCTGAAGCACTTATTGCATAATTAATGCCTATTAAAATGTCTCGTCAAAACCTTAAACAAAATTAACTGCCTGATGCCTGAAGAACACTGAAGTTGCTTAAACAAGTGTAAGAATCTTATTACTGCAAAAACACACATAATCTAAATTGTCTAATACCATAAAATTAAAGCTCCGTTTGATAGCAACATGAAAAATGAAAAGAAAAATAACTAATTTAGATGAGAAAATAGAAAATAAGTTGAGGGATGTGGTGAGATTTACTTTTTTTCCATGACAAAATTTTATTTGGGTGATGGTGGAGAAATTTTTTTCACAAAATATTAAAGAAGGAAGGAGGACATATCCTCACAAAAATGAGTATGAGATGGAGAGTATCTCACCGTATACCTCAACTTATTTTCCATTTTCTCACTCAAATTAGTTATTTTTATTTTTATTTTTTATGTTACTATCAAACGGAGGCTAAATAACTAATAATTAAGTTCGATCAATACCATAAAAGAAGAGCGGGCAACGAGGGGGATAGGGGAGTCAACAACCTTCCATCTCGAGGTGGGGAGAACACCACTGGGAGTGCTCCTCGTGACGCCAAATTTTGCCTCCTTTAATGCTTCCGCTTCCTATATTTATTTTTTATTATTAATATTAATTAGTTAGTAGGAATTATCAATTACTATTACTACTTTTACTTTCTTATTAATATTTATAAGTTGGCAATGCAGATTATTAAATAACATATAAGAAGGGTAACATAGACAAAGTATATAAAATAATAATATTACCATGAATAAAGATATCAAAAAATAAAATGTCACTGAGGCATAAAATTGATCTTATTTCAAAAGATTAGATCTTAAACAATGCTCAAAGCTCAGAAAATTGGTTCAAAAAGTATTGGAACTGTGAGTAATTTTTTTTTAATAATATTGCATTTGTGTTAAATTTTTATGACTATAAATATATTTTTGTATGCTTTGAATTTTGCCCCACCCTAATTAAATTTTTGTCTTTTCCACCGATTATACTTATATGTATCCCATTGAATAGTAAGTTTGACTATTCTTTTTATTGTCCAATCACATTATTCAGATTAAGATAATTACTTTTCACATTTTTCTATACAACCACAAATATGCTCTCATATGCTTTGTTAATTTAAATTTAATGTAATCTTAAAAATAAATTTAATAATTTGATATGACAAAATATTTTACAAGTTATAATTCGAGAAGTGAAACAAAACATTTTAAAACTTATTAAAATAAATAGTAACATTTTATAATACACTTTGAACATAAATAGTGAACTTATTTTAGTTATCCTAAATAAACCAATAAAATTCACATAGCTTACAACATAATCACCAAATAATTCCAAATGATAAATCATTATTATTTAAATTTGATATGGTCTCAAACTTTAGCAAATTACATTTGTTATAAATATGACTTAAGCCTTTTTTTCACTTTTAAAGTTTTTTATTTAGTTTAATTTTTTTAAAATATTAAATCAGCTTGTATAATAATTTATCTCAAATACAGATATTCAGGTCCATTATTAGTATTTTTTTGACACACATTATTATTATTATTATTATTATTATCCAAATCATTTTCCTTTTCTCAAATATTCAGATAACTCCTCCCAAATTTCGAATTCCAGTACTAAACCTATTCGATTTTTGTATGTTCATTTATACTTCTAAATTTATGGTGGAGATATTAACACTTTTAATATTTTTTAAAAATACTCTTATTTTTTATATAATTCTTGACAATTAAATAATATATATTTTATTTAGTCATAAAAAATTAAATATAAATTAAATAATATATTATTTAATTATAAACGACCGAATAAAAGTAACATTGTTACGAAATATTTGTTGGGTTCCATTATCACCGCCCTACTACCCTAAAACCAAAGTACAAATAATAATTAGGAGGAAAAAGGAGTGGTATAAAAGAAAAAAAAAAGAGACAATAGGGTTTGTTGTTTCCCAGTTTCATCCGAGATGGTGGATTTTGTCGAAGAAAAACCGATTGATTTGCGTAATGTTCGTAAGGTAAAGATGCTGATACTAAATACAGATGCTCTTGCCATATTGCTTATAATCAAAAATAATTTTTTATTAATTCACTGATGTTCAAATCAGATGCGATTGATTTAGGTGGCGTTTGATAAAACATTTGAAAACTGAAAACTGAAACTGAAAATTGAACTGAAAACTGAAACTGAAAAAATTGTTTGTTTACTTCTGAAAACTATATCTGAAAAAATGTTGTTTGTTTGAATATAACACATCTGAAAACTGAATTTTTTTAATATGACAATTTTGCCCTTATTAGTCTATTTAGATTACATGATTAAAACTTTAATGAGGGTGAAATAGGTATTTTGTAATGGGATGTTTTAAGTTTTCAGATTTAAGTGGTAAACTTGTCACTTAATTTTTTTGATGCAAATTTTCAGATTTAAGTGATGAATCACTTAATTTTTTTACCAAATAAACAACTTTGATACCACTTAAATCTGAAAACTTTAAGTTTTCAGATTTAAGTGGTTGAAACAAACACCACCTTAATTAACTGTTTTCGTTGCTGCTGCTGCTGCTGCTGCGGATTGCACAGGAGGAGGAATCAGACGATTTGTTAAAGCAATTGGTTCCTCAGGGTTATACTCGGGACGATGAATTAAACCCTAGAGGGAGTTCCTTCGAGAAACTTATCCCAACGATATCACCTGTACGTCTCTTCCTCCTCTCTCTCTCTATATATAGATATTTGGTCTATTCTCAACTGAAGAATTTCAATTTCCATTGCCTGTTACGTTAATTATATAGTCGTTGTTGCTTCAAGTGACTGTAATTGATGCCTGCGGTAACAATGAAGAAAGTAGGAATCATCTGCTTTTTGGAGACCATAAATCGGGATTTATTACCCATTCAAACAATTTAAAGGATCTCAATTGAAGGCTGTAACTATGAATTTTTCATGGAATGAGAGGAATTCTAGAGTTTTTACGGGTAGTTTTAGAAATGTGGAAAATCACGTGAGGGCTAAATCTCGTAAATGAAGAGAGTTAGGACTTAGAGCAACTGGTGTATAGGTAGGAGTTGGGAATTCGTGAATCTATTTTTATCTTTAGATCGATGATTAAATCATGTGTTTTTCTCCCATTGATGTTTTGATAAACCGTTTGTGCGACCATAGGAATCGATGGACTTGTCGGAAGGGGAAATATTAGATGAGGAAACAGTCGCACTTTTTTTGGAGCAACTTGATTACTCAGATCCTAAGGATATGGAGAGATTCTGGAAGGCACATGACGCATGGCAAGCAAGATTTGGTGAAACTGTAAGTCTTCCTATTCTGAACTGAGGGGCTCTCTTTGATAGTTTGATTCCAAAGAAATTAGTACATATGGGCTGTGCCCCCCCCCCCCCTCTCTCTCTCTCTCTGTCTCTTTATCTATCTATCCTTCCTTTACGGCTTTACATTTAGTTCAGATGTTTTGCCCGTTTGATTCCTAAGTAATTAATGTAAGGGGTAATTCTCCAATTTGATCTCAAAATTCTTAATTTATGTTTAATTACTTTAGCAAATGTGCTCCCAATTTTAATATTGTAATTGCTTGAATATTTGATTTGATTTGATTTTTTCTGTGTGAATGTTAGGAAACTACTAAGGTGGAAACTATTTGTGGTAGTGGCCGTGCTCGGGTTGTAGTGCGTGGATCTGGATCATTCGATGACGACCCCTTTCTCGGCCGATTCTGCTGTGCAGCTATTGACAAGTTCAATCGAGTAAATGTAGGGATGTTATTGGATTTCTTCACGTTTTCTTCTCTTTTCTTTCCTTTTTCAAATTTAATTATTTCTTAATCCCTTCAGCTTAGGCAATACAAATTTGCTAGAGCACTCGAGGCGATGGCTTATGGGTGTTGTTACACATTGTACTGTATCACTTTTGAGGCTACTACTGAAGCTGGTTATACTGAAACCTTCAAAGCCGAAGTGAATTACGATACTGAAGATGAAGTAGAAGTTGTGAATATTGAATGTGGCGGTAAGTTTAATTTTGTGCACATATTTTTTTTTTGATAAAAAATGGGACTCTAAGTTGATTTAGAGAAAGAGAAGTAATGAACCAGGAGTTGCTGAGTGAGGTAGTGTTGAAGTTTTTCATGAGTAGTGTGTGCAGATTGAGAATAATGTGGTTGAATTTTTTTTGGGATGTTTGTAATTGAATTTAATAGTATTTTTTAGTTTCTTTAATTAATTTTTAGATTCAAAATTTTTAAATTTTAATAATTGGAAGTTTGTCATCAAATTTTATTTTATATATTATAGAGATATATCAGATGAAGTTCTAAAAAAACGATCCAAGTATGTGTTCCCAAACAAATTGTGACTTGAAATAGCATTCCAAGTTTAACTAAGCCTAGACGGATATGTGATAGAGAAATCCCACATCAAGGATAGAAAAATATCCAATTTGCATCATAGTGCCTGGGGTATTGATCATTTCTGGACCCAATCAGCTGTACCTTTTCCGATATAACTTGGAAAGAAGGGTGCATGATTCCCCCAACTTCACCGCGTGCTTAATGACGTCCTCTATCACGTACTTGTACCGTACGTCTGTACGCCATATTCCTGTGAACCACGCGTTAAGTAACATTGATTAGCATGTGTAGGATTATCTAGTGAGATCTTGAAGAGTATAGGTTTGCGGGACCGAACACAACAAACTTTTGAAGTGCATGGTATGCATTGTGACCCAATCAGTGGTTTGCATGTTGCAAGATGGGATCTATCTCATTTTTATTGCTTTAACCTTGACTATCTTGAGCATAGGCGGACATAAACTAGAGCGTTTCATGAGCTTTGGCCATTGCTTTTTTACTTTTCCCGAACCCGCATGTTTGACACCATCTTCCCCCCCCCTCTTTCATTTTGTTGAAAGTTATTTTAGAAGCAAATGCTTAGCAATATAAATACATGCTTATTTAAACCTTTTCTTAAAAAATCTCCAAGGCCCTTTGTCTCTTGCCACAGATGAATCAAAGTCTCGAAATGATGGTTCTCCAACAACGAAGGAGAAGGACCTCGATCTCAGGGAGAGGTTACTGCTATGCTGATGCAGGTATGGTTAAATAATATATATTGTAGTCTATATACATATAGCCTGCCCAAATTCGATCTGTGCCTTGAAACTTGCTTCTGTATATGGAGTAAATGGCTTCAATCTTTGTTTTAGACAAGATGCTGGTTGATTTATTTGATTATATGTTTGGAACTTTGATTTCTGATGGGTTTATTCTTTGATATCTACTTCCATCTTGGTCGGAAAACTCAAAAGTGGAAACCGATTGCAACTGACCCAAAACTGACTGTTTTATTAATTAGGGGGCGGTCTTGGTTTTGCCATTACAAGGTCGGTTCAACCACCTGTATACATTTATATATAATTTATTAGTTTCTATGTACTTTCTCTCTTTTCCGAGAAAACAAGCATAGGAAATTCTTTGTTGCTTTTGTGCCCTAAGAGAGGAGGACCTTGTCAAAGTGCCATAGAAATTATTATCCCTATTATTTGTGCTTGACCCTTGATTTATCATCGCTTACAGCTGCTCCTCCTAATGTTGTGTTTGCTAACCTAATTTGAATTTTGCAATTTATTTGACTCCTTTTTTTCCTTTTGCATGTGCGTGCGGGTGTAGGTGCTTGGGAAGTAAGAGAAGTAACGGAATCTGAGGTTGGACGTTGCTTTTGATGAAGTGGATTTCAAAATCTATTGTCGTTCTTTGCAAGTTAAAAAGTGTTTGCTTTTTGTTTATAAAGAACAAATACCAAGATAGATAGGTATTTTGAGGTGGCTGCTCTTGTACTTGTTGATTAGGAAATTGTGGTCTTGGCGAAACTCTTTCGAAGATTGCAAAATGTTATCATCGACCGATTGTGTAGTTTTATCTTTTATCCGACCAAAGTATTTCGTACTTCCTGGGATTTGTTTTTCAGAAAGAGAACTGGGTTTGTGCCAGAATTTGATCTATTTAGTTGGATTTTCTTTGTCTTATCAAGCTCAGTTTGAGTTCGTTATGTCTTTAATTAACAAATTAGGTGCGGGTATATGTTGGTCCAATCCAAAATTTTCAATCTGATTCAAAATTTTGGGATTATGGCCTATGGGATGTTAAATTCATCGTTTCATGATTTGCCACAAGGTGACGTTTACACAATTGTTTCATTATGAAACCGGTAGGACTGCAAACAAAATTATTTGTTTTGGAGAAGTTCAAGTTCGGATCTTGTAAAGTTGGGTTGAACTTATTTGTTAATGAATTAGACTAGACACTCAAGCCGTGCATAATGACTAAACAACTCGAGCTCAAATTAGGCTAGCTCATTTGATAGTTTTATTAAGTTTGTGAACGGACTTGATTCATTAAAACTTTATTCACTCATTTTTATGAATGGACCTCTTTAAGTTTGTTTAATTTTTTTTTTTTTTCATATGGGACAAGACGCAAGTTAAAAAATTCAAAGTGATCAAATATTTTGATGGCATCGAAAATTGTATATATTTATTTTTTATTATTAATATTAATTAGTTAGTAGCAATTTTCAATTACCATTATTACTTTTACTTTATTATTAATATTTATAAGTTGGCAATATGGATTATTAAATAACATAAAAGAAGGGTAACATAGACAAAGTATATAAAATAATAACATTACTATTATTAAAATATCAAAAAATAAAATGTCATTGAGGCATAAAATTGTTCTTATTTCAAAAGATTAGATCTTAAACAATGGCTCAAAACTCAGTAAATTGATTCAAAAAGTATTGGAATTGTGAGTAATTTTTTATTACATAATCACCAAATAATTCCAAATGATAAATCATTATTATTTAAATTTGATATGATCTCAAACTTTAGCAAATTACATTTGTTATAAATATGACTTAAACTTTTTTTTTCTTTTAAAGTTTTTATTTAGTTTAAATTTTTTAATCTATTAACTCAGCTTGTAAAATAATTTATCTCAAATACAAATTATTCAGATTTATTATTATTATTATTATCAAAATCATTCTCCTCTACTCAAATATTCAATTAACTCCTCCCAAATTTCGAATTCCAGTACCAAACGGATTTGATTTTTGGATTTCCATTTTTACTTCTAAATTTACCCTAAAACCAAAGTATAAATAAGAATTAGGAGGAAAAAGGAGCCGTAGAAAGAAAAAAAAAAACCCTAAGGGCCTATTTGGTATGTGGTTTTTTTTTATTTTTTTTTCCAAATTTTAAAAATTAACTCAAAATTAATTCTATTTTTACATTTCTTAAAATTTATTTCACTTTATTTTCTCTCTCTAATTTTTTTTTTAAAACACTATAATTTTAAATTTTAAAAATTAAAATTAAATAAAAAATATATATTTAAAATATACTTATTAAAATTTATAAAATAAGATTCATTATAATTATTTTTTAAAATAATTTATAAAATTTTTCAGTTGATTAAAAAAAATTCAAACAAAAACTAAATTTATTTTTTAACGTATTTCTAAATTCTATCGAATACCGTATTTTAAAACCTCAGCTCAAACCACCCACCAAATAAGGGTTTGTTGTTTCCCATTTTCATCGGAGATGGTGGATTTTGTCGAAGAAAAGCTGATTGATTTGCGTAATGTAGGTAAGGTAAAGATGCTGATACTAAATACAGATGCTCTTGCCATATTGTTTATAATCAAAAATAATTTTTTATTAATTCACTGTTGCTCAAATCAGATGCGTTTGATTTAATTAACTGTTTTCGTTGTTGTCGCTGCTGCTGCGGATTACACAGGAGGAGGAATCAGACGATTTGTTAAAGCAATTGGGTCCTCAGGGTTATACTCTGGACGATGAATTAAATCCAAAGTGAGTTCCTTCGAGGAACTTATCCCAACTATATCACCTTTATGTCTCTTCCTCTCTCTCTCTCTCTCTATATATATATATTTGGTCTATTCTCAACTGAAGAATTTCAATTTCTATTGCCTGTTGCGTTAATTCCAAAGTAGTTGTTGATTCAAGTGACTGTAATTGATGCCTGTGGTAATAATGAAGAAAGTAGGAATCATCTGCTTTTTGGAGGCCACAAATCGAGGTTTATTATCCATTGAAACAATTTAAAGGATCTCAATCGAAGGCTGTAACTAAGGATTTTTCATGGAATGAGAGGGATTCTAGATTTTTTACAGGTAGTTTTAGAAATGTGGACAATCACGTGAGGGCTAAATCTCGTAAATGAAGAGAGTTAGGACTTAGAGCAACTGGTGTATAGGTAGGAGTTGGGAATTCGTGAATCTATTTTTATCTTTAGATCGATGATTAAATCATGTGTTTTTCTCCCATTGATGTTTTGATAAACCGTTTGTGCGACCATAGGAATCGATGGACTTGTCGGAAGGGGAAATATTAGATGAGGAAACACTCGCACTTTTTTTGGAGCAACTTGATTACTCAGATCCTAAGGATATGGAGAGATTCTGGAAGGCACATGACGCATGGCAAGCAAGATTTGGTGAAACTGTATGTCTTTCTATTCTGAACTGAGGGGCTCTCTTTGATAGTTTGATTCCAAAGAAATTAGTACATATGCGCTGTGCCCCCACTCCCCCCCTTCACTCTCTATCTATCCTTCCTTTACGGCTTTACATTTAGTTCAGATGTTTCGCCTGTTTGATTCCAAAGTAATTAGTGTAGGGGGTAATTCTCTAATTTGATCTCAAAATTCTTAATTTATGTTTAATTACTTTAGCATACATACTCCCAATTTTAATATTGTAATTGCTTGAATATTTGATTTGATTTGATTTTTTCTGTGTGATTGTTAGGAAACTATTGAGGTGGAAACTATTTGTGGTAGTGGCCGTGCTTGGGTTGTAGTGCGTGGATCTGGATCATTCGATGATGACCCCTTTCTCGGCCGATTCTGCTGTGCAGCTATTGACAAGTTCAATCGAGTAAATGTAGGGATGTTATTAGATTTCTTCATGTTTTCTTCTCTTTTCTTTCCTTTTTCAAATTTAATTATTTCTTAATCCCTTCAGCTTAGGCAATACAAATTTGCTAGAGCACTTGAGGTGAGGGCGTATGGTTGTCGTTACACATTGTACTGTATATCTTTTGAGGCTAGTACTGAAGCTGGTTATACTGAAACCTTCGAAGCCGAAGTGAATTGCGATACTGAAGATGAAGTAGAAGTTGTGAATATTGAACGGTAAGGTTCATTTTGTGCATATTTTTTTTTTGATCGAAAATTGGACTCTAAGTTGATTTAGAGAAAGAGAAGTAATGAACCAGGAGAGAGAGAATGTTATGCATGTTTGCTGGGTGAGGTAGTGTTGATGTTTTTCACGAGTAGTGTGCGCAGATTGAGATAATGTGGTTTTATTTTTTTAGGGATGTTTGTAATTGAATTTAGTATTTATTAGTTTCTTTAATTAATTTTTAGATTCAAAATTTTTAAATTTTAATAATTGGAAATTCTCATCAAATTTTTTATTATATATTATAAAATATATTATAGAGATATATCAGATGAAGTTGTAAAAAAACGATCCAATTATGTGTTCCCAAACAAATTGTGGCTTGAAATAGCATTCCAAGTTCCAACTAAGCCTACACGGATCTTTGATATAGAAATCCCACATGATAGAAAAATATCCAATTTGCATTATAGTGCTTGGGGTATTGATCATTTCTGGATCCAATCAGCTGTACCTTTTCCGTTATAACTCGGAAAGAAGGGTGCATGATCCCCCCAACCACACTGCGTGCTTAATGACGTCCTCTATCACGTACTCGTACCATATGTCTATACGCCATACCCTTGTGAACCACGCATTAAGTAACATTAATTAGCATGTGTAGGATTATCTAGTGAGGTCTTGAAGAGTATAGGTTTGCGGGACCGAACACAACAAAGTGACAAACTGTTGACGAGCATGGTATGCATTGTTGATCCACTACCTAAAAACTTAAGCTTTTGGGGCACATGATTCCTAATAACAACATAACCAGCTTGGAGGAAGAGAGGGAGGGAGAGACCACTCGGTGAACTATCTTTTAATTATTGAACTTTTTTCCAGTCTGCCAAAATGGAATTGTCCTTGGGAAATTCTTGAAGTGACAGTGTCTGTTACTTCCAATTTAGGGCAGCCCATGAGCACTGTACTTGGTACACTGCGACTTATTGACCAAATTACGCACTTTGGCTCGCACATCAAGAATTATAAACCCCCTCCTCGTGCGGACTCTGCGTTTAGTGCAGATCAGGCTTCTTGTTGCATCTTCGGTTACAAATACCAGCTTTAACTCTCTTGACACTGCAACTTAATTGTGCATTAGAGCCTTTTCATCTGTCCAACTACCTTGTCATTGTAGAGATAACTTCCTTTGCTTATTCACACTCCTCATAAATTACTGTCTCTCTCTACTCCCGAGGTTTTTTATCTTTCTCACTTTTCGAAACTCCATTTTTTTTCTTGAGATTTATGATTTCTTGGATATATTATTCTATGGATTACGCATCATTGATTGCAAACCCCAGCATGATATATTTCTAATCTTCTCTATATTAATTGGCCTCTATTTTGCGATTGAATCACACCCCAAAATTTTCTTTGTTTTTCAAGGTGTACCCAAATGTTCTGCTAGGTTTTTTGAGTAGGGCTGACAAGTCTGTTTGCAGTGGTTAGTAAGTTACAAGATGGGATCTACTCTTGTTTTATTTCTTTAACTTCGACTGTTTTGAGCATGGGCGTACATAAACTAGTGCGTTTCATGAGCTTTTGCCGTTGCTTTTATACTTATACCGAACCCTGCATGTTTGACACCGTCCTGTGAGTCCTTTCGTTTTTTATTTTGTTGAAAATTATTTTAGAAGCAAATGTTTAACAATATAAATACAGTGTATTTAAACGCTTTCTTGAAAACTCAAGGCCCTCTGTCTCTTGCCACAGATGAATCAAAGTCTCAAAATGATGGTTCTCCAACAATGAAGGAGAAGGACCTTGAAATCTCAGGGAGATGTCACTGCCGTACTGATGAAGGTATGGTTAAATAATATATTTTGTTTTATATGTGCATATAGCCTGCCCCAATTTTATCTGTGCCTTGAAATTTGCTTCCTTATATGGAATAAATGGCTTCAATCTTTGTTTTAAACCAGATGCTGGTTGATTTTTTTTGATTTTATGTTGGTTCTTTGATTTCTGATGGGTTTATTCTCCCATTTCTACTTCCATCTTGGTTGGAAAACCCAAAAGTGGAAACCAATTTGCAGCCGACCCAAAATCGACTATTTTACTAATTAGCGGGTCAGTCTTGGTTTGCCATGACAAGATTGGTTCAGCTGCCTGAATACATTTGTATATAATTTATTAACATGCACTTGCTCTCTTTCCTGAGAAAACAAGCAAAGGAAATTCTTTGCTGCTTTTGTGCCTTAGGAGAGGAGGGGTTTGTCGAAGTGCCAAAGAAATTATTATTATTAATATTTTTGCTTGACCCTTGATTGATCATCACTTACAGCAGCTCCTCCTAATGTTGTTTCTGCTAACCGAATTCGGACTTTGCAATTTATTTGACTCTGTTTTTCGTTTAGCATGTGCATGCGGGTGCAGGTGATTGGGAAGGAAAAGAAGGAATCTGAGGTTGGATGTTGCTTTTGATGAAGTAAATTTTGAAATCTATCGTCTTTCTTTTCAAGTTTAAAACTGTTTGCTTTTTGTTTACAAGGACAAATACCAAGATAGATATTTTATGGTGCCTGCTCTTGTACTTGTTGATTAGGAAAGTGTGGTCTTTGCGAAACTCCTTCAGAGATTGCAAAATGTTATCATCGACCGAGTGTGTAGTTATATCTCTGACTAAAGTGTTTCGTACTTCCTGGGATTTGTTTTTCAGACAGAACGTTGATTTGGCTTGTACCAGGTTTTGATCCATTTAGCTGGATTTTTTTATATCTATTCAAAACTCAGTTTTGATAAATATTTTATTTCATTGTGAAGGTTGAACTTATTCGTTAACGAATAAGGTTGTGAAGGTTGAACTTATTCGTTAACGAATTAGGCCCTCAAGCCGTGCACAAGGATTTGAACGTTAAACAACTAGAGCTCGAACTTCGCTTAGCTCATTTGAGCACTCTTATAAAAATAGTTTTACGCTTTTAGTAAGTTTGTGAACGGGCTTGATTCGATAAGTCTATTGACTCTTCGAGCCATGCACAAGGACTTGGATGTTAAGGGTGTGTTTGACGCATCGGATTAAAGAGCCGGATTGGATTATTTAATTCTATTCAAATAGGATAAAACAATCCCACCTCTAAGTTGGAATTCGTTAATCCTTCTTTTGGTAGAATAAGAAGCTTGAGTGGGATTGATAATTCGCCTCGATATCCAATCCCGACGAACATAAAACATGAGATAGGATAAAGTTATCCTATCCCACTTTCTTATCCGGTGAATCAAAAGCAGCCTAAACAACTAGAGCTCAAACTTGGCTAGTTCATTTGAGCGCTCTCATAAGCATAGTTTCACTTTTAGTAAATTCATGAACGGGCGTGATTAGATAAGACTTTATTGACTCATTTTTATACTCAATAATTCGAGTAGGGTGGAAATATATATGCATCTCCGATAGCACTCGGTAACACTTCTATTTTCATTCATTACTTCACAACTGAGTAAGGTACTGTGAAGTTTATACTCGATGCTCAAGAATTGAGTAACACGTGCTTTACTTAGTTGTCAAGGAGAAAATGAAAAGTGAAAGTGTTACCAAGTGTTTTGTAGGATATGTATCACTACCCATTCGAGCATGAATAGAACCTTTTAAGCTTGGTATTAATTTATCTATTTTTTAATTTCACATGGGACAAAACTTGAGACAGGAGTTTCAAAGTGAACAAATATTTTGATGCGTTATAAATTGTAAAAAGGGAAAAAGATATAATCATTCTTATGTTACACATTTTAAGGGTATGGTTACCATGTGTTAATCATGCATTGGTGAAAAATGAAAATATAGTTCTTTCGTTTGATTGAGTTGAAGTATGAAAATTGTATATACAAAGTAAAAACTACAACCATTTTTTGCAGCAATACATAAAAGAGCATATTTTAAATTTGGAGTTTATTGAATTAACCCTAATACTAATAGCGACTATGAGAAAGTTTCCTGAACTATTTCTTTTGACCAAAATAACCTTTCATCATCTTTTTCACCATTCCAACTAAATCCTAAACCTAGCCCACTGTAGTCCCACCGGCTACATCACAGCCGTCGCCGGAAATTTCCATCTACGGTGACTTCATTCCCCCACTACCACCATCATTACCTCCTCTCTCTCAAATTTTCTCTATCTACAACACATATAGTGGTGGCCTATGGATCTGAAAGACAAGCACCATCGAACTCAAATTTCAAATTTAATTTAGATTAAATCAAATCGTGACAGGTCCAAATTGAATTTTAAAATCGAAATATCTCGTGTTGAGGTTCATATGAAATTGAAAACCCACCAATTTGAGATCCAAAGCGCACCACCGATTGAATATCTTGTTTTCTGTTTGATGGGATTTGAAGGTGTAACGGTGATGGATATACATATAATAGGGGGGTAACGGTGCTGATAACACTATGGCATAACTCGTCTCTCTAACAGGTAAGGGAAACCAACTAGCACATGCATATGAATGTTTATTTTACTAAAAATACAAACATTGTAAAAGTGAAACAACATTACAAGTAGCAATTTCAAGAGAATAAATAGAATGGGTAATGTCATTTAGTGAGACGTTGTTAAGTGTGTGAATGAAGAAAATCGGAAAAATCTCACATGATTAAATAAGAAAAACTATTAAACAATTAAATGGATAGGAACAAAATATCAAAGCCAAGGAAAAAAAATGGATTTCATGTCAAAGCTAAAACTTTTATTACAATAGACAAACTAATGTAGGTAAAACTCACCTTACCGCAATAAAACCACCTTGACAAATGTATTAAAGCTAAGCTATTTTTAAAATCCTTGAGGCAGAAATTTATGGTATATACAACAATATTAAATCAAGGGGAACTTCAAAAAACAAATCTCAACTTTAGAATTGATAGATCAACACAGTTACATTTTGGATAGATGAAGAATTAACTTCAAACACCAAGGTTTTTGAAAGAAATAGGGAAAAGAAGAAAAAAGGAGAATTACAACTTTAATTACTTTGATGGCCGAAAATCATCATATTGGTCACAACAAATTGGTGGTTGACTTGCGAATGTGAAATGGCGCCAAAATTATCTTGGTTCCAAATCAGCCATGAACATAATAAAAAACTAAGCCATTTAGCTATAGTAATCATCCTAAATTTATCATTAATTGCTTTAAACAACCAAAGTGGTCATGAATTCAAATAATCATAAATTCCTTGCATTTCCCCTATATTGCAATACCAAGTAAAATATGATTACGCCTATATTACATACAAAAACCATAAATCCTTCAAATACGTACGTAATTCAACTTATACAAAAATATACTATATTATATTATATTTGTCTCTGGCTAAATAACCAAATTTATAACTTAGCTAACACCATTGGAGACATAGACAACAGATAAATTCTAGAAGAACGTACGTACATTCACACATTACATATATAGGTGCCAGCCAACTAAGAGTGGAGCGTAGCAATGATACATCACGTACCATTAATTAATAATCTCGATCACTTCAAGTTTGTTAATTTGGTACTTGGTAGTATTACGTACAGTTTAAAAAATAAATATAATTTCAACCTTTGTAAAATGTAATGTGTTCGTTCTACTTCTAAACTCTACCTTATATTAATAGTCATAACAGTAAAATGTATTGAGTACCGTGTAGTGGTGCTATCATATATAGATCGAACAGATTGTGTTTCCAGGTCAGGGGGGGTCGGCTTGACATCCCAGTTCTTTAATATGATTATCCTGCTATATATAATAGATGTACGTAAAGACACATTACAAATTGCGTAGTACGTGAAGAATGCATGCGTAATCTATATATAATGTTGAGATTAGGTTAATTTTAGGCTTGTTATTTGAAGTCTGCCACGCTAATGAAGAATTTGATCTCAAAGTAATTGTAACACGAATTGAACTGATTAATTAAACTAATTGCTCATTTTTTTATATCCTTTAATTTTTTCAGATTTCATCCGTATTCTTTCTATCTTCACTTCATTTTACCGTCAAAGTTCTTAAATAATTTAAGAACAAAGGACAAAGAGAAACATGGAATTCACAATGGCATTAAATAATTCAAGAAATTGACTAATAATGAAACAATTTTATGAAGAGGGCATTATGGGAAAATCCTTATGATGTTTACCTATTTATTTAATTTAATTACCTAGATGATATTTTCACAAATTGCTGTATCTAAGTGTCTACTGAAAGAAAGAGGTCATTATGGTCAAAATTTCACTTATACAACTTGTAATGTGGGAAGAGAATAAATTAAAGGTAAATTCATTTGAGCGCTCTCATAAGCATAGTTTCACTTTTAGTAAATTCATGAACGGGCGTGATTAGATAAGACTTTATTGACTCATTTTTATACTCAATAATTCGAGTAGGGTGGAAATATATATGCATCTCCGATAGCACTCGGTAACACTTCTATTTTCATTCATTACTTCACAACTGAGTAAGGTACTGTGAAGTTTATACTCGATGCTCAAGAATTGAGTAACACGTGCTTTACTTAGTTGTCAAGGAGAAAATGAAAAGTGAAAGTGTTACCAAGTGTTTTGTAGGATATGTATCACTACCCATTCGAGCATGAATAGAACCTTTTAAGCTTGGTATTAATTTATCTATTTTTTAATTTCACATGGGACAAAACTTGAGACAGGAGTTTCAAAGTGAACAAATATTTTGATGCGTTATAAATTGTAAAAAGGGAAAAAGATATAATCATTCTTATGTTACACATTTTAAGGGTATGGTTACCATGTGTTAATCATGCATTGGTGAAAAATGAAAATATAGTTCTTTCGTTTGATTGAGTTGAAGTATGAAAATTGTATATACAAAGTAAAAACTACAACCATTTTTTGCAGCAATACATAAAAGAGCATATTTTAAATTTGGAGTTTATTGAATTAACCCTAATACTAATAGCGACTATGAGAAAGTTTCCTGAACTATTTCTTTTGACCAAAATAACCTTTCATCATCTTTTTCACCATTCCAACTAAATCCTAAACCTAGCCCACTGTAGTCCCACCGGCTACATCACAGCCGTCGCCGGAAATTTCCATCTACGGTGACTTCATTCCCCCACTACCACCATCATTACCTCCTCTCTCTCAAATTTTCTCTATCTACAACACATATAGTGGTGGCCTATGGATCTGAAAGACAAGCACCATCGAACTCAAATTTCAAATTTAATTTAGATTAAATCAAATCGTGACAGGTCCAAATTGAATTTTAAAATCGAAATATCTCGTGTTGAGGTTCATATGAAATTGAAAACCCACCAATTTGAGATCCAAAGCGCACCACCGATTGAATATCTTGTTTTCTGTTTGATGGGATTTGAAGGTGTAACGGTGATGGATATACATATAATAGGGGGGTAACGGTGCTGATAACACTATGGCATAACTCGTCTCTCTAACAGGTAAGGGAAACCAACTAGCACATGCATATGAATGTTTATTTTACTAAAAATACAAACATTGTAAAAGTGAAACAACATTACAAGTAGCAATTTCAAGAGAATAAATAGAATGGGTAATGTCATTTAGTGAGACGTTGTTAAGTGTGTGAATGAAGAAAATCGGAAAAATCTCACATGATTAAATAAGAAAAACTATTAAACAATTAAATGGATAGGAACAAAATATCAAAGCCAAGGAAAAAAAATGGATTTCATGTCAAAGCTAAAACTTTTATTACAATAGACAAACTAATGTAGGTAAAACTCACCTTACCGCAATAAAA
This sequence comes from Lonicera japonica, assembly GCA_021464415.1. Taxonomy (NCBI): domain Eukaryota; kingdom Viridiplantae; phylum Streptophyta; class Magnoliopsida; order Dipsacales; family Caprifoliaceae; genus Lonicera; species Lonicera japonica. The sequence goes on from CM038465.1 coordinate 73,502,128, forward strand.
CCACCTTGACAAATGTATTAAAGCTAAGCTATTTTTAAAATCCTTGAGGCAGAAATTTATGGTATATACAACAATATTAAATCAAGGGGAACTTCAAAAAACAAATCTCAACTTTAGAATTGATAGATCAACACAGTTACATTTTGGATAGATGAAGAATTAACTTCAAACACCAAGGTTTTTGAAAGAAATAGGGAAAAGAAGAAAAAAGGAGAATTACAACTTTAATTACTTTGATGGCCGAAAATCATCATATTGGTCACAACAAATTGGTGGTTGACTTGCGAATGTGAAATGGCGCCAAAATTATCTTGGTTCCAAATCAGCCATGAACATAATAAAAAACTAAGCCATTTAGCTATAGTAATCATCCTAAATTTATCATTAATTGCTTTAAACAACCAAAGTGGTCATGAATTCAAATAATCATAAATTCCTTGCATTTCCCCTATATTGCAATACCAAGTAAAATATGATTACGCCTATATTACATACAAAAACCATAAATCCTTCAAATACGTACGTAATTCAACTTATACAAAAATATACTATATTATATTATATTTGTCTCTGGCTAAATAACCAAATTTATAACTTAGCTAACACCATTGGAGACATAGACGTACAACAGATAAATTCTAGAAGAACGTACGTACATTCACACATTACATATATATATAGGTGCCAGCCAACTAAGAGTGGAGCGTAGCAATGATACATCACGTACCATTAATTAATAATCTCGATCACTTCAAGTTTGTTAATTTGGTACTTGGTAGTATTACGTACAGTTTAAAAAATAAATATAATTTCAACCTTTGTAAAATGTAATGTGTTCGTTCTACTTCTAAACTCTACCTTATATTAATAGTCATAACAGTAAAATGTATTGAGTACCGTGTAGTGGTGCTATCATATATAGATCGAACAGATTGTGTTTCCAGGTCAGGGGGGGTCGGCTTGACATCCCAGTTCTTTAATATGATTATCCTGCTATATATAATAGATGTACGTAAATTAAGACACATTACAAATTGCGTAGTACGTGAAGAATGCATGCGTAATCTATATATAATGTTGAGATTAGGTTAATTTTAGGCTTGTTATTTGAAGTCTGCCACGCTAATGAAGAATTTGATCTCAAAGTAATTGTAACACGAATTGAACTGATTAATTAAACTAATTGCTCATTTTTTTATATCCTTTAATTTTTTCAGATTTCATCCGTATTCTTTCTATCTTCACTTCATTTTACCGTCAAAGTTCTTAAATAATTTAAGAACAAAGGACAAAGAGAAACATGGAATTCACAATGGCATTAAATAATTCAAGAAATTGACTAATAATGAAACAATTTTATGAAGAGGGCATTATGGGAAAATCCTTATGATGTTTACCTATTTATTTAATTTAATTACCTAGATGATATTTTCACAAATTGCTGTATGTAAGTGTCTACTGAAAGAAAGAGGTCATTATGGTCAAAATTTCACTTATACAACTTGTAATGTGGGAAGAGAATAAATTAAAGGTACGTTGTCTGTCTTTAATTTCAACCTTACATTAAGAAACATAATACATATTTACACACAACCTAAGGCACTAAGTTAGGAAACCATCCTAGCTATTAAATAGGATCCTTAAATGAAAGCTTTCTTTATACATTCTATTTACAGCTGTAACACTCTCCCCCAAGCTGGAGTATAACTATTAATCATGCCTATCTTGTTATAAAGATAATCAACGCGAACCCCATTTAAAGCTTTCGTGAAAATATCCCCCAATTGCTCTCCACTCTTCACATATCTGTGGAAATCAAACCATACTGTATTTTCTCGCGGATGAAATTACAGTCAATTTCAATATGTTTAGTTCGTTCATGAAACACGAGATTAGATGCAATATGAAAGGCAGCTTGGTTATCACATCAGAATTTAGTTGGTACTGATGTTTCAAAACCTATTTCAGCCAGAAGTTGGTATATTCACACTATTTCACACACGAACTGAGCAATGTCCCTTGTATTTTGATTCTGCGCTAGATCGCGACACAACATTTTGTTTCTTACTTTTCCATAAAACAAAATTTCCTCTAACGAAGACACAATAGTCTGATGTGGACCTTTTATCCACCTTTGAAACTTCCTAGTCAGCTTTAGAGAAGTAATCAACACGAGCGTGTCCGTAATTTGCATACAAAATGTCACGACCCGACGCTCCCTTCAAGTAACACAAAATTTGTTCTAAAGCTGGCCAAAGATGACTTGTTAGGGATGGCATAAACTAACACACAACACTGACATAAAATGCAATATTTGGATGAGTCACCGTAAGATAATTCAACTTCCAAGCCAATTTTCTATACCTCTAATGATCCTTATCAATTTTCATCCTACGTGTGATAGCACTTTTAAAAGAATTCTATGTCTAATTACAATTAATTTTAATTGATAGATCGAAAAGTGTTGGATGAAACTTCTCTAATGGTGCTATTTCTATATGTATTTCTATCTTAGTTGGCGCTGTATCCTAAAAAGTATACTCAATATGATTGGAGAGTGTGTAGTGTGCTCCATTTAATTATTATCATGTAGGATAAGAAATTTCTACCATCATTTTTACATATAAAAATGATGATAGAAATTTTCAATGTGAGTCATTTGCTATGTCACATAGAAATGCATAGATAAACTTCCATTGGATAGAGTTTTTTCTATTTATCATTTCAATAACAAAACTTCTTATAGGCAGAAATAACCACTGGAGATGGCCTTATAGTCGAGAATCAAAACATAGGATGGCTTCAATAGAAACACATGATAATACGACAAAAATTACTAAATTGTGGCAAAGGAAAAATGACGCTATGAGTTTTCAAATTGAAAGGTTGTTCTGCGACACATAACTTTTTTTACTTAAAAGTAATTAATATAAAAACAAACTTAACATAAACTAACCGAGAGAGATCCACAATTGTTGTGTGTTGTTTTATGCGCATTTTTACATTGATAAACCCCATTGTATGCAAATAAGAGTTTTTGTTTATATTTTTTAACCTCAAAGATTATAAATTTTACTTGTAGGAGAAAACTTGAAAGGGCCTAATAATTAGGCCTAACATTTTTACATAATAAAATAATACAATAATACTATTTGCTATTGAAAATTTTAAAATCTAAAGCTCCATTTGATATCAATATAGAAAATGAAAATAACACTTTGATTTAAGTAAGAAATTAGAAAATAAGTTGAGACATGTGATGGGATGCACTTCATATCGTGTTTATTTTTATGAGTAGATGTCATTTATTATTTTTTGTAAAAAAATTTTCTTCCTCAACAATCAAAGAAATTTTTTTCATAGAAAAAGTTATAAAGTAAAAGTAAGAAGATTATAGATATATTGCCATATGTCTTAATTGCTTTTTCAACTTTTTACAAACATCAATTATTATTATTTTTCTTTTCTATATTACTATCAAATAAACCTTAAAAAATACTATATAAATTTTCAAAAAGCTCAGAGTGGACGCAGGCCCCTTCCATCCGCCATTGTTTGCAAAAATTGGAAACAAACCTTCCAAGAGAGGGAAAAAAAGGGAAAAGAAAAAACTGAATTTTATGACAGTATGTACGAATTTCGTTAGTGGAAAGTTCATACGCACAGTATCACACAGACACGTACTAAATGTTGCTCGTGGAGATAATCGAGCGGGGGAGTCTCCACACTATCAAAATGAAAAATCCATCACAGCCGTTGAAAGCTAACACACGCATATTTATATATGTATGTATATATATATATGTATATTTGTGTAATCCTGCTGCTGGTTCTTCATTAATTGACGTCTTTTACACACGCATTTCTTACACCAATTGAGCAAATATATATATATATATATGTTCATCTCCTCCATGACTGATTACGGTCGAAAGCTTATACGTGTATATATATATACGCATGCATATTCACTTCTATCTTGACTCTGTTTACTTCAAATTTTGGTGTTTGATAAATAATGCTACTATATGCAATTACAACTCAGCGATTTTCCTATTTTTGAAGATCCTAATACAACAATCCTTACTTATGACATTCATTTGTTCCTATCTCTAAGCACAGATTTTGCATCTATCGTATATTGAACACATGAGTCTTCTTATTGACAAAACAATGTACAACTTTAAATTATTACAGTATATTAATTTCTCAAAGTATTACTATGCTCTGGCAAATATAATACTCCTTTGATAATATGACTATATATCCAAATACATCCACGGTGTTTTTCCACTAGGACGCTCACGCAGACAAAATAATTGATGTGTGAGAGTTTATTGTGTGTATATTATTCATATGAGTGTTTTAAATTTAATGTGACATCTTAATGTACGTGTAAAACTCATTCAAATATATATAACTAACGCACATCATAATATGTGTATTTTTAATCAGCACATTTTTTAAAAAAAAAATTGAAAAATTGATAATTTGTAATATAGATGTATACAGTGGCGGAGTCAGAAATTTTGTTCAGGTGGGGCCAACAAAAAATTTGTTCAGAAATTTTCTAAGCCAATATTTAATCAACCACAATAACCAAAAAATAAATATATTAATTTCAATATTAACTTATCAAATAATAATCTACTAAGAAAATCAACCTCAATAACAAAATTTATTATCAATATTTAACAATCTAATAGACAAATTAACATTAATAAATAATAACCAACAAACAAATATATTAATAAACACCTAAAAGCAAATATCAACATTAATATCAATATTTAACAATTTAAAAATTAAGTCAACATTAATAAATAATAACCAACAAACAAATAAGTTAATAATTTAAGAAGCAAATGAGAATTAAAACACTTAAATCTTAATATCCAAAAAAATTTAACCCAAAAAAAAAATATATATGAGATTATAAGAAGGCCCCAATCTTCATCTACTAATTACAAACACCATCCCCTCAACTTGTAAGACTTATCACACATAGGCCCTTCTGCCTCTGCCCCTGCCTAGGAATGGCAACGGGGCAGGTTCGGGGCGGGTTTGGCAAAACCCGAACCCGACCCGCACATAAATAACCCCGCCCCGAACCCGAGACGGGGTTTTTTTTTTTTTTTCCCAAACCCGCTCCGCATTAATTCTCCAAAACCCGAACCCACCCCGCCCCGCCCCGCCCCGAATAAACCCGAACCCACACATATATATAAATATATATATCTTATAAATTAAAATTATATCTACACAACATATATCTACACACACATATGTATATACATAAGTATATAATTAACAAATCCACACATATATGGAACACAATTTAAAAACATATATATTTTATAAATTAAAATTATATTTAAATATATATATATACGGGGCGGGTCGGGGCGGGTTTTTTATTGGCAAAACCCGAACCCGCCCCGAACCCGGTCCGGGTTTTTTTCCAAAATACCAAACCCGCTCCGCCTTCAAAAAAACCCGCCCCGAACCCGCTCCACTCGGGTCGGATCGGGTCGGGAACCCGGCGGGTTGGGTTTTTTTGCCATCCCTACCCCTGCCCAACTGCCTTTCTTTAATTACATCCTCAGCCCTTGACTTTCTGTGCTGTTACAAACAAACCCCCCTACTTCATAAAACTTTGAAACAAGTCCAGGTGGAGCCATGGCCCCACCTCGCCACTACATGGCTTCGCCCCTGGATGTATACACAGTTTCGCTCCACTACGACTGTGTTTATGAAAGCCTATATATGCGAATTCATTTCTGTCTCCCTCTCTACATGTCTCTGTTTACTTCAATTTTGGTGTTCAGTAAATAATTAGTTCTAGTATACTTGCAGCCAGCGATTATCCTATTTTTGAAAACCCTAAGACTATCCTTCATTCCTTTGTTCCTATCTCCAAGCAGGGACGTACCCACTAAAGCCCAAGTCGTCGTACCCAATTTTGAAAAAATATTTCATGAATATATATAATAATTAAAACTTAGGTAATGATATTAACACTTAATAAATTAAAAGTATTATACTACTCCAAAATCATTTTTACTAACTAAAAAGTTTTGTAATAAATCTATATAAAGTGTCGTCCTAAATTACCTTTGCGGAGTTTTAATATCGTTACTCAAATTAATAAATATATATGTGTGTGTGTGTGTTTGATATTATAAAAAATTGTGTGATACATTTTACCAGCTCATAAATTAATTACACGACTCTCTTCATCTCAAATTAAGTCTTAATTCAAAGTTTTAATTTTGTAAAAACACTAATTTTAACTTAACTAATCGATCAATACCCGTCCATTGAATATGTACTAACAATAAAATAGAACTTTTAATTTAAAACATCTTGGAAAAGAAAGCCCCAAGTGTCACCTTTAATTTTAGATACAGTGAGAGAATAGTTATTACATACGCAAGCAATTCTATTTTAACTTTCTTCATGCTGCTTCACATACTTGTAATAGGTAATTATATGATATTTTAGTAAATTAGTGAACAATTTATAAATATTTATTGTGCATACGACTCCCAAAATTTACTTTGGCAACAAGTATAAAGTTATTTGTCTATAAAATTTCTTTAATATTGTTTGTACTTTTAATACTTATATTTGTTCTTGTAATAGTAAAGATGGATAAATAAAGCTCAATAGTTGAATTTGTGATGATAATTTTCAAAAGACTTTTTACACAAATTAAAAGGGGCTATTTTAACATAGAATTACAATTTGTAATTTCTTTTGAGTAAGGAGCTAAAAATTCACTCTTGCATTATTTTATTTTCATACCCTCTTATAAAAATTTTGCGTACGTCCCCGTCTCTAAGCACAAAATCTATATATATCTACATCATATATTAAATAGCAAATTAGGGTATAACGCAGAATTCTGGGTCCTTGTATACTAATGTCCATGCCATTTCGATATTAATGCTTAGCCCACTTTTTTGTTTTTAATTCATTATTTTGCATTTAGCCATGCTGCGAAAATTATATACGAATTTAATTTAATCTACTTAAATATAATTTAATTGACTTTTTTAACATTTGTAACCAAAAAAGTAGTTAAGATATACTTCTTACAGATCTACCTCAAAATTAGGAATTTAGTTAACAGTTAATTATATTGTTTAGGATATTTCTCTCTCTCTCTCTCTCTCTCTATATATATATATATATCTTTGAAAAATATGAAGACAATTTATTTTCTCTTTTCTTTCTCCTTTATTATCTTTTCTCTAGCAGCGCCGCCTTCAACTTATTCTTTTGCCAGGTTTGTTTTTGCCGCATATTCAATTCTCCAACCTCCCCCTTGCCTCTAGTACCACCCCTCATCCACTACTCTTGCAGTCAAGCGTCACCGTCCCTCTCACACAAACTCTAAATTTGCAATACTCACCATTCGGACGTCCTAATGATATATGTCACAAGAAACAAAAATTACAATTTTATCTTTTACTCTCCCTTAACGATGTCTTCCAAGTTTGACCTATCATTTCTTCATATATATATATATATATATATGAAGGGTAGTCATGTTAATCAAACAACGGAAAATGGCCCATATTATACCCATATTAAGCATATTACGCAATAATTATATTACAACGTATTATCTAACCCTCTTGATTTTATAAAGGCATCAAACACTTAATATAACTATTTCACAAAATTAAATTCGGTAATATGAATTACGGCAGTTATATTACTTACTTTTTTTTTATATAATTCAAATATTTAATATTTCTAATATGTGTACACTATAACCTATTTGAATTTGTTAAGGATAATATATGAAAATCTGTAACTATGTTATCTCTAATTTATTTGACTTAAAGTTTGAAATTAATTTAAAATTTTAAAAAGTGGGCTTAATTTCTGTTAATTTAGAGTTTAAAAGTCATTTAATTTACGAAATGGAAAAAAGGGGGAAATTTGGAAAAATGCAGAATAAAAAAAAATATATAAAATCAATAATTAAATAACAAATTAGTAATTATCCAGAAAATTGAGCCAATAACTAATTAATCAAAAGAAGTGGGTCACATTCAAAACAATTTAAAAATCACGGGCCAAACACAAAAAGTCTCTTTATAAAAGTTCATGGGGTTTTTCGGTTAAGTGTGATTTGAACTCATAAAATATAAGAACACACATATTTACTTATTACATAGCCAAATATTATTACATCTTTATAATGCTAAAATTACTAGCTATATCCCAACGCACTCGCGTAGAGTGCGCTGACCCATAGGCTATTGTTTGAGCAATGTATATTTATAAGGTTCATTTAATATTAAAATAAATTATGTTTTACACGATTTGGGTGTAACCAAAGGAGAATAAAAATTATCATTTACAGCACTCTCTCTCGCTAGTGCAAAATCGGCTTGGCAATAAAACCATCAGTAGTAGATATGTCGTATATTTTTTTTAATGGGCCTGTTTTTTACACAGGCAAAATGTATAACCTAATACATTATTATTTTAACCATCAGACTTAGTTCAATAGTTACTGTCTTAGGTTAAATACGTTCTAGGGTCGATTGGGAATTCCTCAGGTCAAACCTGAGAGTTCTCCAAGTTGAACCCTGGCGACTGCAAAAACATTCTGTGTCTAGTAGCGCGTGAAATTTGGTCCGGACACCGCATGGTATAAAAAAAAAATACATTAATACTTTTGAATGGGCCTTTTTGAATTTTTTTTATAAACTCCAAATAAATAGCATTTTGGGATTAGGGGGTTTATGCTTAAGAAAAATAAATAAATACAAAAAAAAAATGGTTAAAAAGGGATTCTACCAGTACAAAGGGAGACAGAACAAAAAGAAAAAAGAAGCCATATATTTCCTATATATCTAAATTCACGTCAACACATGCTGTTGTATTATAAAAAATCTATGAGAAAAATATGTTAATTAAATGTACTTTTTGAAACTTCTCGTACTATTTTTTATGTTTATATTATGGTCTTCCAAACTGGAAGTGCGGAACCCTTAGATTTGCCACTAACATATATGTACATAAAGAAAGAACCTCTCTTCTCCCTCTCTCAAAACTTTCTTCATTGGTTGGCGTCAAATTTATATTTTTCTAGTGTATACGTATTACATAATTTTCACATTCCACGTGTTGAAAATTGGAGACAAAGCAAAGCAGCCAAAATTGAAAACAGCCGCCCACTCATGGAGAAAATTGAAAGCAGCCGCCCACTCATGGAGAAAAATGGTGGGTCTTTGATTTATTTAATTTCAAAGGATGATGTCATGAATGACATCATCCAAAGCCTTATTTCTTCTATAAATAGAGAAAGGAGAGAAGAGAATATTATCATCAAAACAACAGCTCTCGACAGTAGAGAGAGAGAGAATTAATTTGCAGAGAGCAAATTAATTAAGAGCAAATATAATTTTGCAGAGAGAGCAAAATTAGAGAGAAAAAAAAAAGGGTCAAAGAAAATAGAAGTAAAAGTGTCTAAGTGAGAGCTTTTGCAGTGTCTATTTTTTGAGTGTTGAGAGATACACAGTGTGCGTGTATAGGTCTGCTGACCAGTCTTGTAAACCTTTTTTTTGATATAGTGAATATTTGGGGTGCTCTGTGGACTAGTGGCAAATTTGCCGAAACCACGTAATTCTTTGTGTTGTGCTATTGGTGTATTTTATTGTGCCAAATAATATTTTCAATTGTGCAAGTCAAATATATTTTTTCTGTCATTTCATTCCAAGATCCATATTTAAATACTAGCAGCGTCTAGTATTTCCCAACAACTGGTATCAGAGGGTTTTGTGGTGATTTCTGTCAATTTTTCTGCAAGGTTACTGTTCACGTGAATAGTGAATTCCGTGAATAGTAAAATTTTTCCGGCGATATCGGTTTGTCGACGGAGGTGTTCTAATACACGGTGGTTCGCAGGAATAGTCAGAAACGATCCGGAAGAAGTCAGGTTCTAGTGGGAATTATGGCGGAAGAAGGAAAAGGAATTGAAAAATTCGACGGCCAAGATTTTGGTTTCTGGCGAATGCAAATTGAAGATTATTTGTACGGGAAGAAGCTTCATCTTCCCCTACTTGGCACTAAACCAGAAGATATGAAAGATGACGAATGGGCACTACTTGACAGGCAAGTGTTAGGAGTCATTCGTCTGTCATTATCAAGAACAGTGGCGTTTAACGTCGCAAATGCGAAAACTACCGCAGAAATGATGTCAGTGTTATCTGGCATGTACCAAAAGCCTTCAGCAAACAACAAAGTGCATTTGATGAAGAAATTATTTAATCTGAAGATGGCGGAAAATTCTTCAGCGGCAGAACACTTGAATAATTTCAACACCATCATCAGCCAGTTGTCTACTGTCGAAATCAAGTTCGACGATGAAGTCCAAGCCTTGATAATTTTAGCCTCGCTACCGAATAGCTGGGAGGCTATGAGAACGTCAGTGAGCAATTCTACCGGAAAAGAAAAGCTCAAATATACCGACATCAGAGATTTGATTCTGAACGAGGAGATTCGCCGAAGAGATTCTGGTGAACCGTCCACCTCCGGCTCAGCCTTAAATGTTGAATCAAGAGGCAGAAATTCAACAAGAGGAAATGGAGGCAACAGAAACAGATCGAGGAACGGCCGGTCAAAGTCAAGGGCTCCAAAGAATTTCAACAGATCTCAAAACCAAAATAATCAAAAGGTTATTGAGTGTTGGAATTGTGGTAAAACTGGACACTACAAAAATCAGTGTCGAGCAGCAGAAAAGGCTCCAGAAAGGCGGACTGAAGCAAACGTTATTGCAGAACAGTCAGAAGATGCATTAATATGCTCCATGGAAAGCAAGACGGAGTCATGGGTGTTAGATTCTGGAGCATCCTTTCACGCCACCTCAAACAGAGAATTCTTCTCAAGTTACGTACCAGGAAACTATGGAAAGGTGTATCTTGGTAATGATCAGCCATGCGACGTGGTCGGCAAAGGCGAAGTAAATATCAAGTTAAATGGGTTCGTGTGGAAGCTGAACGATGTTCGACACATCCCTGACTTGAGGAAGAATTTAATCTCGGTGAGCCAGTTAGCAAATGAAGGCTATGTCACAACCTTCAGCCGGGATACATGGAAGGTCTCCAAAGGTGCAATGGTAATTGCTCGGGGCAGTATGTTAGGCACTCTCTATATGACGGCAGGTGCGCGTGGGTCAATTGCAGTTGCTGCAAGCAAAGTCGATCCCAATTTATGGCACCAGAGACTTGGTCACATGAGTGAAAAGGGACTCAAGGTCATGCACTCAAAGGGGAAGCTAGCAGGGCTTCAGTCAACGGATATTGACTTATGTGAGAGTTGCATCTACGGGAAGCAGAAGCGAGTCAGTTTTAATACAGGTGGCAAAACTCCAAAGCAAGAGAAGCTGGAGTTAGTGCACACAGATGTATGGGGACCAGCCCCAATTTCATCCATTGGCGGGAAGTCATACTTTGTGACTTTCATTGACGACCATTCCAGGAAGGTGTGGGTTTACTTCTTGAGGCACAAATCCGAGGTGTTCGAAGTGTTCAAGAAATGGAAAGCCATGGTGGAAAATGAAACAAGTTTGAGGATCAAGAAGCTAAGATCCGACAATGGTGGAGAATATGAAGATGGAGAGTTCAAAAGATTCTGTTACATGAATGGAATCAAGTTGGAGAGGACAGTTCCAGGGACCCCGCAACAGAATGGCGTGGCGGAACGAATGAACCGAACACTGACTGAGAGAGCCAGAAGCATGCGTCTACATGCAGGTTTGCCTAAACAATTCTGGGCAGAGGCAGTCAGTACTGCAGCCTACCTAATCAACAGGGGGCCGTCAGTGCCGTTGGAGCACAGAATACCAGAAGAGGTATGGAGTGGCAAAGAAGTAAAACTTTCTCATTTGAAAGTTTTCGGCTGTGTGGCATATGTACATATTAGTGATCAAGCTAGAAGCAAGCTGGATCCTAAATCACAAAAGTGTACTTTTGTTGGATACGGCGGAGATGATTTCGGTTATAGATTGTGGGATGACAAGAACCGAAAAATTATCAGAAGCAGAGATGTCATATTCAATGAGAAGGTGATGTACAAGGACAAAGACGCAGCAGATTCAAGTAATTCAGTGCAGCATAATCCTGTGTATGCCGATATTGGTGATATTCCAGAAAGCAGTCAGACAGAACAGACAGAAGAAAGTTCTCAGACTGAGGAAGCAATACAACAGGAGAATACGCAACAGACGGAGGCAGAAGAACCTTCAGCTCAAACTCCTGTACTTAGGCGGTCTTCCCGGCCTCATGTACCAAATATGAGATACTTAAATTACTTGCTGCTGACTGATGGAGATGAACCTGAATGCTATGATGAAGCATGTCAGGTACAGGATGCGAGCAAGTGGGAGCTTGCAATGAAGGACGAGATGAAGTCCCTTATCTCGAATAAGACATGGGAGCTAGCCGAGCTACCAGAAGGGAAGAAGGCTCTACACAACAAATGGGTGTATCGAGTGAAGGAGGAACACGATGGTTCCAAAAGGTACAAGGCAAGATTGGTGGTCAAAGGCTTTCAGCAGAAAGAGGGAATTGACTACACCGATATCTTCTCGCCAGTTGTAAAGCTGACTACTATTCGGTCAGTTTTGAGCATTGTTGCAGCAGAAGATTTACACCTTGAGCAGTTAGATGTGAAAACTGCTTTTCTCCATGGTGATCTAGAGGAGGAAATATACATACAGCAACCTGAAGGTTTCTCAGTGAAGGGAAAGGAGAAACTTGTTTGCAAATTGCAAAAGAGCTTGTATGGCTTAAAACAAGCTCCAAGACAGTGGTACAAGAAGTTTGATGGGTTTATGCAAACGAATGGCTATTACAAGTGCAACGCTGACCATTGCTGTTACTTCAAAAGGTTTCAATCCAGTTACATCATTTTGTTACTTTATGTTGATGACATGTTAGTAGCAAGTTCAGATATGGATGAAATCAGAAGGTTGAAGAAACAGTTGTCGAGTGAGTTCGACATGAAAGACTTGGGTGCAGCAAAGCAGATTCTTGGGATGAGGATAAATAGAGACAAGCAAAGGGGCGTCTTGCAGTTGTCTCAGGCTGAGTATATTAGCCGTGTTCTAAAGAGGTTCAGCATGAGTGATGCTAAGCCAGTTAGCACACCATTGGCTAGTCACTTTCGACTATCCAAGGACCAGTCTCCCAAGAATGATGAAGAGAAAAACTTCATGGCTAAGGTTCCGTATGCCTCAGCCATTGGAAGTCTAATGTATGCTATGGTTTGCACAAGACCAGATATTGCCCATGCAGTGGGAGCTGTAAGCAGGTTCATGACAAATCCTGGCAAGATGCACTGGGATGCTGTTAAGTGGATATTGCGATATCTACGAGGTAACACCAACAAATGCTTATGTTTCAGCAGAGGCGAGCTGAGACTCCAAGGATTTGTAGATTCAGATTTTGCTGCTGAGATAGATCACAGAAGAAGCACTACTGGTTATGTCTTTACAGTAGGTGCTACTGCAGTCAGTTGGCTCTCACAACTACAGAAGATAGTTGCCTTATCCACTACAGAGGCAGAGTACGTAGCCATAACTGAGGCAAGTAAAGAGATGATCTGGTTACAGGGTTTGTTGGCAGAATTGGGTTTCAAGCAGACGAAGAATGTCTTACACTGCGATAGCCAAAGTGCAATACATTTGGCAAAGAATTCGGCATTTCATTCGAGGACTAAGCACATAGGTCTTCGATATCACTTCGTCAGATCACTCCTAGAAGATGGGGTATTGAAACTTGAAAAGATTCAAGGAAGCAAAAATCCAGCCGACATGTTAACCAAGACAGTTACGACAGAGAAACTAAAGTTGTGTTCAGTTTCTGTCAGTCTTAAAAGCTAAAGATAAACGAGATAAGTCACACCAAATATTCACTATGAAAAGAAACGGTTCGGGGTGGAAGATTTGTTGCATTGTCTCCAAGTGGGAGATTGTTGAAAATTGGAGACAAAGCAAAGCAGCCAAAATTGAAAACAGCCGCCCACTCATGGAGAAAATTGAAAGCAGCCGCCCACTCATGGAGAAAAATGGTGGGTCTTTGATTTATTTAATTTCAAAGGATGATGTCATGAATGACATCATCCAAAGCCTTATTTCTTCTATAAATAGAGAAAGGAGAGAAGAGAATATTATCATCAAAACAACAGCTCTCGACAGTAGAGAGAGAGAGAATTAATTTGCAGAGAGCAAATTAATTAAGAGCAAATATAATTTTGCAGAGAGAGCAAAATTAGAGAGAAAAAAAAAAGGGTCAAAGAAAATAGAAGTAAAAGTGTCTAAGTGAGAGCTTTTGCAGTGTCTATTTTTTGAGTGTTGAGAGATACACAGTGTGCGTGTATAGGTCTGCTGACCAGTCTTGTAAACCTTTTTTTTGATATAGTGAATATTTGGGGTGCTCTGTGGACTAGTGGCAAATTTGCCGAAACCACGTAATTCTTTGTGTTGTGCTATTGGTGTATTTTATTGTGCCAAATAATATTTTCAATTGTGCAAGTCAAATATATTTTTTCTGTCATTTCATTCCAAGATCCATATTTAAATACTAGCAGCGTCTAGTATTTCCCAACACCACGTGCCCTAAAGAGTAGTTGTGTTATAGTAAGTATACTACCCAGAACGAATAGAAGAGATCTTAATATATATGATGGTTTTTAAATATACCATCAGATTCATATATATGGCTAGTTATTTATAAATTGATCGAATGTTAATTGTAGGAGAACGATTTTCAATTTCTGGAGTTTAGTTGGTTGCGAGCTGGTGTACTTAATCCTGTCATTAGTCAAGGAAAATGTGGTACGTAAGTGTAAATTTCTTTTATTTTAAGACTCTTTTGATTGTAACATGGAAAATGATAAAAAGAGGCAATTAATTTGGGTGAGAAGATCAAAAATAAGTTGAGAGATGTAATGATATACTCTCAATCTCATACTTATTTTCAAAAGTACATGCATGTTATCCATCATCTTTAATATTTTGTCAATTTTTTTTTCTTCACCATATATCATCTTTAATTTTTTTTTTCCTCTTAGATACTATAGTATTATTGTTATGTTAATATCAAACTTCTAAATCTTTTGCACAGGATGTTGCTGGATAATTGCACCACTTGCCGCAACTGAAGCGTTGCATCACAAATTGAATCCAAACTTACCACTTATTCGGCTTTCCATTCAAGAAGTTATTGATTGTATTAGGGAGAGATACCCTAATCATAAAGGCTTTTCAAAGGAAGATGAGGTTAAATGTTTTCCTGGGACGACTACGATGTGTTTTCAGTATCTGAAAGATTTTGGGGTAGTTGAGGAATTGGTTTACCCCTTTGAGGGGAAAGGGGGGAAACAAGTGCAAAGTTGGGGAGATCAAGGCAAGTTAATTACTATTATACATTTATTTAAGAGCGGAGCTGAAATCTCATAATGTACATGCTGTTGTGTTTATTTATTTTTTTAATTTTAATTTTATTTTTAACTTTTTAACATAATTTTCTTTCAGTCACGGAGAATATTAATTTATGGATTTACAAATATCAACTTACATCGTCTTTGGGCTCGAGCGGCAATCGTATATCAACCAGTTGTTGGTACGATGATCGTGAACTCCAATGACCTAGCACTGAAATTTCTCAAAAAGGTCCGTATTTATATGTTGTGTTTTTGAACCTCCTATCCGCGTGAATTTATTATACTATATACATACTTGTATATACTATCAGTGGCGAAGCCATGTAGGGGCCGAGAGAGGGGGGGGGGGGGGCAGCTGCCCCTTGTTGGATTTCAAAATTTGTTGTTAGATATGAGATCTTTTTTGGAAAAAAAATTATATATAGGGACTTTTGTGTATAAAAATAAACTTGAGGTTGTCTATCTGTAGGAGCAAAACCTTATAGGACAATTTGAAAACTCTAAACTTAACAAATCACCTCCAACTTCTTCCTTGATTGAAAAAATTATATATATAGGGACTTTGATGCATAAAAATAAATTTGAGGGTACCTAATTCTAAGGGGCAAATTTTTTGTGTATTTTGAATTTCAATCAAATTTTGTGTAGGGGCAAGTTGGGGAGCGGGGGTGGAGCTGCCCCTTGTTGGATTTCAAAATTTGTTGTTATCTTGGGATATTTTTTTAAAAAAAAAAATCTGTAGGGGCAAAACATTATGGGACGATTTGAAAACTCTAAACTTAACAAATCACGTCCAACTTTTTTCTTTATTGAAAAAATTATATATATATATAGGGACTTTAATGCATAAAAATAAATTTGAGGGTACCTAACTCTAAGGGGCAAAAGTTTAGTGTATTTTGAATTTCGATCAAATTTTACCCCCGGTTACTTCAATTCTTGATTTCGCCACTGTATACTATGATAACTTCCCAAAATAAATAAATATTATAATTTTTTTCCAACTTCACAAAATCTTCAATACATGTCTTCTTTGTCTTTTATATCTCAACCACGAATTATATAAAATACCTTACAACTCTTATCTTCCCTTCCTTCTTTTCATTTTTTCTTTGAACAATGATGGCTTGAGTTTCCATTATTTAATAAAAATTGACGTGCTGCCATTTAATGCATGAATTTCGTATTTATATGTCGTATTTTATTGCCTTAATGTTGCTCTTATGTGTTCAGTTTTCGATAATCTATATAATAAGGGACAATTATTTTTAACTAAAAAAAATGTACAAGAAAAAAAAATTGTATATATAAAAATTAAGATAGTTTTTGAATATATAATTGATAGTGTGTTAGACACTGAGTTATGACCTAATAATAACAAATGTGTTATAAAGCAAGATGTCCCATCAGCTGTGTAGATGTATGTATATATATATACAAAACATATATTTTAACGGTAGCAAAGGGAGTATAGTTGAAATGTACGAGTCCTCGATACTTTTGAACATAAAACTCTCGTAAAAGAGTAAAGGCTGAAAATAACTAGCAATTATAGAGTGAATTCCATATTTGCCCCTTAAACTATTAGACATTGTCAAAATGACACTTAAACTAATTTATTTATTTTAGCAAATTGACACCAACCATTAACTCATGTCAAATTAATACCTCGGTCAATTTAACTAACTGAGTCTAACTGCAGAGGTGTCAATTTGACCCAAGTTAATAAGTAGAGTGTCAATTTGCCAAAAATAATAATTTAAGTGTTATTTTGACAATGGCTAATAGTTTAAGGGGAAATATGGATTTCACTCAGCAATTATAAACCGGGAAAAACGGTTCTCCTTTTATGAGGGCAAACATGGGAAACGGATTAATACCAAGGTTATACCAGCTGACGTGTTTAATATTAGGGACCAAACCTTGTATATAATTTTGTTTGAGGTTTTTTCTTAGATATGCGCCCTCAAAGGTTTAAAATATTAAATTTCTCTATTTATATATATATTATCCTTTTCGAATAATTCTTTCCTTTCTTTCCCTTCAGGAAATTTACCGAGGGCCAAGAGATAGTTTTGGAAGAGAAATTGTAATTGACAATGAGATTTGTTTTTACTATTTATATTTTTGACTTGTTTATAATTTATAATAATTTTTAATTGAGGTCGTTATTAGCACTCTATGTAAAGAATATAGCACTTGATCTAAAAAATGTTTTCAATATAATATATAGAGATTGTCTCAAAAAATACATATAAAATATTATTAAAGATGATTTTGAAATATTATAATCTTATATAGAATACTAATATAGTTACCTTCTTCGCTATATATATGTTCATTATTGGTATATATATGTATATATTTTTTGTTGCTTTCAGGAAAGTTTTAAATTTGGAGAATCTATTGGTCATACTGTGTTAGTGATTGGGTACGGAACAGAAAAGGTCCCGGGGACGAAGGACACTGATTTTTATTTAATTAAAAATTCATGGGGAAGGAAATGGGGTATCAAAGGATTCGGAAGGATAGAATCACGGTTTATCATTGAGTTGTGCGCTCCAAATGGACCGTACCTTAGGAACGTATGATGACAGATCGAGATCGAGGCTTTCCATTTCTATTCAATTGGTGGTTATAATTTTTTTTTTTTTTTTTTTTTTTTGGAGATGTTGGACATAGGCGCTCTCTTTCTATTGCGCTTGGTAGCTACTTTCGTTTTGGTTTAATTTTGGTGTATTGGTCGGAGAAGGAAAAAAACAAAAAAAAAAAAAGAAATTGTGTTTTGACTTTTGAGAAGCTTATTAATGTTTTTATCTTTTCTTTCTTTTAGCTATATTTTTGGAGTTTATTTTGTCTGCTTCAAATTATTAATTACACATTGAATTTTGTATTTTTTTAAAGAAATATTAGTTTCAACCTAATAATGATTAAGATATAACATTTTTTTGTGAGATTTGATAAATCTGATAAATTAATTACATCCCAAAAGAAAAATCGCACCACTAATTTGAGACGTTTAATTTTTTTTATTTTTTTTAAGATTTTCAATGGTAAGGTTTCCGTAATGTAACTATCCGCCTTTAGAAGCACGCGCTATTGAATGCTGTTACTAAATAACAATTGAATATAAAAGAGAAAGAACAAGTCTTTATTTAAAACATGAAATTCTACAAAAAAATCTCTGTATGATGCCTCTATTTTTACAACAAACCAAACTCATTTATATCCAGAAGATTCAAACTTGACAAACTCTAAATTCTCCAAAAGAACATACAATAAATTAAATCTGGTACAACTCCAATTATTTGATACAAGACATTATATAAAAACTGAATTCACAACGTAAATCCTTACTTAGACATTGTAACTCTATATAATAAATAGGGTTAATTACAAAAATATACAATGTACTTCCACCCATTTTACACTGCAATCATTGTACAATTTTTTCGACAAAACCAATAGCGTACTTTGTGTTTGTTTTCATTTTGGTCATTTTGTCCACTAGGGTTAGTAACGCCGTTAACGCCGGTGGTCACCGGAAAATTTAGAGAGAGAAAGCGTATATATATACCATCAATCTGTTGCTCCTCTTCTTCTTCTTCTTCTTCTTCTTCTTCTTCTTCTTCTTATCCTCTCCCTTCCCTTTCTATTGCTATACATATATACACCATCGATCTTCTGCTTCTGCTTCTGCTTCTTCTTCTTCTTCTTCTCTCTATCTCTCCCCCTTTTTATTACTGCTCTTCTGGTGGTCACTGAAAAATTTATACCCGTCTGTGATCTTCACGCTGGCAACACTATAATCACCTCCATTTACGGCATTAACTACCACCATCAATCTGTTGCTCCTCTTCTTCTTTCTCTCTCCCCTTTCTATTGCACTTCTTTTCCAGTGGTCACCATTAACGGAGTTACTAAACCCGATAGACGGAATGATCAAAATGAAAACAAACACAAAGTACACTATCAATTTTGTCGAAAAAATTATAGAATGACTACAGTGTAAAATGGGTGAAAGTACGTTGTATATTTTTGTAATTAACCCTAATAAATACAATCACATAATAATCTGTCACCAAATGAATTATGAGACGCAACTCATTGTATTAGAGGTCTAAGATGTACTTATATCTTCCCTCGAACCCAACTATTATAAGATCTGGTGCAATGAAAGCTCCAAAAATAGGCAAAAATGATAATTTTGGTTCAAAAAGAGGTGGTCAACATCGATATAAAAGAGGCAACATATGTTTATTGCAGGACCAATATGAAGGAATTGGAGACCGGTCTGACACATAACCTTTTCAGATGAAGGAGTTGTGGATTTGTATGTCAAAAGGCTAGACCGGTCCGGCTTATAACTTGGACCGAATTTTTTAACTTTTTAAATTTATGCTGAAAATGCCCGTTTCTATTTTGATTATGACAAAACTTTTCAGAATACATTTAGACTTTATTTGATTCGGGTATTAAAAAGTGGGATGAGATTATTAATACTATTTTTTTTTATAATTCCTTGTTTGATTCGCACAAATGTGCTGTGATTACTAATACCGGTACTAACTTAATACCACTCTTTGTGGTATAATTTAATACCCAGGAGGAGGTGATATTATTTATCCAGAATTAAGAAAAAAGAACCATATATTTTCAAAAATGCCATTACTACTATAATATTTTCAAAAATGCCACTACTACTATATTATTATTATTTTAATTTTTTTTTCTTTTTTCTTTTTTTTTGTTAGTCCAAAATATAATCCCGTATATGAATTATAGAACCAAACATAGTATTAACATCAGCATAAGATATCCCAATATTAATATTGCATGAATCAAACAGGGTATTGGTATTAAATTAATACCAGAATTAATAGTCCAGTACTATTAATACATGTATTATTAATCCCACTGACCCTAATACCTGAATCAAACAAGGCGCTATTGAATAAATATGACATGTTGAACAAGACAAAGTCAATTTTCGAGGTTTGAAAGTGCCAAAACCGTAAGTGATCACTACGGCATAACTCATAATATATATATATATATATATATAATAAGGGTCTAATAGTGACAAAGCTTTTAGGGTTAGAAATGCCAAAAAAAGGCTCAACATAAGAAAGCATATATTTGTTTTCGAATAAAATTTGCCAGGGGGTATGCCCACCTGGACATGGTTGTGACTCTTTTGATAACCTTATGGTAGTTGTAGATATATGAATTTATAGTTGTGTAAAAATAATTGTATTGTTTAGAAAAACTTGTGTTCTAAAAAAAAATATAATAAACTTAAAAGGTAATATGCCAAAATCTAGAAGTCAACTAAATGTAGTACCTTGCTAGAAGTCCTGTCTCAATCCAATAAAACTTGCATCCTAGTGTTCTCAAATTCCCGTAGTTCTTTTCAAGAAGTGGTCATCGAACAAAAAATGGAACTAAAATACCAGCATTAATTCAACAAATATAAATGAAGCATAATTAATAAAAAAAGCAGTAGAAATTCATATATCATTTGGCATAAAGACAATAGTTGGCACACATCAATTTAATGGTTATTGGATGTAGACCGGTGAAGACAAAGGGCAAAGAATGAAAATACCTCGACATTTATTGAAAGTGATAACTCTAAATCGACATCAAACAAATAAAATAATTGTATCTTTAACATAGTGTCTCCTCGGCAGGCTCAATGCAAGTGCTAGATAATTTAGTTTTGAGCGCCTTTGAGTGTTTTGTGAAATCAAATTCTTTCTTAAAACGTTAAGGAATCCTTTTTGCAATCGATACAGGTTACCCCTAGTGTATGTATATATATAATAATATATAACACACTAGCAATAATCGTCCTTAATTCCACGAGTCCAAAAGGAATAATCCATTTCTACAACAATGATGGGATGAACGTGTGCCCTAATTAATTTAAGGGGATATTGGAAAATGGGGTTTACTTAAAAGTATTGTTAACAAAAGAATCAATGAATAATATTTTTGTAAATTAAGGCTAGGGGTGTACACGGTCCGGTTGACCGGACCGAACACTAGTGGACCGGACTGAATATATCGGTCATATAAATTTATAAACCGGGCCGGACTGAAACGAGTGTTAAGACCAGATCGGCCCGGTTTCAGTCAATCCATTCGATCTGGGGTTTTTTTTTTGGCCCATTTTTTTGGGGGCTTTTTTATAATATGTCATGGGCTTTTGTTTAAGATATATGAAAATATTAATTGTATATCTTTTTAGAACAATGATTATAAAATTTTATAATAAAACATAAGTTAAATTATAAATAGTTCAAAATTAATATATTCGTAAACAATATCAAAATTGAAAGAAAACTAGTATTTTGACTCTTGAAATGGGTGAAGCAAAAACAAACTAGTCTTCTTTATTTTAAAGACACCATAACTTTGAAGTAAAATATCAGGATGTTAATCAAGTTTCATTAATTTATGTGCATAAATTAGGCAAATTTGGTTCTATAAAGAAATTGGGCAATTTATCTCGTTTTAGTAATGAATTTCGGATGATGTGAGTTTAATTTTAATTTTAATATTATATGTTATTAATATATATTTAAATATATATATATATATATAATACCGGTCCAGTCCGATCGAAGCTTTAAAATTTAAGAGACTGAACCGAATTCAAACGGTCTAGTCTATATCAGTCCATTTTTCGATCCGGTTCATTCGGTTTAGCAGTCCGGTTTGGTTTATGAACACCTCTAATTAAGGCCATATTTTTGTAAATTAAAGCCTATTTTTAACCAAACTCCAAAAGAATGCAAAGTTAACTTAGCATTAAATTTTCAAATGTAATATTTTAATTTATCGCATAAAATTAAGTTTATCCATCATATTTTCTAGTAGATTACTACATTTAAGTGCTTAATTGACTTAGTTTTATAGTTATTTATCAAGTTACAAATGTAAACCCCTTTAAAGGGTTGTGTTAACGTATGCCTTAAGGGTACATGTTACGCACCTGTAAATATAAATAATTAAATTATAACATGCGTAATAAAAAAAAATTTATAACAAGCATTAAATTAAGTACATATTCTCATGTAAAGTAGTATTCTTTCCATTCTTAGTACGGTTAACATATACCCTAATAGCACATGTTATCATTTTCCATTAATAAAACCATATGATAGTTTTTTTTTGGATATGTAAAGTTAAGTTTGCATATTTTTTTGGGTTATGCAAAATTAAGTTTGCATAGTTTTTTTTTTGTTATGCAAAGTTAAGTTTGCACTCATTATTTTTTAATACGTTGCTATGTATATGAATTTTTTTAAAATTGATTTAGAGTTATCTAAGTGACACTTAATGACATAGTAGTTATAAAAATATAAACATATCATTCTGAAAAAATTAGTATTAAATCTTTTGGATTGCAAAATTAAGTTTGCATAAAACACAAATTTGTGCAAAGTTAACTTTGCACTAAACTCAATTTTGTTCAAAATTAAGTTTGCACTAAACACAATTTTGGTCAAAGCCCTTATTTTAAAACACAAATAATAAATAAGCCCCCCTTATTTCATAATTTTTTTAAAAAACATGCCCTTATTTTCAAAAAATATTATTTTCTGATTTTTCGCAAAAAATATTATCACACAAGATTTTTTATTTCTAGTTAGTTTAATTATAGAGATAGGAGAAAGAGAAAGGGATTTTAAGACTTGCTGGTGGTGTATGGAAAAAAAAAAGTTTTACCAATTTGTTTGCTGGGTTAGGACCATGTTGAACGAGCGGCCAAACTTATCTCACGCTTACTCTTGATAGCAAAAAATTCTAATTTGTAGAAGTAAAATTGTATTCAACCACCTCGATTCTCATTAGATAATACCCTTTAAATATGGTAAAATGTATAATCTCAAGTAGTACAATTGACTAAAGATATAGAGGAAATTTGGAAAGACAAAACCCTACAGCCTACGAGGTTAGGACTACGTGGCACATTGAGCCCAACGGCCCACATTTTATTGTGTTTATCTATCTCGTTGCGTTAGAGCATCTCCAACAATGCTCTCTATTCTAGAGAGCATAATCTCTAAAATAAAGAGTAATTTTTGAAATAGAGAGCTTAACTTAATGATCAACTCTAACAACACTCTCTACTTACAATAGTTTACCAATTTTTTATCTTATTATCTTTTTCAATAAAATTATATAGATGAGCAAAATTAAATGAAAAAAAATAGAAACCACAAATATATTATTAATTTATTAAGTAAAGAGCCAAAGAGGCTAGCTAAATTTGGAGAGCCCAATGAAGCTCTCTATTTTTATTAGCTATTATGGCTAATCTCTTGGAGCATTAATTTAACCATTTCACTCTTTATAATAGAGAGTATGAGAGCAATAGAGAGTCTATTGGAGATGCTCTTAGTATTATAAACATGGTGCATACAAGCATGTGCAAAATACAGTAACATAGAGCACAAATGTTTCTGTTAATGGATTTGTCAACAAGCAGTTCAATATTTACAAACATGGATTGGTCCTTCTTGACCAATCAATGTATTCTTCTGTCTAGCAATATTCAAGGAGAAATGCATTTTCTTGAAGTTTAGCAATTTATCCTCTCTGAAACACCATTTTAATGAGCAATTTAATTTACTAAATTTGGCAGCAATTTTTGTTTGGAGTTTCATTAAAAGGCTTGGATTGAGAAAGCTCCTTCCACTTCACCTAAAAGAATGGGCCTATAGAATGATGTCGATTATATTTGATGGAAATGCAATTTATGTCTTGAAAATATAGTCAAAGTTCAATGTGGTACTAACAAGTCAAATATATATATGATATCATGGAAACACTAAAATTTATGTTTAATTACCCCATTTCTTATTATAGTGGAGTTTTCTTCATATATGAGATTTGATTAAGTCTTTAATAACTTGAAAAGAATGACTTATATGATAAGTTAGTAAATTTATCTTGTGGATAATGAAAGTTAGGCCACTTTCTAGGAAAACAAGACCGTTTCCGAGAGTTACTTACTAGTTAGATAAGGATTTATGCACATGGCTATTAACATGCAGAGCATTTACAACACTCTATTTCCGAAGTACGCATGTGCGACGATTTCAGCTATTCTCCAAGAGCTCTAGGTTCAAGATTCGTTTACTTCATTGTCTTGATCAAGCTTTGAGTTGTTTGTACTAAGTGGCAAGTTCAAGTCCAAATGACACTTGTCATTTAGGTACTGGACCTATAAGATGATGCCTTGCAATTTGTTTGTACTATTTAATTTTTTCCTTCAAAATATATTATTTTGTAAATTGGTGGGGTTGTTGGATATTTTTGTAATAATTATACTCATAAATTATTAATTTTGGTAACCTATATTTAATTACGGAGAACTATAAATATACAAAATGATTGGTTCGCATTTAAATATCAAAAAAATGGTCATCTTTAGATCTTTCCCATATATATATTTATATATATATGTATATGTTTGTGGAATTTATTTCCATTATGACATTCTTGTAATAAAGTCCAATTATGCATTGATTCAAATAAAAGAGTAAATAAATAGGCCATTAGTTGTACTTGTGTTCTTCATCATCAATAAAATTACCAATCACACACCATCAAGGTCTACGTAAATTAGATTGATCGAGGGGAACCACTTTTACAAGAATTGTTGTACTTTTTGTAAGACTCTCTGTGATTTCTTAATTTAATTGTAGGCAACTTTTCTTGATCTTACATGCAACTTTGAAGTTAAAAGCTCTCCCTAAATTCCATCATTTAATTTAGCAGTGCCTTCTTGTGAGAACAAAAATGATTTACAATTGCTTAATTAATTATGAAATCAACAGGACTCCAAGTGGACGGACGAATCTATTTGTAAACAAGTCGAGCTCAGACCATTTAAAGCTACTTTCAAGCTCATTTGTTTTAAAAAGTATGTAGCGAATCAGGCTCTTGAGCTATCTATCCATGGAAGCTCACTTGTTAAATGACTCGAGGTTAAACCTAGTTCATTCAAGCAAGCAAGTTAGTTCATGAACCTAGTTTGATCAAGTAAGTTGGTGAACAGACCCCATCAGCTCATTTATATATTTAATCAATTATTCAAGATTCATTTAAGCTCGAAAAATTTATTTACATATAACTCGAGGTCACTATTGTCTGAAATTAATTGTATACTCATTACAAGTTCGAATAATGTAATATTCTTTGGAAATAGGTTCGAATATGAATTTAGAGAGAGAGAGAGAGCTCATCTAAATTCTGGCCGGCCGGCCGGCCAATTCTTTTGTAGTACTCCTAATTGTCAACCAAACATAAGCAATTACAAAATTCCCTAGATAAGATAGATTCACAATTTCTCGGGGTTATTTTACTTCTAGTTGACTAACGCGAATACTTTACTTTAATTCGTTGAGGAGCAAGTGCGAAGTTTTCAAAAGCACAATAAATAAATAATACCATGTGAACAGCCTCACCGTTAAACTGCAACTTTTGTTGTTTGATCCCAGTTTTTTAATAACCCGATTCAAAATTCAACACACGAGATTGAAGTTGAAAATAAAATAAAAATAAATAAATAAATAATAGGTGGTGGCCACACGTACAATCTACGCTTCACCCAACAGTCGTCCACTTTTCGTCACCGCTCGCGTATCAAAAGTTGTCATATAAAAAGCCTTCTTCAATCGTCAATTTTAAATTGAAGAAATATTTTCAACTTAATAGAATTCGAACAGAAACAGCAGCAATGGCAGCTCCGTAAGTTCTTCACTCCTCTCTGTGTAGTGTATAAGCACCATATTTTAATGGTGTTTTTTACGATTCTTTTGTTTTGAACGGCCAAAATTTATTAGACTTAAAAAGAGGTGATTTGTGAGGCAAACTTTTAATGTCTGTGAATCGTTTCCTTCTTAACGTGATTAATGAAATCTGAATAGTTGTGTAATAGTATTATTTTTGTCAATGGTCAAACTAATATATTCATTGCCAATTCATATATTGCATTTATGCAAAAATCAAACAATTTTTTCCAGATTTATGTGTGATTAGACAATAAAACAAACGCTACATTAATGCTTTGGATTAATTGCAGAATGGTGCAGGAGTCTCGTCCCATAGCTTTGGATTCTACATCTGAACCACCTCCTCTGTTTGATGGAACCACTAGGTATACTTTCTCTCTATCTATATATATACACGTGTGTATTTAACTTTAGTTTTGACAGACTATTATTATAGATTGGGAATTTTTGGATTTGATGCTCTTTGATCCTTCCCTTTTCCATCCAGAATTGGGTTAAATTGGATTTTGACTTTAAGATCAGAGTAAGCAAGTCTAAAATTAGGGATGTTGTTGTAGGTTGTATGTCGCCTACATATGTCCGTTTGCACAGCGGGTGTGGATTGCCAGGAATTATAAGGTCCAATCTCTCTATGTACATATCTATATGGTTTATTAAATTTTGTAGTAGCCAGTAGAGCCAGGATTATGATTCAGGCGAGGCCAAATTAGGCCGGCCCCAGTTTTCTAGAGGAAAAAAAATTTGGGGACCTTTTTGTATTTCTATAAATTCATGCATCTTTTTTAAAGCATATAATTTTATTTTTGTATATTAATGTATTTTTTGATTGGCTGCCATGCTTGATTTTGATTTAGTATTGGGTTATTTTGGGGCAAATGGTAAAGGTACATCTATTTTTTTAATTAGAGAACATCTTTTTAAGTTAAAAATATTTTCTTACTACCTATCTAATAAGCAAATCAACCTCAATAATAAAATTTAATATTAATATTCAACATTTTAAACCCTAAATCAGCACTTATAAATAATAACCAACAAATAAATATATTACTAAGCAAATCAACCTCAATAACAAAATTTAATATTAATATTTAACATTTTAAACCCTAAATCAACACTAATAAATAATAACTAACAAATAAATATATTAATAAACAAATAAACCTCAATAACCAAGTAACCAACAAACAACTATATTAATCAATAATCAATATTATTAAAAAAGTAAATAAATCAAAAGTCAAAAAATCACCTAAATCTTGATATTCAAAATAATAATAATAAAAAGTACAAGAAAAAAATCTTTCCTAAAAGCAGAGCTACAGAAGGAGAAAAATGAGCTTGGGAAGAAGAAGAGAAGGATGGCTTGCTGCGGCTAATGCAGAAGAAGAAGAAAAGAAAAACGAGCTTCAGCGGGGCAAGAAAAAAAAGGAAGTTGTTCTAGCTTAAAATCAACTGAACCAAACACTTAACCTACATATTAATTACATAACCCCACCTTGAACTCTTACAGCTCGTTACACAACACCCCTCTCCTCTAAACAGTTTCTCAAATTACATGGGGCACCCTAAATCTTCTTATCGCGAAACATAAATGATAAACCCATATACTCAGGCAATATTTTCCAAAAGTCCAGGTGGGGCCATGGCCCCCTAGCTCCGCCCCTGGTAGTAACCCCTTTAGTGCTCGCTTGGTTTGAGTTTTGGTTCGTTTGTGGAATCCTAATATGGTAATTTCTCACTAGGAGTCTCTTATATAGTTCATGTCAAGAAGTTGAATCATAAGTTAATGTAGTTCAAATTTTGCTGTGTAATTACCATTTGGATTCAAGGAGAGGGGAAGTAATTGAGTAACAGATGAATCCCTCCGATCAAGAGTACATGTTTGACTATTCACATTTTTCAAGAATGCACTAATTCATCACAATTAATCGTTTAGAACAAAGCCTGTAATCTATCATGAGTTTTGGCACGTTGATTATTTTCTAAAGAGGAAACTGCAATTATAATTTGGGACAACCCGAAAAGCAATAGTGGACTTAATTTGGGATAGAGGGAGTATTACTCTTTAAGTTCTCCATTTAACCGTTTTCCCCCTGAAATGTGTATAAAAATTAGGTAAAACCCATAACTATGGTACTATTAACATTTAGAAAGAATTATCCGTGCCTACAATATTCGCATTTTATGTATAGCGCAATTGGCATTACAATTGGGTCTTGCCTATGCGACTGAAACTAACTTGTGCCTATGACATATTTTAGAAAAGAAAAGGTAGAATTGAAGCAAAAGATGGATGGATGATGTTTAATAACCGGACTAAAGCTGAATAATATCGACCTAACACAAGTCACATCATGAATGGTGAAAGTCAAAGACCTTCCTTGTATTGTAGAACCTTATTTAGGTTGCAAAGTTAAGATATTTGACCAAAAATCTCTTTTAGAGATGGTATTATGATAAATTTTTGACAGATTTTTAGATTTGGTATGACTTCTGGAATTTGAACAATTGAGGGTAATTTATCATCGTATTGCATTTGTAGTGAAGGGGGCAAAGTGAAAAATGAGCTTTAAGTTGTAGGGTTTATGAGGCACCAATATCAAATCATTGATAAGTTTCTATGGTGAAGTCCTTCAGTTGCATGCTACAAGAGTGAAGTATTTGAATTGTTTCCAACATTCATGTCTGGATCAATGTGCACTTTATAAATTCTGCTGTACTGCTTAAACAAAATAATGAACTTTACCATGCATCACAAAATGGAAATAGAAATGATGGACTGACTTTCATTTTTCTAAATGCCTTCTCCTTTTTTGTTTTTTTAGGGATTGCAAGATAAGATCAAATTGGTGGCTCTTGAGCTTCATGATAGGCCGGTTTGGTACAAGGAGAAACTTTACCCAGAAAATAAGGTAATATTATGCTCTGCTTGTTTATCATCAGGACTTGGGATTCAAGAACCTGTAATTCAGTACTCGGATGAAGTTGTTTGATCCCCATTTGTGCATGGCCAAAATAGCTTGGTACTTGATGCAAATGATTTTGTAAATTTAAATTAGCACAATTGAAGGAAGATATAGAGAAAAATTGGAAAGACAAAATATTATGGGGTTAGGACTACATGGCACACGAAGCCCCAAAGGGCTACATTTTCTCATGTTTCTCTATCTCGTTGTATTACAATCAATTACTATAGACATGATGTATACAAGCTCTTGTAGAATACAGTAACATGAAGCACAAATGATGTTTCTGTTAATAGATTTGTCAACGGTTCAATTATTTCAACTACTTGCAGATAGGTCCCTTCTGTGTGTCTAGCAATATTCAGGGGAAATTTGTTTTCTTGAAGTTTAGCAATTTATCCTCTCTGAAACACCATGTCAATGAGCAATTTAATTTAGTAAAACTGCCTGCAAATTTTGCATGGATGATTCATTTTTTAATTTTGATAGAGCTAAAAACCCAATTGAGAAAGCTCCTTCCGCTTCCTGTTTACTTACGAGTTCTCTATTGTAGGTACCAGCACTGGAACATGACAACAAAGTCATTGGAGAGAGTATGGAATTGGTTAGATATGTAGATAATCACTTTGAGGGACCTGCACTTCTACCCAATGTAAGATTTGAATTTGTTTGCCTCTCTCTCTCTCTCTCTAATACCGACACGAGTTATATATTTATAACACAGGATCAGGTGAAGAGAGAGTTTGCCGAAGAGTTGATATCCTACACAGATACATGTCTCAGAATAGTATATACTTCATTTAAAGGAGACCCTGTGAAGGAAGCTGGTGAGATTCCACATCTTTTTCTCTCTCAGATTTGTCATAGAACGGCTTTTCGACTCGCCCATGTTCTTAGTGTGAAACTAAACTTAACCCTACTATTTTCATAATTGTTAGACTTTGCCCCTAAATGACGCCGGGGTGGGGGTGGGCCTTAATCTCGAAGCAGTACTATAAAATTGGGGGCACTAACTTTTTTGACATAATGCTTCGACTTAACTCCATGTTTTTATGTAATTCTTTGAGCTTCCCCAACTTGTTGGGGGGTAAAATCTAATAAAAGAAAAAAGTTGTTGTCTAATTTTCTATATAAAAATAAAAATGGCGGGCAAAGTCAAAAAACCCCATCATAGAATAATGAGATAGTCATAGTACTGCTGTATAAAAACCTAAACCCGGAATGGATATCTGAATCAGGTGTTGCTTTTGAATCACTTGGAAGCAGCTCTTCAGAAATTTGATGACGGGCCTTTCTTCCTCGGCCAGTTCAGTATGGCAAGTCACTTTTCATCTGTCTTTGTTGGTTTATGGCCTGTTTGATTTTTTGCCCTCCATTCTTGATGCGAAATTAGACTTACTCTTGTTTCATAATCGTTATGTAAAATGGGGCAATGTCTAATTTATTTTAACATAATCCTTTGACTTAATTCCTCATTTTTATGTAATTCTTTGAGATTCCCCCGCATGCAGAGGCAGCCTAATGATTATGAAAACTAGAGGGCAAGTCTAATTTCATGTACAAAATTTGTTTGAGGTCCGCGGTGGGGGGTGGTGGCGGGCGTGGAAGGAAGTCAAGATGGCCCTTTTAAAAAACGTAAAATGGTGAAACATGTTTTCACCTATTCGGTATTGGACTTTGTTTACTACATTTGTCTGACATTGCATAATATTTGGTTATTTTCTGAATCATAATTTTTACATGAACAGAAAGTTTACCTGAACTGAAGTAAGCGGAAATACTTTTCTCCATTTCATTATTTACCTACTAGGTGAAAATATGTCATCTGGATCAAATGTGCCCTAGCTTTGACAATGAATTTTCCCCAAGTGTAAAATGTGATTTGAAAGAGTTTCCTCTATCTTGAATGAACTTTTGGTCTTCAGGTTGACATTGTCTATGTTCCCTTCTTCGAGAGGTTTCAGATCTTCTTAAAACCGGTGTTTAACTATGATTTCACATCAGGCAGACCTAAACTTGCAGCATATATGGAGGTATGTGATAGTAAATCATTTTCTTTCCATCAAGTAGAAAGCTGTATTAATAGAAAACCTTTGCTGTAGGAACTTATTATGATACCTCTCCATTTAGGCATATTTAACATAGAAATACAATAATTGCATGTTTAGGTTAAGAAAACATGCTTTTGCCTATTTTTGTTGCTCATAATTTCTCCATGCTTGGTAGCTGTCTACCATATGGGAAGATCATAGTTAAAAATGAGCTTACGAGTTTAAAGTCTTAATGATATAACTTTATTTAAATATCCTGCTATAAAGAAGTGTAGAATTACAGATTCGGATTTAGTTCAAGTGGTTGAATGTGTGAGAACTCACATAGGTTTGAGCCCCCTTCCCTTTCTCTAGAACCACCTGGATTCATCTATAGCTTGTATTAGGAAAAAAGAAAGAAAAAGGAGTGTAGACTCACCAAATTGCCCCTCCTATACTTTCCCCATGATACGGAGCATGAAACTAGGTCAGGCCACAGTTGTGGGAAAAGTGTATAGGATAATCGGGCTTCACACTCATTAACAAATTAGATCTATACTTGTAAATTGACACGAACGACACATTTTTTTGAGCCAAAATAAGAAATGAGAACGGAATTGTAGCATATAAACTTTTGAAACTATTAGTCCGTTTGATAAAAAAAATAAAAATGTTTTGTGGGAGAAGTTGGAAAATAAGTTGAGGCATATGGTGAGATGCTCTCCATTCCATGCTCATTTTTATGAGTAGATATCCTCCATCCTTATTTTCCAACTTCTCACACAAATCAAGTGTTTTTTCTATCATTTTCCATCTTGTTATCAAACGGAGCCTTATTTTCACATTGGAAAATCAAAGTTGCAATATATAATATCTTGGGGCTACTTAACCCTTAACCGATCGGTTTTGGATTGAATGCTCTGAACTTTCATATGGTACCAGAGTGGCTATTTCATCCCCGACTCAAACAATGGTTCCATGTCATAAATTCATCAATGTGTTAAGCTCAGAATTACGCAACACATGAGGGGGCATGCATTCTGAAACTACACCATATCAAGAAATCAAAGCCTTGCAAAGCACCATATAACATCCTGGGACTAATACACCCATAGCCAATCAGTTTCTGTTACTATATTTTGGATTTTTACTTGATATATTTTCTATCTGTCCTACGAAAATCATCGGGGTGCAGGAACTCGAGAAGATTGATGTGTACACGCAAACAAAATGTGATGCAGAAAAGCTTCTCGCATATTACAAGAGCCTCTTCTTGGTATCTTTTTTCCTATTCATGTTGGATTTTTTTTTTCTTCTCTTTTCTTGTTTAATTATGAGAAGGGCAAAATGAAAGTTCCCATTACTATTCCATAACTGTATTTTCTTTCAGGGGCAGAAGTAAGTATGGTGGCCCTGGCTGCAGGTTAATAAATAAATGGACTGACTTCCTGAATATTACATGTAAATTTTCTGCTGGAACACTATTGAGTCAAATTACTGCTAGAACTTTGCTAGCTCCTATGGCTTTGTGCCTTGTTTTCGTGTAAGCGTATTTCCTTTGCTTTCATTAATAAGATTGATTTGCGACATTGATGTCCCATTGCATTTTCCCCAGTTTCTTATTTTTGTACATAAGCGCTCCCCATGTTAGACGCCGATATTATTTTATCGAGTCCTGATTATCATGTGTCAAATGTGTCAGTTTTACATTTCGATCCGTAACAGTTTTAGATGGGTTTTAATAGATTTTAAAGATATTTGTTGGGGTTGGGTAAATTTTTTAGATCAATTAGTTATATGTTTAAATGGTTTTGGGGGAAAAAGGGATTAATGTAAGAATTCATTAGTTGAAAGGACTATTTGTGCACTTGTATATTTTGTGTATTGTAAGTGAAGAAGATTCATATAGCTCAAGATCTTCACCTTTTGAAGTAAGAGCTTCTTTTTTTTCTTTCCTTTATATATATGTACATATGGGTGAGGTTTCAATGGTTACTTCTCTTTTTACCCATGAATGGTTATTGTAATATTAACCATTAGATGAAAAATCAATGGTTGAGATTAAATGTGTAGTTGCCTAACATAATTAATGCACATCGGAGAAATACAATGTATTAAATGTAAGGTTAAGTGGGTAACTTGTTGTTACCTGATGACATGGCATTTTTTTCTATTTAATTTTAAGGAATCATAAATTAGCTATTCATTACATGATTTTGTAATTCTAATACAGGATATCCTTATTCCTTACCCATATAAAATGGGTGATTTTATTTGTATTGATATCTTGCAGTTATTGTTAAGTTAATTAGTATTGCTTGCTAAATTAATCCATAAGTGTAGATAAACTAAAAAAAAAAATTTATTGATTTAATTTTATAAATATTATTTTATTAATGATTTAGTATTAAAAAATAAATTAGATTAATAGGTACATCTAATTTAATTAAATAAATAAAGTATGGGTTTTTTAAAAAAAAAAATTACAAATCAAGTACTCTCATTCTAACAAATGACATTCTATTTTTAGAATTAGTTTTAAGGATAAACTATCCCTTATTAAAGATAACAATTGTTAAAAAATAAAATAATAAAAAAATATAAATAACAAAAGCTCAAATTCAAACTAAACATCTCTAATAAAGATTTCAAATTTGAACATGTAATTGAAATTTTATCGCAAAGGTCAACCAAGAACATAAGAGCATATTCAATCGTCTTATATAAATTTTGTGTAAATTTTACGTGTCAAAGTGGGATTTACACAAAATAATAAAGAATTCGTTTTATACTCCAACAGTCTGTTTTAGACTTTTGTATGAATATTAAACTATCAATTAGATACGCACAAGTGGAACTTATCCTATATTTATTCCATTACTTTTCAAATTCATTTATTTCTAAAAACAGGATGAGGGAAAATACATACGAGATTATCTTACGTGGTTGTGTGAATTGAGTTTGTATTTTACACAATATTTTTACACAAATTCTAAGTGTTAAAGTTTCTTAAAAGACGTGTAAATTTTACACAAACCAAAATTATACACTACGGTTGGAGATGCTCTAAGTATTAAATATATATATATATATATTATTAATTCCGAAAACTCTAAATTTTAAATTAATTATCAAATGATAAGATGCTACAATTTTTTTTAAAAAAAAAATTTATGTACAGCAAAAAAGAAAAATAAAAATGCTTAAGAATTGTGAACCTTTCAAAAAAAATTAAAATTTTGATGAATTTTTTTAGAATTGTTTGTAGGCTCATTTATTTCACATAATTTCATAAAAAATATATTTTTTTTGAAGCACCAAATAAATCTCAAAGATTTATGGTATGTTGTTTGCATAATTATCCTCTTACAAACCATTCCAGTGAAAGAAAATACTATTTGTATTATAAATTATAGTACCAAATGTCGTGCTAGCTAATTAATTACATGATCATAAATACTTTATATGATTATGTATTGAAAAATTGATAAACATGAAATATGTCTAATGTGATTATCAACATAGAAGAATATGTATACTTGATTCTTAAATCTTTATTATTATTATTATATGAAAGAAAATGGTGGAAGTATTAATAACATAGTTAATTGAAAATAATTTTTGATAAAACCCTGTAAAATTCTTTAAGGGTGTGTTTGAAATATGGATTTGAGAGAAGATTTTAATATGAAATTTGTATTTGGAATCTCAATTCTAAATATTTTTGTTTGGTGTGAAATTATGATTTGAGATTTATAAATATATTCAAATAATAAGATTTGATACTTATCATAAAGTTATAACTTTCAAATTATAGAGATAGGGTTGTTCCTTATAGATCTCAAACTTGTGAAGTTGAAAAAAATATTAATTAATTTTTAAACAAATTATTAATTTTTATTATTATAAATATATTTGTAATATTAATTATAATAATAATACGAAGGATGACAAAGGGTTGTGTATTGTCCAAACCCAAACCCAACAAGCATATAAACACATCCCAACCTGATGCAAGTATTATTATTTTAAATATAAATCCGTCGTGAATAGTGTACGCATAAACCAACTCCCGCTCTATAGTAATTACGCTATATTATAAAGAATAAAATACTATAATAAGGGCGGGTCGAGTCAAACGGGTTAATTTTGTGTAAGCATGAGTTCCGCCACGATGTCAAAAAATGAAAATAACTTACTAATCAACTAAATATAAAATTTAGCGAAATAATATTTAGATTTATAAATCAATTTTCTTGTATTTGTTAAGTAAACACAAAATTTTAAACTCTTCTATTTCAAATATGTAATTTTTGAATCTTAGATTTATGAATTTTAAAACTAAATTCAATTATATAATTCAAATACACCTTAAAAGAAAATAGAAAATAAATTAAAATAAAAGTATATTTCGATTAGGAATTTAAATTAAAATGTAATCTAAATTAGTACAATTATAAATTGATTTTAATTAGTGGATATACTTCTTAATTTTGAAAATGGTACAAAATTTGTTTGTCAAACACAACACATTGATTATTGAACCAAATAATTAATTATTTAATACTAAATAAGATATATTTTACGTGTTATTTAGGAAGTCGAACGCATACTTCCGTATCTGATCAAATTATTAAAAGTTAAGTTTATTTGAAATGCTTTAAATTAAGAAAATACGCTTCTCTTAATATTATTTTATGTTATTGTGTTAAAATTATTATTTAGTTGAACAGTGACTAATAAAATTAGTAACACAAGTTATATGAGATGCTTCAAATTAATTTTTGAATTTTTATTGTAATATGATTTGTCACGAATGATAATAAAATGATTAAATTGAAAGTGTTATTAAAATAGTTAAATTGTATGTAATTTGTAAACATATTGTATAGAGATGAAAATTCAAAGTCAAATATATTTTGAAAGTGTTATTTTTCATAAACTTATATTATTAATTAACTATAAAACTGAAATGACGAAAACACCAATAAACACTTATCCTAATTTGGAATTGGATTATCCTAGGTCTATTTGACAAAAAAAATCTTTAAGGAATTTTGTTTGGTTGAGATTTTAAAACATGTTTTGAAAAGTGAATTTAATTTTTGTTAAAGTTTTTTTCAACCATTTCAAAAAAACTCGTAAAAAAAGTGTAAAAAAATAGTAACAATGGATCTTATTTTATAGATCTCGATGATTAGGTTTCAAATATTTTTTTTTTTATCTAATTCCGATTTTTGAATTTAAAGTTATGGTATTTTAAAAAATTTATGAGAGAGAAAGTAAAGTAATTTGAAAAGTGTGAATGAAAGTTGACTTTTTGGTAAAAAAAATTAAAAACTTGATCATAAAATCTCAACCAAACACCACCTAAAGATTTGACACATCACTAATGTGCATTAATTATTGTCGGTATCTATCAATTGGTAGAAAGAGAAGATAACCATTGAAAACTCATATATATATATATATATATATATATATATATATAAGTATTCTTCTAAATTTTAATCAAGATTAAATTTATGCATTCTTAAAAGATAAAAAAAATTATAATTAATTATAGACTCGCAAGACGTAATAAATTAATACAAGAATATGAAAACAATAAATTAATTGGTATAAGATAATAGTAACAAGCTATAAATATCTATTTCTTGCTTTAGTTCCAGGTTATAAACAAGTGTGCAGATCTTGAAAGAGATATGTCCTAGGACTATTCATAGATTATGATTTGTACTTGGATATCTTATGCTTATTTTTATTAATAAAGTTTATTTATTTTACTTTATAATCTCTTGTAAATAATATTTATTAATACTAGTTCATCAAGTACGTGACTAGATTGTGGGATGCTAGTAATGTAATAATAATATTGTTTAGATGTCCCTAATCATGTATCAATAACCTAGGATCACATTGATATAATGATTAGAGTATGGGTCAGCTGATGACTATGTTCCACAAGTCATGGATATGGAGATATCAAGCTGAACATACTGATACTTGTTAGGGAACAAAGTATTGGACTGACCCGCTTTGGGGACACTGCGAGGAGTGTTACATAATGTCATCAGTGATGTTCCCCATTTGTGATATCGTATTATCCTCAGACCTGAGATCGCCATGGTTACCAACATAGGGATTAGCATGTCAGGCATTATCAAACGTTGCTCTTGACCGAGTAATTATAAAGATGATGACCGAGCATACTATGAACTATGTAGAGGTATGTGGTTGATCAAGATGGGATTTGTCACTCTCATATATTGAGAGAGATATCGTTGGGCCCCTTGATAAGTGTAATTAATATTTGCATGGCCATGCACAAATGAGATGTCATTTGTTTTGGATTAATTATACTTAGAGATCAAGAAATAAAGATTGAACTATACAAGAATGACACTTGCCTAGTCTTGTGTTCAATCTAGATATCGATTGACAAAAGGAGTTAATGTGTGAAATATCAATTTAAGGTTGTGTCGTTTTTGACCTTTATACCCTTTGGATAATAGTAATGTTTTACTAGAAACCGCTTACTGTTCGTATAATAAAACGGGTTTTAATTGTACGGCCAAAGAGTGTAAAACCTACAGGGTCGCACACCAAAACGAGTTGGATCAAAACGAATTAAAACGGGCCAAGTTGGACTTGGGCCCAGTTCGTTTGTTGCTTAGGGTTCTCACTAGGGTTCCCTTATAAAAAGGAACCTTTGTTCTTCTTGGCCGTCAACGAAATTGAGAGAGGCAAGAAAATTCGAAATAGCAGAGAGAACCCTAGAGGGCGCTAGTACACCAAGCAAGATCTCATCTCGTTCGTGTGTGCATACCGTAGAGGCGTCGTGTTTTCTACGCTAAGGACGACAACAACAGAAGGATCAGATCCATCCTGTTCGTTTCATTGACATCAAATCTCGATTAAGGTATGTCATCTGTCGATTTTATTGAACTGCATAGATCATAGGATTCAATGATTAGTGCGTAAATTAGTGTATGCGATGCATGATTACTGCCCTAATTTCCTAACAGATCTTTCATTGGTTATATATATAAAAAAAGGAAAAAGTTAAAAACAAATAGTGCGGCATTAACACGATATATGAACGAAAAAATATAAAGTAATAAGCTACATATATTTATTTCTTGCTTTCCATGGTTCTAAACAAGTAGTTCATATATAACAGTGGAACACTAACATGAAATAAATACGAATGAACCAAAAATTAAACAAAAGTTTGATTAATATATAAAAGTACTCGATCATCAAACAATTAAACCCTTAAAAGATTATTATTATTTCTTCTTTTTGTTGTGGGAATTGGTCCACCATGTGATCTTTTACGATTGCAATTGTTGTTCTTGCGGCTGAGGATGGTGGTATCAGATTGTAGGGGTGGAAGATTGAGGATGACGCGTATTTGTCGCTTCTCCTTAGCGTAAATCAACGTCCACGAAGGAGTAGTTTTAGGAACAGAATCAGAAGAAGAATCTTGATGATGATCTACGGCTGTGGGAACAACAACGACGTTATTATTATTAATTTGTTGTTGTTCCAGTTGGTGGGGCTTCTTTTTGTACTATCTTCTTCGATCTTCTTCCTCTTGATCAGACGTCATTCATGACTATGATACAACAGTGATAATTAATCTTTGATAGAATTCCTAAGTTTCGCGTTAATTAGCATTATGAATTGAAGATGAAGGAGGAGAAGTAGCCACCAATTCGATTCAATCCAATAAAAAGAAAAGTACGTACGTATGATCGAGGATGATGAAGAAGATCGAACCCAATTCAATGATTGATCTTGATAGAAAAGAAGATAGATTAATGGGTTAGTAATGTTAAGAACCTTTTACTCTCTCTAGCCGTCTACTTCTTATTTTTGCTTTTTACTGTCTCAGTCTACTTATATATATATATATATATATATATCTAACGAACTCGATCTGTTTTAGAAACTATAAATCCAACTTGAATTATGACAATTAAACGGATCCATATGGATTACTTGACCCCAAAGAAACAATCCTCTAATCGCAGAATATCTCAAAAACAATACCAACGTCGTCGATTGCATAGGCAGTTTTTAAATTTAACTCCAAAAAAAAAAATATTACAAAATAGCAAATATTTAAACTGCATCCACTAGGTAGACGCTAATATTTTACCATTAATTTTTGAGATGTCCCTAATCAAAAATTCAAATTTCTTTTTTGAATATATCAATGTACTTAAAACAAGCTTTATTGAAAACAATTGATTATGTAATTAATTTATGTCGAAGCCAGCATTTTCTAATTAAAAATAATAACAGTGCTAAAAAAAAAATACTTAATTTATGATGCAGGGTACTTTTTTTTTTGACACAAAAAAAAAAAAAAAAAAAAAAAAAAAAAAAAATTTAGTGGTCAAACTTCTTAAACATTAGATGCATAATAATTTTTATTTTTTTTAAAAATATGAATGTAAATTTACTGACCGGTTACAAGTACCGATCGAAGTGGTCAAACTTCTTAAACATTAGATGTATAATAAAAAAAAAATTTATTAAACATAAATGTAAATTTACTGACCGGTTACACTTTGAGTTAAAAACTACTAGAGCTTTGCTAGCTGTTATAGCTTTGTGCCTTGTTTTCATTTAAGCGTACGTGATCCTTTGGTTTCATTCATAAACCCACGCTAATTGATTATACTCCTCAATTTTTATTGACGGTATAATATATATACTAGATCACATACACACTACACGTAATGCATATATTACTTGTATATATTTAATTTAAAGAATAATATTTAATAAAAAAAGAAAAAATGTTTTAATAATTAGGAAGCAGGTTAACTTGATAAAAGTTGGCTGTTCAATTTATGTTTAAACTGTAGGGATAAAATAAAAATTACAAAAGTTTGACACAACTTCAAGCAGTTGAATTAAATCTTGCATTTATAATATAAAATATATATTCCTTAATTTCTTAGTTGATTTTATCTAAAAACACTCCTCGGGTGACACAAAAAAAAAATCTTAATTCCCGATTATCATGTGTCATAAATATAATTTTTGTTTTTGGAAAATCAGCAGACTCGTAATAGCTTTAGCGTGTATAGTAGAATTTAGACACTTTGTTTGGGTGAATTATTTAGACCATTCAGTTCATAAATAAAATATGTACTCGTACGTGCATTATATATGTTTTTAATTATGATTAGTTGTACGTGTAAAAAGTCAAAAAATGGAATAATTTTTAGGGTATTGAGTACATCCCACTATGTTTAATAACATTGCTGCAACATTAATTAATTAATTAACCAGAGATAAATATGGATCAAGACAAGGAAAATTAAAAGGGAGTTTGATTAATAAAACCAGATGATCGAACATATAATAGTTATACGAAATGGTCAGCCCGGCCCGGCCCCTCGTTGTTATTATTAACTGCAATTAATTAATTAATTAAGTAATGTTGGACCTAAAATTAATTAAGTATATTAATACTAATTTACACGTACGATAGCCGAATATATATATATATATATATCAGATAAGTTTTTAATCGAGAGCTTAAACATTAATTTATTTAATTTTGAAATCAATATAGTACTCCTAAGCCTAAATTATATACGTAGTACTATTATTGGTTCATAATTAATATGATCAAAGTACAAAATTAACATAAAATAAAAGTGATTGAAAGCCTAAAAAAGGGAGGAATTTTGGTTATAAAAGCAGCTGAACCTATATTAATCAGTTAAACCTATATAGGCTGCCTACGTACCCCAGCTGAGATCAAGCCACAAGTAGTTCTTGTTTACATAAAAAACATATTAACTACTTACATATGATCCACTAATAATATATATATATATATATCCATCAACCCTAATGTTCTCATGATTTAACTGACTTAACTTATATATTAGTTTCATTAAAAAAATTAAATATTAATTATATGATAAGATCCTAATTCAATTCGATTTAATTTTTTATTTTTTTTTAAATATATATTTGGATTGATCCAAATTTAATCTATTGACGGGCTTACCAAAAAGTGACATTAATGTGATAAAAGATAATTAATGTATTGCTAAATAAATTTTGAAATGTTAAAATAAAATGATGAGGTGCACATTGAGTTACATCACAATTGAAACGTATTTATCTATGTTAGACCGGGCTTTAGCCAAGTGATAAAGAGGGTAGATGTTCACACAAAAGTAACATATTTCTATCCTGCCCCGCGCCTCATAAAACCAGCTCGATTTATTTATCACTTGTACTAAATATATATATATATATATATATGGATTCAATATTAGTCCATACTTAGATTGTATATTAATTCATGATATATGTTATAATTATACTACCAACAAAAAGTAGTTATTCTGCGTTAATTTGTATTATTAATAAAATTTTAACATTTTTAGCTTCTAGTTACAAAATTTAAAATAAGCCTAATTTGGACAACCTATTCTGGCTGGAAAATAGCGTTCTTGGTTAGGTACATATCCTAATTTTTTTTATTTTGTAGATTTTGAAAAAAGAATTAATCTCTTTTGTTAAAATAATGAAACTTTTGAGGCAGAGAAAACCTAGGCTGATGAAGTTAAAATTTTATATTAAAAAATCTGATAATAACTTATGGTAACTGGGCGCCGCTCCCCTCCAGTATAGTGAGATTTGTGACACGTGGTCAAACAAGTTTCAAGGGTCAAAGATTTCTCAAACCCAAAACAAAAACAAACCATGGTTAATTGAAAAGAAATACAGAGTAATACATATGAACAAATATATATATATATATTGAGGAAAAAGTAGTTAACGAAATTAATGGTCCACTGCGCGTAATTATTAAGTAAAAATAATAACTAAGTTTTATATGTTGGACTTAAAAATAAATTGATACTATTTACACTAAAACCAAGTACAAGGACTGACTTCAACTTAATTTCTTGTTTTATTCTTGCCTAAATCTTGAAATCTAGCTCTCTTAAATTACATCCAATATATATTTATATATATATTATTGGTTTATAACTTAGATCAAGTATAAAATAAAGAAGATCAAAACCCTAATAAGGAGCTGCCTACGTACTCCCGTCGGGATCAAGCCGCACGGAGTTTTTGAATGTTTTACACAATAAAACATCTTAACTAATTTCATATATTTGATAAGTAATATATCCATCGAGATAGGCTATAAAGAGGGATTCTCTCGCTTTAACAAAAAGAGGGATGACCATTTAGAGTGGTAAATCGATGAATTTTTCTATAAAAATTTGTAAAGATGATTTATATAGTGATTATCACCTCCACAAAAATTTGTAAAAAAATTCAACCTAGAAGTGAGTGTTTTGAAAATTTGATATACATGTACATTTTCAGCCGTTAAAATTTTTGATGATCATTTCACCCACTTTTAGGTTGATATTTTTATGAAATTTGGTAGAAGTGATATACTCATAATATAGATCATCTCTACAAAATCTTACGAAAAAATTCATCCAATTACTCCTCAAAATGAGCATCCCTTCTTTTTGTTAAAGTGAGGGAATCCCTCTTTATAGCCTAACTCTATATCCATCAACCCTAATATAAATATATATATATATATATTCTCATAAGAAATTAAATCTACTACGTACAACTACTACATAACTAGTTAATTAACAAAATTTCATCCCATAAATATCAAACCCTCAAAAGACGATTATTATTTCTTGTTGTGGTGAGAATTAGTCTGCCATTCTGATCTGTTACGCTTGTTCTTGCCGCTGAGTATGGTGGAATCGGACGGTATGGGTGGAAGATCGTCAATATTAAGCATGACGCATATTTGTCTATTCTCTTTGGCTTCGCGAGCCATCTGATATTGTCTCCTAATTTTCTTCTTCGTTGCTGCTAATTTCT
Organism: Lonicera japonica; assembly: GCA_021464415.1. NCBI lineage: Eukaryota > Viridiplantae > Streptophyta > Magnoliopsida > Dipsacales > Caprifoliaceae > Lonicera > Lonicera japonica. The sequence goes on from CM038465.1 coordinate 73,545,316, forward strand.
GCTGGTAGTTTAACTCTTCGTTAAAGTTGTCATCGAAATTCAAACCCAAACGTACTCGTTCTTGTGGTGGTTGTAAAAAATTCGAAGTTGAAAGCCGAAGCGGAAGGAAAAGTCATCGGTAACAACATTTTGTTGTTCTTCCTTAATTTGTTTCTTGATCGGTATTCTGTATGTTTCTTCATATTGATCTCTTCTTGTTGCTTTGTAGATTGTTGTTGTTGATCTTCATGACTGTGGTACAATTTGTAAAGCCTTCGATTGAATTCTTCGTCGGAAACATACTCGCCGTTTGTTAACATCATCTTGAGAAAACACTTTGGAGAATGCTAGCTACGAGGGCCGGATTTTTTTTTTAAGAAAAATGTCTTTGATGATATTTAATTAAATGAGGAGTAAGTTAATGATGAATAATAGTACATATATATATAGGTATATGATGAAATCCAATTTCAAGTAGGAATTTGATATTTAATTAAATGAGGAGTAAGTTAATGATGAATAATAGTACACACATATATATAGGTATATGATGAAATCCAATTTCAAGTAGGAATTTGATATTTAATTAAATGAGGAGTAAGTTAATGATGAATAATAGTACATATATATATATATATAGGTATATGATGAAATCCAATTTCAAGTAGGAATTTGATATTTAATTAAATGAGGAGTAAGTTAATGATGAATAATAGTACACACATATATATAGTAAGTTAATGATGAATAATAGTACACACATATATATAGGTATATGATGAAATCCAATTTCAAGCAGGAATTTGAATAAGGATCGGAAATACTAACTTAATTGCTTGACCCACAAGCACTTCATTTAATACAAAAACACTTACTGAATCGGCGGCGTGTGTACATTCTGTGTCTTAATTAGTTTCCTAATTTGACATATATATATATCTCTTTATATGGTAATTTGTGCTAGTAAATTTTTAATTTGTGGGCTTGGGGATGCAAAGGAGGTTTACTAAATACGGGTTTAATTAGGTCCGGATTAAAATTGTGTAAATTTAACCCGTTTGATCCAACTCAAATTTAATATTTTTCTTTCACTAGTATTTATAAAATTATATATATGCAACAGTTTGGGGCATACAAAGTTGGCTCATAAGGTTTAGAACTTGTTTGGTTCAAATTTTGGGAATGGAATATATGTATCCTAGATTTTTGGAGAGCTTCTTTCGTTGCATATAAGATATATTGCCAATGTTTGATTCGGACATGGTTTGGTTTAGACAAGAATATTTATTAATTTTTGTGAAACTTTTAATACAATTTTCAAAGCAACATTGTTGAACGCAATGTTTAACATGCTTAGATATACAAGGATTTGGATTTGGAAAGTTTCCATATTAATTTATCCTGTTCAAATTAATATAGTACTTCTTCCCATACAAGAAAGTCATTAATACATACTAATTACTCCATAACCAAATACCAGACACAATTTTAATTAATCGAGAGTTAAAATATTTATTTAATTTCTTGTATGATATATTAGATTCATCACTTAATATTGAAATCACTACTCCTAAACTATATAGATTACAGGTTTATAACATGATCGAAGTACAAAATTCACATAAAATAAACAAAGACTTACACCCTGAAAAGGGGAGGAATTTTGATTAATTAATAAAAGCAGCTGGACCTATATATTAATCAATTAAATTTATATAGGCTGCCTACGTACCCCAGCCGGGATCAAGCCGCACGTAGTTCTCGTTTTACATAAAAAAACATATTAACTGCTTACATATGATCCTCCAATAATATATATATATATCCATCAACCCTAATGTTCTCCATCATAAGACAGTATGCTACTAGTACATAATTACCAAAATTTCTTGAAATAACTAATCAAACCCTCAAGAGACGATTATTATTTCTTGTTGTGGGTATCGGGCCGCCATGTGATCTTTTTTGCCTCTTGTTGTACTTGCCTCCGAGGATGGTGGAATCGGACGGTAGGGGTGGAAGATCATCAATATTGAGGATGACGCGTATTTGTCTCTTCTCCTTAGCCTTGTGAGCCATCTGGTATTGTCTTGCAAATTTTTTCTTTGTCGCTTCCAATTTCTGGTTGTACTTCAATTCTTCATCAAAGTCGCCATCGAAATTCAAAGCCAAACGTACTTGTTCTTGTTTTTGTGGTGGTTGTTTCTGAATTACTACCGATGACTTTGCCACTACTGAATTTGAAGTAGTATCAAAAGCCGAAGGAAGAATACTTTTCTCTTGCGGCTCTTTCTTTTGAACAACATCATCAGCAGTAACAACATGATGAATTTGTTCTTGTTCCTTAATTCGCTTCTTGATCGGTATTCTGATAGTATGCTTCTTCATATTGACCGTTTGTTGTTGTTGTTGATCTTCATGGCTATGGTACAATTTGTACAGCCTTCGATTGAATTCTTCATCAGAAACGTACTCGCCGTTTATCAACATCATTTTGAGAAGACACCTTGGAGAATGATATGAGGGCCGGGAATTTGTGTAAGAAAAATGTCTCTGATGACAAAGGGGAGTAAGTTAGTGATGTATAAATAGTACATATATATATAGGTATATGTGATGAAATCCAATTTCAAGTAGGAATTTGAACAAGGATCGGAAATACTAAGGGCCCATTTAATACAAAACACTTACTGTTCGGTAGCGTTTTTAATTTAATTAACATCCATATTATGAACCCTTCATTATTCTTTCATTTTAATCTCGTTTTTGTTTTTAGACGGATGAATTTTTTCATAAAACTTAGTTATATTTGTTAAAATTTCAAAAACTTTAATATTCATATATATATATATATATATATATTTAATTTATATTTTTATATATTTTCATTACATATCTATTATATAAATTAGCATTATATCTCTGATAAAAAATGCGTTATTAAATTTATTTATATATATTTTTTCGCTTATTAACATATATGTGGGATATTTTACATTATTCATAAAAAAAATGATAAATTTTTAATTTAACAAAAATAATTATTTTACGCTTTTTTCATTTTATGAAAAACGAGAACAGAGAAGAATTACAGGGAAAAAACGAGGAGAGAGTTCGGAAAACGAATTCAAGTTTAAATACAAATTAAGGGTAAAAGTGACATAAAACGCAAAAACATTCCTTAAATGCCAAAATGACGTTTTCATTTTAATAAATATTCCATTTTCAGTCTTGTAATCTTCATTTTCACTGTTTTAATTTAGTATTAAATTTGTTTGCATAAAATTAACGTTCTCGCTCCTTATATTTAAATTAGAAAATGTTTTCACTATTTTCGTTCTCGGAAAATTCATTTTCTCATTTTCATTTTCTGAAACATGCACCGAGCATCTCGGAAAATTATTGTTTTGATTATATTGTGTTGGCTTTTGAAAAAAAATTAGACTTCTATTGGTTTTTTTTTAACTAACAATGTTACACTTATTTTCAAATTTGATCACCTATTCTTACCGGGTGCATTACATGTGTTATATTTTTACTTAGTATTTTAGTTGTTAAAATTTGATTTTTTCTTTTTTGATGAGTTTTAAATTAGAATAGAAGCTATTTCTTATTAATAAAATTATTTAAAATATATTTACTTGATAATTAATTGTTCAAGAATAATTAGTGGGAGTTCGAGAATAATGTCTGAGACAGTTAATGGGGTTTTCCAAATAAATTTTACATTTATACAAAAATAAACTTAGAAAACAATTTTTTTTTAATAAGGATCGGAAATACTAAATGTGCTTGACCCACAAGCACTTCATTTAATACAAAACACTTACTGGCATTCATATTATGGTAAGTTGTGTTTGGCTTGTCTCCGTTATTCTTTCATTCCGATTTCGTTCAAGAGAGTTTAGTTCGAAAATTAAACGAATGATTTTTTTCATGAATTTTAGTGAAAATGATTTATGTAATGAGTTAATAATCTCCCAAAATTTCATCAAGAAATTCAAACCTAAAGTAGGTGTAATAAAAAATTTATACATATATTTAGATCAATTTTTACCATTAAATTTTTAAATGATGCATCTTACCCAATTCTAAATTGAATATTCTAATGAAATTTTGTGAAGATGGTTTACTTGTCAGGGAGATCACTAAATCTTATAAAAACAAAATCCATCTATTTAACACTCGAATAAGGTCACCTGGAACAAAACTGGACTAAAGTGTAATACAGAGGAGTCAAGTCCCGGTAACTTGTTGAGTAAATTCTTAATTTGTGGGCCTAGGGATGTAAAATTGGTTCATGAGTTTTTTTAAAATAAAAACCTGACGCAAGTTCATGTTGGGTTTAAATTAATTTTTGTATATTAACCTATTTGATCCGACTCAATTCAATTCTTTTTTTAAGTATTATAAAATTTTATATATGCATTGAGTTGGGGCATAAAGGGCTGGCTTGAAAGATTTAGGAGCGCATAGCAGACAAGGGCGTTGTGGGGAATCTAGAAATTAAAAAATTAAATCGTATCAAGTCGAACCAATCAATTAAAAACAGAACCAAAAAAAAAACCGAACTGAAGAAACCGAATATGTCTGGTTCAAGTTTGGGATGAGACATTGCAAAACCCAACCACACCAAATTGAATCATTGCATGCATGACTCGAAAATAATATTACTCCACTCTCTAAAATTTATATCTCTAAAATTTACAAGGTATAGTCAGAACCCAACTCTTTGAGCTATCATAAATATTAGAGGTATATTATAAATGTACGAATAAATATTTTTTATGGCCAAAATAAATAGGAGCAAGCATAAAGTTATGATTTTTCTCACCAAAGCAAGTGTTGCCTTACATTTTATTTATTTTTAAATATATATATATATAACCGAATAAAATTGAAACGAAAAATTTTGTTTGGATTTGAAAATTTTAAACACCGAACCGAAGTTTCAAATTCAGTTTGAATTTGAGTATCATAATTTCTGTTCCGACCGAAATTAAAAACACACCCAATAGCAGATTCGTAAAACGAAACCCTTTTGCCCATATATATAAGATGCGCGTCAAAAGTTTCATATATTACCATATTAGTGACATTTTTGCCGTGTACCGCGCAATGTTTTAACACGTCCCGGTGCTTAGTTTTACAGGGATTTGGATTTGGAAAGTTTGTTAATGATCCAAGTTCAAATTAATATTAGTAGTCCTGTTTAATTTCTTTTCCATATTAGTACTATGCTACGGTAAAAAGATAATTATTTTGATAATAAATGCATCTTATAGTTACTACCCCGAAAATAATAAATAAACTAGTTACAAACCGTGCGATACACAGGATGGTATTCAAATTATTATTAAAAAAAATTATATAATAATGAACAAAAATTGAATAAAATCACTACAAATCCATGTAAAATATAGCTTTAACTATACAATAAAACACACAATTAATTCAAATAATAAAAGCAGTGAAAGCTCAAAATAACGCAGGTAAAATGATGTATTTTTGCTATAATAATAATAATAATAATTCAGTTCATGCTTAAAAAAATAATTTCAAAAAAGAAAAATAAAAAAGAAACATTAAAGGGTACAATAAATAGGGCAACCTCTTCTTATTCCTTCCATAATACTAAAATATACTAAGTATAGATGTAAATATAAAAAATGAAAAATGAAAAATTTTTAAAAATAAGTAAATAAATGTTTCATAATAAAAATTATTTATCACTAAATATAATTATTACAATTCCTAGATTTTACTATGATGATGATAATAATAATAATAATAATAATAATTATTATTATTATTATTATTATTATTATTATTATTATTATTATTATTACTATTATTATTATTATTATTATTATTATTATAACAATAATAATTACTATTATAACAATAATAAATAATATAGATTATTATGAAAATTATTATAGCAATTAATAAGAGAGAGTGTATTGGTATTAAATGTGTTATTATTATGGCAATTATAATAGCAATTAATAAGAGAGAATATAATATATAATTATTACAAAGGAAGTGGATTAGTATTATTAAAGAAGAAGTGAATTATTGAAAAACAGTAAAAGACACTATAATTAAATAGAAATTAAATAGGAGAGAGAAAATTTATTACGGAGGACTTCCTCCGTAATACTATTATACTATTAGATAAGTTTGTTAATAAATAATAGATGAATTCCTTGCGGTTTATTGTTTTTGCATCCAGATAGTGTAAGAAATCAAATCCCCTTTTCTCGAAAAATAATTTCTTAATCTCTTCTGCAGATAGATAAACAACAATTGATTTGCAGTTTCTAATCTCTACTCTCTGCTTCATTTTTTATATAACACAGCAAAAGTTATTTTACAATTTAATCTCCACTTAACTTTGTAGTAGAAGTTAAGTTGTACACGTTTATTAATTAGAAAAGGGTAGTACTATCTGCCAGAGCAACATACCACTTTTAAAAATATACGAAACTTCCCAAAAAAATACCATCTGATAAATAGATAATAACTTTGACAAATGGGCGGCCTTAGAAAAATTGAAAAATAATTAAGAGCATAAAGCTTGTTGAGCGCATGCATCATCAGGCCAACCGAAGACAGAGTCGCATTTTCCTTCCAAATCATTATAATCTCCCGCAGCATTAAGACATAATAAAACACAGTCGTAGAATCAACTGGCACCAAATTTACAATATCGTAAATACCAGTGAGCAATTTATTGTGATGGCAAATATTTAAGATAAATCTTATAGAGTGCAGCTTAATCTTTCATGGGTACCCTTACAGTATCCCTCGTTTGATCAGGATTTAGTACAGTGGCCAAGATTGCTATGCAGAAGCAGTAAAAGCACAGCGTACAACACGTGAATATGCGTGTAGATTTTGGAACTCTTGCTTTCCCTCAGGATTACACGTTGTCACCTTTTTCATTTATTTGTATAGACGTTTTTGATAAGCTCGCTTCCAGTTCATTTAACTCGTCAATGTCAAGCTCATCGTTGTCAGAAAGAACTTCAGTATCGGGAGGGGCTGACAATGACGTAGTCGGTCCATCTGTTGCAGTATCTTTATCAACCTGAAATCCAAGTAACAGTACAATCAGGGAAGATCAATACTTACCGCGTAATATCGTTCTTTAAGGGTAGCTATTGCAAGAACAGAGCAATGTATAACTGTAAAAGCACATGTTACAACCATTCGTAACAGTAATATACTCTAGCAAAGCTATAATTGCTTTGGGAGTAAGTGTAGCCTTCTTTTAATCTATTTATAGACATCTCCTTGGTAAGTAGGGTGGGGCCAACTGTATGGCTACGGGTAATAGATTTATTAAGTATAATAAAAATTTACGAGGGAATGTATAGCTAGCCCCAACTAACATTCATGAAAAACAAAAAGTGAGTCAAAGGGGGTCAATTTTAGGAAAAATTGAAATAGTATCCTTTTAAGCATTTATGCGACTTTGAGGAGTAATAATTCTTGCCTTACCAAGCACTAATACATAATGGTATGTTAAATGACCCTATGAATAAAGTTTCTGGCTAAGCCACTGCTTGTTAGGAGGGTAAATGGTTGACTTTTTCGAAATCATCTCCTGCAAATCTTAGTGCGAGTCTTAAGCTTTTAACTACAATTCGAAGTAATAGTATGATAGTTAAAATTATTTAAGCAAATCTTTTTTCTGCAGCTCGAATATGGTACCCAATTGGGCAAAAAGGAAGTTACCATTTCTCAGACACTCACTATTCGTTTGCAATAAAATAAAGCATCAACCATTCCTAACTTAGGAAGTAATGCTTGATTTAGTCATTTAGGAGAAAATAGCCCAAGCTTCTTTACATGCTTGCCTATTGTCAATATAACAACAAATCTTCGATAGTAGTCTCTTTAAAAAAGGTAAAGCTTTAATAGTTTCATATAATTTACTAGAGGGATAAATTATATGATAGGACACGGAAGGGGGAGTTCTGATTATTACATGAACAAAAGGTATGTTCCTATCCATGTATTGACGAGAAACAATGACATATCAAATTGTACTACTCTGTCAAAAATTGATAGTCCCACTTTCCTTTTTGATATAGTCTCAAATTGATGGTCCCACATCCTTTTTGGGACAAAACCAATGTAGCAATAGAAAATAAGTTGTATTCTTGACCATTGATTAGGTTGAAATTAGTGTTTTTTTAATAGGTACATAAATCACACTGGGACTCCTTAAGTTGAGATGGAAGGGATATTTAATGGTTTATCAACCTCACATCGTAAGTCAGGAAATTTAATTAATGGAAGAACCGTGGAGTCGCCAACCACTACAAATGAAACATAGTCCCTCTATCCAAAATTAAGAGTCCGCTTCTTTGGCTGTACACTAATTTCAACATAACCAATGGTTGAGAATAAAACTTGTGTATAAATTGAGAGATTTCATACAGTAATTGCGTCCAGAAAAGGAATTGGGCACTTCATTTGAGATGTCCCGATAAGGAATAAAGGACTCTACTTTGGGAGGGATGGAGTACATACTAAAGCCAAAAGCATAACATTTACCTTCTTTCCAGTAGCATCTGATTCTTCTCTTTGGTATTTGTCATAGGCCTCCACATCATCCACGAACAAGCTAGAGTCCGAGAGGAAAAGCTCACGCCCACTGCAAAACAAAAACAGTTTAAATACATGTAAACAAAAACAGCTGAAATACAGACACCCATTAATGAAAGTGCATACAAACACTGGTAAAGACAGAATAAGGATAATTACCTCATACGGTCATTCTTAGCCCTCTCTGCCATTAGTGCAGCCAAACCAGCATCTCTTTCTTCAATCTTTTTCTTTTTCCATTGCATGAATAGCTCGGGAGTCATAGGAGTTGAAGTAGTTACTTTCGCACGCTGATGCCCAAAGGAGAATCAATTAAAAACGCAATAAGATAACAAAAGGAGATCAATAAAAATACTCGTATAGATTACTTGTTTGATTCAAGTTTGTCAAAAACATATAAGCAAGGAAAGGATTCCCGGGAATCCTCTTAGCTTTACCCCCATTGAATAAAGGAACGAATGTAGGGAATTCTGCTTTATCAGGGATCCTGAATTCCTTTCCAAAACTTCAACCAAATGTTGGCATCTTGAACATACATTGAATTTAGGATTCTAGGAATGGTCCAAAGAACGAACTAAACAAAACCATAGAGCAACTTCAAAGATCACCTGGCTATCTATCTCTTCCTCGATGGTTGTCTTTTCTGTCTCTTCCTCTATTAGAGCCTTCATCTGAGATTTTAAGACATATCCCGGAGGAAGGGCGTGCCTGTAGTGGCAGTCCTTACCACCATTTGGACAGACCCAAAACCAACCATATTGCTTCTTCTCCACAGCTTCCAAAAAGTGTTTGCATACCTGCATAATAATGACAAGCAATAACCAACAGGATATCAAACACGGGCTAAAAGTATACGGGATGTGCAATGCTGAGGAAAGAAACCCAAGTCATTAAAAAGAACCAAAAAAGAGCTTGATTTCAGCTTTGGGAACAGATACAGGAACCCGAAAACATCTGTGTTAAGCATAATTAAAACATAAATGTTGAGGCATTTTAGAAAAATCCCATTTATTCAAGGAATGTTCCCTTGTTAGTTTAGTAATTGTCAACATCGTGAATTGCCTGTAGCAGTCTTGAACCAATAATGTTGCTCGATACAACAAATTAACATGTGTGTCAACAGCAGAAGACCGGAAGCCTACTTGGGACAACAAAATATTCAAATAAATGTTATAAGTATCAAAGTTTAGACTACTGGGAAATTCATTGAAATTGGAAACTCCGCAGTTTCAACTGCCAGCATTTGCAACTATGAAAGACTATTTTCAACATTTTACACTTTTCAACCTTGACCAAAAAATTTCAGTGAAGATTAATAGATATATCCAATAAAGTTATATTTAATTTATCATGCATGTCATGATTTCCATTTGAATTAAAAAATTCTTGATATCTATCTTTAGGCCCACTGTTCAAAATTGTTTCCCTTCTTCATATCTCTGATGTATTTTGTTTCTTCAACTTCTTCTTTTCCTAATATTCAACTTTGCTCCCAATAATATCATGCGCACTTCTACTTCCCACTGCAGCAAGTGGAACTACAGTAAAGGTTCAACCATACATGGACTACAAATTAAAACTGGTGATATTTCTGGTATCGACATCAAGTAGAAGAAAGTTGAATAAATCTGGTCCATTAGTTTAAAATTAGATGGTTTTGATTCTGACATGTAGTTTTTGTCTAAATCAGTCTCACAAGCCAGGCCAGGTCTCAATTCAGAAAGATGAAAGGCCAAAAAGTACAAATAGAGGTTCAAAATTCCCCATCTCGTTAGAGGTGAACACTATCCATCAATATTCAATATTCCTCTATAATTCCACCACCATTGCCTCACAAGGGTGATTGTAATGCATTTGATATTTTGTTCACATTGGTTAAAATGAAAAACACAAACACGAGTACAACTACAACCCTTATCTTCAATATTGCTATTTCAAATTAGAATTAAGACACTAAATGAAAGAGTAATTTCTGTAAATCCAATTCACTATACGTGTTGGTTTATTCTGGTTATACTCATTCCTCTTTGACTCTACAACCTTCTCTAAAGTCTCTTGATATTTCGTTCACATTGGTTAAAATGAAAAATGCAAACACAAATACAAATACAACTACAACTCTTATCTTCAATATTGCTATTTCAAATTAGAATTACTACACTACATGAAAAAGATTGATTAGAAGTAAATCAAACTCACTATATCAGTTGGTTTATTCTGGTTATACTCATTCCTCTTTGACTCTACAATCTTCTCCAAAGTCTCTTGATCCCAATCCTCCATTGTCTGTGTTCCCTTTTCTTTCTCTGTAAGTAAACCAAAAATAATTAACGAGCTCACAACCAGCAAAATCACAAATATAACCATATAAAAAAAAGAATTACAACAACAAAAACAGAGTTGTATGTAATAAACCTTGATCGCGCTTATCACTATATATATCAATCTTCTCTCCTTTCCTCTGAACATTCAAATCGTGCGAAAACTTGCATTTAAATCCCTTAGCACACTGACCGCTTTATAAAACTCACACAGTATAGATTTCGGATCAACCCCTAAACAAATACCAAACAGAAAGAAAGGAAAAAATAAAAATCAACTGGTACATTCACCAAAACATATGTAATCATCAAATATATATATATAATACTGTGAAGGTAAAATAATAATCACCAACTGGTACTTTTGGCTGACTGACAGCAACTTTAAACAAATCATTTAGCTCCTTCTCTTTTGCCTTCTCTTCCTCTTTCTTTTTCTGTTGAAATTACATCAAAAGGAAAATTGATCAAAAAATCATTGAACACAATCTCAATATACATGAATATATATATATATATACATATGTATATGTATATGTATATGTTGCCTTTTAGTTTTAGACTTTTAGTTCAAGAACAGACTTCCCTTTTTGAAGGATAAATAGTTGATTTTTTTATTTTTTTTTTATCAATTCCACCAAACTTCATCCAAAAATTCAACCATGAAGTGCGTAACTTAAAATTGATATATGTGTGCATTTTAATTTCAGTTCACCAACTTCCAGGTACAAATTTCAACAAAATTTTGTGGAGTTGATCTACTCGTAAAGATCAACTCCACCAAATTTATTCACCCCCTAAAATTTGGAAGTTCATATCCATCTATCTATCTGTATAAAGCGATAGTAAGCCTTTGTCAGGTTCGTGAAACTACTAAATTACGCTTCGAAAATAGACTTGAAGCCATAATCTTAAATCTAAATAACATATGTTATTATATGCTTATTTTTGTTTTGAAAATCTATACATAATTTGACGAATATTAAGTACATGCATCGTGTGTGCCACCTATTCTCATATAGATATACCTTGGCGGATATTTTGGAGGGATCAGGCTTGGGCTGAACGGATTGATGGAGAGACTGTACGTATTTCTGAACATTTTTGGACTTGTTCTTATTCTTGAGACCGAATGTCTTGTCTTCTACGATCTTCTGCTTCTTCGCTGTATCGGCTTTCGATTGCCGCTTCGGTGGCATCTCTTATTATCATCAAATGGCTCTCTGCACCTACCTACCTGCGATTGATTGATTAATTCTGTTGAAGGTTCTTCGATCGTTGATTTGATTTGTATTTGTATTTACTCTTGTATGATAAGTTGGAATTGGGATATTGAAGATGATCGATTTCGGTTTGTATACCTTTTGTTGACGATGATGATCGAGTTTTTTGGTTCGAGCACGGACCTGTACGTGTCGAATAGATGCGATTGATTGACTAACCCATTATGGCTGGTAACACTTCATTTATATATAGTTCAAAAAAAAAAAAGTAGAAGATAAATATGCCCCTCCAAATTTGTCTATGATTTCAAAATGCACCCCAAACTTTAATTTGTTTCAATTTCCACCCTAGATTAAGCATTAGTGAGGAGTTACGTTTTTTTTTTTTGTTCTAGGCCAAGAGTGTTCGAGCCATTTTTCGTGCACTTCAACTAATCTTCTTCGTGGACGGTGTCAACCACTGGCCATCATAAATTTTACATCTCCCAGGACTCGACTTAAAGAATTCCATAAATTACATTTATCAAGTAAATTGAATTATAAAAAAAAATTGAGTTTTGCTTGAATGAGCGAGCCAATAACGTTATTGTAACTCGTTGACATCCTCCATATTCTCGTGATAAGGAGTTTATGAGTTCAAATCACATGAATGTGGTTGTTGAACTTTTTATTGATCCACCTTTATTGCTATAGTTGTTGTAAATTCATAATTTGTACAAAAGGATGTATTATATAAAAAAAATTGTGTAATGAATTTATTGCTTTGTATCAACAAATTTGAGCCAGGTGATTAAAACATGGATGAATGTCATTTGAACTTTACGTTTTAACTAATACACAATAACGATGTTAGACACGCTCGCTTTTCAAGTTAAATTTATTTATTCTTCTAAAATTAGTGATAAAGTAAATGGTTGGATTGAACCTTAAAAACTCCAATTCCATGTATAGGCTTGTCAATTGGGTCAAGTAAGCCCAAAGCCCATGCATTCGCCCGCTTTAATGAGAATTGAGTTTTAATTGAATTTGAGATCGACAGGAACAAATTTTCAAGCCTGAATAAAATTTTAGGCCCAGCTTGATCTTCAATCGCTCGACCCATATTAGTCCCAACTTGCTTTCATGTATTATTAATTACACTTTTTCCATTAAAAAATTATTAGGCCAATAATTTTTTACGAGATCTTTTTATGCAATTGATTTAGTTAATATTCAAAATTGCTTTCAATGAGTTCACTTTGATTTATGAATAATTGGACACATATTAACTATTATTTAATACTTTGTTACTTTCTTTTTTTAAATATATATTTTCTTATATGATGCAATGTTAAAATCATATATTTTGGCAATCTTGTCATTGCAGATTAATGTAGAAAATCTTGTAGGATTATTTAATTAATTTTTATAAGCCGACTAGAATTTATGCTCGAACCCTGCAATAAAACATGAGTTGAGTTTGAATATATAAGGTAAATTGTAATGTGAGTTGAGCTTAAGCTTGATTTCACTGGCTGATATTTTTTCCCAATGCAAAAAAGGCTTGACACAAGGGAAATTGCGATGCGGTGCTATTTACAGTACTAAAGTGATCTATATGTGTTCAGGTATGTACCAGCATTTGATATTCAAAGCCTTTATCAAGTATTCCACTTTGTGTTACAACTTGAGTTAGGCTTGCCTGGCTTTTCGAGTTGGGGTCAGAATCTCCTGGCCCGTGACAAGTGGTATCAAAGGGAACCTTGGTCCATGCTGCGCAGGGCGAACTTGAAAGATGCGATGGCTTCTGGGAGTTGTGGGGATAACATCTCAAAGCCCAGCAAACTTGGGGATTTGCTTGTGCGTAACGTGTTGACACACTAATGCAATCTTATGGTGTGCATGGCAACAACATCAGTGCGGTGAATTGAAATAATAGCTTTTGGATGTTAGAGTATTGTGGTACATATTAATTAACGGTGGAAGGCAATGTTGTGACTGTGTCAGCAAGCAAGAAAGCATCAGGCAGGTGAAGTGAGGGAAGCGTGAGGAGGTGATATGAATATTGAGTGGGTCCTGCACTGTCAGAGCCCAAAACGGGGCATTTACATATTTAAGTGGGGGAGAATGTCACAGTTAATATTTTTTGTGAGTGCAAACCAAGGGACAATAAGATGCAGTGCTATCTATAGTATTTGTTGGTCGAAAATTAACTTTATAAGGGGTGAATAGGGTTTATAAAACTTAATACGGAATTAAAAAGTTTTCTAAAAATGTTTGAGTAAGACACTTTAACCAAGCAAGTGTATCAATGAAATATCAATTCAACCAATCAATCTCAAACACAAGCTATAATATAACAATAAAATAAATAGCTTGAGTTAAAAAGATTAAACCGACTGAAGCCCAAGACGTTTTGTTCACGTGGTTCGGTTTTCTAAACCAAACATCCGCGCTCGGATAGTCCCCCGAGAATTTTCACTAATTCTGATTTTCTTCTGGGTGACAATCAAATCTCTACAAGTGTATTATTCTCACACACTCTTACAAGTATTAATTCACTCACAATACTCATACAAGAAATCACTCTTGCTAATTTATGAGATTTACCTTTCATAATTGAATAAAGATTATTTGGTCATTCATACCAATGAATAACAACACTCAAGTATTTGATAGATACAATTTGAAGCTCACACTAGAGTTATCAAGATTGATCAATTAGATATAACTCAAAAATGAATGGTTATGATCAATACTAAAGCTTGAATCTTTAAATGATGAAGATAGATGAAATATGAGTTTGTATATGTATTCAAGCTTGTTAAAAATGTGTCTTAGATAGTTTATATATAGTCTCAAAAGTGATATAACCGCTTTTTGAAGTTTGGTAGAGGTTTGGTATTAAAAATAGTTAAAAATCAAATCAAATCCAACGGCTATATTCTGAGGCATAAGTCGATTGGGCAAAGCTCATCAGTCGACTAATGGACCTTTAGTCGACTGAGCAAAGCTCTATCCATCAGGCAAAAATTTTAATTTTTGTACTTTTGCAATTTAGCTCCAAAATTAATTCTAATGCGTTGGGGATCTCAAAAATATGTTCTTAAGACACCTATTTTTGAAAAAACTCAAAATATGATTATTTGAATTTAATATGAATTTTTTTGAAAATTAGTTTTTGTAAGAATGATGTTTTAAAATGAAATTTAATTCAAGCTTGTTTTTAATCAATCTAACAATGATGCATGAACATGATTAAGCTATAAAACTTATTAATTAAGAAACTTTATATAAATCTTAAGCACTCACTCAATTGTCGAATAGTCGAGTCTTTGAATATTTCGATTTGTTTCTTCAATTTGATCTTCACTTGAAACTTTTGCCTTGAAACTTTTGCATAACTCTTTGATCTTTGTTCTCCACGGATTTGCATTGATGAAATTTATATCCTTGACTTGTCCACTGTAATGTTGACTTGATCAGATATAGATTGAATGATCTTTGTCACGTGGCATGCTTTATTCGTAAAATTCATGCTTTTTTTTATTCATAAAATAATGAACTACAAATTTAATTCAATAAATATGTTAAATTACACATGGTTGATTTATTATTATTATCAAAATAAGATTAAGACATTTAGATCAACAGTACTAATACGATTTATATGCGTTTAAGTACGTGCGATCACTTGATATTCGAAACCTTTATCGTGTCTTATGATCGATGTGTGTTGCTACTTGAGTCAAGCTTGCCCGACCCTTCAAGTTAGGGTTTGAGGGCCGCATAGGGTCAGAATCTCCCATCTCGTGCTATTGAGCTTGAAAATGCTTGATTTAATTTATATTGAGTTTGAACAACATCAAATTCAACTCATATAACTCGAATGACAAGGCTACCCATTATTATTATAAAATAAAATAATATTAAATCATATGCACACCCGATGAGTGTGCTACTTAGATATATTTAGTTCAAATTAAAATATAAAACAAGTATGTTAAAGTTGTTTAGTGGTTAAGTATCAAATTACTTTGTCAAATATCAAAACATAATTTTTATTGAAAAAAGAGAACGCATAGGTAAAATATGTAATTAAAAAATTTGACATCATTTCATGATGATTAAAATTGGTTTTAATTTTATATAATAATATAAATATCTAAAGAAACTTACGATTAAGAGTACAAATAGCCACTCAGGTGGCCTTAGGTAAAAAAAGTGAAATTGAAAAAGCTTTTTGTTCAGTTCTAAAAACTATATTGAAAAAATGTTGTTTGTTTTAATAAAACACATCTGAAAACTAATATTTTTTTAGTATGATAATTTTTCCCTTATTAGTTTATTTGGATCATATGATTCTAAATGAAAATGAGAGAGTAAAATATGTATTTTACACTCTTTAAAATTAAGTTTTCAATTTTAAGTGAAAAATCTACCTTTTAAAATTTTAGATGAAAATTTTCAGTTTTAAGTGAAACAAATTAAGTTGGCATTTATTTTTTTTTATTAACTAACAACTTTAAAATCACTTAAATATAAAAACTTTAAGGTTTCGTTTGATAGTAACATGAAAAATGAAAAGAAAAATAACTATTTAGGTGAGAAGATGTAAAATAAGTTGAGGGGTGTGGTAAGATTAACTCTTACTTTTTGCCTTTTTCTATGGAAAATTTTTCTTTAGGTGATGGTGGAGAATTTTTTTTCACAAAACATTAAAGGAGAATGGAAACATATATTCACAAAAATAAATATAAGATAGAGAGCATTTCATCATATGCCTCAACTTATTTTTTATGTTCTCATCTAAATTAATTGTTTTTCTTTTTATTTTTCATGTTGCTATCAAACGGAGCCTAAATTTTTTTATTTAAGCTGTGTTGTCAAACAACACCTCGTATAATTTAAGGGAGGTGTTATTTACATCCCCAATATTTGTCACTAATACTCCCTTGTCACAAACACTCCCCTAAGGTCAATTTTTAATCATTAACACCCTCCAAATTAAAACTTAATACATTAATCAAAACCAACTATAATTAAAATTGAAAGAAGAAGAAGACACCAAACCATACCCCTCTCTCTCACGCCTTTCAACTTTCACCTTTGTTAGATCTCGCTGTACATCCACCGATTTCGTCCTCTACATGTAGCCCCTGTTTGGTATCTCACTATTTTATTTATTTTTTTCAAATTTTAAAAACTCAACTCAAAATCAACTATATTTTTACACTTCCTAAAATTTATTTCACATTATTTTCTCTCTCTAAAAAAACTTTTAAAACACCATGACTTTAAATTCAAAAATCAAAATAAATAAAAAATATATATTTAAAACATACTCGTCGAGATCTATAAAATAAGATCCATTGTGACTATTTTTTGAAATTTTTTTATGAGATTTTTTAGTTGGTTGAAAAAAAACTCAAACAAAAACCAAATTCACTTTTCAACATACTT
This sequence comes from Lonicera japonica, assembly GCA_021464415.1. Taxonomy (NCBI): domain Eukaryota; kingdom Viridiplantae; phylum Streptophyta; class Magnoliopsida; order Dipsacales; family Caprifoliaceae; genus Lonicera; species Lonicera japonica. Next base: position 73,562,900 of record CM038465.1, read on the forward strand.
CTAAATTCTACTAAACACCATATTTTAAAAACTCAACTCAAAACATCTACCAAACAACCCCGTAGTGTTTTCCAAAATAGGCTCGCCTGCATTGACACAAACTCATCTCACACGAGGTGAGTGTTGTTAAGCACTCGTCTAACATAAAATAATGGAGTGCTGAGCATACTTTAGTATTTTTTAAATTAGGCTCACCTAATGAGAGGCGAGTGCATTCACATACATTCGTACCACATGGGGTGAGTGTACTGTTAAGTACTCACTTAACATAAAGTAATGAAGTACTAAATGTATTAAAGTATTTTCCAAATAAGGTTCGCCCAATGAGAGGTGAGCGTAATCTCACACACGTCCCATATGGGGGTGTGTGTGTGTGTGTGTGTTTGTACACACTCGCCTTATTTCGAGAGTATTGTGACTAACTTACTCTCCTTATATAAACTGAATAAAGTCTCGACATAACTCATTTTGTACTATGTTTTGGGAATTACATGTTTGTTTTAATTTGAATGATGTATGAAATATTATATACACATTAATATACCAATAATAATAATTACAATACTTTTTTATCTTCATCTTGGAGTGGAATGTCATCACTAACTTTCCCTTGAATTTCTTTTTTCTCCACTATTTCAAGTACAATGCCTCTTCTCTATTATAATCTAAGTTTTAAATTACCCATCAACCATGTTTGTACTTCGAATTTGGTTGTAATTTTTTAATTTTAAGAGCTCAAATGATAAAGAACCAAGTCTCTTATCTCTCTCTTATTTTGCTTGATACAAGAGGTATACAATGATGAACAACAGAAATGGAATAGATGGGTTTAATTATTTGAGTTAATGTTAGATTAATTTATTAATAATTAGATAAATAAATAAGTTAATATTTATAATTATTGAATAAATTAATTAAATAAGAGTTAAGTGACAGAATGTTTATCACAAAAAATAAAATAAAAATATTGACGAGTTTTTAGTTAAAAAAATGGAGTTCTTTTCATGACTAAGGTAGGTTTATAACTTATTTATAAGAATAAGATACTTTTCTACTTATTTGTATAAATAAGGTACTTTAGACTTTTTGTCTTTATTAGACATTTTCAGAAATTAGACTTTAGTCTCTAGACTTGGCTATAAATTAAATTGTAACCCCTCATATTTTAAAAAGAGACGAAAACCCCATTTTGGTATCAGAGGTAGAGAGTTATCCCAAACTCCTTTCCTCACAGACTTCAAACAATATACGTTGTTTACATATATGCCCTTGGGAATATTCCCTTGCATCTACGCCTCTATTTTTGGAACAAATTCAGACTACCAACCAATTTCGATTCACCATATCGGAGTAGAAAGGTGTTTAACAACTCATATTGAAGGTTGTTCACATATAGAACATATACCTTTACAACACTCAGAAAGCAAGCAGGTTATTGCAGGAGCAATAAATTGCTTACTAGACTAAAACCAATATTTATTATTAGTTTTGCAACAAACTCATAGTAATTTTCAAAAGATTATAGCAGACATCCAACTTCTAGATTTAGAAACCAAAAATAATACTAGACTAATTAAAAATTTAGACCAACAAATCCCTTCGGATTTTGTTATAACACTGAGAGAAATCCTTAATACAACTAGAGAAACAAAAGTTATTTGCAAAGAGCAAAATTCTTCTCTAGAGACAAGAATTAACGAATTAACAAAACATATTCGCCAATTAGACATCGAGCTCACAAGATTATCCTCTGAGCAATCTAAGATTATACCAAGATTGCATAACTATATTCCAGAAATATAAAATATGGAAATAGTTAATTCAGACTGGAAAGAAGTTCTAGAATGAATTATTTCTCAAGATATATCGGACTTTTATCGAAAGATAATAGACAAGATGAGCGATAAAAGATTATCTCGCAGATTTATTAAATCAAAAATCAATAATGCTAACAAAGCAACAATCTACATCCTAAATAGACTAAATTTCATTTCTACAGCTATAACAGCTACCCAAGACTGCGAGTATAATTTTACTCAAAATCTAAGAAATGATTTGCAAACTAAGACTGAAGGATTAAGAACCTTCTATAATGATTTTGTTAAGTTCCAACAAAACTTAGCATATTATCTAGATGAAAAATGGGAAAACCATTTTAAGACTCAAGAAGCTATCATAAATGAATTTAGAGAAAATTCAGATAAGGTAGAAAAATAATTAAAAGAAATCATGAATGGAATACAAGCCATTTATGAAAAATCTAGTTAGACAAGTCAAGCAGATTTAGAAACACCTCATATATTGATGTATGTTGATAAACTTGAAAGAAATTTTAAGGCTTTAGAAACTAGATTTATAGAAGAAATTGCTTCTAGACAAGACTTAGAGAATATAAATGTGCTTGAATTAAAAAGATATATTGTAATAGCACAAAGTTCTTTAAAATAGAACACTAAGACTGTAAATGAAGAATTATACATTAAATTGTATAAAGGCCAGTTGGCTCATAGGGAAACCCTTATTAGCCAAATTAAAAGACAGAATGATTACTCAGAATCATTAGAAAGAATTAAAAAGAACATTGAATAAAAGCAAGAAACCACTTGCAAGTTCAAAGAAACTCCATCTGTCATAATAAAGGAAGAATCCTCAACAGGAAGAATTATAAACGATGGGTTAGATAAGATTAGAAAAATAGCCAGCTTCACCCCTAGCATTGGATGTTAAAATATGACGATCCAAAGAGTTAGAGACTCCTCTTCCAACATAAGAACATGGTGGAGAGAAAGAAATATTTCACACCCACTTCAATAGAAAGAATGGGGAGAAATGGACTGGAAATATGCGGAAGAATCCATAAGTAATGGACAACTCCCTCTAGTCAGATACATAGACTTGTTTCGAGAAGGAGCTATCCCTAAGACCCCTAGCTATAATATGACTTATTGTAGTAGAAATCATATCCTCGAAAAGAATTATACATAAATTCAAATATTTGAACCAGACTGGTTAAGATCAACAGGAACAGATAGGAACTTTCAATTCCTAACCTTCGGACTCTTCCAAGCAATAATCCAAAGACTGCATAGACCGCAGAATGGAGTTAACATCCTTTATTGCTTAGTTGACAAAAGATGAAAAGATTTCCAGAAAAACCTAGTTGGAATAGCCCAAATAGAAATGTCAGACAATATAGAATACTTTAATGTCACTCCAGTATTTACAGTGTATATACCAACAGCTAAACACTTCAAGCTAATCTTATATGCCACAGGCTATGAAGATTACATGTTACCAGACGCAAACATTAACATAGAATATCAAAGCTATGTTAAGGCTTTCCAAAAAGCATTCGAAGGAATGCAACCAGGTATTCCACAAGGAAGAGTGAATGAACAAATCCTTGTTAGAACAAATACTTCAGACTTTAATAATACGTACAGTATAAAAAATACTGGACCTATGAAATAACATACTAAGACTCTCTGGCAACTGCCAAAATTCTAAGAAACAAAAGCTGTACAGAACGAGCATTTATATATTGCCCAAGATAAAACACAGGCAATATTAATATACAATTTGCTCTTCCAAAGTTCAAAGCAAAAAATATTAGAACAGAGGAATCAAGATTTAGAAACATGGGAAATTCCGCAATGAATGACCCTTCAGAAGGAGAATATAGTAATGCTAGCACTGCTAGAATATTACAACATGCTCCAAATTATAGACCAAGAAAATCTATAGTCAATCATAATATTTTGTATGAAAATGCCAGAATTCAAAATTTTGGACATGACCTAACAGAACAAGAAAAAGACACATACAAAAATAAGATTGAAAGAAGTAAATCGACTAGATACAACATGATGATATCTAGCGAATTTATAAAAGACTTAAGAAATTCTCAAGATACGAAAGAGCTCATAAGAAAATTAAAACTCCAAGAAAAAGAAGAAGAACAACAAGTGTTTCCAGTTGCTACGGCAATCCCAGGAGGAGACAATGTTAAAACATGAGAGACTTCTAGAAGCATGTTCAATTTATTTGAAACTCCTGCAGCTATAAATATTCCTATTTATAGTGACAGTATTATTAAGACTAAACCAGACTTTGTCAAAGGACTACCCACGATAGCCATAGACTTCCAAAGTACAAAGAATATGGCTTCAGTAGCTATCAATCCAGTAGGTATCTACCTAAACTTGGACAATGTACAAGATAGAAAGAATGCCTTAAAAGAATGGCAAGATTAGATGCACATGTGCTTTGTGTCTAACGAAAGTTGGGATGCAGAATCATGTAGAAAATACGCTGAGCAATCTCTACAAGGAAGTGCAAAAAATTATTTAGATAGTTTAAGAACAGCAACAGATGAATCTAGTACAACTAAACTAGCAAGATTCAATGAGACAAGAGATCAGAGATCTGTAAATGGGTATGTACAATTCTTTACAGATGAATTTATTAGAGTAAGCCACCTTGCCCAAGAATCAGAAGTAGATATAACAAAACTTAAGTTATTATTACTTAGTATATGCAGTTTAGACAAGATCAATAAATATAGTAATAACTATGAAACATTGTACTATCAGATAAAGGAGTTCACTACAATTCTTAAAGACGAGTATTTTAGAAAACTCCCAGCTATTGGACACCTTCTTATTAATGAATATAGAAAGTGGCCTGGAATTAATAATACTAAAGAAGATACTCTTGGTGAAAGAATAAATTTCGCCAAAGACTACATTATAACTAAAAGACGCAAGAAAGCACAAGACGCTTTGACTAAAGAGATATTCAAAAATATGCCCTCAATCAAAGACGAAAGAGACATAACACCTATCCAATGGGGATGTGGAAGAAATACTTTCAAGCCATAAAAGGAAACATTGAAAACAGACTTTCAAAGTTACGATTAATACAGACCCTAATAATAAAAAATACAAATTTAAAAAACCAACTAGCTTTAGAAATTCAAAGAAGATAAATAAATTATTTCCTATAATAAGACATTTTAAGAATAATTCAGAATTCAGACACCAAAAGAAAGTGCATAATTATAGAATGGGCGAAGATAAGAAACCAACAACTTACAATTCAAAGAATGAATGTTGGGTGTGTGGAAAGACCGGACATTTCGCTATAAACTGTTCTCAAAGAGAGAATAAAGAAATAAAACCTAGCGTTAGACTCGTAGAAGTCATGCTTACCCAAGCTGACTCACAAAACTTAGACCTTATATATAATATTGAGTTATCATACTTCGAAGTAAATGACAATGCTAGTGTGTATAGTGCATACACTACTGAATCAGATACTGAATCTTCTGAAGAAGAAGAAGAAGAAGAATTCAAATAATGTTTCGTTATCACAACAATTGATGATGACGAACCAGTAGAATAAGCTATTTATCTTGACTATGAAGAAGCCATTTACTGTTGTAATTTAACAGATGTATGACGACCTTCTCAACCAGAAAGAATGGTTATAATACCACAGTGCTACACGAATTTAAGCCATAGGTGTAAATTTGAAATGAAATGTAGCCCTGCAGACTTCATTTGTGATTATTGTTTTACGACAATATCACTTGAATTATTCATGGTATGCATTATATGCAAACTTCATTACCATGAAGACTGTTAGAGACAAGAATTTCGTACTATGTATGAAAACACGTATGATCACATACTAGACATAGATATAGATAAATACTATCAAGAAATTAATACAACTAGACTTAAAAAAATAAAAGAGGGAAAAAAAAAATTAGACGAATGTCCTACAAAGACAATCCCTGATATTTCAAATCCCTTAAAATGAATTGAAATCAGAGAACAGAATAATCTGGAGTCCTAGCTGAAGGAGTTTTTATAAGCTTTATTGAAATAAAAATCTTTAATCCAGATTATCCTAGACTACTCTCTGCTATAATTGATACGGGTTGCACTACCAGTATCTGCAAATCAAATGCATTCCCAGAAGAGTATTATAGACCTAGCAAACAATTTATCTTCCGGACGAGTTGCTAATGGAAATTTTTTTGAACTTCCATTATAGACTATTCTATTTATTTTCAAATATGAAAACAATGAATTTACATATGAATTTTATGTCATGGATACACCACCGTGTAAATTCACAGGAAATCTTTTAATTGGAAATGATTTTCTTCGTAAGACTCAGCCTTTTGCTCAATATGACGATAAAATAGAATTGTCTCGTATAAGCAAATTCGATACCCAGACTATGCTCATGTCTAAAGACCGAGAATTTGACCTCATGCAAGTCAAACCTTCATGGGTCCCCTCCTCAGAGTTCTATAGCTAAGTGTGGTGAAATATAGGAAATAGAGAAAGTTACCGCCCCTCTTAAACACAAATGCACTTGTCTAGGCAAAAAATGTTATAAACATATAACATTAATCCAACAAGAAATTGTTGATCAAACTAGACATCATCTCTTGGCAGTCTAAAAAATGAGAAAAAAAGAAAGATAGACATTAGATCCTTAGAAGTAGAAAATGATAAGATCAATGATTTAGCAATTCCTACTACTAGAGAAAATCCTATAAAAAAATGGAAAAAAGATAAGGTATATTGTCAAATTATACCCATAAACCCAGACGCCACTATAAATGGAGGCACCTATAAAAAAGGATATTCTCAAAGAGATAGAGAATAATTTCAAATAGAAATAGACAGTCTACTTAAGGGTGGAAAGATTCAAGAAAGTATTAGCAGACATAATAGCCTTACCTTTTATGTTGAAAATGAATAAAAAAAAGAGAGAAAAAAAAGACGAATGGTATTAGATTATAGAGCTCTCAATAAAAATTGTGAGTTAATTCATATAAAATACCAGCTAAGAATAATCTTATTAGTCTTATCGAAAATAGAAAGATATTTAGTAAATTTGATTGTAAGTCCGGATTCTGGCAAATCAAAATGCATTCAGACTCCATACCGTAGACAGCGTTTAGCGTACGACAAGGAAAGTATGAGTGTCTAGTAATGCCATTTGGATACAAAACTACACCCCAAGTCTTCCAACGAAGAATAGACGGCATTTTCAAAAAGTATTCAGAATTTTGCTTAGTATATATTGATGATGTACTAATTGCAAGTCATACAGAAAAATACCATATAGAACATCTTAGAATAATAATAGCCGAATTTGATAATCATGGTATTATTATTTCTCATAAAAAGATGCTTCTATTTCAAGAAGAAATAGACTTCATAGGAGTCCATATAAGAAATGGAAAAAATATCTTCTCTAAACCATATTACTAGAAATATTTTAGACTTTCCAGATATAATTAATGACAAAAATATTACAAAGCTTTCTTGATTGCTTAATTATGCCACATACTACCTTAAGGATTTAGCCGAAAAAAGAAAAAGTCTTACCGCTAAATTAAAGGGAACGGAAAAGACTAATCCATTTAATTGGACAAAGAGACGACACGGATATATGACTAAATTGAAAGAAAAAGCCCAAAAATATCCTTGGACTTGAGATGCCTAATGCAAAAGACATCTTTATAGTAGAAACATACGCTTCAGATAAATAGTGGGGTGCAATTTACTATGCTTTAGACTATCAGACTAAGAAAAAGAAGTTGTGTAAATAAAGCTCAAGGACATTCACTGATCCAGAAACAAGATACACAACCCATGAGAAAGAAGTTCTCGCTATTGTGAGAGCAATAGAAAAATATGTGCTCTTTTTAAGACCTAAACACTTTACGGTGTATACAAACTCTAGATAAGCAATAGGATTTAGAGACCTAAATCTAAATAGATCAAAGACTAATAGACTAATTAGATGGCAATAATCTCTTAGTGATTATGATTTCAACATAATTCATATCAAGGAAAAAAATAATACAGTTCCTGACATCATTTCCAGGGAACCTATGTTTGCCGAAAATCTAATAGTATGTTTTATGTTGTCTAAGACAATCAGACTAGACCAATGGAAATAGGAGGAAGCTCCAGCATAAAAACTAGATTTTAGTAAAGAGACTCTCACACTCATAGACGCTCTATGGTAGAATCATTCTAACAACCTAAAAATAAAGTTCAGACAAAATTTGGTTGCTACAGCCAAATTTATGAGGATGCAGTGGCTCGCTATCTCCCAGATAAATCCAGCTCATCCCAGGAACTTAATAGAAGCTCCTAGACCCCAAGAGATAAACTATGTTAGAGCAACAGCTCAGACGACTCTATCTAAGGAGAACAAGAAAAAAGATCTTGTTATGAGAAAAAGATATTTTTCATCAACCTACTTACCCCGTTGAGAAAGGAAATAGAGGTAGAAAACGAGGAAACGATGAATCTAGATTCAGACATTTTTGAAACCCTAAAAGAAATGGGTAATTATCTCTTCAACAGAACAATTTTAGGGCACGCCTCGTTCATCAAGGGATTCTGTGAAGAGATGCCTCAGATAAATATACAGACATTCCAGTCGAGCTCTTAGCCAGCCAAGGACTCATTGGATAAATTCTAGTACAAGAGACTACATACGCAGACTGTTTTGGCGAAAAGGTATCCAACTATATCGAGACAGTTAAAGAATACATTCCCCTTTATTTAAGAAGCTATTCTATTGGACCTGAAGCCGGGTTCAACCATGAGATTGGGGGATTTCAGCTTATCCGGCTCTCAGAAGAACCATGCCTAGACGTAGAAAGACTTTGTTTAGCTGAACTTAAGCCCATTGAAAGAAGACAGAATTTCACAGCCTTAAAGGTTAATAGGTCTTTAGGAATCCTAAGGATTCTAGAATAACTTTTAAGTGAAGAAAAATGGTACACAGCGTGCCAAGAAAAAGACCTAATCATCCAAGCACAGGAACCCTTTGGAGGGAGGATGACTAAAGGACAGACCAAGGGCACGGAGGTAATAATACAAGCTACCCCCTCTAATATTGCCAACATAGAAGAATACTATAGCACCTTTAAAGGCTCCGCCCAGACAAATCAACAAGGCATCACTAGCAGGGCATCCAGCCTAAACGACTACATCAAGGTAACAGCTAATGACTAGTGACACAAGAAACTGAGAGGAAGACGTCAGCTTATAAAGAAACGTAAGCAGTGACGACTTATAGACCTGTAATTATTAGACAAACCAGATGAATCTTTAAAGTTGTAAATTTTGCTTTTATTTTGTAAAAAGATTGTTACATTACTGTGCATGCACATGACAATGGGGCCCATGAAAGCAGCACCCGGTGTGTATTATTGCGAGTAATTATTTATTAATTGTGTCGGCAGCCTCCTTCACTCACTACTCACCGAAAGGCATTTAAAACTATGGGGCATGTCTAGTAAACCGGTCAGCTTTTAGCAGCCGGTAAAAAGTTAAAGAGTCTGTATCTCTTCTATAAAAGGAGAATTAGTTTTCATTTGTAAGTACGAGTTTTTCGATTCATAGCTTAGACTAGTTTATTCTACAGAGCATGTGTGAGTAAAGCTTCCTTTAGTTAGCAAAAGGAAAGCAAGTAGTTTATAATAATAATATTTCTTGAATAAAATTATGTTTCTCCTTCAGTACAACTTCCATTAGATCTCTGAGTTATGCTTGAATTTTTTAAAAAATTAGACCTATCTTTACGTGGGTTCTCAATAAGGACTTTCTCTCTGATTCATACAAGATTGGTGAGTGGCCGGTTTTGAGTTCTCACTGGTAGGTACCATAGCCGTGAACCGTTAGCAAGGGTGCGTTAGGTGTTGAGGTGTAGGCAGAAAACGGACAACCAATCCTTTCAGGTGGATGAACAGCGATAACAAACACAACGGAGATAGAACAAACCGAAGACGGAAAAAGAAGGCAAGAAAGGCAATCGGAAGCAAGGTGGACCAGACATTTTATTTAGGTATATTATTATTTAAACCTATTTGTGAGCACTTATTACTAGCTAAATTTTTAATACAAGAAAAATCCGCACATGAGTAATATAGACAAAGATTACGAGAACTTCGTAAATCAGACATACATTAGAAGTACCCAACCTATATTAAGGTGGGGTCTAATTAATCCATAAGAACAAAGACTAGTGCTTACCGCACACTTCAGATCAGGGCGATCTTTTCCTTACATACACCACATTTGCAAATGGGTATTTAGAGAAGTAAAGAAACTCCCAGACTTAGAAGTCACTACGGATAATTATATTCAATCCTTAGTAGAAAATCTAGACGAAGAGGAAGTAAATAATCCTCAAAGAGACCTTCCTCAAGAAAGAGATAACACTCAAGTGGACGTTACAGGAGGAATACATGATCTTAGACATATACTGCAAAAAACTTTAGAAAAATTAAAGTTTGTGCAGAGAAGAAGACTTGCAGAGACTACAGAATTTCTACGTGAAAACGGAGGAATTAGACGTCTCAGATTTATAGAGACAGATAGTAAGTATAACCTACGTGCCTACAGAAAATTGCTATCCAATTACGGAGATCAGGAATTAGACTCATTTATATAATACAATATCTTAAATCCCATTAGAAATATTGTATACGACATAAACTGGAATATTCCAGATTACAGACTAGAAGCTTTAGACTTAATAGACTTTCCGTGGAGACCGTTGACGGCCTCACAATTCCATCAGTGTCTATACAGATTAAGCTGGAGTGAAACACTTAGACCTCCTCCACTAAGTTCACCAAGTGAGCCAGACAGTGACTTACCAACAGAAGACCCGTCTAATATTTTTAATACAGACGACAATAGAAATCAAGATATAGACGACATAAATTGGTCGGACTAGATTCCTTATGATGATAATTATATTCTATATCATTATTCTAGGCCTAATTGAACTTATATTTAAGATATTTGTATTTTATAAGATTGTATTGTTATATATTTATTGAATTATGGTGTAATATTTTATTACCAAGTGCGACAGATGATTGTATTTTGATGTAGGATATGTAATTTGTACTAGATAATGTGATTATACTTATATAATTGATTCATCTTATTAATCTCATACTTTAGAATTTTTCCATATTTTTTTTTAATTTTTTAGGCCTTTTAAATAATAAATCGGTCCATATCGCCGAAACCGAAACCGATACCGATATCCGAATTGAAAATTGAGTGTCCGAGTTAGCCTCCGAAACCGCGACTTTGAACCATGTTTGAACCTCACATTGGAGAATCTCAAATTACTTTATGGCATAAATCAACAAAGATGGAAACCTCAAAAATTCTCATACCACCCTACATTAACTCGGTATAATAAAGTCGAGTATATGATCATTTACTCAATACAATAGGATCAAATTAATATTGAAAAAAAAAAAACACTAACTTGGCCTTATTGCGCAGAGTCAATGCACACATACTCGACTCTATTGCACCGAGTCAATGTGGGAGTGTTACAAAGAAGTTTGATAGGTGGCAATAGCCCCACCCAAATTTTATAATCCTGCTAAATCGACAACATGTTAGATTAGGCGGTGTCTAGTATGTGCTTAAGAGACTGCAAAGCCTAATCAATATTAGGCAGTAATTTTTAGAATACTGATTACTAGCAAAACATGGGTCCCCACTATAATTACGATGTTTTACATTCAAACGTATCAAAATATTGTTACGGTTGCTATTTTTCATGCTTTAAATATGCGTTGCTATGTCTATACCATAAATCAAGTATGTGTTAATATGCCTCTGCTACATATATTTCATAAAGATGTGTTTGATACACAAACACAAAATTATTATTGTTTTACAATTTTAAAATTCAACTTTTTTTTAATTGTGGGTGGGGGTGGAGGTGGGGGGGTTTCAAATTTCATTTAAGAAATGGATCGTGAAAGATTCAGTTGTATAAAAATGAATTGCTGGGAATTGACATCCACGAAAAATGCAAGGATTATTTGTTCAAAATTAATGAGACATTGACTTCTACTAAAGTAGTTAATGATGTGGGTGATTTACGCTACTTAATATCAATTGGTTAATTTTTTTTTGGTTTTATACTTATTATTGAAATTGTTTCACATAGCCATTAATCATATTGTATTTAGTCTTTAGTTAAGAATATTTATATATAATTGTTTTAGTTAGACATTAAATCCTACTCTATTTTAATTTATTTATTTTTGTTAATAATATTATTCACAATTATTAGAATATTGGCTTCTACTCTGACTCTGCGGCGGACTTGGGCTTGAGCCTAAATGGTATGAAATATATAAGTCAGTTAGTTGTGGTTAACATTTTTTTTTCTTTTTTAAAAATGTATCAAACAATCCTTTAACCCAATCATTTTGTTCACCTTGAGCCCGCCCCTTAGCCCAGCACCAAAAGAAATTCAAAATTCAAAATAAACAAAAACAAGAAAAAAAATTCAAAATAAACACCAAAAGAAGTCGGTCTCTGCATTATGCCAACATTTACGGATACGCCCACTATGTGTGCTTCTTAAGTTAAGACTATTTGATTTTTAGATTTGATTCGTGGGTTGTTATGGTAAAAGTTAGCGGTCATAATTAATAAACAGTGATTTACTTTATTTATAATATAAATATTATTTTAATTTAAATAGATATTTAATTTGAATATCATTTTAGGTAAATAATGTCCTACTTTTTGTTGTTTTTGTTTGGACAGCAACTTTTTGTTTAAAAAAAGTTTATTTTGTGTCTTAGTGGTTCTATTAAGTTATTTGTATAATTAATTTTTTTTTATAAATAAATTGTGTTATATTTAATTGAAAAATGAAATTAAATATTTTTGTGGCTTTTATATTTTGATTGAATATAATTTTATTTTTATTTTATTTTTACCTAATAAAAAGAGGCTAGGTATATGTTAAATCAAACTAATTCTTAACTCAAAATAACGCGTTTTTTTGGCATTATTACAAAAACGGATGCTACTTTGTGCAAAGTGAATATTGGCGACGTTTCTTCTTCTTATATACCTCTAATTTCTTTAGATGGGGAAAAATAAAAGGTCATTAAGACGGGCAATTTCAATAATTGTCAAAACTTGTTTTAGGTATGATATTTTTTAAAAAGTAAATTAATAAAAAAAATGTATTTTCTAGATAAAAAAATTATGAGATATAATTTGAGTTCAGCTCAACCCGTAGAAAAATTATGGGTCCGCCCTTGCTCTTAACCTGTGAGTGTGTGTTACAGTGAATTATCAACCAAAGTTACCATGAATGTATTTTGCTGTATGTTTTTGGGTGCTCAAACTCCGTGTTGTGGGTGTATACTATCCTATATATTTTCTTCTCAAATTTAGAATCTAGTATGTCTTTTACACTTTTTAAATACTTCCTAATTTCAATACAATTATCAATTACTTAAAAGGAGACTTGTTACTATACATGAGATTTGTACATTGAATATATATTATATATATATATGTCCTAAAAACAAGCTACACTATTAAATTGAGACAATTAACTACAAAAGAAATACCGACTACTGTTAAATTTGGGAATTAAAGAGGATATGAATATTATGTATTGTGAAGTAAGTTCAAGGGAGTTCTGTGTATAAATGAATTTGAAGTTTGCTATCATAAATTAAAAAAAAAATATATTGTGTATGTGTGTGTTAACAGTACTACTTTTAACATGTGCTCCTATCATAAATTAAAAAATAGTGCTACACTTTTAAATTTAAATTAAAATTTAAGGGTCCAATTTAAATTTTATGCTTTTTAAAGACTGCACTAATTTTAACATAGTTAGTAGTTCATACTTCATGACAATACATTTTTTGCTATTGTAAGATATTTGGTATATCGATTATATATGTCTTGAAATGAAATTGAATTAATTTGAGTGACAAAAAATATAAATCAATAAATAAATAAATAAAAATACCACTTGACTCTTAATTAATTTTTAATAGTAATGTATAAGTAAGAGAGTCTTGAGGTGTTAGTATAATTGAACTGTGACAATCTTACGGTCAACTTAGTATTCTCAAGATCGATTATTTGCGTTGTCAAAATAATTCTTAACCACCAGTAGCTACGCACCGCGAGTAAGAATTAGTAGAGATAGATAAAAGTTAGCCCGGACAACATGCATGTAGGATAACCCTCAAACCAAAACAGAATTATAATGCACAAATTATAATGAAATAAATTTGTGTACAGTTGTATCAAGCACGCAGAATCCAATAATTTTCTTAGAAGGGTCTTCACCACCACATTCTCACTCTACGGTAAGGAAAGCCGGTGGAAAATTCCTACATCAATTTTTCATATAGGAAAATGCGTAAAATACCTTTTAAAACTTTAATTTTACACTTACCGGGCCAACCAAAAAATTACCTTAGAAATTTATACTTCATTAAAATTAGAGAACTGTCCCAAATTAAAATTTACAAAAAATGGTTGTAAAAAAGACTTTATAAGCTTCAAAATTTCATTAATACATACTAACATCTCTTTAATTCCTAAATTAACAGTAGCTATTTCTTTTTTAGTTAATTGTCTCAATTTAAGAGTCTAACTTGTTTAATTATAAGACATACATATCTATATATATATATTGAAAATTTCAAGTAAGGACCACTATTTAAGAATCATTATTACAAAACGGGCCATTTGAAAGGCTTTCCGATAGAATGTTTTGATGAAATTTGGTGGGGATGTTTTTCATCATGTGTAGCTCCACCAAATTTCATGAAAAAAAATCAACTGAGAAGTGGGTTAATTACTGGATTGAAAAATTTTGGTTCAGAAATAGATATATAAAATTCAATATTTTTCAATTCTTTATTTAACTTACTTCCCTGTTGATTTTTTCATGAAATTTGGTGGTGATGTTTTACACATGATGAAGAACATCTCTACCAAATTTCATCAAAACATTCAATCGGGAAGCCCGCCAAATGGCCCGTTTTGTAATAATGGTCTGATAAACGCTTAATATTGTCATTCATACGCTCATTTTCGGAGTTGTTTGACGCGTTTATTTCTCTAAAACTACTCGGTTTGCCAACTTATTTCGCGATTAGTCTCGTAGCACTTTTGTATTTAACAATGCTTGGAAAGGCACATTTTGTGTTTATTTTGGTGTCTTTAGATTTCAAGAAATATTGTATTTAATACAATAGTGGAATTTTCCATGGACAAAAGAAATTCAAGAAAATAAGTCTCCATGTGATTAAAGAGCATCCAAGAAAGAAAGTCTCCATGTCCATGTGATCAAGAAAGAAAGTGGAATTGTCCATGTGAAAAAAGAGCATCCAAGATAGTGGAATTCTCCACCAAAAATAAAAGAAAGCATTGTTTATGTTTTAGCATATAACACAACTCTCCTATTTATAGTCTTCATTGTTGTTTTGGAGAGAGGACTTTTATTACTTCTCATTTCTCAATTTATAAAGAGCTTGTAATAGTTTTATTTTCTAGAGAGAGAAATGGAGTTTACTTTTATAATTCTTGTCTCTACATTTATTGTGGAGTAAATTTATTTGCTAAGGCTAAAAGATGAAGTTTGCAATGCATTAATTATGTAAGTTCAATTCTCATTCCATTGTTAGTATTGTTAAATACGTTTTGAATCCTTCATGTTCTCCATTTTTTCAACCATTCATAAGCTTGTAAGATAATTTTCATATGATGATTTGACTTTGTATGCCTTGTATACATAGATCTCAAGCATTAATGAAGAGATGATACACTTGTGTATTTCTTACTAGCCTTTGTCCATTCTTTCTTTGAATGAGATACTTTTCATTACCAAGCATGATTAGTTTTTCAATATTCATGAAACACCATAAATTTGGAATTTTAATCTTTTAATACTTTAATGATATGTTGAGTGCTTTCTACACTTTATGTGATTTTAAGACTCATCATCTTTTTAGTTAAAGTATTGCCAAAGAGGATCTTTTAAATTTATGTCATAAACAACTTCATTAATCATTTTAAGGATTCAATTTGTATTTATCAAATAAGTCTATATAGGACGGTTTGACCTCCACCTAGACCTCTCAATCTTAGACAAATGAAATGTTAAGATTTATCGAGCTAAACTCCTTGCAGTTGGCCTTTTTCATAATCAAGTCATTTGCCTAGGGGAAACTAACAATGAGTTCTTAAATGCCTAGTTTAAATTTGATGCCTTTTCTTTTTGTGTATTTTAAGTTTAAATCTTGGTGATATTATATGGGATGGGTTGCACTTGCTTCCAAACCCTTTGTCACAAGATAAAAATGAGAGATACACTTGTGTTGATATTTGCTTACACCCTTTCTTTATATGGCATTTATATGGAATGGGTTGCTTTTGCTCCACACCCTTTTGCTTAGAAATGCCTAAAATATTCAACACTTAGGAATTGCATTGAAAAGAACTTTGAATGAGATTTATTTTACTTAACTTTGCAAGGCGAAAAAATGAATTCTATAATGGTAGCCACGTTAACCTTTTCTCATCTATTATTACATCATTTTAATTCGCTTTATGAGAGTGCATGTAGACTTTAAAATCAACAACTAAAATCAACCAATTAAATTCCCTTAACAAAACCTTGACTCGCAATCACCACATCGTCTTTTCGACTATCCTTGTGGTTCGACACTTGGAGATGCTTACCAAGTTAATAACTGACAACATGCACTTAGGTACCTAAGCACGGAAGTATTTTCTGGGCGCGCTCAAGTTTTTGGCGCCGTTGCCGGGGATACGCAAAAGACGCTATGGGGATTTCAAATTTTGTACAAAAATTCACTTTGTAAGTATTCTCTCCCGTTGTATTATTTTTTCTTACTTATTATTTATTTATTTTTTTTAGGTGGAAAATTTTATTCGAGATCACCCTTCTGGGCTTATGCCCGGAAATTTTGTACATTTCAGATCTTCGCATAAGTCCACCAAGAGGCCAACCACTACCAAGGCATCCTAGTCCGTCACCTACTCCCTCCGAAATGGCTGACGAGGATCTAGATTGAGTCAAATACCGAGAAAACAATAATCACCATCCTCTGGTGTTCGAACAATAAGGATTATCTTCAACCCACCTCGGATGTGCGACGTGGGATAATTCTTGCATCATTCTCCCCACCAAACAAGCGGGAACATTCTCCTTTAAGCCAGGGATGCTTCAACATATCCCCTCTTTTCATGGTATGGAATCTGAAAATCGTACTTACATTTGAAAGATTTCGAGGAAGTTTGCTCCACGTTTCGTGAGGCAAACACCAATGAGGAAGTAAATGCGTTTAAAACTTTTTCCTTTCTCCTTAAAAGATAAAGGAAAAATATGGTTGAATGCTCTAAGACCGCAATCTATTCGATCTTGGCAAGTACTTCAATCGGAGTTTTTGAAAAAATTCTTTCCCGTCCATCGACCAACGCTTTAAGAAGGGCAATATCTAATTTTTCGCCAAAAGAAAATGAAAGTTTTTACAAGTGTTGGGAAAGATACAAGGAACTTTTAAACGCATGTCCTCACCATGGCCACTAAAAACATGGAGCCTTGTAAGCTATTTTTACGAATCTCTTACTCCCAAAATGCGTACATTTGTAGAGACCATGTGTAAATGGTCAATTTTTGAGTAAAAGTCCCGAGGAGGCCTTGTTATATTTTGATGAATTGGCGGAAGGTGCCCAAAATTGGAACACCTATACAGAGGAACCTAAGGCCAAACCTCTGGGAAAGGGTGGGTTGTGCCAAATATCCAATGATGATGACATGGGGGTAAGGTTGTTTCAATTGTCTAAGAAGGTAGAGGCCTTAGAGACAAACAGGCTTAGAGATGTCAATGTAGTGTCATCAAGTCAATTGTGTGTCATTTGTGAGAAGGTGGGCATTCCACGGAGGAGTGTCACACAATTCCGGCCTTCAAAGAGGGCCTTCAAAGTCCCTCACAAGTCAATGCTATGAACTCATATTCTAGGCCACACAATGATCCATTTTCTCAAAGGTACAATGAAGTGTGGAGAAATCATCCTAACTTTAGTTGGGGAGGAAATCAAAATGCTCATCAAAATTCCAATGCAAATTCAAATTCTTTCCAACCAAGACCACCTCCACCCCAAAACAACTCTTTTGGCCAAACTAACCCAAACCCAAATTCAAATTTGGAGTCTCTTTTGCGGCAATTTATAGATAAGACCAATAGAGAGGTTAGTGATTTGAAAACCCAAATGTCCAAACTCACAACCGCGTTGTCCACCCAAGAAAAAGGAAACTTTCCATCCCAACCTTAGCCAATCCCCAAGGCCAAGCTTTAGTGATCAATGAGGGCAAATCAAGTGGAAATGTTGCGGAGTTAAAATCTATCACCATCCTTAGGAGTGGGAAAGAGATTGACAAAACTATAGTTCCTAAGGCCAAAAAGCCGGTGGACATAGCCAAGTCAAGTCAAGTTGAGGAGATCACCTTAGAAGAGAAAATGAGGGAAGAAGAGAAAGTTGGAAAAGAGGATTTAGAGAAAATCAAGAATAGTATCAAAGTCCCTTTCCCGAAAGGTTAAATCAACCTCCTAAGGAAAATCAAAATGCCGAAGTTCTTGATGTGTTTAAACAAGTGAAAATTAACATTCCATTGCTTGATGCGGTGAAACAAATTCCTTCTTATGCAAAATTTTTAAAAGATTTATGCACCACTAAGAGGCGATTGAATATTAAAAAGAAGGCATTTATGGCGGAACAAGTGAGTTCAATAATGCAAGGCACTCGAATTCCAAATTTCAAAGATCCCGGTTATTGCCCTACCATTTCTTGTTTGATTGGCAACTTTAGAATCAAAAATGCATTGCTTGATCTGGGGCGAGTGTTAATGTTTTGCCATTTTCGGTCTACCAACAATTGGGTTTAGGAGAGTTGAAACCCACGAAAGTCACGATCCAATTGGCGGATCGATCGGTCAAGATTCCAAGGGGAATTGTAGAGGATGTGCTAATTCAAATTGATAAATTCTATTTTCCTATGGATTTCATAGTTCTTGACATGCAACCGGTATCCAATCCCAGAAATGGGATTCCCGTAATTTTGGGAAGACCCTAAATTCTAAAATGCAACATCAAATTATATCACACTATCATCAATTGCAAGAATGTGATTGTAAAATTGGCTTTTGGAAATATGACTCTTGAGCTCAACCCGATGTGTTTTCAATAAGTAACAAACAAGATGATTTGATGATGAAATTGAACATGTAAACATGATAGAGTCACTAGTACAAGACCATTTTTCTTTCACTTATGAATCAGAATCATTGGAAGATTTGCTAACCACTCCCAATGATCCCGAGGAATGTGTGCATGTGTTTTCTTTGGATGATAGGAACAAGGAAGAACTCTTGAAAAATGAAGAAAATGCACAAGAGGAACCACCAAATCTTGAAGGAAAGATGGAGCTCAAGCATCTTCCTAGCAATTTGAAGTACGCTTTCCTAGGTGCTTTTTTTGAAACTTACCCCATGGTAATTTCTTCCGAACTCTCAAAGGATCAATCTCCGAAGGTTAATTACGGTTGGTAAGTATGCTAAGTAAGTATCCCAAAGCTTTTGGGTGGAAATTGGCCGACCTCCAAGGAATTAGTCCATTGATTTGCACACACAAAATTTACTTGGAGGAAGGTGCAAAGCCATCAAGACAATTTCAACGCCGGTTAAATCCTCACATGCAAGAAGTAGTAAGAACCGAGGTGTTGAAATTGCTTGATGCCAAGATCATCTATCCAATTTCGGATAGCAAATGGGTAAGTCCGACCCAAGTTGTACCTAAAAAATCCAGGCTTACGGTAGTAAAGAATGAAAATAATGAGTTGATACCCCAAAGAGTTACCACCGGGTGGCGAATGTGCATAGACTACCGTAAGTTAAATGAAGTCACTAGAAAGGACCATTTTCCTCTTCCATTTTTAGATCAAACACTTGAAAGAGTGGCGGGTCATGAGTTCTACTCTTTTTTAGACGGATTTTCTGGGTATAACCAAATCGAAATTGATCTTGAGGACCAAGAAAAAACAACCTTCACATGTCCGTTTGGTACTTTTGCTTATCGAAAAATGCCTTTTGGTTTGTGCAATGCACCGGCCATTTTTCAAAGATGTATATTGAGCATTTTTAGCGATATGGTAGAGAAAACTCTAGAAGTTTTTATGGACGATTTTACCGTTTACGGTAAGTCGTTCAATAATTGTTTGCTCAATGTTGAACATGTGTTAGCAAGATGTATCGAGAAGCAACTCATCCTCAATTGGGAGAAATGCCACTTCATGGTGACAAAGGGCATTGTATTGGGCCATGTTGTATCGGGGAATGGCATTGAAGTAGACAAGGCGAAGATCGAGCTTATCTCAAAGCTCCCCACCCCCCCAAGTCAATCAAGGATGTTCGCTCATTTTTGGGGCATGCCGGATTCTACCGAAGGTTCATTCAAAATTTTAGCACGATTGCTAAACCCATGTGCAAGTTGCTCTTGAAAGATGCCCCATTTGAATGGACCAAGGAAT
Organism: Lonicera japonica; assembly: GCA_021464415.1. Taxonomy (NCBI): domain Eukaryota; kingdom Viridiplantae; phylum Streptophyta; class Magnoliopsida; order Dipsacales; family Caprifoliaceae; genus Lonicera; species Lonicera japonica. Next base: position 73,583,368 of record CM038465.1, read on the forward strand.
GTGAAGAAGCCTTTGTAAAACTCAAGCACATGCTCACTACCGCACCCATCATGCAAACCCCCGATTAGAGTCTTCCTTTTAAGCTTATGTACGATGCAAGCGATTACGCCGTGGGGGCGGTCCTCGGCCAAAGAAAGGAAAAAAAAGCCCGGGGTCATTTACTATGCGAGCCGAACTCTCAATGAGGCTCAAATGAATTACACCACCACTGAGAAGGAACTTTTGGCTATTGTTTTCGCTCTTGAGAAATTTCGGTCATACCTCATCGGATCTCCAATTGTCATATTTACGGACCATGCTACACTCAAATATCTTTTCACTAAGAAAGATGCGAAAACCAAGGCTTTTAAGATGGATTCTTCTTTTACAAGAATTCAATCTTTTCATTAAAGATAAGAAGGGTGTTGAAAATGTGGTGGCGGATCATCTTTCTCGCCTTTCATTCAATGACCACATTGAAGAGAGTGCTATCAAAGACTCTTTTCCAGATGAGCAACTATTTGCAATCTCAAGTTTGCCATGGTACGCCGATATCATGAACTATCTCGTCACCGGAAAAATGCCAAGTCCTTAGAGTGCTCAAGATCGAAGAAAATTCTTGTCCGAAGTCAACCGCTTTTATTGGGATGATCCGTACTTGTTCAAGTATGGGGCGGATCAAATCATTCGACGATGCATTTCCAATGATGAGTTCGAAAGGGTTTTAAGCTCTTGGCACAATGAAGCTTGTGGTGGGCATTTCTCGGCCAAGAAGACGGCCGCCAAGATTCTACAATGTGGCTTTTATTGACCAACGATGTTCAAAGACGCCTACGCCTTTTGCAAAGCTTGCCCGAGATGCCAAATGTTAGGAGGAATCACAAGAAAAAGCATGATGCCTCTCAACCCGATCCTCGTAGTTGAAATTTTTGATTGTTGGGGCATTGATTTCATGGGACCATTCCCATCCTCTTTTGGTAATCTCTATATTCTTCTTGCGGTTGATTATATTTCAAAATGGGTGGAAGCCATAGCTTGCAAAACAAATGATCACAAAGTTGTAATTCGATTTTTAAAAGATAACATTCTTGCAAGATTTGGCACCCCAAAGGCAATTATAAGTGATGGAGGCTCACATTTTTGCAACAAACCCTTTGAATCATTAATACAAAAATATGGTGTGAACCATAAGGTCTCCCTCGCTTATCACCCTCAAACAAACGGACAAGCCGAGCTTGCTAACCGAGAGATAAAACAAATTTTAGAAAAAACGGTAAATCCGAATCGCAAAGATTGGTCAATACGACTAAACGATGCTCTTTGGGCATACCGAACCGCTTTTAAAACAACTCTCGGGATGTCTCCATATCGCATTGTGTATGGCAAGCCTTGTCACTTGCCCGTTGAATTGGAATATAAATCATTTTGGGCAATTAAAATGATGAACTTTAATTTGGAAAAAGCCGAAAGCAACCGAAAGTTTCAACTTGAGGAGTTGGAGGAATTAAGGAGGGATGCATACCAAAATGCTAAGATAAGCAAAGAACGTGCAAAATTTTTTCATGATAAATCTATTTTAAGAAAAGAATTCAAACTTGGGCACAAAGTTCTAGTTTATGACACGCGTTTGCATCTCTTCCCGGGAAAGCTGAAATCACGTTGGACCGGCCCATACATTATTCGACATGTATTCCCTTTTGGGGCCGTGAATGTTGAGGATCCCAAAACCGGCTTTGTGTTCAAAGTGAACGGGCAACGCCTTAAGCCATTTTTGGAATTCCCACCACAAGAGGAGTCCACCACTCTTGAAGATCCGACCTATACCTAACAAGCATAGGTGATGTTTGTATATAATTTGAATTTTTTTTTACTTTTATAAAAAAAAAAAAAGAAAAAAAAATTTGCTTTATTTTATTTCCTTCCTTTTTGGGTTTGGTTTGATAAACATGATACGAGGATTGAAATGTGGTTGTAATGCATGCATGTTATGTTTTATCTAATTCTAACCCGTCTTCTTTGTTAGTGTGTACATATAGTAATTTTGCTTTGAAAATAGCTCTCTTTTGCCTCATGAAAATCGAAAAGCAAAATGGAAGACTGCCGATTTCTCGTTCTTTTCACATTGAGGACAATGTGTTCTTCAAGTTGGGGGGTAATGTACTTAAACTTTAATGGCTTTTCAATTTCTGATTTTTTCATGTGTTTAGAGCTTAAAAAAAAAATTTGAAAGTTTAAAAAATGATGATGATTAAAAAAAATGTTGATTAGTTCATTAGCTATTGGCATGAATTCCTTGATCTAGATGGAATTTTGAATGATAATCTACCTTGCTTTACTTCAATTAGATTCATGACGCTAGAAACGTCCCTTAAAATGTGTAAATGCTTCAAGTAGAGAAATTCTTTCGTAACACTTAGAGTAATTTTTATTTTGTGAAGATGGAATTCTTGTCCAAAATTGATGAAAGTTTTTTGCGAAAAGATTCTCCAATAGAGAGGACAAATGCATGGCACTTTGAAAAACTTGGATGACTTTTAATCCTAATATTGACTTAAAGCTTCACTTGACTAAATCATAAGTCTCTTTGTCTAATATTATGGATAGGTAAATGTTACCATATGGGAAAGGGTGAATAGCTTCCTTCAAGCTTAATAAATAAGCATGAAATGTCAAATTTTATATAGTGAGTCTGCTGCCCCCCATAAAAATGAAAACTACCTTGAACTAATTTAGCAAAAATTCCAAGAAAATATAAGAAAAGTGCTTAGAAATGGACAAAAATTTGAAACTTTCGTTTTTGAAGGAAATTCCTCTTCATCTCTAATGATCAATACTCTTTGTGTTTAAATGAGAATTTTGCTAATATAAGGCTTAGCATGTGATTAAAGGGAAGTATGGGTTAAGTTTCTAAAGGAGATAAGCAATTTAGATAGTCGTTCAAAATCCACAAGTCTAGAAATAGTGATAGTAATGTCATAAGCTTTGCAAATTGAACTTTTGAAATCATCATTCTCGTCATTCACCATGATTAAACTTTTGATATTTGTAGGTATCATCACTGTAAACTTCACGAGACAAACCTCGTCTTCTAAGGGAACTTAGGAGTTTTTAAAATGGCTTAGTGCATTTTATCAATGCATTTTTTCGGATATTATATATAGCTATTTTTATTTTGCTTGCTAAGGGACTAGCAAGAGATAAGTCGGGGGGAGTTGATAAACGCTTAATATTGTCATTCATACGCTCATTTTCGGAGTTGTTTGACGCGTTTATTTCTCTAAAACTACTCGATTTGCCAACTTATTTCGCGATTAGTCTCATAGCACTTTTGTATTTAACAATGCTTGGAAAGGCACATTTTGTGTTTATTTTTGGTTTCTTTAGATTTCAAGAAATATTGTATTTAATACAATAGTGGAATTTTTCATGGACAAAAGAAATTCAAGAAAGTAAGTCTCCATGTGATTAAAGAGCATCCAAGAAAGAAAGTCTCCATGTCCATGTGATTAAAGAAAGAAAGTGGAATTGTCCATGTGAAAAAAGAGCATCCAAGATAATGGAATTCTCCACCAAAAATAAAATAAGCATTGTTTATTGTTTTAGCATCCAACACATCTCCCCTATTTATAGTCTTCATTGTTGTTTTGGAGAGAGGACTTTTATTACTTCTCATTTCTCAATTTATAGAGAGCTTGTAATAGTTTTATTTTCTAGAGAGAGAAATGGAGTTCACTTTTATAATTCTTGTCTCTACATTTATTATGGAATAAATTTCTTTGCGAAGGCTAAAAGATGAAGTTTGCAATGCATTAATTATGTAAGTTCAATTCTCATTCCATTGTTAGTATTGTTAAATACTTTTTGAATCCTTCATCTTCTCCATTTTTTCAACCATTCATAAGCTAGTAAGATAATTTTCATATGATGATTTGACTTTGTATACCTTGTATACATAGATCTCAAGCATTAATGAAGATGATACACTTGTGTATTTCTTCTACTAGCCTTTGTCCATTCTTTCTTTGAATGAGATACTTTTCATTACCAAGCATGATTAGTTTTTCAATATTCATGGAAACACCATAAATTTGGAATTTTAATCTTTTAATACTTTAATGATATGTTGAGTGCTTTCTACACTTTATGTGATTTTAAGACTCATCATCTTTTTAGTTAAAGTATTGCCAAAGAGGATCTTTTAAATTTATGTCATAAACAACTTCATTAATCATTTTAAGGATTCAATTTGTATTTATCAAATAAGTCTATATAGGACGGTTTGACCTCCACCTAGACCTCTCAATCTTAGACAAATGAAATGTTAAGATTTATCGAGCTAAACTCCTTGCAGTTGGCCATTTTCATAATCAAGTCATTTGCCTAGGGGAAACTAACAATGAGTTCTTAAATGCCTAGTTTAAATTTATGCCTTTTCTTTTTGTGTATTTTAAGTTTAAATCTTGGTTGATATTATATGGGAATGGGTTGCACTTGCTTCACACCCTTTGTCACAAGATAAAAATGAGAGATACACTTGTGTTGATATTTGCTTACACCCTTTCTTTATATGGCATTTATATGGGAATGGGTTGCTTTTGCTCCACACCTTTTGCTTAGAAATGGGTAAAATATTCAACACTTAGAATTGCATTGAGACTTTGAATGAGATTTATTTTACTTAACTTTGCAAAACAAATGAATTCTATAATGCCTTAGCCTTTTCTCATCTATTATTACATCATTTTAATTTTTATTGCAAGACTTTAAAATCAACAACTAAAATCAACCAATTAAATTCCCTTAACAAAACCTTGGACTCGTAATCACCACATCGTCTTTCCGACTATCCTTGTGGTTCGACACTTGGACTTAACAAGTATTATAACTTGACAACCTGCACTTGGGTACCTAAGCACGGAAGTATTTTCGGCGCGTCACCTTAGAGTTATAAAACATTACGGAATGAGACCTTATAACCCGTTATCTCAATTTATTAGTCCAGAAACAGAGAATAAATAGATTCTATAGTTAATATTAGCAAAAACCAAAAAATAATAAGAAGAAAACCCGAAGAAAAAGTCTTTTGTCACAAAATATGGCACATTTTATCAACCTAGTTTATTAGAAATGAATTTGTTTTGTCAAAATGGTGTAAATAAGAGAGTTCTGAGAGTTTTTGAGGGTGCTCAAATAATTATAGGTGACCTTTCAAAATAAAAAAATAAAATGACATTGAATATCCTAAAAGAATCAGTATTGAAACAAAAAAATTAAGGATGCTTTTACCAACACTAAAAAAAATTAAAAATTAAAATAAAATTGTCCAATAATAAGTGTAGTTTTTACCTCCGGTTTAAATGGGGGTTTGAATCCGTGTGATAGGGTGATTGGTCGCATATCCCCCTCCCTCAACTACTACTCTAGATGGACAAAAAGTGCTTTGGATAATAAATTAAAGTTGTAATTTTTGTTTGAAACCTGCTTTACTCATTTTATTTATAGAAAAAAAAAATGAAGACATGCAACTATTCAAATATTCTAAAATTAAGATACTAAAACTATGATTTAGATTGCTACTTTATTGGGGCATGATTTATCTTGTGTTTTCACTTTACATATAAATTTAAAGTTCACTAGCTATATCATGGTTGCTTTGTATTAATATTTTAGTGGTTGGTTTGAATCCTACAAAGTCATTTTTGAGTCCTAGTTTTCCTGTAAGCTTTTGGCAGGTCAGGTCCATATTCACCTTTCCTTTTATTTGTTTACCACGCCAACGGGTTTGTGCTTTTTAGACCCCTTACTTGTAATAAAATAACCCTCTAATTTTTAGTGTTTTCTAAGGCTTAAAAAAAGTGATAATTATATAGTATAATGGTATACACATCTTAACTTCTCTGAGTCATAAATAAAAAGCACAATGACATATTAAAAGTGATCATGCAAAATTTTGTGTAACTAATTTACATTCACGTAATTTTTATGCAATTAAATGTAATAATTTTACTTATAGCAATTAAAAAGTTACAATCATTCTTCCCTTCTCTAGCATCCACATTTCAATTGTTTGACTAGAATTTGAAAATAATGCATCATCATTTGCATGATTATCATATATATAAGTAGACATAGTATAGAACTGATTTAAAATAGTAATATATTAGCTAAGCTGACAGAAAAGAATATATAATTTGCTCTAAAATTACAATGAAATATTGGAGTAAATTAAATAGTATAAAGAATAATATTTTACTTGTATTATTTAATTCCTTTAAAAAAAAAACAAATGAGCACTATGTATTAACTACCGGATATGGTCATTTGGTATAACATCACTTGTTGCTGCAACATTCAGTGTTTATAAAATGTTGATTATTTTATTTAAAATAATATCACTTCACCTAGTTATTAATAAATTTAATTGTGTTAATTAATGAGAATATCTTATTCTTTGCAAAAGAAGAATATTATATACATTTTTGTACAAATTAATATATCTATACAATTCTTTCTCTTGATTATTTCTACTATTATAATGTACATTTTATAAGATAATAATCAAGCTTACAAAAATTTACGACTGGTGTCATGTATGAGTCGGGAAGAGATTTTTAGAGTTTGACATACTTACATTATATTTTTACTGTGATAATTAAAAAAAAAAAAATCAAATAGATATAAGAATATATAATCTTTAAAGAGTTGTATTTGTGCAATCTTTCAAATAGTATATGCTTATATGCTTGTGTCAAAACTGACACAAAAAGTGTAATTAACAGGATAATTTTATAAAATACAACTAGCTGGGTGTGATATTAATTAGTTTTGCACTGGATAGCCAAACCAAAAGAATATTACTGTTTTTAATTTAAAAAGGCATTGTTCTTAAATTTAAAATAAGAATTCTAGAGTGTAGTAGGATATATAATAGCAAACTTTAAAACAATGTTGTTTTTAAAAGAGTAGTCCTACCTTCCGAAACGCCAAATAACGTTCAGTTTGTTACTTCAACATTTTGCAACATGTTTTGCTTCTCTTAGTCACTGACATTAGTTATAGTAATAATTTTTTTAAAAAAATTATCTTATCACACTTTTGCTCTAAATTCACTCTAATTCTCATGGAATAAAATTTATGATTTTGCTTTCTTATTTATTTATAAAGGAGTTAATTTTTATTTTAAGGCATAAAACTGATCGTAGTTCATGTTCATTATAAGCCATTCCACATCCTTTGACAAATTTTGTTGCTTTGACTTACTCAAAAGATTATATATATTATACGTTTCGGATCCTATTGCACTTACAAAGCTAGAATTTAAATACACATCTTAGGTTTAAACTATTGTCTATTGATATCTATATAATACGAGTCGACGGTGGCACAATTTATAATACGTGTAAACCCTGGAAAAATAAATGAAAATCTATAAATAAATATTAATTTAATACTATAGTTTACTACATTAGTTAAATAAATATGACTTAGAGCATCTAATATTATGAAATAATTACTATAGGCAAAAGCGGATCTCGGGTTTTGTATAAAACCATTCTCTGTGAGTATCTCTCCATTTAATTAATTTATTTTTCTCCCTTATTCTTGTTTGATTTTGTAGAGTTCCCAAGGAGCGATTCGAATCATTGTCCAAGCCCATGCAAGGGCGATTGTTCGTGGACATTCGAATTAGGCCCCCCCCCCCCCCCCATCTCCAAGAATGGCAAACCAAGAAAGAGCAGCGGATCTCGAGAGCGATAATGAAGGGAAGGTGCCAACAATGTTCCTCCTGTTAGGACCATGAGGGACTACCTTCAACCGCCTCGGACAACTTCGAATTCGTGCATTGTGCTTCCCGCTGGCCAAGCCGGAGCGTTCTCTTTCAAACCAGGTATGCTTCAACATATCCCTTCTTTTCATGATATGGAGTCGGAAAACCCATACTTGCATTTGAAAGACTTTGAAGAAGTCTGCTCCACATTCCGTGAGGCTAATGTTAATGAGGATGTCATGCGTTTAAAGCTCTTCCCTTTCTCCCTAAAAGACAAAGGAAAAATTTGGCTAAATGCTCAAAGACCGCAATCAATTCGGTCTTGGCAAGAGCTTCAAGCGGAGTTTCTAAAAAAATTCTTTCCCGTCCATAGAACCAACGCTTTAAGAAGGGCGATATCAAATTTTTCGCCAAAAGAAAAATGAAAGTTTTTATAAATGTTGGGAAAGATACAGGGAACTTCTAAACGCATGCCGTCACCATGGTCACGAAACGTGGAGCCTTGTTAGTTTTTTCTATGAATCTCTCACCCCCGATATGCGTACATTTGTTGAGACCATGTTATAATGGTCAATTCTTGAGTAAGAATCCCGATGAGACTTTATTGTATTTTGATGAATTAGCAGAAGGTGCTCAAATTGGAACACCTATTCCGATGAACCCAAAGCCAAAACTCAAGGAAGGGGTGGGTTGTACCAAGTGTCCAACGAGGATGACATGGGTGCGAGGTTATTCCGATTGTCTAAGAGAGTAGAGGCAGTGGAAGCAAGTAAGCTTAAGGAGGTTAACGTAGTGTCCTCGAGTCAGTTATGTGTCATTTGTGAAAATTCAGGACACACTACCGAGATTGCCCTACCATTCCCACCTTTCAGGAAGTCCTCAAAAATCCCGCCCAAGTCAATGCTTTACACCAGTACAACCAAAACCGTAACCAAAACGATCCCTATTCTTAAAGGTACAATGAGGGATGGAAGAATCACCCCAATTTCAGTTGGGGAGGAAATCAAAGTCAGAACCACAACAATATCATCAAAACCAAAGGCAACAACAACAACCTCAAAACTCTTTTGCCCCACCTCAGAATCAAAATCCCAACCAAAACTTGGAAGCTTTGTTGAGATCATTTGTGGATAAAACGGATCGTGATGTGGGTGAGTTAAAAACTCAAATGTCTAAACTCACCACCGCCCTAGCTACCCAAGAGAAGGGAAAATTCCCACTCAACCTTTAGTTAATCCTAGAGGCCAAGTTCAAGTCATAGAGGGAGGAGAGTCTAACACCAAGTTAGAAGAACTCAAATCTATCACTATCCTAAGGAGTGGAAAGGAGGTAGACAAAACTATTGTTCCTAAAACCCCCCAAGGTGGCGGACATAGTTGAATCTACGAATGTTGAGGAGTCGGAGGTTGAAAAAGTTGTGAGTGAAGAAAAGAAGAGAGAGGAAGAAAAACAAGGAAAAGAGGATCTTGAAAAAATAAAAAATGGGATCAAAGTTCCATTTCCGGAGATATTGAACCAACCATCCAAATCTAATGCCGAGATTTTGGATGTTTTTAGACAAGTGAAAATCAACATTCCATTGCTTGACGCGGTCAAGCAAATACCTTCGTACGCTAAGTTCCTCAAGGACTTATGTACTACCAAACGAAGGTTGAATGTCAAGAAAAAGGCCTTTATGACGGAGCAAGTGAGCTCCCTCATGCAAGGCACGAAGCCCCCCAAGTTCAAAGACCCCGGATGTCCCACAATTTTGTGTGTCATAGGAAATTGTAGGATAAAGAACGCATTGTTAGATTTGGGAGCAAGTGTTAATGTGCTCCCATATTCGGTTTATCAATAATTGGGGTTACGCGAATTAAAAACCCACGAGGGTTACTATCCAATTAGCGGACCAATCCGTTAAGATCCCAAGAGGGATAGTCGAGGATGTACTTGTCCAAATTGACAATTTTTATTTTCCGGTTGATTTTATCATCCTCGACATGCAACCCGTGTCGAATCCCGCTAACGAGATTCCGGTCATCCTTGGCCGACCATTTCTTGCGACGTCCAATGCCATTATCAATTGCAAGAATGGAATCGTTAAGTTAGCTTTTGGTAACATGACTCTAGACCTTAACGTGTTCCGTTTAAATAATCAAAAAGATGATTATGATGAACAAAGTGAACACATCAACATGATAGAATCTTTGGTACAAGACGACTTTGTTGCCAATGTAGAATCAGATTCTACGGAAGGTTTTCTAACCACTTTCGAGGAACCCGAGGAATGTATGCAAGTGTTTTCTTTGTTGGATAAACAGGTTAATTCATCCGATAATCAAGAAGAAAACACACCCACGTCCACCAAAAAGCTTGAAGGAAAAATAAAGCTAAAGCCATTACCGAGCAATTTAAAGCATGCATTCTTAGGAACTTTTCAAGCTCGTTATCTAAATGGATTTAGAAAAGCCAAAGTGGACTCCTCCACTTTTCACCGATCTCTTCACATTGAGGACAATGTCTTCTTCAAGTTGGGGGGGTATGCATATTCCAAAACGCTTTTCATTTTTGTTTGGTTGGCTTTTCTATTTATGCTTGTAAAAATTCCATGGGATTAGAACTTTTGTTCTAATTTTTTTTGTGAAGTTTGAAAATTAATGAATGATTGAGTTTGTTCAAATGAAGACTATTTGTTCATTAGCTTTTGCATGAATTCTTTGATCTAGATAGGAATTTGAATGATAACCTAAATTTCCTTGCTCCACTTAGACTCATATCCCGTTATATTCTCCTGTTCTGCATGCGAGATTGCTTCGGTTGTTTCCAATTCGGTAATAACACTTAGATTTATTTTCATTGAGAGAAGAGAAATTTTTGTCCAAAAGTGATGGAAGCTCTTTCGAAAAGATCCTCCAATGAGAGGACAAAAGCATAGCACTTTGATAACTTGGATGACTTTTATCCTAATATTGACTTAAAGCTTCACTTGACTAAATCTTAAGTCTCTTTGTCTAATATTACAGATGGGTAAAGGTTACCATATGGGAAAGGGTGAATAGCTTCCTTTGAGCTCCAATGAATGAGTAGTATTATGAAAAAATTGATAAGTGAGACCGCTGCCCCCCATAGAGATGAAAACCGCCCTGATCTAATTTAGCGAAATTTCCAAGTAAAAGAGATAGAAAGTGCTTAGAATTGACAAATCTTGGAGCTTTTCTTTTGAAAAAGTTCTCTCTTCCTTCTTGAATGATTATGATTCTTTGTGTTTATATTGAAGTGTTTGAATCGAAGTCTAGTATGTGAGCATTGGAGAATATGGGATTGTGTTCTAAAGGAGATAGGCGAATTAGATGATCATTCGAAAGTCCGTCGTTCTGGAAATTGATAGTAATGCCTCTTGCTTTGCAAATTGAAACTTGAAACTTCATTCTCATCGTTCATCATGATCAAACTTCTGTGTTTGTAGGTATCATTTCTGAAAACCTTCACGAGATGCAACTCGTCTTCTTTGGGAACTTAGAAGTTAACAATTTTTTGTATAGCGTAGTGCTTTTGTAATTATTATATTTGTATCTTGCTAAGGGACTAGCAAGAGATAAGTTAAGGAGAGTTGATTAAACGCATAATATTGTCATGTCTAAGCTCCTTCCAGGAGTCGCTTGACGCGTTTGTTGCTTTAATTCTGCCTAATTGTCCACTTATCTCGAGATTAGTGCCTTAGCGAGTTTTGTATCTAACATGGCCCAAGTTGGTGTGTACTTTGTAGTATTCCATGTGTTTGTAGGATTGTAATACAATGGCATTGGATAGATTGATCAAGAGTAAGCTTGGAGGCTTGCAAAGTGCTGAGTGAAGAAATTCCAGAACCATGATTGATCATGGGTATAACCATGATCGATCATAGGCATAACCATGATCGATCATAGGCATGTCCATGATCGATCATGGGCATAACCTTGATTGATCATGGAACCAAAATTTTCTGGCAGAGCACTTCCATGATCGATCATGGGCATAACCATGATCGATCATGGCCCTGGCAACTTGGCCATTTCACACCCAAAATGGGCTATTTTAGTGGTTCAAGCTATTTTAGATATTTAGTTAGATATTTTGCAACCTTGTAATATATATTTAATTCCTAGCTTCTAGGCAAATATATCTAGTTTTTTTGTACAAGTTTTAGAGAGAAGGGAGAGCAAAAGCCTTGTAATTTCTTCTTCTTCTTGTAAGTTTACTTTGATTTTAAGAAATGAATGCTTCTTCTATACTTCTTGCTTCGAGTATTAAGGAGTAGTCTCTTACTAAGGTTACGGAGGTGAATCGCGATATAATATTTGGTGATTTATGGCTCAATCCATGTTTAAAGTTTGAGAAATAATTGTAGATCCTTTTCTTCTTCATTTCCTCCATTATTACAGGCTTTCTAGGTATACTCATATTAAATTAAGACTTTATATGCCTTGTATAATTAGTGCTTGGTTGTTTATGAAGATACAACATAGTTATATGGTTCTAGAAAGCTTGTAGTCTTTTTCCCCCATCCATGGAGCTTTTTCCTCTTCGTAGAAATTATGAATAGTTCTTAAAACTCCATAGATGGATTATAAATTTGTTTAGCTTATCTTTGATTCATTTATTGATATATCGAGTGCTTCTTACACTATATGTGATACTTAGACTCTTTATTTTCTACCATACGTGATAAATGATGAGATGACAAATTTATCCCATAAACTTCATTCCGTTTCATTGTTAGGATTCACTTTATAATTTTCATTCTTTAAATCATGAGATTACACACACTTGCTTTATGTTAAATCTTTTAATGATAAGTTTGTCATATCTATCTCGGATTAGCTTCATCGGGAATGGGTTGCCTTGCTTCACACCCGTAGCTAAGAGGTAGGAATGATAACCCCGTCTTTGGTGGAATGTCGTTTGTCTCTTTCTCGATATAGCTTCAACTCAGGAATGAGTCGCCTAGCGTCGCACCCTTTGCTATTGAGAGATACACCAACATTCCCCATATATTGAGAAATCTTGTGTTGTAATCTTTGTATGAGCTCGTGATCACCGTCTCTTAAATCGTAACTAACCTCCACCTACCTTAGTGCGTTCTTATTAATTTTCACAACTATTTTACTTTTACATTGTTCTACAACAAATCCACTCACAAAATCTGAAAACCGTAAAATCCGTAATCCATTCTATTCCTTTTCACTTATCCCTGTGGTTCGACACTCGAACTTCCGAGACTATATTACAACTTGACGTGCTTGCACTTGGGCTATAACACAACGCGCCGGGGACTTCTATGAAATAATTACTATAACACTCGTAAGTTACTTCTATGAATCCCTTACTCCCGAGATGCGTACTTTTGTAGAGACCATGTGCAATGGTCAATTTTTGAGTAAGAATCCTGATGAGGCCTTGTTGTATTTTGATGAATTAGCGGAGGGTGTCCAAAATTGTAACACCTATACCGAAGAGCCTAAGGCCAAACCTCAAGGAAAGGGTGGGTTGTACCAAATATCCAATGACAATGACAATGACATGGGAGTGAGGTTGTTCCAATTGACTAAGAAGGTAGAGGCCTTAGAGTCAAGTAAGCATAGAGAGGTTAACGTGGTGTCGTCGAGTCAATTGTATGTCATTTGTGAAAACACGGGACACACCACCGAGGATTGCTGCACCATTCCCGCATTTCGGGAAGTCCTCAAAACCCTTCCCAAGTTAACGCCATGAACCAATACAACCCAAACCAAAACGACCCTTATTCTCAAAAGTACAACGAGGGATGGAAGAATCACCCTAATTTCAGTTGGGGTGGTAATCAAAGTCAGAACCAGAACCAATACCATCAAAACCAAAGACAACAACAACCTCAAAACTCTTTTGCTCCACCACAAAGTCAAAATCCAAACCAAAACTTAGAAACTTTGTTAAGAACTTTTGTGATAAGACGGATCGAGATGTGAGTGATTTGAAAACTCAAATGTCTAAGCTCATCACTGCCCTAGCAATCCAAGATAAGGAAAATTCCCATCTCAACCTTTAATTAATCCTAGAGGTCAAGCTTTGGTTATAGAGGGAGGAGAGCCTAGTAGTAAAATGGAGGAACTTAAATCCATCATGACCCTTCGGAGTGGAAAAGTTGTAGATAAGACTATTGTTCCTAAAACTCCCAAGGTGGCGGACATAGTTGAATCTACGAGTGTTGAGGAGTCGGAGGTTGAGAAAGTTGTGAGAAAGGAAAAGAAGAGGGAAGAAGAGAAATAAGGAAAGGAGGATCTTGAGAAAATCAAGAACGGAATTAAGGTCCCTTTCCGAAGAGATTGAACCAACCATCCAATCTAATACCGAGATTTTGGATGTGTTTCGACAAGTGAAAATCAACATTCCATTGCTTGACGCGGTCAAGCAAATACCTTCGTATGCTAAGTTTCTGAAGGACTTATGCACGACAAAACGAAGGTTAAATGTTAAGAAGAAGGCCTTTATGGCGGAGCAAGTGAGCTCCATCATGCAAGGCACGAGAGCCCCTAAGTTCAAGGACCCCGGTTGCCCCACAATTTCGTGTGTCATAGGAAATTGTAGGATAAAAAATGCTTTGCTAGATTTGGGAGCGAGTGTGAACATACTCCTATATTCTGTATATCAACAATTGGGGTTGGGTGAGTTGAAACCCACGAGGGTTACAATCCAATTAGCGGATCGATCCGTTAAAATCCCAAGAGGGGTGGTTGAGGATGTACTTGTCCAAACTGACAAGTTTTATTTTTCGGTTGATTTCATCATCCTCGACATGCAACCCGTATCGAATCCCGCTAACGAGATTCCGTCATCCTTGGCCGACCATTTCTTGCGACGTCCAACGCCATTATTAATTGCAAGAATGGAATCGTTAAGTAAGCTTTTGGTAACATGACTCTAGACCTTAACGTGTTCTCTTTAAATAATCAAAAAGATGATTGTGATGAAGAAAGTGAACACATCAATATGATAGAATCTTTGGTCCAAGACGACTTTGTTGCCACTTTAGAATCGGTTTCTACGGAAGGTTTTCTAACCACTTCCGAGGAACCCGAGGAATGTATGCAAGTGTTTTCTTTGTTGGATAAACAGGTTAATTCATTCGATGATCAAGAAGAAAACACACCCACGTCCACCAAGAAGCTTGAAGGAAAAATTGAGCTAAAGCCATTACAAAGCAATTCAAAGCATGCTTCTTAGGAACTTTTCAAGCTCGTTATCTAAATGGATTTTAGAAAAGTCAAAGTGGATTCCTCCACTTTTCACCAATCTCTTCACATTGAGGACAATGTCTTCTTCAAGTTGGGGGTATGCGTATTCTAACACGCTTTTCATTTTTTGTTTGGTTGGCTTTTCTATTTATGCTTGTAAAAATTCCATGGGATTAGAACTTTTGTTCTAATTTTTTTTTTGAAGTTTGAAAATTGATGAATGATCGATATTTTGTTCAAAATGAAGACTATTGTTTCATTAGCTTTTGGCTTGAATTCTTTGATCTAGATAGGAATTTGAATGATAAACTAAATTGCCTTGCTCCACTTAGTCTCATATCCCGTTATATTCTCCTATTCCACATGCTAGATTGCTTCGGTTGTTTCCAATTCGGTAATAATACTTAGATTTATTTTCATTGAGAGAAGAGAAATGTTTGTCCAAAAATGATGGAAGCTCTTTCGAAAAGATTCTCCAATGAGAGGACAAAAGCATAGCACTTTGATAACTTGGATGACTTTTATCCTAATATTGACTTAAAGCTTCACTTGACTAAATCTTAAGTCTCTTTGTCTAATATTACGGATGGGTAAAGGTTACCATATCGGAAAAGGTGAATAGCTTCCTTTGAGCTCCAATGCATGAGTAGTATTATGAAAAAATTGATAAGTGAGACCACTGCCCCCCATAGAGATGAAAACCGCCCTGATCTAATTTAGCGAAATTTCCAAGTAAAAGATAAAGAAAGTCTTAGAATTGACAAATCTTGGATCTTTTGTTTTTGAAAAAGTTCTCTCTTCCTTCTTGAATGATTATGATTCTTTGTGTTTATATTGAAGTGTTTGAATCGAAGTCTAATATGTGAGCATTGGAGAATATGGTATTGTGTTCTAAAGGAGATAGGCGAATTAGATGATCATTCGAAAGTCCGTCGTTCTGGAAATTGATAGTAATGCCTCTTGCTTTGCAAATTGAAACTTGAAACTTCATTCTCATCGTTCATCATGATCAAACTTCTAATGTTTGTAGGTATCATTTCTGAAAACCTTCACGAGATGCAACTCGTCTTCTTTGGGAACTTAGAAGTTAACAATTTTTTGTATAGCATAGTGCTTTTGTAATTATTATATTTTTGTCTTGCTAAGGGACTAGGAAGAGATAAGTTGAGGGTTTTAGGAACAATAGTCTTATCTACAACTTTTCCACTCCGAAGGGTCATGATGGATTTAAGTTCTTCCATTTTACTACTAGGCTCTCCTCCCTCTATAACCAAAGCTTGACCTCTAGGATTAATTAAATGTTGAGATGGGAATTTCCCTTCTCTTGGATTGCTAGGGCAGTGGTGAGCTTAGACATTTGAGTTTTCAAATCACTCACATCTCGATCCGTCTTATCCACAAAAGTTCTTAACAAAGTTTCTAAGTTTTGGTTTGGATTTTCACTTTGTGGTGGAGCAAAAGAGTTTTGTGGTTGTTGTTGTCTTTGGTTTTGATGGTATTGGTTCTGGTTCTGACTTTGATTACCACCCCAACTGAAATTAGGGTGATTCTTCCATCCCTCGTTTTGGTTTGGGTTGTATTGGTTCATGGCGTTGACTTGGGAAGGGTTTTTAAGGACTTCCCAAAATGCGGGAATGGTGGGGCAATCCTCGGTGGTGTGTCCCGTGTTTTCACAAATGACACACAATTGACTCGACGACACCACATTAACCTCTCTATGCTTACTTGACTCTAAGGCCTCTACCTTCTTAGTCAATTGGAACAACCTCACTCCCATGTCATTGTCATTGGATATTTGGTACAACCCACCCTTTCCTTGAGGTTTGGCCTTAGGCTCTTCGGTATAGGTGTTCCAATTTTGGACACCCTCCGCTAATTCATCAAAATACGACAAGGCCTCATCAGGATTCTTACTCAAAAATTGACCATTGCACATGGTCTCTACAAAAGTACGCATCTCGGGAGTAAGGGATTCATAGAAGTAACTTACGAGGATCCATGTTTCGTGACCATGGTGAGGGCATGCGTTTAAAAGTTCCTTGTATCTTTCCCAACACTCATAAAAACTTTCATTTTCTTTTGGCGAAAAATTGGATATCGCCCTTCTCAAAGCGTTGGTCCGATGGACGGGAAAGAATTTTTTTAAAAACTCCGATTGAAGTGCTTGCCAAGACCGAATAGATTGTGGTCTTTGAGCATTCAACCAAATTTTTCCTTTATCTTTTAATGAAAAAGGGAATAGTTTTAAACGCATAACCTCCTCATTAGTGTTTGCCTCACGAAACGTGGAGCATACTTCTTCAAAGTCTTTCAAATGTAAATATGGGTTTTCAGATTCCATACCATGGAAGGAAGGGATGTATTGAAGCATACCCGGCTTGAAGGAAAAAGTTTCCGCTTGACCGGCGGGAAGAACAATGCACAAGTTGGACGTCGTCCGAGGTGGTTGAAGATAATCCCTCATAGTGCGAACCGGAGGAACGTTGTTCACTCCTTCCCCCTCGTTATCACTTTCGTGGTCCGCCATTCTTTCTTGATTTGCCATTCTTGGTGACGGGGGAGGGCTAATTCGAATATCCCACAACAATTGCCCTTGCATGGGCTTGAAAAACTATTCGAATTGCTCCTCAAAAACTCTACAAGATAAAACAAAAAATAAGGGAGAAAACTAAATTAATTAAATAGAGAGAAATACTTACAGAATGGTTTTGTACAAAACCCGAAATCCTCCTTTTGCCGTATCCCCGGCAACGGCGCCAAAAACTTAACGGCTCCAAAATAGCGCGTTGTGTTATAGCCCAAGTGCAAGCTTGTCAAGTTGTATTACAGTCTCGAAAGTCCGAGTGTCGAACCACAAGGATAAGTGAAAAGGGATGGAATGAATTACGGATTTTACGGTTTTCAGATTTTGTGAGTTGGATTTGTTGTGAAACAACGGAAATGTAAATCAGGTGTGAAAATTAATAAGAAAGCACTAAGGTAGGTGGAGGTTAGTTATGATTTAAAAGACGGTGATCACGAGCTCATACAAAGATTACAACACAAGATTTCTCGATATATGGGGAATGTTGGTGTATCTCTCAATAGCAAAGGGTGCGACGCTAGGCGACTCATTCCCGAGTTGAAGCTATATCGAGAAAGAGACAAACGACATTCCACCAAAGACGGGGTTATCATTCCTACCTCTTTGCTACAGGTGTGAAGCAAGGCAACCCATTCCCAATGAAGCTAATCCGAGATAGATATGACAAACTCATCATTAAAAGATTTAACATAATGCAAGTGTATGTAATCTCATGATTTAAAGAATAAAAATTATAAAGTGAATCCTAACAATGAAACGGAATGAAGTTTATGGGATAAATTTGTCATCTCATCATTTATCACGTATGGTAGAAAATAAAGAGTCTAAGTATCACATATAGTGTAAGAAGCACTCGATATATCAATAAATGAATCCAAGATAAGCTAAACAAATTTATAATCCATCTATGGAGTTTTAAGAACTATTCATAATTTCTACGAAGAGGAAAAAGCTCCATGGATGGGGAAAAAGACTACAAGCTTTCTAGAACCATATAACTATGTTGTATCTTCATAAACAACCAAGCACTAATTATACAAGGCATATAAAGTCTTAATTTAATATGAGTATACCTAGAAAGCTTGTAATAATGGAGTAAATGAAGAAGAAAAGGATCTACAATTATTTCTCAAACTTTAAACATGGATTGAGCCATAAATCACCAAATATTATATTGCGATTCACCTCCGTAACCTTAGTAAGAGACTACTCCTTAATACTCGAAGCAAGAAGTATAGAAGAAGCATTCATTTCTTAAAATCAAAGTAAACTTACAAGAAGAAGAAGAAATTACAACGCTTTTGCTCTCCCTTCTCTCTAAAACTTGTACAAAAAAACTAGATATATTTGCCTAGAAGCTAGGAATTAAAATATATTACAAGGTTGCAAAATATCTAACTAAATATCTAAAATAGCTTGAACCACTAAAATAGCCCATTTTGGGTGTGAAATGGCCAAGTTGCCAGGGCCATGATTGATCATGGTTATGCCCATGATCGATCATGGAAGTGCTCTGCCAGAAAATTTTGGTTCCATGATCAATCAAGGTTATGCCCATGATCGATCATGGTTATGCCCATGATCAATCATGGTTCTGGAATTTCTTCACTCAGCACTTTGCAAGCCTCCAAGCTTACTCTTGATCAATCTATCCAATGCCATTGTATTCCAATCCTACAAACACATGGAATACTACAAAGTACACACCAACTTGGGCCATGTTAGATACAAAACTCGCTAATGCACTAATCTCGAGGTAAGTGGATAATTAGGCAGATTAAAGCAACAAACGCGTCAAGCGACTCCAGGAAGGAGCTTAGACATGACAATATTATGCGTTTATCATCAAGTTATAGTAAAGTCTCGGATGTCCAAGTGTCGAACCACAAGGATAATTGAAAAGGAATGGAAAGGATTACAGATCAAATGGTTTTCAGATTTTGTAAGTTGGATTTGTTATCGAACAATATAAACCTAAATCGGTTGTGAAAATAGGTAAGAAAACACTAAGGTAGGTGGAGGTTAGCTACTATATGATAGACGGTAATTGCAATCTCATACTTAGATTTCAACACAAGGTTGTCATAAGTGGGAATGTTGTTATAACTCTCAATAGCAAAGGGTACGAAACTAGGCAACTCATTCCCGGGTCAAAGCTTTATCAAGAGAGAAAAATCACAAAATTCCACCAAAGATGAAGCTATCATATCTATCTTTTAGCCAAGGGTACGAAGCTAGGCAACTCATTCCCATTGAGGCTAATCCGAGATAGAGATGATAGTCTCATCGAAACAAGGTTTTATAATAAGCATGTGTGTGAAATCTCATAGTTTAAAAGAATGAAAATTATGTAGCGAATCATCACAATGACATGGAAAGAAGTTTATGGGATAAAATCACCAACTAGCCAATTATACTTTAAAAAGACGATAATGAGTCTAGATAGCACGTAAAGTGTACAAAGCACTCAAAATATCATTAAGCAATGCAAAAACTAGATTAACAATTTTATAAATCATCCATGGAATTTGAAGAACTCCTCGTAATCTCTACGACGAGGAACAAAAATCCATAGATGGAGAAATGAGCTACAAGCTTCTTAGAACCATATGAATATGTTGTATTTTCATTAATCAACAAGCACTAAGCATACAAGGCATGAAAAGTCTAATCGTATAATGAAAATGCCTAGAAAGCTTGTAGAATGAAGGATTTCGAAGGGAAAATGATTCACAAATATTTAACAAACTTTAAATATGGATTGAGAAATTAATTACCGAAAATTATATCGCGATCAACCTCCGTAACCTTAGTAAAAGACTACTCCATAATAAATGCAAGAACAAATATTATAGAAGAATAAATCATTCTTACAATAAAGGCTTACAAGAGAGAAATGAAGAACAATAATACACTTTAGCTCTCCCTTCTCTCTAGAACTCCTTTTTTTGTGTAGAACCAATCTCCCCCTCTATTCTCCTTCATCATCTAGACTAAACACTAGCTAAAAGTGTACTTAAATTAATAAACATAGCAAGGAAAAATATCTAGGAACAAAATTCCCCAAAATAAGGCTAAAAGTAGAAGTTGGTGGTGTAGACACCCCGATCCGTGACCCCCGCAAGAACCCTAACAATCTTCGAAAACTGCTGTTTCTGGACTCCGGGACCCACCTGAACACCCGAGACTGCCCCGGAAGTGTTTATTGGCCAAACAAACATGTTTTAAAGTGAAATGTCGCACGACATTCAAGATTGTCGCGCGACAGTCAAGATTGTCGCACGACAAACTGGAGTATGTCGCACGACAATCCTACCTTTTGGGAACATGTCGCGCGACAAACACCCCACCACTCCACTTTCTGACTCAGCAATGAGTCAGAATCATCATTAAAGTAGAATGTCGCGCGACAGTCAGATTGTCGCGCGACATAAACCTTTTCGGCACTATAATAGGCCAGCAGCACCCAAGGTTTAAGGACACCAACATCACAGCAAAAAACAGTAGTTTTAGAGCAGAATTGCGGGTTTATGATCTGATTTTCTGATCTTTCGTCTAGTATTTTCTATTATCGTCTTATTTCTGAAGAATTATCGAATCTATTCTCGACACTCGACGTGTCCAGTCTTGGGAATCGAATTCTCAAAAATATCTGAAGAAGGAGAAGATTATCATCGCCGGAGATCTCTCTACCGTATTATATTCTCTTTCTTATTATTATTCTCGTCGGGAAGGTCGATCCCCATCCTAGTAAGCGAAGTGGCAACATGGTTGTGCTAGGTTTCTAACGCGCTGGAAAATCAGGTTTGTCTGTGTACTTGTTTTATTTCTGTCGTTTTGTCCTCGTTTTATTTGAATAAACTTATTGCCAAGTTATAAATAGTCTACCATCTTCAAAATAAAATACCCTGATAAAACCATTTGCAAAACCAGAAGAATAAGTAGACTATCGTCCAGATAAAATTCTGTTTTCAAAACCTGGACTGATAAGACTTATCTAGGAATTAAAATCAACATATCATGTCTTCTCTATAGACTACGACGTGTCTGATAACTCTCCTCAAGAGTTCTGATTCCACATTAAATTAGTTCCAATACAGGATCCGAACTTTTACAAAAGTAATCACAACCCTAGAAAACCGTCATTATCTGAGGAAATAATACGGGATACTCTTTCAAAATAAATGGTTTTGTCATTTGTATTTACATCTTTCAATAATAAAAACATCGGATCTCGGAACACAAAGGTTTCTATCCCTTTCCCATTTTCCCCCAGAAATTAGGGTTTTCATTTGAAAAGTAGTAGACTGTCAGTAAAAGCATCCAAGTTTTTTCAACATAGAATAAACATATAAGACCACTAGAGACCGAAATGGCGGAATGGGTCCTTAACACCTTCCCAAACCGTAATATAGTTCCCGAACCCTATAGAATCCTGGTTTCGCAGACAAACGTGTAAAGAAAGGCTTATTTGTAGCCTTTCCCCTTACACAACCCTTTTTGTCCGTTTTCTCATAAAACGTACTGGCGACTCTGAACGAACCCCTTTGCATCTAGATGTAGGGACACCCGATATGAATTATCAAAACAAACTCCAAGCAAATGGAACGACGGGATCCGTTCCGACGTTTCAGGATGCCCAACGAACGGGGACGAGACCCGAGGGTCGCATTTGCGGATTCTCACAGTGGCGACTTTGCTAGGGATTAATTGAGAACTAGGCTCTTATATGTGGACTTTTATTTATAAATATGTTGACATGCATGCTTTTACTGCTTTCCCTATTTTCCCCTTGACGTGGCGCCTGGATTTTATTGTTGACTTGACCTAG
This sequence comes from Lonicera japonica, assembly GCA_021464415.1. Taxonomy (NCBI): domain Eukaryota; kingdom Viridiplantae; phylum Streptophyta; class Magnoliopsida; order Dipsacales; family Caprifoliaceae; genus Lonicera; species Lonicera japonica. Next base: position 73,605,762 of record CM038465.1, read on the forward strand.
AGGCGCAGTAGAGTCCATTCATTGACATAGACATATGTTTAGGATTTTCCCTACTTGTGAATTTGATTGTAAAGAAATATCTTTTCAAAAAAAAAATGGCGTTTTCAAAATACACCTCGAAGATAAGATATTTGCAATTGAAACTTTGAAAAATTCGTGTTTTGCACGCACATCACAAATCATGCATTGGTTCTACGAGTGTGAATTTACCCCGAACCCTCGGAAGTATTATAAGTGAGTAGGGAGTTGGCTTGCTTGGGCCAACATAAACCGAAAGCATTTACTTCCACTCTCCTTGGCCAAGTACGCCCCCGAGGTATATCGAGTGACGAGAACACTCACGTATCCGGGAAGTATATCAAAAGATTCTTGCACGTACCCGCCCCTGGGGTATATCGCGAGGTCTTGCCAAATAGGAGGGAGCCTGAAAACCTTCACCTTGCATTACACCTGCGCTGCATATAGGAAAAGTCAAGATATAACACTCTTGTATTTTTTATCAACCGTGAGGATTTTGTACCACATAGGGCCTTGTCATATATATCTCCCCCAGATATTGGCAAGTACGGCCGGAGGCTGACCAACCTCCGTCGTAGAAACTTACATCGAGGTTAAACTCGTTGTGACTTTCCCCGGTACATCTCCCATGAAAAGCAACTCAAGAGGAGAGATATTCCCAATTTTCATAAAAAAAAATGAGTTTTTCAAAATTCGGGACGAGTAGGATAACCCAAGGAGCACTTCGCTGCCTATCCTAAACTCCCACCGGGAATTCGCTCATGTTGTTGTTGACGTGTCTTTATAAAAACACCCGAAACTTGGTTTTCGTTGTTTTTCTTTTCCCGTGGTCTCTTTTGGCAAAATTCGAGTCACGTCATGGTCTTCCTTCATCTTTGCCCTATGGTTCCATCTACAGTCATCATACGGTAATAGTCTGGAAGGTTGGGCTGGTCGAGATCATACCGGGAGATTAATAAGACCGAGCACACCGGAAATGGCTGATAGACGCGAGAATCCAGAGACAGATCAGAGCCTAGCCGAGGCGTCTGCACCACAGTCAGATTTAGCCGAAATGTATCGTTTACTGAGGACCGTCAGCATAAGTCTAGCAAACCTCACAAATGAACAACAGAGTACCCGAGTTCGAGTAGAAGAGTTGTCAGCCGGGCGGGTCGCGCCACCGGGGTTTGAACGATTACCACCGAATCTAGATCAAGGGCAGTCATCGCAAGTACTTCCCCAGTTCAAGGAACCAATCCACCTCAAACGAGTCCTATCACCACAGGTCCCGTTCAGGCAGATCCTAACAACCCGAATCAGTGGGCCCCAGATTCAGGCCCTACCTATCAGCAACCAGAGCCACCCATCGTCTGGCCACAACCCCAACCGGGCATTGATCCTCAATATCAGTCATGGCCACAAGTTCCCGCAAGGCCTATTCCACCTCCGGCCCCAATAGCCCCTCCTCATGAATACCCAGACATCAATCGACTTCGGGCAGTGTATGCAGAATCGGTTATAGCTCGGGAACAGCCTGATGAGGTGTCAAGAGAGAGTGAAGAAATGAAGAAACTGAAAGAGCAGATGAGGGTTTTGCAAAGGGGGTTTCTCTGATAAAAGGAGCATATGAGATTACAGATATGAATGCTTTTTCCCTCTACCCAGAAGCAAGATTGCCCCAGGGATTTAAGCTCCCTTCCATCACCAAGTTCACAGGAACCACACCTCCTAAAACCCATCTCCAATCCTACATCAGATCCATGCAAGTGTCCGATTGTGGAGAACCGGAATTAGCTCAGGCCTTTCACATGACTCTCACGGGGGCCGCCCTGAGATGGTTTTTTGATCCGAAGACCACCACACGAAGACTTGGGAGATATTGTCAAGGAGTTCATGAATAAATATGGGTCCAATGAAGATTTGGAAATTACTCGCAAGCACCTGGAAATGGCCAAGCAAGGCGAGAAAGAAAGTTTCAGCGATTTCGTCACACGCTGTAGAGATATGGCCTCCCAAATGTCCAAACGGCCGGATGAAGAAGAACAGTTGGAGATCATACAGAGGAATTTTACTCCAGCTGTCTTAAGTTGTATAGGAAAGCATGTATTCCCACATTTCAGGGCCCTGTTAAGCATGGGGTCACAAGTAGAAAAAGAATTGGCTAAGAAATCCGAGAATGATACCAAGAAAGCCTCATACGTAGGGAGAAAGATGGCCACTCCAACCGTTAACCAAATAGGCTCAAACCCGTATCAACAAAATCCGTTTTAGCAGCCACAACAAGCACCTTCGATAAATTGGCCCACACAAGGAGATTCTTCGAGCACTGAAGTCAGGAGAAAAAGGAACTTCTGTACTCTTCCCACTACCCTGGTCAAAAGTATGGAATTACTCCAAAAAGCTGGACTAATCACCCCGCTCAACCCACGTCCTCCACCGAGTCCTATTCCCGTTAATTGGAGAATGAATGAAAATTGTGCATACCATCAGGCTGCAAGCCATGACACGGAACGTTGTTTGGCTCTCCGCCATCGCATCCAGGACTTAATCGAGGCTGGTACCATCCCCGCACCCGGCGGACCCAATGTTATCAATAACCCCCTTCCGAACCATGCTCCACCTGCAGGAATTAACGCCTTGACTACTCATGAAGAAGGCTTTGATCCCGTAGGACTTATCCGAGATTACCCATCCTATAGAGCACCAGTTGTGCTACCCAGCAAAGGCTCAATGGGGCCCCAGGCCTCAATTCGATAATCGACCAATGATGGCTAAGATGAAATTCCTACCCGGCAGGGTTTAGGAAAGGCCAACCAGGGATCTCTCACAACCACTTACAATCAAGACCAATCCCGAAAAGCTGCTGGGATAGGATGGACCCAGGACAAGAGAAGCGGCCATGGAAACCCAAGGCCTTCCCAAGGAGACAATCTGTATGACAGAAACCTCCCCCCAAAGCCTTCAGTTGGTCGACAGAACCAGAATCATCGAAAGTCTCAGAGGGATCAGACCCAGCATCCCTTTGGATACAGTAAATTACCCGTTCGGGAAGGGTATATCAACCACCGCTAATGGATGCCGAGAAAACACCACCTCCTAAGGAAGTAGGAGAAGATCGAGTATTGGAACAATTGAAGAAAACCCAGGCCCACATCACCATTTGGGGCCTCCTGGTTGCCTTCAAACCTCACAGGACCGCTTTCATCAAACTCCTAGATGAGGCTGTCATATCGCCAGACTCTACGCCCGAACAACTGCCAAACATGATTGGGTCACTTACAGTCCAAAGAAGTCTGTCATTTTCAGATGAAAACTTATCTCCATTGGGGAAGAAACACAGTTTGGCTCTCCATATCACTGTCCGGACCCGAGGGAAAATCTTGCCGCAAGTCCTTATCGACAACGGGTCAACCATAAACGTCTGCCCCCTGAAGACTGCCAGATGTCTGGGTATCTTAGACTCAGAGCTTTCGCCATCAGCTGTGACCGTTAGAGCCTATGACAACACTAGGCGAGCCGTCTTGGGTTCTCTGAAGCTTGATCTCATGGTTGGTCCCGAAAACTTTTCGGCCGAGTTCCAAATCATAGACATTCCCTCTAGTTTCAACCTCCTGTTGGGAAGAGCATGGCTACATGATATAGGAGCACTCCCTTCCTCCTTACACCAGAAGATCAAAATACCATTCGAAGGGAACATAATCACTATCCAAGGAGATCCTAAAAGGACCTTGGCGGATCTGGAGTTACCTGTATTGGGCATCAGGAGTCAGAGCATACAGCTAGGAGGCTTTTCTTACGAGCCTCAAGTACAAGCTCTCACCACTCAGAGAATCGAGTATCTACCCCCTGATAATATCCCCGGCTTCAGCACCAAGATCACAAAGATGCTGAGAATGATAAAATACTTACCCGGAGCCAGTCTGGGAATGGGACAATCAGGATTACTTCAGGCTTTAGAACCGATATTGAGGCATGAAAGGGAAGGGTTGGGGTACAAACACACCGAGGAAGACAACCAAGAGAAACGGAGCCGAGGGCATCAGTATCCAAGTTTTAGCTCTCTGAACGGGTTTTTCGTCAAAGAAGGAGAGGACTTTCCCTTTTGCGGTTTTCAGGAGCCTTGGAGAAACAGTAACGGAGATTACCTTCCAGGATGGGAAATCTTCTATGAAGAGGACCTTTATCTCAAAGAAAGTGGCGTACACAACTTCTCTGCCAAGTTAACGATCGGACCAGGAAAAGAAAGTGAAGACAAGGAAGAAGAAAAAATGATCGGAAATCTCTTCGATGTCATGGCTCTAGGAGATAATGAGTCAGGAGATGACCCTGTACACTTAATACACGCTGACCCAGACTATCAGGAAAAAGGGGGAAAGAGTGAAATTGTAAGGGTGAGAGGTAAGAGTGAGGGTAGGGCAAAAGAAAAGTCTCTCCTAGTTTCACTTTTTAAACGTGTGCCTGTAAGCACTGTCATTAATGAGGAAGACTCTATTTTGCGTTATCCTGTTAATGTTAATTCTGTAATTGCTTATATGAAACTAGAAAGACTAAATGAACACCCTGAACGGGAGGGTCAGCGTATACAAAGTGAAGAAGGAGATACTCTTATAATTAACCTCGGAACAGAAGAGGAAAAGAAAGAAGTCCGCATTGGGGCAAGTCTAAATGAAGCAGAAAGAGAGGAATTCACACAAACTCTGAATGAGTACGTGGATGTCTTCGCCTGGTCCTATGCTGATATGCCAGGTTTGAACAGCCAGATAGTCATGCACGAGAAACACAACAAGCCAGAGGTCAGGCCCGTCAAGCAGAGGTTGAGAAAACTTACGCCAGAATGGTCCCTGAAAGTGAAAGAAGAGGTGATAAAACAATTGAGTGTGGGTTTTTTACGAGTGATCGAGTACCCTTCATGGTTAGCCAACATTGTGCCCGTTCCAAAGGCAAATGGGAAGGTCCGCATGTGTGTGGATTACCGGGATCTCAATAAAGCTTGCCCAAAAGATGATTTTCCATTGCCCAACATCGATTTGATAATAGATAATAATGCCAACCATGCCTTGAAGTCATTCGTGGACGCTTTTGCCGGGTATAATCAGATCAAGATGCACCCAGATCACCAAGAGAAAACGGCATTTATCACTCCATGGGGAACCTACTGCTACACCGTTATGCCATTCGGGCTAAAGAACGCCGGGGCAACGTATCAGAGGGCAGCTACCGCTATATTTCACGACATGATTCACAAAGAGGTAGAAGTGTATGTGGATGACATGATAATCAAGTCAAAGGAGAGAGAGGGCCATGTACCAGCTTTACGAGCCTTCTTCGACCGCCTCCGCCAGTACCAGATGAGACTTAATCCGCAAAAATGTGTATTCGGGGTAACCAAGGGAAAACTCCTAGACTATGTCGTCAGTAAGAAAGGAATTGAAGTAGACCCTGCCAAAGTTCGAGCTATTCAAGAAATGCCCGAGCCTCGTACTGATAAAGAAATCCGGGGATTTTTGGGTAATTTACAGTACATCAGTAGGTTCATCTCTCAGCTCACTCAGACATGCGAGCCTATCTTCAAACTCTTGAGGAAATCTTCACCAGGAGAATGGGACAGTCAGTGCCAGGAGGCTTTTGATAGAATCAAAGACTATCTCTCCAACCCCCCAGTATTAGCCCCACCACAGATCAGACTGCCACTAATCTTATACCTAACGGTCATGGATTCAGCTGCAGGAGCTATGCTAGCCCAACATGTGATTGATACTCGAAAAGAACAGGCCATCTACTACGTCAGCAAAAAGTTATCCCCATTCGAGATAAACTACACGCCGTTAGAGAAGTCATGCATTGCGCTTGTTTGGGTAACACAGAAATTACGGCACTACATGTTGGTTTTCCCAGTCATCCTGGCATCACGAATTGATCCATTGAAGTACCTCTTTGAGAAACCAGCTCTCTCAAACCGTATGGCAAAATGGTTATTCTTACTCTCCAAATTCGATATCACATACATGACCCAAAAGGCAGTCAAAGGCAAGATCATAGCTGATTACCTGGCCCACAATCCGATATTGGGGGACTTATTAGAAGAAGCCGAATTCCCAGATGAAACTATCATGAATGTCAAGATCGACGAAGACTGGAAATTATACTTCGATGGGGCAGCCAACCAAAATGGGAATGGAGTAGGCATCCTGTTAGTCTCTCCAGACCAAACTCACTCTCCGATATCATATCGTCTGAACTTCTTCTGCACCAATAATATGGCCGAGTATGAAGCCTGCATAATTGGATTAGAGATTGCACTCCAAAGGGGTATACGGAGAATACAAGTGTACGGAGATTCAGCACTAGTGGTCCACCAAGTTCTGAAGGAATGGAAGGTCAGAGATGAGAAGTTAGTACCATACCTCGCCCGACTGGAAGATATCGCGGGGAGATTTGAGCATTCGGAGTTTTACTATGTCCCCCGATCACAGAATAATTTTGCTGACGCGCTAGCAACCTTGGCATCAATGATCGATATCCCGGAGGGGATGGAGGAAATAACTCTTACTGTACAAAGAAAACCAGGACCAGGACACTGCATGGCCCTTGAAGTAGAGAATGAAAAGGAAGGGGACCCAACCACTTGGTTTTATGACATCTGGAACCTATTGAAAAATCATCTGTATCCCGAGCAAACAGATAAGAAAACACGGGTCACACTCAGAAGGCTAGCATCAGGATTCATACTTTGTGCCGGAAGGCTGTATAAGAGGAACTACGATGGGACCCATCTCCAATGTCTCACTGAAGAAGAATCCGTCAAGGTGATGGATCAGATACATGGGGGCGATTGCGGACCCCATATGAGCGGCCATACACTTGCCCGCAAAATCATCAGACAAGGTTATTTCTGGTCTACCTTGCAAAACGACTGCATTGATCACGTACGCCATTGTCACAAATGTCAAATCTACGCTAAGTCTTAGAAACTTCCTCCGAAAGAGTTGTACAACATGATTGCTCCCTAGCCTTTCGCTACTTGGGGAATTGACATCATTGGAAAAATTTCACCCAAAGCAAGCAACGGCCATGAATTCATACTAGTGGCCATTGACTATTTCACCAAATGGGTAGAGGCCGAGTCTTTCCAGACCCTTGATGCCAAGAAAGTTGCCCAATTCATCAAAAGGAATATCGTCTGCCGGTATGGGGTCCCACACGAGATCATCTCGGATAACGGTACCCACTTCGAAGGAGAAGCTAATACAGTCATGGAGGAATACGGTATTACCCGACACAAGTCTTCGCCATACAGGCCACAAACCAATGGGGCAGTTGAGGCCGCCAACAAGAATCTGAAGAATATCCTGAGCAAGATGACCGACACCTGTCGAGATTGGCCAGAAAAATTACCATATGCATTGTGGGGATACCGCACCACTGAAAGGGTCTCTACCGGGGCAACCCCATTTTCACTTACATACGGGATGGAAGCAGTCCTCCCTGTTGAATTAGAGGTTCCCTCCCTCAGAGTAATGCTAGAGAATCAAGTTAATGAGCTGGAATGGGTTCAAGCACGTTACGACGAGTTGGCATTGTTAGATGAGAAGAGATTGAAAGCCGCATATCACCACCAAGGGTATCAGAAAAGAATCGCTCGAGCATTTAACCAAAAAGTAAGGACTCGAGGCATCAATGAGAACGACATCGTGCTGAAAGAAATTCGAGAACCAGCCAGAGACCTAAGAGGAAAGTTCGGTCAAAAGTGGACAGGGCCATACATCGTCAAAGAGATCGATACAGGGGGTGCCGCTATTCTCGCTGATTTGGATGGACAGTTACTGCATTCTCCGGTCAACATTGATCGACTAAAGAAGTACTACCAATAGATGTAACATGTATGATTTAGAACTACGTAAACCTGAGCCCCAACTCAAAATTATGTCTTTGGAAAAATCAAAAAGGGGAACGTAGGCAACCTGAGAAGTGACTTCAGGCTCGGTTTAAACATTATAAAGCAATAAAAGTCCTTTGTTTATTATTAAGGTGGTTCAGAACACCGAAAGTTGCAAAGGAAATGCATCATACAGAAGGACCTAACCCCTAGGGATTGGCCAAGCTGGGTCTTCAGTAGCCAAGTCAATTCGGGCCTCGTCCAGAATCTGGTACGCAGAGACAATGCTTTCCTCGGTAGGTTCAGAATCCATGAACCGGAACCATTCCATCTGAAAAGGGTCATTGATCAGCTCATCTTCAAGAGACCCCCAAAGAGAACGGATGATGTCAGCCCGGAGGGGCCTGGAAATACCGAAACAGGCAGGGTTGAACTGACGAGTCAGTCGAGCACGCCATATTCTCTCCATCGATGAAGAAATATGCTGGGTCAAGAACCTAGACTTGGAAGAGAAATTATTCAGGCCAAGGGGAATGCCCTGGGGAATGTTAAACTGCCGAAGAAGACGTCCTAGGAGATAAAAAGAAGTGAACTAGAGCCCCCGGAGCCGAACGTAATTCTGCCCCCGGTACTAAGCACTATCGCCCTTAGCTTCCACCAAGGAATGTTCCACCGAATGGCCCTAGAATTCTCTGAAAACCATACCGTCCAATCAGAGGAGGACATGGTCAAGGCACCAAAGAGGGGACGACGGAAGAAGAATGTCGGGTTATCAAGCTGAACCCCATTAAAGCCCACTGATCGAAAACGCTCCAATAGCCACATGTATAGCAAGCGTGGACTTCCCCTGAAGAAGGGTGAAGCTCCCCTTTGGACATCATCTAGGCCATTCAGAGTCTCTGCCAGAACTATGGGCACTATGGATTCCCCATTCCTTGCCTGATGAATCAAACTCAGAATAGTCGGATCAACACGGGAAGAGCCCATCACTAGTAGCATATCAGAAACCAGAAAAATCAAGGCTGCCACAGTACGCCCCGCACTATAAGAAGCTCTCTCCTCATAACGATGAAAGAACCTCACCATTTTGTGAAGATCGAGAAGCCCGTCAATAATAAAACCATCACAAGCCGCTTGGGGAATGGCTAGCAGGGCAATCAGCATTTCTCGAGGACCGATTTCTTCTATGGGAATAGCCATCGGAAGGGGAACGTCAGAACGCAATAGCCAAGAAAATTCTTCATAAGTCGGGCAGAGCTCGTCTAGTCCGAAACGGAAAAGATGATCGGCAGGACTCCAGAAGTACAGAGCGCCAAGCAAAAAGGAGAAATCTACAGGACAATGGTGCCAGCTCGCTAAAGGACTGAATACACCAAAGTTCAAGCCATTTTCAGAAGATATCAGAGCATCTCGGGCTTCAACATAAGAAAAATCAGAATTTGTGAGATAAGAAGACATTGTGACAAAGGTGTGAGGATAAAGGAAGGAGGATGGATGTATTTATAGCAAAAAAGAGGCTCCCTTGGTGTTACTTTTGTTTGAGTTCTTCTTACACGTAAGAGTCGGTTTGCCAAAAGATCCACTTTTGTATGCATTTGTGCTCACTTTTTCTTTTACAGATAACTTCAGTAGCATCACAAAGGTACGATTCCTACTTTATCGGTCCACTATTATTTTTTCATCATCAGATAAATAAATGTGTAACATTAGACACAAATAAGATTCTTTTCATAAAACTAATAAAAGAACAGTTTCTTCTACAAAAATCCTCTCTAAAAAAGTCTAAAAATA